>CM072512.1:46685307-47195307 GCA_036898135.1 Oncomelania hupensis | reverse complement strand
CCCACACACCCACACCCACACACATACACACACACACAGATATATATATATATATATATATATATATATATATATATATATATATATATATATATATATATATATATATATATATATATATATATATATATATATATATATATATATATATATACTATCCTATGCTATCCTATCCTATCCCGTAACTCGTAGATCGTTGGAGCACCACAGATGATCGTTTAACCAGCATACTCCATCTTTCTCTGTCATCAGCAACCCTCATGGCTTCGCTCAGTGTCAAGCCAGTCCATTCTCGAATGTTGTCCTCCCACTTTTTTGTTCTGTTTCCCTCTTTTTCTTCCAACTTGCACCGTATCTTGCAGGGTGGTCTTTGCAAGGCCTGATAATCTGGTGACGTGGCCATATCATCGGAGTTTCCGTTTCTTCACCACTGTGAGCATGTCATCGTGTTGTCCAATGGCTTGTGTGATGGTCTGTTGGACTTCGTCGTTGGTGATGTGCTGGGTATAGAAAATGCCCAGAAGTCTTCTGTAGCACCTCATCTCCATGCTTTGTATTCTTCGTTGGAGATCTGATATAAGAGTTCATGTTTCGCAAGCATATAGGAAGATGAAGATGACAAGGGAGCGCAGCAGCCTTACCTTGGAATGTAGACTGATGATCCTGTCTTTCCAAATGGGATTCAACCTTGTCAGGGCACCAGTTGTTTGTGCGATCTTGGAGAGGACTTCCTGTCGGGACCCATTGTCTGATACAATGGCTCCTAAATATTTGAAGCTATGCATTGTGTTGAGGGATTGGTCTTGGACTTTATGTCCGTGTTGATGCCATTGGTGTTGTTGTCATCGTTTTAGTCTTCTCTGCACTTATTTCCATTCCATAGGCTCTGGAGGTGGCGTCATGCCTCTGTACCAGCTGTTCAAGTTCTTGTTCCTCTTCAGCCAATGTATCAATGTCATCCGCAAAATTGAGGTTGGAGATTGCTCTACTCCCTATGCTTACTGTGCCTTCGTGTTCTGCAAGGGCATCTGGCATGATGCGCTCTAGGAAGATGTTAAAGAGTGTTGGACTCAACTCAGCTGTGACAGATGCCGCCACTGAGATCCTTGGCCAGCACCGCCCAAAGAAGAAACCGTGAATCACACCAGAACTTTTGGATCTGTGTGATAAACGAAGAGAGATTAAAAAGAAAAAGAACGCCTCACAGGGAGCTGATGCCTACCAAAACATCAACAATGACATCCGAAAAGGCGTGCGCACAGCAAAAGAGAACTGGATAGAAGATCAAGGTCAGGAAACAGAGAGCAATCTGAACAAGAACAACAGCAAGAAGGCCAGCCAGACTATGAAGCGGCTGACAAGTGTTAAACAGCCCAAAGTGTCCATGATCCAAAGCAAGTCTGGCATATGCCTTACAGAAGAACAAGAAGCTTTGGATAGATGGACAAAGTGCTGCTCTGACCTTTACAACCACACACCAACCGGAGACCAATCAGTTCTAGCATGTCCCCAGAATAGAGAAGAAGAAAAAACTCTCCCAATTCTCCGAGAAGAAGTTGAGGCAGCAGTACAATCGCAGAAGAAAGGGAAGTCAGCGGGAGTGGACAACATACCCACGGAATTGCTTCATGCAGGAGAAGAAGCGATGATTGACGTCCTCACCATTATAATATGTAACAAGATCTGGCAGAGTGGGGAGTGACCTACACCATTGACCCAGTCGCTTGTCATTACTCTTCCCCATAAATGTAACCTTCAGGAGCCATCATCCTCATCAACCATCCCAGCAAGGTCTGCCTGAAAATAATATTCAACAGGTTGAAACCCCAAGATGAACAAATCATAGGTGAAGAACTAGCAGGATTCAGGGCAAGGCGAAGTACCACTGAACAGATTTACAATCTCAGAATAATCTGCGAGAAATACCTACAGCACCAACGACATCTATATCATGTGTTTGTAGACTTCAAGAAAGCGTTTGGCCGAGTCTGGCATGCAGCTCTGTGTTGCAATTAGGAGAGTGTACAACATCAACCCTAACATTATTGAAATCATCAAAAGCCTGTATGACAAGGCTACCAGTATAGTCCTCCACAACAGCGACATCGGGAACTGGTTCAGAACAACAATCGGTGTGCGTCAAGGATGCCTACTCTCTTTAACATCTTCCTCTCTTCATACATACACCACATGCACACACAATCTATCCACTACAACCCCCCTCCCCCCACACATAAATATAAACATGGTGGAGCTTAATTGACGAATATATAGTACACATTGAAATATAGTTACTATTTAGTGTTCATATCGCATGTAAACTTTCTATATGGTTTTGTTGCCTATTTTGAATGCATATTTTAACGCCTTTTCGTTCTGGTTCTTCCTTTTAGGATGTTCTGTCTCCAACTCCTTCTGAACCTGTGATCGAAGGCCAAGCCATTCTTCATCAATTCACTCAATGGCTACAGCTGAGTGGCCATTACAACCGTGGTCACTTCGACCATGCCATGCTGTTCACGGGGTAAGCATTTTCCTCCTTAACGAAACAAATTAAAAACAAACAAGAAAAAGAAAGAAAAGAAAAGGAAAGCATATCTCTTCGCCAAAATCTCTAGTTGCAAGAGCATTGTTTCTTTAGAATGGTGTTGGGTTTTTGCTTGGGCCTGTTTCCCATATTCTAGGCTAATTGGTACTTCAATTCTAAGTCACTTCCGTTTCAGATTGGATATTGCGAACGCTGCTGATTTAAAACCCGAAGGTAAGATTCGTGAACCTGCCCCGCCTTATTAAACAAAAATTGTAATCTGGTAATTAATCATAATTATGCAAACTTAATTTATTTTATTTGAATGAGATTAAATGTTTAATTTGTTTGATTACTATTCTGTCCTTAGGTGTTTTTAAACGTTGTTTACTTTTAATTTGCTTTACTAATTGCTTTCCAATCTGATCTATTTAATACCCGAAGTCTGGATTTAAATGCAGTAATGTTAGCTTCACTTCCGGTCGAATATTTAACAGCATGTATTATTTATCCAGTAGGTAGGAGTATGCGTGTCTTGTTAATTTATAAAACTATGAAACTGACATTAATTTGTTGGTGAATTCAGGGATTGCTTACAAGGGGACGATGTGCACTGCATATTCCATATCCGTCGTGGAAGCACAGAGAAATCAAAACATTGTTCTGGCTGCTGCCCATGAACTTGGTCACAGGTCTGTTGCTATATCTTGTGGATCTTTTTATATGATTTGTCGTGAATACTAGTGGTGCATAAGATCGTCATCATCATCATCATCATCATCATCATCATCATCATCATCATCATCATCATCATCATCATCATCATCATCATCATCATCATCATCATCATCATCATCATCATCATCATCATCATCATCAAGCTGATTTATATAGCGCAGTTTCCTGATCTACGATCAGGCACACAGCTCTTTACAATAAAAACATTGTAAACATTGAATATATAAAAAAAATTCCAATACAAAGCAATCACAATCACCATTAGCAAAAGAAACCGAGCCAAATTACCAAGATCACGCCCGCTACATTAAAGCAACCATACAGATATAGCACAAAGTACAACATAGCATAGGCAATCAAATACATAATAACAAACGTAAACACAATTGCAAGAAATTGTATCGTCCTCCTCCTCCTCCTCATCGTCGTGGTCGTTACCGTGGTCGTCATCATGATCATCAAGGCACATGCATGCAAGCCTGCTACAGCTCAGCAACAGCCCGCAATACAATGGGCGAGTCATGGGCGAGTCATACTCCTTCGGATGACGGTATAAACCGAGGTCTAGTCTGTGCACCCACACATGCCATCGCACGGACTTTAAAGATCCTGACGCTCAAGTCCTAGACGGGTGAGTGCCGGCTACACACACACACACACACACTTCGAACGCACTAGGTCCCTTCTCCCCATCCCCGGTCGCCCAGGATTATGTTCAGTCGTCTGGGCGTCAAACTATGCGCCCAAAGGCTGCATGTGGGCGCCTCGGGCGGCTTGAGTTAGATCCTGTATAGGCCAGCGCCTTGAGCAGTTCTTGAGCTGAAAAAGCGCTATATAAAAGTGATAACATATGATAAGTTTTAACAATGGAGGGATTTCTATCCGTCAGTTTCAGTGCTAATCATGATGGCGACCGGAACCTCTGCAGTCCTACCGATGACTACGTAATGGCCGCAGTGCGCTCTGGGATATCTTTGAATCGTTGGCTCTACTCTTCATGCACTGCGGACAGCGTCAGGAATTTTACTGAAAAGATTCGCAGGTAAATACAAAATAGAAATCACAGGTTGTGGTTCTACTTTCCCAACGGCTTTCTGTCAGTAGAGTGCATTTGAGATCTTGGATGATGCTCCGAATGTCAAGACAATGTCAAGACACTTAATGTTTTTGGTGTGGTTTTGCAGTGTCAGTGGCTGCCTGGCGTCAAACATAATCACAGCACGTGCGGGACCATCCCCGTATGTAGGTCAGCTCTATGACCCGGATGTGATGTGCAAGATGACCTTTGGATCCGCCTCCCACATCTGCCGAGTGCGTATTCTCATTGAGTGCCGGCTACCCCCAGCACGCACGAGATCCCTCCTCCCTATCCCCGGTCGCCCAGGGTTGTGCTCAGTCGTCTGGGCGTCAGACTATGCGCCCAAAGATTGCAAGTGGGCGCTTCGGGCGGCTTGAGTTGGATCCTGTATCGGCCAGCGCCTTGAGCAGCTCTTGAGATGGAAAAGCGTTATATAAGAACGATTAAATAAATAATAAATAAATGTTAATTATAATAAAAATTAAAAACTTTTATATAGCGCGATTTCCCAAGAAAACTGAGCTCAAAGCGCATATCTCGCAACCTGAAAGATTTTGTTAATTAAAAAATTCCTTAACGTTCTAGATATACAACTATTTGGTAAAGAGGGAGAGTTTGAGGTTCTTTTTGAACACGATAAGAGACTGGTAGTGCCGGAGGTTGGAGGGCAGAGAGTTCCAAAGAGTTGGGGCAAACACAGAGAAAAATCTCCAGCTAAAGGACGCAAGCAAATACCTAGGAGTTGAAAAGAGAGCTGCATCTTGTGAACGGAGTGATCGAGCAGGTTGGTAGGAGCAGAGAAGTTGTGAAAGATAGGAAGGACAGGAATAGGTGTGCAGACAGTGAAAGCAAAGAGAAGCAACTTTGTAATCGATACGAGCCTTTACAAGCAACCAGTATAAAGTTTTCAAAGCAGAAGTTGCACTGGAATGAAGAGGTTGACGAAGGACGAGACGAGCAGCATTGTTCTGAGTGCGCTGATATCTGGAAAGTTTATTATTAGGAAGACCAGCCCAAAGCGAGTTTTACTGTAATCAAGTCAAGAAAAAATGAAAGAGACAGCAAGCTTGTTGGTGGCATCTGTAGTAAGATAAGCTTACTGGCGTATTTTGCCCAGTCTTCGGAGATGGTTCAGAGCTTTGCACAGACTATTTAACTATGTCTCCATTGACAAGCGCTGATCCTAGATTCCGGACAGACTTGGAAAATTCAATTTGGTGATCTGAGGAAGACAATGAGTGAGTTGAGGTCTGCTGCAGTCTGCTCTGTGAACCAATCAAGATGACCTCCTTCTTTTCATCGGTGAGAGCAAAATTTAAAAAAAAAAGGAATAAGGTGGGATGACAACATTTGAGAATGGACTGGTTTGACACTGAGCGAAACCACCAGGGCTGCTGAGGACAGAGAAAGATGGAGTATGCTGGTTAAACGATCATCTGTGGTGCCCCTACGACCTCCGGGTTACGGGACAGGATAGGATAGGATAGGAAAGCAAAATGGTTGAGGGCAAAGTGTGCGCCATAGGCCAGCGTCGGACGGACGTTCTGGAAAAAAGGTCAGAGTCCACGCAGCCCCTTCCCATCCAACAGACAGATCAGATACGCAAGCCACGTCACAATTTTGTAGCAACTTTTCCTGTCTCATTTTATGAGGAAACGTCCTCTTTCCTTTAAACTGGAACGATATTTAGAGCTATTTTTCTGTATGCAGATTGAGTAAAACTACTTCTGAACATTATTTCTCCGATGTTGGACTCGAGCCTTAAGCCATTTTAGCAGAGTGATCTAGCGTGTGCTTGATGATGACTTTCAAAGCTCGAAACATCTGTCACACACAGTGACAGTGGTCCTTTTTCTTTTACGAGTTTCACCTTACCTTCTAATTATAAGGCAGCGTGATAGTGTCAACTTTCATGGCAAATCTAACACTGAGTAGGTGCTTTTCGACACGAGGCTTAAACGTTATCTTAGCAGCCCGCTGGACCTTATAAACATTGACTATCTAATCTAAACGTTATAACTTATAGATGTAAGTCACCTATTCCTATTCTATCCTATCCTATCCCGTAACTCGGAGGTCATAGGGGCACCACAGATGATCATTTAACCAACGTCCTCCATATTTCTCTTTCCTCAGCAACCCTGATGGCTTCGCTCAGTGTCAAGCCAGTCCATTCTCGAATGTTGTCCTCCCACCTTTTTTCGGTCTCCCTCTTCTTCTACCTCATTGCACTGTGCCTTCCAGGATGGTCTTTGCAAGGCCTGATGATCTGGTGACGTGGCCATACCATCGGAATTTCCGTCTCCTATTCGTTCTCTATAAAACCTGTTCATAAACTGCCCCAGGGTATTTCAAGTACTGACTGGAGAAGGGAGATTTGATTTCTAGTTAATGATGTTGAATCTTAAACTGTTGTTGTAGAGACAATGTGAGACAAAGTTTGAGCAAATGGTATTTTAAATTTGAATTGGAGGCTGCATTCAGGTTTAGATTTTTTAAAAATTAAAAGGCTGTCTGTCTGCCTCTCTCTCTCTCGCTCTCTCTCTATCTCTCTCTCTCACACACACACACACACACACACCTACACACACACACGCGCGCGCACAAACACACACGCACGCACGCACATTGCTTTATTACAAGCAGTTAAACTAGTTACTTGTGATGTTAAAGTATTTCCCGCAGCACTGTTAACACAGTCAACTTTGTTTCTTACCATAACATGTTATGTCACAGAACGCCTACGTGGAGAGGTACGGGGGTAATTACAGTCAGGTATGCGCTGTTCTGTGGTGTTACAGTGGGCAGAACACCTGCACATCTTTGGTTGGCACTGACGGGACTGTGTGCGGTGCCGGAAAGGTACTTTTTTATGTATAGCTTTTTAACATCTCATCGTTTGCACCATTTTAAGTGCTTGTGGACATCATTAAAAAAAAAAAAAAAAAAAAAAAAAAAAAAAAAATATATATATATATATATATATATATATATATATATATATATATATATATATATATATATATATATATATATATATATATATATATATATATATATATATATATATATATATATATATATACAATTTTTTTAATTTAACATGTTCGGTAAGATACTAACAAACATTATGAAATCTTAAAACATGTAGGAAATAATGTCGATCCGTGCTGTTTCTGTCGTTGATGATGATGATGATAATCATGATGACAATAGTGTGTGTGGGGGGGGGAGGAGTAGAGGTGGTGTGGTGGTGGTAGTGGTAACGATGAGAATTTTCACGATGACTTTGATGGATAATCAGGAGGACAATGACGTTGAACCTGCTGCTGCGCTTCTGCTGCTATTTTTTTTTAAAATTATGATTAGGACGACGTCCCTGCTACTGCTAATGATAGAGTGACGACATCGATGACTATGAGAACGATAACGATGAAGTCAGTGATGAAAAAGTATGTACAATTTTTGTTTCAGAGGTGTTTGGCAGGCCAATGCACCCTGTCTGACGATAAAATCAAAAACGTTACAGGTAAGCTCCCTTGTAATCTCCATTTTTCTATACGCTTGCGGACCCTCACAGCAGACCTACAACGAAGAATACAAAGTATGGAGATGGGGTGCTGCAGAAGAATTCTGGGCATGTCCTATACCCAGCACATCACCAACGACGAAGTCCGACAGACCATCACACCAGCCATTTGACAACACGATGACATGCTCACAGTGATGAAGAAACTGAAACGCCGATGGAATGGCCACGTCACCAGAACATCAGGCCTTGCAAAGACCATCCTGCAAGGCACGGTGCAATGAGGCAGAAGAAGAAGGAGACAGAAAAATTGGTGGGAGGACAACATTCGAGAATGGACTGGCTTGTCCCTGAGCGAAGCCATGAGGATTGCTAAGGACAGAAAAAGATGGAGTGCGATGGTTAAACGATCATCTTTAATGCACCAATGACTTTCGAGTTCCGGGATAGGATAGGATAGGAAAGAACAGGTAAGCTGGTAAGAAGAAGAAGAAGAAGAAGAAGATGATGATGATGATGATGATGATGATGATGATGATGATGATGATGATGAAGATGATGATGATGATGATTAGTGTTTGTTTTTGTTCCAGAGGCCTGCCCGCTGGGTGACACAGAAGGGAGCATAATGGGAGGCAGCACGTGCAGCCAGGTGATTGAGAACAGCACGCATAACTGTGACAAACCTTTCTTCCAAAGTCACTGCTGCCACGCCTGTCGTGCTCGGGCTACTGGCGACCCTGGTAAATGCTTTGCCATTATCAAAATGTATTAATACTAATTTATTAATACTAATTTATTAATACTAATTTATTAGCACTATGAACTAATCCTAATTTATGAATACTAAAGCACCAATACTAATGTACTAATACTAATACTTCTCAGAAAGACAAGTAGAAAGGCTGAAAGAGATAAAATAAACCAACTTAAAAAATTCGATATTCCACCCCTCCACTCCGCTATAACGCTTCGTCACGGGTTACTCATCAGCGTTTAATTCTGTCACTGTAGTTGATCATGTTGAGAAGCGAAGCATTGTACGGCAAACACCCTAGGTGTGAATGAGTACCTAGGTATTTGGTAGAGCAACAATGGAGCGAACATCGCACAAGAACGGCCACCCAGGAGTGAATGGATTGCGTAGCTACCACGAGGACAGGAGAAGATGATTGGGGTCATGAGCAATCTTGTCACTGTAGATTGTTCTAACCTATAAAGGGAACAGTGAAAGCCCCAGTTGAAAACCTGTCTTGCCTTTGTAGGCATGACTAATTCACTGCGGCAACAGTTCCCCCCCGTTGGAGTGCCGGGGGTTTCAGTATAAATAGTATCCCCACTTTCTGGAAATTTAGTGCTTTAAATTCCCTCTGTCGCTGTCTTCATCATTTGCTCTTTCCCATTCCTGATCTGTCCTATCACTCTGCTATACTTTCTTCTTCTTCGCTAGATCAATGACCTACCTTTTTTCTTGAAAACTCTTCCTGGACAAGACTCCTTGTTTGTGTATGAGGTCTGTTGGATCAGCTTGGGAGTATTGGACGCTTTCTGCCGGGTGGTCACTAGGGCTTCCTATGATTGTATTATTTCGCACTATAGGCATTTTATATGTATGTGTTTTGTTGATGATTTATAATGATGGTTGTATTCTATTTTGTTTTTGTAACCGGGGTGTTCGCGTAGTTGAGGTCAACCCTCAGCCGTCCCCCGCGTGGGATGTCTTTATTGTAAAGTGACTGGCCGGTGGAGGGCATTCAATTTTCCCACTAGGGTTGTTTCGGCAGATCTTTTATGCGGATCGGGGGTTGTCCGGTCCTGATTTGGCTCGGAAGAGTCCGCTGGACCTAAAGCAACAATAAATCAATCAATCAATCAATCAGGAGAAGATGAAACTGCGAGGAAGAAGAGATGGGCTCCGCCCTCACAAACTAGCCCTGGGAAAAGAGATGTCCCTTTCCCCTACTTCTCCTATGATAAAGATGAAGGCCTACCTGAAGAGCACAAAGCATGACATGTTAGGAGGGATAACTGGGTTAGGTTTACTGCCAGTCTATGGTTATGGCAAAGCAATGCGGCGGTAGTGATGATAATGACAGTGACGGCGACGACGATGACGGTGTTTATGATTATTATAGCTAGACGACTATGGCGACGACGTCGACGACGAAGAAGAAACAGAAGCAGACGATGATGATGAGGAGGAGGAGGAGGAGGAGGATGACGATGATGGTGAGGAGAAGGAGGACGATCGCGACGACCACAATGTTGCTGCTGCTGCTGTTTATACAGTGCCATTTTTTCCCTTGCAGATTGTCCCTATGGAGATGTGTCCAAAGACTGCCAGCCATATCACTGTCACCTGGGGATGACAAAGCAGTGTTGCATGACCTGTGGCAGGCGCCTTTGAGCTGCAACGACGACAGTCATCGTTAGCGTCAGCGTCGTTATTAACATCTCCAGTAGCAGCAGCATCGTCGTAGATTTTGTAGTCGTTGTCGGCGTCAACAATGTCTGAGGTTTAGCTTATCTAGTAGGAATAAAAGAAACGGCGACAGATAACTGCCACATGCGGCAAAATTACTGAGGTTGGACTTCCCCAGCAGGAGCGAACGATACAGCGGCAGGCAACTGCCATGCTGCTTGCTGCCAGTCCTCCTTCCATTATCGCATTTCGTTAGTTTTGGGTCTATTGGTTTTAGGTACTGGACAGTGGTAGAGGTTTTCCAAGAGTCGGGGACGATGCAAGTGAACAGGCGACTAAACACAAAAGTCAGTTCAACAACGCATATCTTCAGGAGGCGGCCGCCGACCTGACGTTCACAGGCGGCGGAAAGTTGACTCGACGAGGGCTCTGCCGATAGCGCACTTCTCAACCTCATCGGCAATCTGCTATCTCATTTGCGATATGATATCAGAGGTCTCTGCGCGTGTATCATCCTTCTCGAACCGGCAGTAGAACGTGTTAAATTCCTCAGAGAAGCGCGCTTGCTGATCGAGAGGAAGAGACTCGCCGGACGATTTTGCGTTAGCGTGGCTCTCACTGCAAAACTGCGCTTCGACTTTCTCTTTATACCTCTATTTGCTCCTTTAATTCCTTTTCGCAGTTTACATTGCACGCGCCGACGCAAGACTCTGAGACGCATAATGTTCGCAGAAAAAGTAAACCCACAGAACTGGCATGTTTCCGCTTTCCAAAAGACGAGAAAGGGTATTTTGCTGTTCAGTGTGTGTGAAACAGATTGAAACAATGCATCTATTAGATCTGTGTAACTTTGACAATGTTTTTTTTTTAAAATTAGTTTTAAAAAAAAGAAAAAACAAGTTGTATGGCCGGAGCATCAAATAGCTTACATTATTAACTACTCGAGGAAAAAAACCGGCAGTAAGTCATTGATTTGTATGCGTCAGTGGCCGGTGACTGGCGTCAAATAAATGCTCCCTTGGAAATTATACATCCGTCAGTGCCCATAGTTTCTTCTGTTTGGAATCTTTGACACTGGCACTCTGAAATTTCAATGTGCATACATAATGTATTTATGTTGTAGGAAATAGTGTGTGCGTCGTGCTGTGAAAAATTTGGAGAGAGAGATGTTTGCATACATCGCAGTAAACTGCAAGCTCGCCTGGTAATAGTTTTGAGTGAGTTTGTGGACGATTTGATGTGTCCGGCAGACACACGTCACCTCAAAAATCATGTTGTCAGACTGTTTTGCAATATAAGAATAATTTTTTTTCTTGAGACTGTCACGAATATAGGGGTGTGTGGGGATGTGGGTTAGCAATTGCTCCCCCGCGCTGTATCTCCTCCCTTGTACTAGGCCGATGCGCGATGACATTCAGGGGAATAATGCTTGGGAGTGCTAAAGAGTTATAAAGGACAGACGAGAGGTGTACAGAATAAACTAGTGGAGAACTTAAACAAGGGAAGCAGGGTAGTTATAGTACAATATCAGCAATTTATTATATGGATATAGGCTAACTATAGTTGGTTGGGCTTACAAAGGGATCACGAGTGCTGGTCGAGTGAAGTACAGAGTATCTTGGCGTCATTCTGGTTTAAATATAGAAAGTCAATAGGGGCGAATATGGACTGCTTTCATCAGGTGGCACGAGATAGCTGGTTGACTAAGCGTGGGCAACCAGATTGCTGCAGAGTTGTGGGGTGCGCAGAGGACAGACTTAACTGCAGATTAGTCGGCTGTTGTAGCCGCTGGAGACTGGATGGCTGTTGTGCAATGGTCAAGCGTTGGCGTGGCGTGGGTTGACCAGTCTAGGTCACTGGGTCGGGTCGTTGTGCAATCGCATGGCGTGGGTTGGTCCGGTCATCTGCACTTGGCAGGGTGGGGCTGAGTCTTCTCGCTTCTCAGTGGCAGCCAGAGTAATATGGGTGGCACGCAGCGAGGTGAGTCACGCAGAGGCCCGTATAAGAACCCGTTCTGCACATGTTTAGTTCTCTGCATCAGAGGGGCACCCACACTCTGGATGCCGCGCCGTTCAGCGCGCATGCCAGTCAGTTTTGAATTTGGAAGCCCTGGTCAGGAATGACCGGTACTTTCCAATTGTCCATCTATGACAACAATGGCTACTAGGGGTTGGGAGAATTTAACGGCGGCCGATAATGTATGAGAGTTTCGGCGCCTAAGAGGGGCTTACTAACAACAGGGGTGGATATTTACACATTCGGATCAGGGGTGAAGCAACCAGGTGTAAATACAGGGCAATGGCTATTATAGGCAATGGGGATTAACTGGGGTACTTTATTCTATACAGCAGGGCGATCATGGCATGGGGGACTTTATACAGGAATGTAGATAGGGGGATATACACGTATAAATATAAGCATGGCATGTTCATGTACAACAATCAAACTACAGATAATGGGTACATAAAGCAAAATGGTATATCACAAGCAATTCATCACAACGATACACAGACACGGGCGTAAATATCTACAAGACATACGAACATGTGGGGAAATCGACGGGTGATGGGTAGCTAATGATAGGGAATAAATCACCACTCTTACCTTGACCAGAGAACGGGTTGAACACAAGGGTATGGCTGAGCTCAGAGGTCGCAACGTGGAAGCAGAGTGTCTCAGCAGGCGATGTGTTGTCTTGGGCTTGCAGAAGTGGACTGACAAAGCTATATCTTAACTTTGCAAAAGTCTGGTCCCGGGTCACGTGGGACTATACGGAGGGGCGGGGCTGGGATCGCGTGGTCAGAGTAGGAAGTGGGGAGGATTGCCGCGAGCAGGGCCAGAGCTAAAGAGTCCGCCTGTGACAGAGACTCATGAGTGCATAATTCTCAGAGAAATGGGCAAAGAAAAAAACCATACAACAATAATCTTCTCTCACATATAACTGTGTGTGTGCGTGTGTGTGAGGAAGAGAGAATTTAATTAGCTATATTGTAATATTTTGGAGTATTGGAAGTATTATACTGTATCTATTATTCTGAACTTGAAGTGAAGTGAACGAAAGAGAATGGAGGGCGAAAAAAGCAAACAAGAAAATAGAATATTAGAATAAATCTGCAAAACTTCCAATGCCAGCTGTTGTTCTCTTGATATTGGATGGTTGTATTGTTGATTCTCTCTCTCCTCTATCTCGGTTTGCTTTCGTCTGTCATTCACTCCTCTTTTATTATCTGTTTAATTTATTATGCGTGCTCTTTGCACATAATCTTACACGGTAGTAGCAAAATGAGGATGAGGACTCCACTTTTCCCCAATCCCCAGTCCAATAATCCACCACTTCCACACACACCCAAATTGAAGAATCCATGACCTAAACCCCCTTAAAAAAAGGACAAAAGAATATTTTTTTAAACTCGCATTTTACTGATCTCGCTGCAGAAATTCGCATAATGAAAGTTAATTTGTTAGTCATTGTTTTATAGAGTCCAGTGGACTGCAAAGAGTCGAATAAGGACCACAACTTATTTGAAAGAGGACCCACCCCCCGATCCGTATAAAAGATCTGCTGAAATAACACTAATGAGTAATGGTAACTAGAGCTGGGTACCGTGGGTCAAAGTCGTACCGGTATTACCGCGGTATTTTTAGGTCGTATCGGTATTTCGTACCGGTATACCGCGATTTTAAGAGTTACAATCAAATGGGGTATGGCACTGACAGTAGTGACCGACGCAAAAGAAAGATTGTCATACACTTCAAAACAGTTTCAAAGAACCACATTTCCATAGAAACTGAAGCTTTATTTTTGCTTGAACGCCTTCAAAACAAATTATGATAAATCACTGTTTAGAACATCAGCAAACTTTAAACCACAAAATCAAAATAAAACAAAAACATTCAACGGCAAAGGTCTTTAAGAACTTTAAGAGTTCAGAAGGATTGGCGACAGGTACCATGCTCAAACACGTGGATAATCTGCTGTTCTTAAAAGTTCTTCTTGTAGAACCGCTGCCTATCCACGTGTTTGGGCTTTAGGCTCGCTCTCTGGGTGGACAAGATGTCGCCCACTGTCGCGTTATGTGTTGTCGAGATTTCCCAGTAACCCGGACATTGGACACCCGCACCGGTAAACCGTACCGTCGCGTTTCCGAACCTGAATACAGTTACGTATCGGTAAAACCGTCCAGCCCTAATGGTAACCACCAGCCGTTCACTTTACAATAAAGACATCCCATGCAGGGGACGCTGAGGCTGTACTCTAGTTTATCGAACCCCCGTTTACACAAACAAAATAGAATATAAACATCATTATAAAATATCAACAAAACACATACATATAAAATGCCTAAATTGTTAAATAATAATACCATAGAAAACCCTAGTGACCATTTGGCAGAAAGCGTCCAATATCCCCAAGCGGACTCAACAGACCTCCTACACACACGAGGAGTTTTGGGAGAGTTTTCCAGAAAAAAAAAGTAGGCTTGCGAAGAAGATAGTAGATTGATAGAACAGATTAGGAACCAGAAAGAACAAATGAGAATGACAGAAACAGTGGTAATTTAAAGCACTGAATTACATTACATTACATAATTGTTGCTTTAGGTCCAGCGGACTCTTCCGAGCCAAATCAGGACCGGACAACCCCCAATCCGCATAAAAGATCTGCTGAAACAACCCTAGTGGTAAAACCGAAAGCTCTTCACCAGCCAGTCACTTTACAATAAAGACATCCCACGCAGGGGACGGCTGAGGCTACACCCCAACTTATCGAACCCCCGTTTACAAAAACAAAATAGAATACAAACATCATTATAAATTATCAACAAAACACATACATATACAATGCCTACATTGCTAAATAATAACATCATAGGAAGCCCTATAGTGACCTCCTGGCAGAAAGCGTCCAATATTCCCAAGCTGATCCAACAGACCTCATACACAAACAAGGAGTCTTGTCCCGGAAGAGTTTTCAAGAAAAAAGGTAGGAGACTGGGCTAGCGAAGAAGACGATAGTATAGCAGATTGATAGAACAGAGCAGGAATGAGAAAGAGCAAATGAGAAAGACAGCGACAGTGGGAATTTAAAGCACTAAATTTCCAGAAAGTGGGGATACTATTTATACTGAAACCCCCGGCACCCCAACGGGGGGCTCTAGTTTATCGAACCCCCGTTTACAAAAACAAAATAGAATATAAACATCATTATAAAATATGAACAAAACACATACAACGCCTAAATTGCTAAATAATAATACCATAGAAAGCCCTAGTGACCATTTGGCAGAAAGCGTCCAATATCCCCAAGCGGACTCAACAGACCTCCTACACACACGTGGAGTTTTGGGAGAGTTTTCAAGAAAAAAAGGTAGGCTTGCGAAGAAGGTAGTAGATTGATAGAACAGATTAGGAACGAGGAAGAACAAATGAGAATGACAGAAACAGTGGTAATTTAAAGCACTGAATTTCCACAAAGTGGGGATGCTATTTATACAGAAAATCCCAGCACTTCAACGGGGGTCCATACATAAAGAAAGTGCTGCATATTTCATAATAAACAATTTCACATTTGAATGAAAAGAAATTAAACCAAGAGCAACAACAATACTGTGGATGATTATGATCATGATGATAATAATAACAATAATAGCAATTGCAGTAATCATTTATTGATTTAGTCACATCAAGTTAAGAACATTATTAACAATTGAGATCTAAGCACCGACACGCAAAATGGCGAATGCTATTTTCCACTCCATTTTTTTCCCATCCATTCTGCTTTTCCACAATGCTTGACTGGTGTTATTTTGAGTTTTAATCAAGTCGGAATGAACAACAAATACTAGAATCAAACAAAGCATAATTATTGTTGCGATAGGTATGATGATTTTGGAAGTTATTAATAATTGATCGCGACAACAATCCTATGCTAAAAATAAAGGGCTGAAAAGGTTAAAACAAGCAAGCAAGCCATGAAGCAAAGCAAACAAAACACATTCACTGGATAAGAGTAAATAACATGAATTTGAAGAGGCCGGTAAAAAAGAAAAGCGAAAATTAGCCTGCTGAAACCAAGGAACATGATCGGGCTAGAGTCTTACAAGGAAACAGAACAGAGTAAACCATCTTGGTATTAACAGTCTTTGGTGCAGCAATGTACTTGCACTAAGACTTTTCTTCTTGCTCGCAACCACCGACCACAACTCATTTTCGGAGAAGCTGAAGTAATTTCATCATCAAAATGATGTCATATTTATTGACGATGTTGTATTTTATAACGTCACGAAGGATACAATCATTGACAAATGTTTATGTTAAGAAATCTGACAGTCAGCCGCAACTGGCATTTTGGTCGATTGTAGTTCGAGTAGTCGAGAAAGGTCTTACAGCTATTTGGCATTGTTGTCGTAGCTGCTCGCCGTGCCCATTCCCGAACAGACGGAGCTATTCGTAACCTGCACAAATACAGACAAACATTCAAGCAGACAAAATAACACAAAGGCATGCAAACAGACAGCGTCACATTGATATTTTAATTGAGTTCTGGAACGAGGACGGTGCAACCGTACAGCAGACATTTAGGAGCAAGGAGTAAAACGAGCCAATGGAGATAAGTTGCTTTAAAACATCAAGAAAGGTAATTATTCTGCTATCAAAGGTGGACAAAAATTGACACATAAAAGAAGCTATCCATTTTGAGAGAATTTATTATACATTTTAGAAATATTTGAAAACATTATTTTAGTCATTCTCTCGGTCGGCCCTAGCAACTGGGGTGTTATCAATTTGCGACTGGCTTTTTCCTAATATAAACTTCTTAAAGGTGTCTGTGTGACTATTCATGCAATACATGAGTGCAGTCTAAGCATTCGAGACCAAACTTCCTCTGATGAGACATTTGGTAAAGGTCGGAACGCGTAATTAGTTAGTTAGTTAGTTAGTTATGGTTTATAGGGTTCAGCGGACTGCAAATTGCCGTATCAGGACCACAACTTGGTTGAAAGAAGAATCACCCCAGATCCGTATAAAAGACCTGCTGAAACAATCCTAATGACAACACTGAAGGCACTCCTCAGCCGGTCAATTTACAATAAAGGCATCCCATTCAGGGGACGCTGAGGCTGTACTATCTCGAACCCCCCGTTTACAACATAGAATATAAACCTTATGATAAAAAATTAACAAAACACATACATATAAAATGCCTACATTGCTAAATATGAGAACCAGGCTTTATGAATACAATTGTAGGCCTACTGCATTTGAGCTCCTTAAGCTCATAAAGAATGCACATGGAATTGAAAGCCCGTATGTCGCACCTTTGAGAGCAGGATAATTACATTTCTTAATATTTAAATAACATAGCCAAATCGAACAGAGGCAATGCTTATCTATAATATTACTAACATGATCACCATCACAATCTTCTATATCACAGAACCTTTACCACCACAACCACCACCACAGCAATCAGAACCTTCGCCACCACCACCGACGATGCTAGCAGCACGACAATCACCACCTCCGCAATTACAATCACAACCAACATCACCACCACCATCACCACGCCGATACAAGCACCACGAAAATCAGAACCTTTGCAATTGCCACCACCTCCAAAAAACCACAGTACCTGAGATGCCAGAGCAGAACGACCGCCGCAGGAACTACCGATCAGAGGAGGAGCTGCAGAGGCTGCAGCAGACGCCGGCATTGATGGGGCATAACTGAGCCTTCGTGTAGTTTGAGCATGCCGCATTCTTGTCCCCGTACGGACAGTCTGTCCACACATGCGCACACACAAAAAAACACCCAAATACACAAACATCACATACACACTCAAATGAAAATAAAATGAAAAGAATGAATGAATATCAACTAACACACCGCAAAGAAACTTCCACACCCGAAGGGATTGTCACGTCTCAAATCACGCACGAACGCATCGCCAAACACGAAACACCGAAATTAAGCATTTTGCCTTCAGTTTATAACAGTCAAAATCGAAGTGTATGCTTTTTGCATTCATTATTTTAGCACCCTATCCTATCACCTATACCACTTTTCCACAACCAACGCAACTAGTAGCATCATCATCCACCCATTGCACATAGCTACGATCGAAAGAAAGTATGCTCCAGGCACACGCTGCGCAGCAGGCCAAAGTATGTCCCTTGAAGGGATACTTTGGCGAGGTTAGCAGCCTGTTCAGGTACAGTGTCGGTGAAAGACCTAGAAACAGAAAAGTGTTTCGTCTCCTCTAGGCGACGAATTAGGTCACGCTGTATTTGTTTCTAGGTCAACTGTCTTTTACGAACCGTTTGAGAATCTTTTCGAACCGTTTATTGACGCCGGATAGTGTCCTCACTTGGTTTCATACAATTTAAGAATCCAAGAAGGCAAACGGGTTTTTGGGACGGAAAAAGAGCATTTTTGTAGAGAAAAGGGTTAGGGCAAGGGCTAGGGATAGATCTACAACTAACCCTTACCCGAACCCTTGTAGCATTATTGCGCTCTTTCCGTCACTTTTAAACAGTACTGCGGTTCGCATCCGCGGCTGGCAGCGAGCCCAAAGTATACTTTGAAGGGATGGAGGGAATACTTTCACCTGCTGCTAGCGGGAGTTTTGGCGACACTTTCTACCGATCGCAGCAATGTGTATTACCTCCTCCATCATCATCATCATCATCATCATCATCATCATCATCATCATCATCATCATCATCATCATCATCATCATCATCATCATCATCATCGTCATCAACAGCATCATCATTCAAGTAATCAGCAACATCACCAGTATTATCATCAGCACCACTCCGCATTTTAGCCGAACACGCACGCCTAAGATTCAAGATTTAATCCCATTACTTGCCCCTATTGGGGTGTGGAGGAAGCAAAAACCATAAGCATTACAATGATAATTCAGTTTTAAGAAACAACAATAACATTACTAACATTCCAACGTTAACATTCAAAACAAAACCGTTTGACCAATATTGTTACAATTATTAGCGCGCACCCTTTCCCAATTTTATAAATGTACACAATTTTAGTAACGCTTGTTATTTTTTTTCTCTCTGAAACAAATTACATAAATCAAATACTGACTTGCACGATAAATATTTCATAGTAATAAACCATTTGTTTGTGCTTTGGACACTCAAAATTAAAGTGAAATTCATCTCCAATGGGACCCATATTACAATCCTTACAACCAACGAACACACTCACACCCCCTCCGCCCCCCCCCACACACACACACCAACCATGAACGTCGTTTGTTCTGTTGTTATCGTTGTTGAGAAATTGAACAAAACGCGTTTTGAAAATATTTGACCCCAGCGACCTTGATTTTTAAGATAGAACACATGCAGTAGCACGGGAGACTGGTAATTCATCCTGGTAATGTACCTATGAAGGTTAGACAAAATCCGTTCAGTGCTTCTAAAGACAGTGAGCCCGACACTTGGCTCGTCCCGACTGCCGAATAAATCAAAGTAGTTTCAGATAAGCCCGAGAGTACGAAAATGGTACCACGATAGAGCCAGAAATTAAAGGGCATTTTAATACAAGCCGCCATAAAATTATCCAATGCGCACTGTATCACAAACAAAACCATTCAGGTCAACCTGTATCGGGTTTTTGGGCAGCTTCGCACGACGCGCAGCATCCACGCTTGTAAAAGTTCCTATAGCAGTTGCCACTGAAGCTGGACACCAGCTGACTGCACGTTTGCCCGGTGCCTTGGAAATTGCCTGGAGCGTCACCAAGGGGACACGTATCTACAAAAGCATAAAGACTATTGTAAAGTTTTGCGAGTTTTAATCTGTTACACGCACGCACGAAATAATTGTAACTCACACACATGACAAACAGGACTAGATGCTCATCGAACAAATTAAATTAGTAAGCATAATAGGCCTATATGTTGTTTTCTCTAGAATTTATTGCCACTCATTTTAATGAGCAGTCAAACTAAAAGTCTACTATAATATAATTCGAAAATATTATACCGCCACCATCGTCTTATTTTCTCTGCTCTTTACATGGTGTCAGAGAGACGGAGGGGAGGGAGAGAGAGAGAGATACTCATTGAGTCTAAGAACATTTCGTTTTTTCAAACATGACAATGTTTTCACACTAGTCACAACGTCCCCTCTACAAGCTTTATTTGACAGACATGACGTTCGTCATCAAGTAGTGGAGGAGTAGTAGGAAGAAGAACGACAACAAGAACAAGAAGAAAATATATCACAATTTTGCAAGCCATTCAAATGTATTTCCAGACGCTCATACAGACAGAGACGAAAAATAGGAAATTTTCAAATGAGTTAACTTTCTTGGCGGTTTTGTGGCTCGGCTCTATCCTAACAAAGAAAAAGGGAAACACTGAATAACAGGCCATGACCTAAACTATCTGCAAGCAAAACATGATCAAAATCGCCTCAGCCAATGTTTAGATACAGCGCAACACGTGTTTATAAAATGGTGAAGCACAATGACCTTGACCTTGGAGAAAGTACACATACGAAGAATCCAACATGCCTAACCAGTAGTAAAACATATCCACAAAATAAAAATGATGAATTTCGGTATGGCCAAAAGTGTGTTTTGAACACACACAACAGTGAAATTCGGACTGAGCGACCTACTGACTGAACGACAACGGGACTGCTGCTGAAGCATGGCCCATGATCTGAAGTATACAAAAAGTTCGCTTCGGCCATTGTGGAGATATTGAGCAAAACGTGTATTGCGACACAATGACTCAAGCGACCTTTACCATTGCGGTAATGTAATGGCACTGAAGGCAGGCCATTAACCTAGGTAATGTTCCTGTGAAAATCAGTCCAGTTGAAATATGGCGTCCAACGAAGCAATCGACCGAACAATATTTGGTTCATTCTGAATCCTCTTCCCTTCACCTACCCCCCTCCCCCTTCCCTCCGACTATTTCTAAGTATTTCCACACAAGTGAAACTGGCGACGATGATGATGATTTTCAAGATGATGATGATGATTACCTGAGATATTCGTGGGTGCGGTGCTCGATGCCTTACATTCGCCAAGAAAACATCTCTGCGTAAAACATTACATTACATGATAATTGCTTTAGATCCAGCGGACTCTTCCGAGCCACACACACACACACACACACACACACACACACACACACACACACACACACCTACACACACACCCATACACACACACACACACATTTCATGATAGGTCTACATCTGATAATAATATACTGTAATTTATAACGTAACAATAATTGGAAGACTAGAACTTAAATTAAAAGCCAGACTATGTAACATGTGAGTTCGCCGAGAGCTTCTTAGTAGTAGTAGTAGTAGTAGTAGTAGTAGTAGTAGTAGTAGTAGTAGTAGTAGTAGTAGTAGTAGTAGTAGTAGTAGTAGTAGTAGTACAAATTGCTATAGACATGAAAAGTACCGTACAATCTTCTTCACTGCTCAAACAACCATCAACATGCCAGTCCCCATCATCGTCCTCCAATTCACAACCACCACTACTTTCATCATCATCATCATCATCATCATCATCATCATCATCATCATCATCATCATCATCATCATCATCATCATCATCATCATCATCATATTAACCACTACCCTAATTTTTCCTTAACAGCTGCAGCTGCATCACCACAAATATCATTAGCGACAACATTATCATCATTCACCTGTAAAGATTTTTTACCTGTCAACATCTTAGCCCACTGAAGGAGTTTTTTTGTGGTTTTTTTCCTAAGACCAGGTTTTATCTCCTTTCATAAAGCCCCTTTATTCAATCCTATCCTATCCTATCCTATCCGTAACAGAGGTCGTTGGAGCACCACAGATGATCGTTTAACCAGCGTACTCCATCTTTCTATGTTCTCAGCAACCCTGATGGTTTCGCTCAGTGTCAAGCCACTCCATTCTCGAATGTTGTACTCCCATCTCTTCTTCGGTCTCCCTCATCTTCTGCCTCCTTGCACTGTGCCTTACCACATCACAACCTTTTCAATGTGCCAGTTTTATTTCCCATCGCCATCATCGTTCTCAGCGGCAGCAGTAATATTTTTATCAGCATCACCAACACCATCCCTCCCACTATTTTGATGATAATGCTGATAATCAAACAACTGCTGCCCTGGCGAGGCTGAAGCCAATTTGGAAAGACAGGACCATCAGCCTACGTTCCAAGGTAAGACTGCAGCGCTCCCTTGTCATCTCAATCTTCCTATACGCTTGCGAAATATGGACCCTCACAGCAGATCTACAACGAAGAATACAAAGCATGGAGATGAGGTGCTACAGAAGACTTCTGGGCATTTCCTATACCCAGCACATCACCGACGACGAAGTCCGACAGACTATCACACAAGCCATTGGAAAACACGATGACCTGCTCATAGTGGTGAAAAAACGGGAACTCCGATGGTATGGCCACTTCACCAGATCTTCAGGTCTTGCAAAGACCATCCTGCAAGGCACAGTGCAAGAGTAGAAGAAGAGGGAGACCGAAAAAGAGGTGGGAGGACAACATTCGAGAATGGACTGGTTTGACACTGAGCGAAACCATCAGGGTTTTATCATCCACGAACGCGCTTTCATCACCAAGCTGCGTCGCATCCGCAACAACGAGGCGCAATCCCTGCATGAAGCAGTCGCTGCCTGTGTCTACCGGCGCAGCGAGCGGCGCCTCCTCTCCATGAAGTGTCGCACGACGCGCTTCAAGAATTCATACCTACCAAACGACACGCTCCAGCGATAAGAACGCTCACCCTTGTAAGAAAGGAGGCACTTTGCTTTTGTGCGTTTATCCATATCTGCTGCAAATAATTATGTGAGAATGGGGTGTATTTTCTACTGAACTGTGACCAGAGATTTTATCAATTAGTTAAATCGCTTGTAGTACTATTGTCGTTTTTATTGTTATCATTATTCTCACTAATTTTGTTCCCCTAGATCATCATGAAGCTTGGTTTTGTATCCTTCCTGTTGTTATTATTATTAGTTGAAGTAGTATTGTTATTATTATTGTTATCATTGTTACCATATATTATTTGTCTGTTGGTGCTGCTGTTGTATTATTTTTAGTAGTTGTATTGTTATTATTATTATTATTTTTATACTCTTATGATTACCATTATTATTATTATGATTGTTTTTATTATTTCTCTTATTATTACTATTATGATTAATAATAATAATAATAATAATAATATTATTATTATTATTATTATTTTTATTATTATTATTATTATTATTATGATCTAGGATGGGTCTAAGGCATGGAAGAATGGGCGAGTGTGAGTAGTTTTGTGTATTGTGGAATAATTATCTGTGTGTCAAATGTGTACGCATGGGTATGTGACTGCATAGCTGTTTATGCATGTGTGCTAGTGGTAATAGATTTGTATTTCGGTATGGAAAGTTGTGTATGATAGTGTATTAAATGTATTAATATTGTATGTATGTTTTTGATGGTTTTGATGTTGTTATCTCTTTTCTTGCACTTCTAAACAAATATCATTGCCATGTGCTTGGACAATAAAGGATCTTGAATCTTTAATCTTGGGTTGCTGAGGACAGGGAAAGATGGAGTACGTTGGTTAAACGATCATCTGTGGTGCCTCTATGACCTCTGAGTTACGGGATAGGATAGGATAGGATAGGATAGGATAGGATAGGATAGGATAGGATAGGATAGGATAGGATAGGATAGGATAGGATAGGAATGCTGATAATAATGTCGACGACGACGATGATGATGATAATGATGATGATGTTGATGCTGATGAGGCTGTTGCTACAACAACTGATGGTGGTGATGCTGAAGCTTACCTTTCCATTGCCGCAGACAAAGCCGCTGGGCGATCCGAAGGATTCACAAGAGACAGATGAAGCGCTGACGGTCTTCTCACACAGCAGCGTAGTACAAATGGAACTGTAGTCACTGCCGTCCTCACCGTACTGGACCTGCAACAACAAAGAAAAAGATCTTTCTGATATAGCAAAGAAAAGGAGCAAAGGCCCTTTCCAGCTCATGTCACTAATCCCCGGCAGTACTCAAGTTGGGTGCCGGTAGCGGATCCTCTATGGCACATCGGCAGATAGCACACAGTCTTACCTAGGCTAGAAGGGAAGCAACAGAGAGCCCCCAGAGTGCCCTCCAAGTCTCGTAGCTGCAATTTGCACGCTTTTCACAAGAAACTATGCAAACAAACATGAAAACAAACGCATACAGAATGAATTCGTATCACTAATTACACCGTTAGCAACACTGCATTGACAAAGGTGATTTTTTTCAACAGCAAATCATTAAGCTGTAATAAATCCACTTGCCACACACGCTCTTAAGCATCCATTTAACAGAACAAGCCAACATCATTATTCTCATCATCATACAGAAGAAGAAGATAGTTATTCATTGCTTATAGGTCCAGAGGACTGCAAAGAGCCGAATCAGGACCACAACTTCGCTGAAGGAGGACTCACCCCTGATCCGCATAAAAGATCTGCCGAAACAACCCTAGTGGTAACACTGAAGGCACTCCACCAGCCGGTCACTTTACAATCAAGACATCCCACGCAGGGGACGCTGAGGCTATACTCTAATTTATCGAACCCCCGTTTACAAAAACAAAATAGAATACAAACATC
Source organism: Oncomelania hupensis (assembly GCA_036898135.1). Taxonomy (NCBI): domain Eukaryota; kingdom Metazoa; phylum Mollusca; class Gastropoda; order Littorinimorpha; family Pomatiopsidae; genus Oncomelania; species Oncomelania hupensis. Next base: position 47,170,335 of record CM072512.1, on the reverse strand, counting down.
ATTATAAAATATCCACGAAACACATACATATAAAATGCCTACATTGCCAAATAATAACATCATATGAAGCCCCAGTGAACATTTGGCAGAAAGCGTCCAAAGCTGATCCAACAGACGTCACACACAAATGAGTTTTGTCCCGGAAGAGTTTTTAAGAAAAAAGGTATGTGACTGGTCTAGCGAAGAAGATAGTAAAGCAGATTGGTAGAACAGAGTAGGAATGAGAAAGAACAAAGGAGAAAGACGGCGACAGTGGGAATTTAAAGCACTAAATTTCCAGAAAGTGGGGATACTATTTATACTGAACCCCCCGGCACCCCCACGGGTGGAGGAGAAGAAGAAGAAGAAGATCCGATGTAACGTCGTCAAAGTTTCGGGTGTCTTACTTTAGCCGGGCGCCTCTGCGCATGCACCAGGTCAAGTGGGGCCGGCTTTTTCATTTTTCACGATGTTCTTAGGCTTCGTAACCCTAACCCTAACCCTAATCCTTACTAAGACTACGATAGCACTGTGCGCATGCGTCGAATTTTGTAATGCGTCGACCAATCAGAATGCTCCCAGTCGAAAAATAAGATACTAGGAACTTTGACGATGATGACACACCGGGTATGTATTATTATCACTATCATCGTCACGGTTGCACAAACTGACAAAGCGCCAAGACAAGAAGAAAATATAGTGTAAGCTACAGAAAAAAAGTCAGTGAGGGAGAGGAGATAGGAAACTGCCCTTATCAAAGCTGGCTCAGAGAAAAGGCAGGTGACAAACGCCTCTCTCTTTAAAGACCGAAGGGTTATGGGAACATCTTTACTTTTTTCAGAAAAACAAAATCACGTGATGAGTATCGACTGAAAAGGGTTAACACACGTAAACCCGCCAACGGAGACATGGTAGGGCCTACTATGAAAACGTACAGAAAATTTCAGATGTGAGGTCATCACTTATAACTGGCGGTTGAAGAGGTTATGTACTCGATGAGCGTCACTGCTAAACTAAATATCATTCCATATTTATTTATTTACTTCTTTCATGAAACACTGAACTCACCTAATATTTGAGTAGGTATTTGCGGAGTCAAATTCTGAATTCACTTAGCAGAATACAAGTAGAGCATGATAGAAAATTGACTCATTGTTTGTTGTGGTCTACACCTGCACAGACATCAATCATTCTTCTAATTGTTTTAGAGCTCTAGAATGCCCTTTGGCACTAACGTATACTACTATAAATATAATACTAAAGGCTATATAGGTCTTTGCCCTTTTCCCCCAAATCACTATCAGGGTCAAAGTGCAGCGACCTGTACCAACATACAGGTTCACATGCTACACACACTCTCACACGCGCAAGACACCTTTATCACTCGAACAATTGAACCTCAAGCGCTTGGATCAGGACACGCGAGCGCCTATGCCTGTGACGCGTCTCCTTTTGGTTATCTATAATATCTCAAAGGGAGACGCGTCACAGGCATAGGCGCCTGCGTGTCCTGATACAAGCGCCTGTGACTTGAACTGATGTCATTAGGAAAAAGCGCTATATAAATATCCTTATTATAATACTTATTATAAAGGCAAGGTTGCCGCTAATAAGAGACAGAAACAGATGAGATATATTGTGCAAAAAAAAAATAGCAATCCATGCAGCTCCCTATAAAGCATAATAAATTGGGAAGACGGGGAAGGAGGGATACAAACTTATTTTTGTGAGCGCGTGCGTGCGTGTGTGAGTATGTGCGCGCGCGCGCGCACAATGAGGATAATTTTGTGTCCCCGTGCTTTTCACGAACTGTGCAACCCTGATCATTGTCGTCTAAGGTTATCATTGAGGTCGATGACGATGTTGTTTGTGTCTTACCCTACACAATTTGGAAGGCTTTCCGACGGCAAGTTCACACATTTGGTCGGGCGAGTACAGCTCACCAAGGTGAGGTGCGGTTTTTTCACTGGCCGTAGTGGAGGTTAGACAGTTGCTGAAAAAGGGGAAAACACATAGGTTAGCCTGGCTTAAAAATCAATATTGGGTCACCAAATCAACAATCCTGACGATAACATTACATGATTATTGCTTTAGGTCCAGCGGACTCTTCCGAGCCAAATCAGGACCAATCCTGATGATATATATTTCAAATATGTATATGTAGTTAAATATGCAGAGAGAGCGAGAGAGAGAGAGAGAGAGAGAGAGAGAGAGAGAGAGAGAGAGAAAAATATGGTACATCACACGCTGAGTGGTTTACTCCATTCATTTCATTGGCCCCTATTCAAAAGTGGCTGTTAGCAAAGAACGTACAGCTAGCTATACAACGTATTATGTCAGTGTGATATTTCAATGTTGATTTGCGAAAAAATAATTGCAGATGTGAAAATGCCCGTCAATATTAATTTTAAAACGCAATATGTATCTTTCGTTTTGATGATTAATCTGTCTTTACAGCTGTCGTTCATCTTTCTGTGTCCACTGGTGTCTGAAGCTTTTAAAGGATTTTTTTGGGGGGTGGGGTGGGGGGGGTTAAATGTGAAAAGTATATTCTGCTTATTGTCTCTTTCGCCGGTCGCCTGTGCCCGGAGTAGATTTATCTCAAGACTGTTTGGGAAAGTGTCTGGTTCTGTATTTCGGAGTCTAGTCAGAAAAACTAGCATTAGAGATATATAGATGCTGCAACAAAATCACTGAGAATACGTTTGACGACCTACTAGCGCCAAAACCGAGAGTTACCAATATCACGAGATAATTGAAATTAACACGCGTTCTGTTTTAATTTACAGAGATACCGGTTATCCACAGTGCTAATTAATAAATTTTAGAATTTTCCACGCCTACCTAGCGCCATAACCTGATAATTACAAATATCGTGATATAATTACAAATATAGAATAATTACAATGACCAAAGGATAATTAAAGTTATCATTGAAAAATTCCAAAAATCTTCGCGTGATCATTTTCAATTTTCAGTTTTGGATCTAGCAATCCATCTGTAAATGCGCCAAAACTGAAAATTGTAATTTTTACTTGATAATTACAATTTTTACGTGTTCATTGTAAATATGTCGTTAATAATTGTAAATATTCGTAATTATCAGATTTTGGCGCTAGTAGGCCGTCATATATGTGAATTACACAGAGCACGTATAAATTACCCTTATTACTGATACCTGTAAATGCAAGTTTTGGCGCCTTAGCCAGAAGTAAGCATAATCACGTAGACATTAAAGTGAAAATTGTAATTATTATGTGATAATTAAAATTTTCGGTTTTGCCGTATTTCCAGGTGGATTGCTAGAGCCAAAACTGAAAATTAAACATGATCACGCGAAGATATTTGTAATTTTGCAATTATAAGTATAATTATCCCTTGATAATTGTAATTATCCCATGATGTTTGTAATTATTTCATGATAATTATTTGTAATTATCAGGTATTGGCGCTAGAAAGCCGTCATATACACGAACACCATTTCCTCGGGATTTTTACAAATGTTATCTGGGTCAATTAACAGCATCTTGTTTTATGAAATGGTTAGATTCATAATTCGGACAATTGATTCGCGCGTCTTAGGCCATTTAAAATGTTATGAGATTGTAGGAATTTGTTGAGTAATGCATGTGTAGAAAGCCTCGAAATTGAGAAATCTAAAATGGCGACTTGGGGAAACTCATCGATTGGCATTTATTTCGGCTTGTTTGCTTCAAGGTGAAATAACATTTACGTCTAAGTCACTTTTACATGTAACTTATTATTGTTTTTATTAATGAGACGATTTATATATACAATTTTTTTAAAGGGGTAAATTAAGTGTTTTAAGTTCTTATATCTCATCCGTATTGTAGACCTAATGCACAGGCACTTGTATCAGGACATGCGAGCGCCTATGCCTGTGACGCGTCTCCCTTTGGTTATTTATAATACGATAACCAAAGGTAGACGCGTCACAGGCATAGGCGCTCGCGTGTCCTGATACAAGCGCCTTTGGCCTAGTGGTAGGATGCTGTTTGCAGAGTACATACGAGTACTGTCCCTTGGAAACACGAGTTTTCTTGTATTACCGCACGAGAGTTACTCCAAGGGAATAAATAACCGAAAGCAATACAATACAATACAATACAAGATTATTGCTTTAGGTTAACCGAAAGCGACCCGAAGTTCGCTGATCCCTCTCTTTCTATACTGCTAAAGCGCAGGACTTGTGCGACTGTTTGGTAAGTTTGCACGCTCTGTAGGACTTCTTAACCAAAATACAAATCTTAGGGTAGATGAAAGACAGACAGACGATCGTACTGTGTGTTTGCAGTGAAGTAACGGATGCTGCAGTTGGAGAAGCGGAAGATGGAGACGCCAGAGTTTTGGGTTTGGGCCATGATGTGACTGTTTTCATCGCACTCCCCGTCATCGTGCTTCGCTCCCAAGCTGACACAAGAAATATTATCGTGATGATGACGACACAAACAACAACAACACTTATGCCGTAAGCTTAGTTATTGCAGGAAGGTAAGTAACTCTTAGTATTGTGCGTCAACTACAGAATAACGAGCTGATTTGATGGCGGGTTTATCGTCAGTTAATTATTATATCAGGAAAAGATGTAATGCCAAACAACTGGGCAGGTTGACTACCCACACAAACACTACTTTTTTTTTAAATTTGTAGGTTTTTTTTATACATAAAAAACATGTTTCATTACATACACATACACGATAATTTATTGCATACATTTTTGGGAAATTTGGCATATGAGCAACGTAACATAAACACGATAAACAACAAGGACAATATCATCATCAATAAAACGTCAGATAAAACATTCACATTCAATCACATAAAACATTCTAACACACCCCGGCACTCAAACTATTAAGATATAAAATTACCACAACAATAAAATATGTACAGTGATTTAAACAACATGGGATCAAGTTAAGGCATGAATAAACTAGAATGGCAAAGCCCATACTACTGACATGCTCCTTATGAAACTTGCAATGTTTAATATGAAAATGACTGCCCAGAAAGAAAAAAAAAGAAAGAAACAGAAGCATTAAAATGCAAAGTAATACCGACTTTGATCTTTCTATGCTCTTGACCATGAGATGACCTAGACCTCCGGCTTCAAATACATTCATGTAATATCAAATAAACCACAGCAACAGTTGTATTAAGCCAAAAAACAGTGACCTTGGGATGACATTGTCCTTCAGTGACCTTGACCTTAGGTTGACCTTGACATTCACCTAACTTCTCATGCCCCTGTATGATCAAATAACCCAATATTGTGGCATACTATGGGTTAAATAGAGCCATTCTGCTGTTTGATGACCTATTTCTTGTATCTTTTTGCAAAGCCTAAAATGACCAAGATCAACGCTAAACTGGAACATATATGAAAGATCTATCATCTCTAAATACAAGTTTGAACTTTATATCTCTCATAGTTTAGGGTCAAGGTCACTTCAAAGTACCTATACTGAATTTGGACAGCTCCAGTGACCTTGACCTTGGAGTGAGGTTGACCAAATGTGCATAAGATATGTGTCTCATTATCATGCATCAAAGAATCATAAGTGTGCAATATTAATAACTTAGACAAAAAGTGAAATTTTGTGAAATTTTCATGTTTTGACTAACATTTGATGACCTTGTGACCTTGACCTTGAAGTGAAGTCATTCATTCACTTATAATTTTCTAGGTCTCTTGGGTATACACCATCTTATCAAGTTTGGTTGTGATAATTGAAATAGGCTCTGATTAGTTAGCCACTTCAAAGTTTTTGCACAGATAGACGACAGATAGACAGACGGACGGGCGGACTTTTTTTTCGATTTAAGTTTGGCACTATTTAGTACTCATTTCGCACATATTTGCAAAAATCTGACAATTGTTTGTGTGTGTGTGTGTGTGTGTGTGTGGGTGTGTGTGTGTGTGTGTGGTTTTTTGGGGGGGAGTTGAGTACATAAACTTACATTGCTCTGCATGCGAGTCAAAAAAGGAATTATAACAGGTAAAAAGGAATTATAACAATTAAATATGTCAGTTAAGAGCCGGGAAAATATTAGATGAGCCAATTTCATTTATTACGCTAATTAAATAGCAGGGTGCAACTCGTGGGGCCACCAGCGGGTGACAAAATGTTTCTGCGTTTACAGCTTTAATAATCATTGGAAACCAAAATTAATGTTTCACACTATGAATCATATAGCACACAACAATGACTCTGGAACACACAGTAATTACTCTAAAACCCGCATCAGTGACTCTGAAACAAGACAATGAATCTGAAACACAAAGCAATGACACTAATCACACCCAACAAATACAAGGGTTGAAAAATTATTTGTCGCGATGACTGTGATCTCCTCGCCATTTTCAGCGTCACATTACAGAATTTGAATTATGACGAAAGACTGCAAAGACTGAATCTTCCATCTTTGAAATTCAAAAGAATGAGAGGAGACTTAATACAAGCATTTAACATTATAAAAAGGTTGATAATGTTACTACTAACTTTTTTTTCAAATTCAAAATAAGGAAAAAACAAGAAAGGCTACTAACAAAATTTTAGTTAAACAATGCGTAAAAACTATTCTAGTAATAGAGTTGCACCCTTTTGGAACAAATTACCAGCTGTGACGGTGGGTCTATTGTTGCTGGGCTCTGCACAATGGAATGCTATTACCCACTCGTCTTTCGTCTGCGAGGATCGGCTAGTTAAATCACCCTATGACTAATCTTAATACATTTATATGTTTAGCCCGGCCTGTGTGCGGATAGGATTACAGAGATATGGAGAAAAGTGTAAAAGATTCACTGACACACTAGCTCTCGCACGGCTATGAAACATAGGTAGTCCAGTCACTTGTTAACAGTAAATATCGCACATTTATTTCCTCTACTCTATACGTAAGTTTCTAATCACTACACTAACTTAAATGTCCAAAACGTAATATCTGGGATTAACTTAACAGTCCAAGATTTCACTTCGAGTAGTTCGCTCTTTGATGGGTCTATTCTGCTACTGTTCTCGATACTTGCTACTGTCTCATCATTGGGCTATTTGTTATGGTTGGCCTAATGTTCGTTTTCAGGAGAGAGGACTATCGCCCAGTCCTTATAGACCAGTATTTGTGCAAGTTTTCTTGAGCACTTATGTATATCGTTGAGGTGTGGAGCTGGAGTCTCCTCTTCTTGTTTGTTGACTATTGGGCTATCGGAGCTCAGTGTTCGAAGCTCCACTGCAGGCCAAATGTCAGGGTTGACTCTCAGTGGTCTATCTCCTGCATCGAACCAAGCCTGCTCGTCTGCAAAACATAAGACGAGTTTCTGCAATGCCTTGTTTACAAAGGATGCGCAGAGCGTCTCACTGATGGCAAAAACAGCCCTCAGTGATCGCGTCCACTTATACAAACAATAGATGAACAATCGTCTACATCCGTGGTCTACTGGAATCCAACATACTTCCTATGCATATACATATCATGGCTAACATAAACACAGGGAAAAGTAATTAATAATATACACATTCTCCGGTACAGCCACTGGTCTGCAATAATACACATAGGAAAAACAACAGTTGGTCAGTGGGGCTACCTCGTGGTTTTGAAAACCGGTCACGGGTCAGCCACAAGGTCAGACAAAGTTTTACAAACATTCACAATTATAAACCATGGCAAGACTTCACAAACATAATCCAACAATATTATCAATAAATCGCGGTGAAACAAAAGATCGATCATTTACCTTTTTGACAATGTCAGGATCTGGCTATACTGCGATGAATTGAATTTCACTCGTCACCTGCATAGGCTGTTGAGAGATCTTTCCACGTGAACGTCTCGGGAGAGGTTTTAAAAAAGGCTGACTACCTTACCCTGTGGACAGCTAAAGTCCGCGAAATCTCGTGATACCTTTAGCTCCCTCTAGCGGGGGTGGCGGATATGGGTCCGCTGAATGAGGTCACTGCCTACCCTAGCAAGAGTTAGCCTACAATGCTTAGACCAAACCTTAAACTTCTGTCGCCTACTAGACATCGACTTTAAGTTACAAAGGTTACAGCAGGATGAACTATTTGATTCGTGCAGCTTTAGTGCTGGATCCAAACTAGCCTCTCGTGACACTGGCACATTGTAAAAATGCTAATAATATTAATGAATTTAAGAACCTCCTTGAACAGGTACAATTCTTACAGGATACAAAATTCATATATGATGTGTAATCTATTGTGGTCACTTTAATCTAAACTTCCCAAGCAATTGCAATGCAACCCATAAAATATGTATATATGTTTGAGGAAATTGACTGGGACGCTAAAAATCCGTTAGTCTTAGGCAAGTCCCAACTGAACTGAACTGAACTACAGTTTCCTTTTATAATGAAGCCTCCAAGAACCACAACACCATTGCAACTTCACTCTATTAGCCCACATACCTGTGCCCGATTTCGTGAGCCATGGTGACGACCACGGATCCAGTAGGCGAGAGTTCGACCACAGATCTAGAATTACTGCCACACATTCTACCCAGGAACGCAACGCCTAGAAATGAAAAAAAAAAAAGAACGAACGAATGGAGAAATGAAGTAGGAGACATTTCTACACCCAAAGCATTTAGCGCTTCCCTCCCTCCCCCCCCCCCCCCCCCATCGTCCCCACCTTCTGTCTCCTCCCTCTCATCCCAAAAAATAAAAAATAAAAGTCTCTTTACGGTTTCCCGATCGACCTTTATTTTTTGGCACGATCATAAACTTTTTGGGGGGATCGTATGGAAAAAAAAAAGCCCCAAAAAAGTGCACCCGAAGTGGAAAAGTTTGATTAAAAAAATTAAATTTAAAGAAAAGGAGCCAACCTACCGACCTTGAGGTTTTTTCCTATTTTAAGCCCACCCCACCCCCCCCCCCCCCCCCAAAAAAAAAAAGTATGTTTACGGTATCCCGACCGATCTTAATTTTGTGGCCCGCCCTAAACCTTTTTTTGGGGATCGTCTGGACAAAAAATAAAAGGAAAAAAATTGCACAGAAGGTGGAAAAGGTTTTTAAAAAAAAAGTTAGAAGCCCGCCTACTGACTCTATTTTTTGCCTGATGTTACCGTAAACATTTTTTTTATTTGGCCTTACCGTTAACAGACTTTTTTTTTTTGCCCTAATCACAGCGCGTAGGTTGTACTATTTATTAGAATCTTGACAAATAAATATCATCTTATTTTGGCGCCGGGAGTCAGGGGAATCATCATCGTCATCAATCTTTTTTTTTTTTTTTTTTTTTTTTTTTTAATTTGAAATTAAGCCAATTCTTGTTATTATATCCACAGCATATTTTACCAGTTCCAAGATACGATCAACGCACTTTAAACACCTGTTTAGCTCTATAAGACGGGAATCGACTACCTGCGGTCCCTGAACTGCCAGAATTCGTCAAGTCCAGTCTGAACAAAGAAAATATCATGAAAAGAAAAACAATGACGACAAGCCATTCAAATGTATTTCCAGACACTCACACACACAAAGCTTACAAATCAACATTTTCAAAAGTGTTAATTTCATGGCGATGTTGTGACTGTGCATTGTGCTAAAGAAGTAAAATGAAAGCATGGAGTGATGGGCCACTGTTTGAACTACCGCATGCAAAACAACGTTTCAAAATCGGTGCAGGCACTTTGAGATAAGGCACCATATGTGTATAATTGACATCAGCAATCTTGGCCTTCGAAAAAGAGCAAATGTCGATGAAATAAAATAGCAATTGGTGGTTAAGTATCTGCAAGGTAAAGATAATCGAAATCGGTCCAGTTATTCTTGAGATAAGGCATACAATGTGTTTTGAAACAACCCCCCCCCCCCCCCCCAAAAAAAAAAATAAATAAATAAATAAATTAAAAAAAAAAAAAAAAAAAAAAAAAAAATATATATATATATATAATATATATATATATATATATATATATATATATATATATATATATATATATATATATATATATAAAATAAAAATAAACGAATAAAAAAATACAAATAATAATAATGATAATTTAAAAAAAAAAAAAAAAAGCGAAATAAGGAGCGATGACCGATTGACTGACAACGGCACTGACACTGAGCCATGATTTAAAGTACCGGTACATACCAAATACCAACAAAATCGGTTTAGCTGTTTTTGAGATATTAAGCAACCTTGACCATTGCGATAGAGCAAATATGACGGCACGGCCACTAACATAGATAATTATTCCTATGAAGTTTGGTCAAAATTCGTTCAATGGTTCCTGATATATGACGGACTCAAACGGACGGACGAACCGACAATTGGCTCGGTCTGATTTCCCCACTATTTCAAAGTATTTTCAGATATTATCTAGAAATACCAATCCCTCAGCTTTGCCAGTAAAGGCGAAATAATTATGTGTAGGCAACTATCTCCTGGTTCTGAGGAGTCTAAGTAAGCAAGTTCTACTTGCTTGTGTGATCATGGGAGGGGAGGCGGGGGAGGAAGGGAAGGGGGAGGAAAGGGAGAGGCTTTGTTTTATTTCCAGTTTTTATTACAACTTTTTTTTCCAGCTAAATATAACATTATTTTTTTTATTACACTTGTGTCATTCCAAGTTCATCATTCTCCTGCATGGTTGAAACTATGGGTGCGCTTGTTTAATATTTCTGCGGTCTAAGCCGTCACGTGACCCTGCTAAGCAGATACGTGATCAGGTCATATCCATAATCAAGTGAGGAGCGGGTCATTAAATGGACGATGTGTTCTTTCGACGAAGAGGTAACAAATTACACTCAAGACAGCTGCTGATTGGTGCTCTTCCCCGATGCTATCTTTGCCAGCTTCGAGCCGAACAGTTTAGCTCGGGCCATCGGGCTAGCCCGGTTCATTACCCGGTCATTGTTCACATTTGGTGTAGGCCTATAATACATAATGAAGTGTACTATAAATACCATCACACAAACCATTGGACACACACACACACACACAAACCATTGGACACCTTTTCACACAATAAGTTCAGTAAGTCTCCTCTCTGAAAATCCTTATCGGGAAGAGAGGGGACTATAAACTGATACACATCATTGGACAACATTACAGTGGTGGATCACCCGTCCCCTATACGCTTAATGTGTCCGGGGACGTAAATTTACTCAAAAAAACAAACAAAAAAAATTGGACAACACGGTGATAAGCTTATAGTGGTAACGACACGGAAACTCCGATGGTATGGCCACGTCGCCTGAGCATCTGGCCTTGCAAAGATCATCCTGCAAGGCACGGTGCAAGGAGGCAGAAGAAGAGGGAGACCGAAAAAGAGGTGGGAGGACAACATTCGAGAATGGACTGGCTTGACGCTGAGCATTGCCATGAGGGTTGTCGAGGAAAGAGAAAGATGGAGTACGCTGGTTAAACTATCATCAGTGGTGCCCCAACGACTTTCGAGTTACGGGATAGGATAAGATAGGATATTGATCTGCTATAATTTTCACAATAACTTTAAATTATGTATTTCATTTGCCTTTTTATTTTTCCGTTACAATACAAAATGTCAAATGTATTCGCGTGTCCAAGTAGCTATCCCCAAAAAGACCTCTGTGGGAGGAGGGTAAATACATTGACGTCGGCGTTACGTGAATTTGTATACCAACTGATGTTAAATGACGACAACAAAAAGAACAACCACACCAACGATACAATCTTAGAAGATTGGTGTGGAAACTAAATAAGAAGTTATGGCCGTTCACAACATAATTAAAGGACTCAACCCACCCAGTGAAGAGCATGGCATGGTCGACGGCTGTATAACTTTTACGGCTGTACCAGTTATGGAAGTTATCGAGAACGGCGGAACCGTCAGCGCTTTTTCTGCCATCAGGTGCGGTACTGGTTGATTGTGAGATCACTTCGCCCTGTACATATGAGTACAGTCATATTATAAGAGCTTGGATGGCAGCATATAAAATCAATTACATTACATTACATGGTTATTGCTTTAGGTCCCGCGGACTCTTTCGAGCCAAATCGGGACCAGAGAAGTGAAAGAGGACTCACCCCTGATCCGCATAAAAGATCTGCCGAAACAACCTAGTGGTAACACTGAAGGCAATCTACCAGCCGGTCATTTTACAATAAAGACATCCCACGCAGGGGACGCTGAGGCTATACTCTAATTTATCGAACCCCCGTTTACAAAAACAAATTAGAATACAAACATCATTATACAATATCAACAAAATACATACATATAAAATGCCTACATTGCCAAATAATAACATCATAGGAAGAAGCCCCAATGACCATTTGGCAGAAAGCATCCAATATTCCCAAGTTCGTCCAACAGACCTCACACACAAATGAGGAGTTTTGTCCCAGAAGAGTTTTCAAGAAAAAAGGTAGGTGACTGGTCTAGCGAAGAAGAAGACAGTATAGTAGATTGATAGAACAGAGTAGGAATGAGAAAGAACAAAGGAGAAAGACAGTGAAAGTGGGAATTTAAAGCACTACATTTTCAGAAAGTTGGGATACTATTTATACTGAAACCCCCTGCACCCCAACGGGGATAAAATCAATACTACTACTACTACTACTACTACTACTACTACTACTACTACTACTACTACTACTACTACTACTACTACTACCAGTTATTTGTTTTAGCTAACATTTGTTGACCCTGTGAACTTGACCTCGAAGTGTTCATTCATTCATATTTTTTTAGGTCTCATGGGTATTTTACCAAGTTTGGTTGCGATACATAAAATAGGTTCCGAGTAATTAGCCACTTTACAGTTTTGCACAGACGCGGACAGACAGATGGAGGGATGGGCTTTTTTGTTTGTTTGTTTGTTCGTTTGTTTTATAAAAAAAAAAAAAAAAGTATTTTTTGGACTATTTAAGACTCATGTCGCACAGATTTGCAAAAATCTTGATTTATTTATTTATTTATTTATTTATTTTAGGGGTGAGTACATAGACTTACATTGCTATGCATGTGAGTCAAATAAATCGCCTACCCCCACCCCTCCCCCGCCTTCCTTAACCTCACTCCCCAAAAAGCAAAATAAAAATAAAATAAAAGATACAATTTTTTTAAATAATAATGATGATTAGGATAATAATAATAATAATAATAATAATAATAATAATAATAATAATAATAATAATAATAATAATAATAATAATAATAATAATAATAATAATAATAACAATAATAATAACATTAACAATAATAATAATCTAATAAGTAAAGGCTGAAAATGATTATAAATTCCAAAATCAGACCACGTCACTTCTTATTTGAAATCATTGCATTGGTTTCCCCGTGGAGGACAGAATACAGTATAAAATTGCACGCGTTTGCTTCAAAGCTGTTACTCTGTCTGGTCCATTGTATCTCGCCGAATTCGTCATTCTGCTTTTCAATCCCTACAGTTTAAAATTCTCTTCCTTTAACTCTGCGCTATGTCCAATCATCTCTCTCTCTCTTTTTTCCTCGCTCTGGACTGAAAACACACATTTTCAGCTGTGTCTATCCTTAGTTCTCGATCCTGAACTTTTCTTCGTAAAAGACACAGTCATAGCAAAGAGCTTATTACGAAAAGAGGGGGAACTTCCATTATGTCCTATACAAAAATGCGAGACGCTCTCACGGATTATTTCACTTTGCTCGGGCTGGCTATATTTCACCATCTGCTATATGAATGATCTGTGCGTGGTAACTTATTGAGCCTATGCCATTGCAAAAGAACATTTTTATGGCAACGTTTGCAAAAACCAAACTTTTAACCATCATTATTATTAACATTCCGCTACTGCTGTCTTTTTTTTTTTTTATGTTTACTTATTGACATTTATTAGGTGCTTTTATGCTGCTTATGTGTCATAGGTTCGTTTTCTGCCCTGGAATTTATTATTTTTTAATCGACGACAGATATTTTAAAATTAAAATATGCATGACAGACTGTTTCATTTATCCGAAACTGTAAATCCGTAATCTAGAGAGAGAGAGAGAGAGAGAGAGAGAGAGAGAGAGAGAGAGAGAGAGAGAGAGAGAGAGAGAGAGAGAGAGAGTGAGTGAGAGAGTGAGAGAGAGAGTGAGAGAGAGAGCTCTGTCATTCAATCAATTAATCACAATAAAGCACAATAACAAAATGTTTCACTAATAGTGTGAATTTAATTTATGTCAGGTGTCTCCTTACCCCCCCCCCCCCCCCAACCCTCTCACCTCCCACATCCCTGGCTTAATAACATCAGTCACTTCATGGAAAATAATTAATTAATCAGACAGAACAATCAGAACCTAGACTACAACATTCACGCAATATAGATCCAGGGGCGTCGCACGGTCCAAAATATTGGGGGGGCAACCCTGTCGACGGGGAGGTGGGGGAGGGGGGCTGACAAGCGGGACCGGACGCATCCTGTAATATATCCTCGTACCTTCATCCAACTGAAAGACTGAGAGTAAAAACATTTAATTATTTATGTTCTTCTTTACTGAAAATACAAGATTCATTTCCAGAAACTACAAATACATGATTAGCGATATGTGATAATGATTAAAACCAGGAAACACGAACATTAATTACCTGCCGCAAGATCATCTAGGTTGAAATTGTGTCTTCTCTATAAATCACAAGTCGTTTTGCATATTGCATACATATAATGACCAAACACTTCCACTACCAGTTTCAGAAAATCAGTCAATTGATCAATTTGTTTTACTAGGGCGTATATTACTCGCAGTTTCTCTAAAGCAAAATACTGTCTGTCTGAGTGCCTTTTGTCTTGGTGATCACAGATGATCTTACTAGTAGTCCATGAACAAAATCTCAGCTAGTTCAGTCCACAAACATCGGAGATGTATTCGCGGACACATAAACAAACAAAACAAACAAACAAACAAACAAACCAAGTGAAACCTATAATGGGGGAGGGGGGGGGGGGTGGTGGTGTAATAATCAAAGCAGTCAAGCCCACGTTATCTGTCCCCAGAAAAGCGAACGGGTCCTTTTTTTTCCCCTTTTGCGATCAAAGCACGTGCACGTGTAGGCCTATCAACAAACTAAATCTAAATTAAAAAATATCGCGCACCTCAACTATTTATTGACACTTGCACATTCACCCTTGCCTTACTCATTTTACAGACTAAAGTAAATAATTGATATCAACAAACCTGGAAAACAGACGATTCCATTGTTTTGTTAATTTTGCTCTTTGCGTGATGAAATTACACTTCTTTCAAACAGCGAAAGCCAGCTCTGCTGCCCGGTGATTGCATTAGCACCACGAAATATTTTGTTGTGAAACACAGGCACATGCTAATAGATTATTGTAATATTATTTCGTACGTTAGCCCTTTACACTACGGTTTAAAAATATGGTCCTATCCTATCCTATCCTGTCCCGTAACCCGAAGGTCGTAGGGGCACCACAGATGATCGTTTAACCAGCATACTCCATCTTTCTCTGTCCTCAGCAGCCCTGATGGCTTCGCTCAGTGTCAAACCAGTCCATTCTCGAATGTTGTCCTCCCACCTCTTTTTCGGTCTCCCTTTTCTTCTACCTCCTTGCACTGTGCCTTGCAGAATAGTCTTTGCAAGGCCTGATGATCTGGTGACGTGGCCATACCACCGAAGTTTCCGTTTCTTCACCACTGTTAGCAGGTCATCATGTTGTCCAATAGCTTGTGTGATGGTCTGTCGGACTTCGTCGTTGGTGATGTGTTGGGTATAGGAAATGCCCAGAAGTCTTCTGTAGCACCTCATCTCCATGCTTTGTATTCTTCGTTGGAGATCTGCTGTGAGGGTCCATGCTTCGCAAGCATATAGGAAGATGGAGATGACAAGGGAGCGCAGCAGTCTTACTTTGGAATGTAGACTGATGGTCCTGTCTTTCCAAATGGGCTTCAACCTTGTCAGGGCAGCAGTTGTTTGTGCGATCCTGGAGAGGACTTCCTGTCGGGACCCATTGTCTGATACAATGGCTCCTAAATATTTGAAGCTATGCACTGTGTCGAGGGATTGGCCTTGGACTTTGATGTCCGTATTGATGCCATTGGTGTTGTTGGTCATCATTTTGGTCTTCTCTGCACTTATTTCCATTCCATAGGCTTTGGAGGTGGTGTCAAGCCTCTGTACCAGCTGTTCAAGTTCTTGTTCCTCTCCAGCCAATCCATCAATGTCATCTGCAAAACGAAGATTGGAGATTGCTCTACCCCCTATGCTGACTGTGCCTTCATGGTCTGCAAGAGCATCCGACATGATGCGCTCTAGGAAGATGTTGAAGAGTGTTGGAGAGAGTAGGCATCCTTGACGCACACCGATTGTTGTTCTGAACCAATTCCCGATGGCTCTGTTGTGGAGGACTGCACTGGTAGCCTTGTCATACAGGCTTTTGATGACTTCAATAATTTTTGGGCTGATGTTGTACACTTTCATTGTTGCCCATAGAGCTGCATGCCAGACTCGGTCAAACGCCTTCTTGAAGTCTATGAACACATGATATAGATGTTGTTGGTGCTGTAGGTATTTCTCACAGATTATTCTGAGGTTGAAAATCTGCTCAGTGGTACTTCGCCCTGCCCTGAATCCTGCTTGTTCTTCAGCTATGATTTGTTCAGCTTGGGGTTTCAACCTGTTGAGTATTATTTTCAGGAGGACCTTGCTGGGATGGCTGATGAGGCTGATGGTGCGGTAATTTTCACACTCCTGAAGGTTACCTTTTTTGGGAAGAGTGATGACAAGCGACTGGGTCCATGGTATAGGCCACTCCCCACTCTGCCAGATCTTGTTACAGATAATGGTGAGGGCATCAATCATCGCTTCTCCTCCTGCTTGTAGCAGTTCCGCGGGTATGTTGTCCACTCCTGCTGACTTCCCTTTCTTTAGCGCTTGCACTGCTGCCTCAACTTCTTCCCGGAGAATTGGGAGGATTTCTTCTTCTTCTCTGTTCTCTGGACATGCTAGAACTGATGGGTCTCCATTTGGTGTATGGTTGTAAAGGTCAGAGCAGTACTCTGTCCATCTGTCCAAGACTTCTTGTTCTTCTGTAAGGCATATGCCAGACTTGCTTTGGATAGTGGAGACTTTGGGCTGTTTGACACTTGTCAGTCGCTTCACAGTCTGGTAGGCCTTCTTGCTGTTGTTCTTGTTCAGACTGTTCTCTATTTCCTGGCATTGATCTTCTATCCAGTTCTCCTTTGCTGTGAGCATGCCTTTTCGGATGTCATTGTTGATTTTTCGGTAGACATCAGCTCCCTGTGAGGTGTTCTTTTTCTTTTTCATCTCTCTTCGTTTATCACACAGATCCAAAAGTTCAGGTGTGATCCACAGCTTCTTCTTTGGTCGGTGCTTGCCAAGGATCTCAGTGGCGGCATCTGTCACAGCTGAGTTGAAGGTGGTGGTCATGGTGTTGACATCTACTTCACCAGCCCCCAAAATGAGCAGTGGTGCAAATTTCCCTCCAATTGTGGCCTGAAATAGTTCTGCCACCTCCGGGTCTTGCAGTTTGTCCAGGTCGAACTTCAGTCTAGTGCACTTTGCTGTATTTACTCTCTTCAAGTGGAGCCGGAAAGACATCATCACGAGATCGTGGTCACTTCCGATGTCTGCTCCTGGAAAAGTACGTGTCCTGCCAATGTTGATGCTTGATCTGAAGCGTTTCTTGACCATGATGTAGTCTATTTGGTTGTGATGCTCCCCGGAAGGACTGTGCCATGTCCATCGTCTGGAGTTTTTGTGGAGACCAAGCGTGTTTGCCAGTACCAGATTGTTGTATCTGGCAAACTCCAAGAGTCTCAGACCCCTGTCATTTGTCTCGTTGTTGCAGTGGGGTCCACATGTGTCTCCCCAGTTGCGGTGCGCATCTTGGCCAACCTTGGCATTCCAGTCGCCTTGCACTATGACTATGTCCTTCTTCGGCACTTGGTCAAGGACCGCCTGTAGATTTTCATAAAAATCCTCCACTTCGCTGTCGTCATAGTCTGATGTTGGGGCGTAGGCCTGGATGATGGTGATGTTGAAAGGGGCTGCTCTCAGGCGGATGGTAATGAGTCTACTGGAGACTGGGCGGCAACCCATGACAGTCGCTAGAATGTTCTTGTGGACCAAGAATCCAACGCCGTGTTCATGCCTGTCATCTCTACCGCTGAAATAGAGCTTGTGGCCTTTGTCGGTCGTTGTTTCACCTAGGCCTTTCCATCGCAGTTCGCTGATACCTAGAACGTTCCATCGATAGTGGTCCAACTCGTGGGCCAGTTCTTCTAATTTTCCTTCCGCAGTTAGGGTCCTGACGTTCCAGGTTCCTATGACGATGTTGTTTCTCGTGCGGATCTTGCTAAATTGTCCATCAGTAGCATACTTAACACCTCCGTCCTGGTGGCCAACGGAAGGCGCGGTCCTTGTGCCGGGTGACGGCCCGGGCGACGACCGATCCGGTATGGAATTAGTGGATTGTGTCATCATGTAGTGTGTCTTGGGCAAAAAAGACCTGGTGGTGCCCAATCCTCTCCAGGCTGTTGGCCACAGCCGAAATCCACGAATACAGTGTGGCTCGCCTTGGCCCTGAGCACATGGTCGTTGAACCTGTAGTAACGTGAGGTTCCTCCGCCCTGGCCGGTGACTTCTGTGTAGAAGACTTTCGCCCAGTGATGCCGTGCTAACATCACCCCTGTTAGTCGCCTCTTACGACACGCCGGGAAACGTTGGGTCTATTCTATTTAATGCCCGAACCCACAGAGCATAAATAAATAAATATGGTGATTTTTTTAAATTATTGATTCTTCCTGCCTTCCTCTATCGCTTGAAATCTTCTTCTTCTTCTTCTTCTTCTTCTTCTTCTTCTTCTTCTTCTTCTTCTTCTTCTTCTTCTTCTTCTTTTCTTCTTTCTCTCTCTCTCTTTCTTTTTTTTTTTTTTTGCCAAATTATTGGGGGGGGCAGGTGCCCCCCCTGCCCCCCCGTGTGCGACGCCCCTGAGATCTAATGCGCAAAAATTCACAGATCAGAACAAGGACTGAGTTTCTACATTACATTTTTTTTCCCATTTACACTCAAACGAAAAGGGATTACAACAGATCAAGGACCATTTTTGTGCCTAGGTAAGGGGTTATCTTGCACAGTATTTGATCACGAGGAGAAAACAGACTTAGTCTAATTTAACTTGTTAACATAAGCAGTTTGACGAAGCCAAACTGCCAATCTGACATCTACTTTTGAAATATAAGCACAAATATAGTCAAACAACCTAGCAATAACATAAACAGTGAGCGACCTGTTGAACGTAAACTGTCAGCAAGCAAACTGTTTTGGATTTAGCACATAGGTATAACATGAATCATTCAAGCCGCTCTCTGATTGTTTTAACACTAACAACACTGCAGCGGTCTTAGTTTAGGCCTACATAAACACAAAAAAATGAAGTTTTTCAATTGCAATTTACCTTTCTTTGTCTCTTGGAAATTTGAAAAAGGACTTGCCAACACAACTTTTCTTGTATCTGGCATTATGGCAATTGATAGCTGTGCAAAAGTCACCGCCCTGTTTCACTCGGTCGCCTTTTGACTTTCTGCCACGAGCCATTTGCAGCATGTCGACAAGGGAGCATAACTCGTACATTTCGTCTCGCGGTTCTGTACCAAGTTCCCCCTCTTTCTATCATTAAGCTCTTTGGTCATAGTCGTTGAGTGTGTGTGTGTGTGTGTATGTGTGTGAGTGCGTGCGTCCGTGCGTGCTTGCGTGTAAGCGCGTGTGTGTTTGTTTTCTTAGTTGTTTTTTTTTCATGTTTTGCTTTCGTGTTATTTATTTATGTATTTATTTATTTATTTATTCTTTATTTCTTTCTTTCTGTAAATGGCTATGAGCTCTAGTGAGAAAACAAGCGCTGCAGTGGTACAAATGTTAGTTATACTACTACTACTACTACTACTACTACTACTACTACTACTACTACTACTACTACTACTACTACTACTACTATATACTACTACTACTACTATTTATTATTATTATTATTATTATTATTATTATTATTATTATTATTATTATTATTATTATTATTATTATTATTATTATTTTATTATTATTATTATTATTATTAATTTTTTTTATTATTATTATATTATATTATTATTAACTTTTTGATATTCAAATATTAAGTGATATAAGCTCACATTCATAATACTTTCACAATTACATAACTAGTAGGGCAAAGCCCTTATGAATCATATGCTCCTT
This sequence comes from Oncomelania hupensis, assembly GCA_036898135.1. Taxonomy (NCBI): domain Eukaryota; kingdom Metazoa; phylum Mollusca; class Gastropoda; order Littorinimorpha; family Pomatiopsidae; genus Oncomelania; species Oncomelania hupensis. The sequence continues at coordinate 47,150,129 of CM072512.1, read as the reverse complement.
GTGGAACTTGCAATATTTAACATAAAAATGAGTGCCCAGGAAAAAATAAAATGATTGCATTAAAATGAAAAGTAATACCGACTTCGATCTTTTTATGCACTTGACCTTGAGATGATATTGACCTCCGGCTCCAAATACATTCATGTACTATCAAACCAATTACATCAGATTTTATATTATGCACCCCCAAAACCGATGACCTTAGGATGAACTTGACCTGCAGTGACCTTGACCTTGGGATGACCTTTACTTTCACATGATTTCTAATGCATGTCTGATCAAATAACTCAATGTTGTTGCATACTATGGGTTAAATAAACAGCCATTCCACTGTACGATGACCTATTTTTTATGTTGCAAGGCCTAAAATGGCCGTGACCTTCAAGATCAACGCAAAAATGGAACATATATGAAAGATTAGTCTATCATCTCTAAATACAAGTTTGGACTTTATATCTCTCATAGTTTATGGTCAAGGTCGCTTCAAAGTACCTATACTAACTGACTTTGGACAGTTCCACTGATCTTGACCTTGGAGTGAACTTGACCTAATGTGCATAGGATGTGTGTCTCATTGATATTTATTATGCATCAAAAAATCATAAGTTCAATATTAAAAACCTAAAACAAATTCAAATTTTATGAAAAACAATTAACTTTTGATGATCCTGTGACCTTGACCTTGAAGTGAAGTCATTAATTCACTGATCATTTAAGAGGTCTTATTGGTATGCACCGTTTTACCAAGTTTGGTTGTGATAGTTGAAATATGTTCTAAGTACTAAGCCACTTTAAAATTTTTGTACAGAAAAACATCGGACGGCGGACAGCGGTCGGTGGGCAGACAGACGGAAGGACGGACATTTTTTTCGATATTCTTTTTGGACTATTTAGGACTATTTAGAACTCATTTCGCGCAGATTTGCAAAAATCTTTTTTTTTTAAGTTTTGGGGGACAAGTACATAGACTCCATTGCTATGTATGTGAGTCAAAAATTACAAAATTATAAAGAACAATTTTAAAGAAATTCATAAGTACATGATAATTCGTGTATTTAAAACATTTGGCGGATTTTAATGAAACTGACGATAACAGTTAGATACAAGCTGTGCGAACGTTAAGCGGAGTGCACATATTAATTGATGGACACATGCATAGCCTACACCTCGATCTGTTCTGCCATTGCGAAGTGTTTATATTTAAATTTTTATATCAGCTCAAAATTACCACACTGTCTTCACGTCGTAATAGCTCTTCCTCGTGAATACAAGACATTAACATAACATAAATTTTTAATAATACTCACAGTAATATACTCCAAGCTAAGAAGCCTAACGTCCAGATTGATGTTGGATCTTTTCAATTCAGCAAGTATGCTATTCAGCTGAAAAGGAAAGAAAACAAAAACTGAATTTAGACAATAAGACGAGAAGCGTCTAGAAAAACAAGCAGGCAAGTAGGTAGTTTGTTAATCTAGATTTAGATCTGTCCATAGAATATCCTTCATTACTACATGAGATCTAGTGAATTGAAATAATTTATTTTCTCCATTCATTCAATGGTTCATTCATTCACGAATCACCCTCATTAAACCTTTTGAAGTAAAAGGTATCGGAATGCGAACTTACGTCAGTGAAGACGGAGTCGATGAAATTTTTAAGGGCAAGTTTTGTCTCCTGAATTTTCTTTGTCTCGAGAGCAGACGTTGCGACTTTCGCTTTCCATCTGAACAGAAACAAAAAATATTGGTGACCGAACATGTAAGGAACTTTTAATCCCGTTTTGAAACAGAATGAAACTAGACATATTGTGTACAGTATGTAAAATGTCATGTAGTGAGCTCCTAAGAACAAAATTAATGCTAAAAGAGTTGATGCACTCACATTTTAGATCACTAAATTTGAATGCAAGAAAGCTCTTCGTGAAAATGGATGACCAAGATTCGTCTGCAATGGTTGATACAAAATTGTGAACGTTTAGACTAGCCTAGTCAATTTCTTATATTAAAAATTAGGAATTAAATATATAGGCCTAATCTTGAACATAAAAGTACATACGTTTAGATGCCAAAATATTTTTTGGTGCCCACCGTAAAAAAAAGAGTAAAAACAACAACAACAACAACAACAACAACAACAAAAACCTCTTCAAAAAGTACGGTTTTGATATAGGCCAAAATCGATAATTCATTTCTTTATGTGTCTGTTAATAACTTCAAGGTTGATTCTAAATATAGCACCGCAGCGAAAGTGTGTATATAGTATGTACAGTTGATTGTTGACATGACAAGGGAGGAGACACGCCTAAAATTCAAAGCTTCGCGCTTGTCTTCAGCAACACGATTGCCCATGACATAATCTGTTAATGTGACAACCATGCAATTTCCCAAGTTAACTCATTGATAGACACACACACACACACAAACACGCAAACACAAACACACACACACACACACACACACAAATCATTGATACCCTCGCCTATATATATTTATATATATACGCCTATGAATAATATACAAAAATATACCCACAGGTCGAAAGCATATTTGTCAACGATACCTCGGATCTCGATGGAATGTTTTACGCCGATGTTTTGAACAACTGACACTGCAAATATGAACAGTTCTTCATATGAGAAAATATATATTTAGATTTTCTGCAATGCGAAGTTATTTCTCTGAATGGAGTGCATTGTCCTGAGGAAAAAAACACAAACACAGTCGTATTATTAATCATGAGAAACGAATGTAAACATAAACTAAAAGATTGCTAGTTTAGACGAAACAAGTCAAAACGATACCAAGCACATTTTGGAGCTAAGTGATTCTTGAGGCGGGCAAGAACACAAACGAACAAAACAGTACTTCCCAACAGAACTCGATCCAAAAAAGATCGAAATGATATTTAGTAAAGTGGCAAGAAATATTATTACTACTACTACTACTACTACTACTACTACTACTACTACTACTACTACTACTACTACTACTACTACTACTACTACTACTACTCATAGCTATGTGAGTGATAGTCAAAATATTGTCTTAAATATGTATCCTAATAGTAATATTGTGAACATGGACATTTCACCACTTTAGAGATTTCATATTTACAGTGAATCTGAGGTCTTTTGTTCAAACGTTTACACTGGATAGTATGACCATAGATGAGTTTATAAAGCCACATTACTGAGGCTCCAATAGTCCTCAAATAAGCTCCTTCGCAACTTGAAGCGACCCGCTTTGACCACGTCCCATCGACAGATCCATTTAACATTCACAATGAATGTGGCCACAATTTAAAAAAATGAGTTTGAAACAACAACAACAACAACAACAACAACAACAACAACGGCTACAACAACTCTTTCAAAAGTATACTTTTTTTTTTAAAACTCAATAAAATTCCGTAGTTTTTGTTCCTATAAATAGCAACCGCTCTATAGCGCTACAAATATTATGTAGTAGATCGTACTCTCTCTCTCTCTCTCTCTCTCTCTCTCTCTCTCTCTCTCTCTCTCTCTCTCTCTCTCTCTCTCTCTCTCTCTCTCTCTCTCTCTCTCCTCTCTCTCTGTCTGTCTGTCTGTCTGTCTGTGTCTGTCTGTCTCTCTGCCATGTGACTTCTACTAGGCACAAAATCTGGCTTTGATTAGATGCCGCGTGGTATCATGTCCCAAAGGTGCCGAAAAGGTTTCGTAAAGTCAAGTAAGTTAGTAAATACACAAATAAATAAATACAAATCCCCAAAGATCATTCGTTTTCAGCGTGGCTTTTTACGTTTACAATAAGTGTTGCCCCACTGTAAAACAACAACAACAACAACAACAACAACAACAACAAAAACCTCTTCAAAAAGTACGGTTTTGATAGAGGCCAAAATCGATCATCCATTTCTTTATGTGTCTGTTAATAACTTCAAGGTTGATTCTAAATATAGCACCGCAGCGAAAGTGTGTATATTAGTATGTACAGTTGATTGTTTACATGACAAGGGAGACACGCCTAAAATTAAAAGCTTCGCGCTTGTCTTCAGCAACACGATTGCCCATGACATAATCTGTTAATGTGACAACCATGCAATTTCCCAAGTTAACTCATTGACAGACACACACACACACACACACCCACACACACCCACACACACACACACATACACACCCAGCTGCACGCACACACACACACACACACACAAATCATTGATACCCTCGCCTATATATTCTGTCTTCAGTACTCTGAATGCCAATCTCTCTCTCTCTCTCTCTCTCTCTCTCTCTCTCTCTCTCTCTCTCTCTCTCTCTCTCTCAATCTCTCTCTCTTTCTCTCTCTCTCTCTCTCTCTCTCTCTCTCTCTCTCTCTCTCTCTCTCTCTCTGTCAGTGTCTATCTGTCTGTGTCTGTCTGTCAGTCTCTCTCTCTCTCTCTCTCTCTCTCTCTCTCTCTCTCTCTCTCTCTCTCTCTCTCTCTCTCTCTCTCTCTCTCTCTCCTAACGGCAGAAAATCACCCAGTGCCTATAGCAGCCGAACTTTTGATCGGTCGGTAACGACGTTTAGATTCAATTTTCGCTAATATTAGACATACAAAATGCTTTAATATATATTGCAAATAATCATCTCTTCAATAATAATAATAATAATAATAATAATAATAATAATAATAATAATAATAATAATAATAATAATAATAATAATAATAATAATAATAATAATAATATCAAAACTGATTTATATAGTGCAGTTTCCTCATCTACACTAAGGCACACTGTTCTTCACAGTAAAATCATTGTAAACATTTGCTTAAAACCTTAAAATAACAATGCATACTAACCTAGCCATAACAATAGCAATCACCCAAAGCAAACAGAACCAAAATGACACTATCACGCCCGCTACATTAAACAAAACAACAAACAGTTGCACAAAGTACAAAATAGCATAAACAATCAAACAACAAATACATAATAACAAACGTAAACATAATTACAAACACCAGCATCATAAGACAATCCTGGTATAAAAATGTCACAATTTAAACAAATCCTTAAAAGCAGTACGATGTGTTTTAAAAATTAAAATTGTATTATACACCTTAAATACGATATCCTTCGCACAAGTAAAAACCATAAACAGTTTGTCAAAATTGCATCAGTCAATTAGGGATATGGCAATCGGGCAAAACAGTGAAAATGTTGGGAGAGATCAGTCAGAATAGTATTGTCTGGACAGAGGTGTTTTGATTGCACTTTTGAAGGCTTGAGTGGTTGGTATGTGCCGGATATGTTTGGGTAAAGCATTCCACTCTTGGGGGGCAGAATAAGCGAATTATCTTTCTCTATATGTTTTTGTGCGGATTCTAGGAAATACAGAGTGTGCGCGAGTCTGCGGAGGAGCGCAGCATACTGGAAGGTGTATAGACAGGAAATCAGATCAGATAGGTATGAAGGACAAGAATCAGTCAAAAAACTGACGCAGGCAGAACACAGAGCGTGTACTCAATTCGGTTTGCACTGGCAGCCAATGAAGTTTGCTAGCGAAGCAGTGGTGTAAGGGATCCCGTCTTTTAGTCCTAAAGACCAGTCTTGCAGCTGAGTTTTGCAAGCGTGAATTAGAAATTTTATAAGTGTTTACACAATTTTGATCTCGACCTCGGAGGTACTTTAAATTTTCTTCTCGTGCATATTTAGGCCTAGTCTTCTTCTTGGGGTCCATACTCGATTCTCAGAGACAGGTACAAAATAGGCTTATACTGCGTTCGATCTTTCCGAGTTGACCTTCCATAAACTGCCTCCCTTGTGAGATCCAAAAAAGGGTGTGCATTCTCAAGAGGAGGGGTAGACTTTTCACGTTAAAATTGCACTGCACCGTTCACCAGAGTCACGTCACCAGAGCATCAGACCTTGCAAAAAAAAAATCCTGCAGGGCACGGTGCAAGGAGGCAGAAGAAGAGGGAGACAGAAAAAGAGTTGGGAGGACAATATTCGAGAATGGGCTGGTTTGACACTGAACGAAGCCACGAGGGTTGCTGAGAACAGAGAAAGATGGAGTACGCTGGTTAATATGTGGTGCCCCAACGACCTTTGAGTTACGGGATAGGATATGATAGGATAGGATAGGAACCGTTCATCTTCCCCTTATGTTACTGTTATAATAAATAAATAACTCATTCAATCAATACTACCTAACTAACCAAGTAAAATAAAGTGTGAAAGGAGAGCAAGACTGTGTTTAAATGTCACCCAATAGATCCCAACCAGAACAACTGTAATGTAAAGATGAAGATTGTCTGCAGCTGATCCCAACCAGAACAACTGTAATGTAAAGATGAAGATTGTCTGCAGCAGATCCCAACCAGAACAACTGTAATGTAAAGATGAAGATTGTCTGCAGCGGAACCCAACCAGAACAACTGTAATGTAAAGATGAAGTTTGTCTGCAGCAGATCCCAACCAGAACAACTGTAATATAAAGATGAAGATTGTCTGCAGCTGATCCCAACCAGAACAACTGTAATATAAAGATGAAGATTGTCAGCAGCAGATCCCAACCAGAACAACTGTAATATAAAGATGAAGATTGTCTGCAGCAGATCCCAACCAGAACAACTGTAATATAAAGATGAAGATTGTCTGCAGCTGATCCCAACCAGAACAACTGTAATGTAAAGATGAAGTTTGTTTGCAGCAGATCCCAACCAGAACAACTGTAATGTAAAGATGAAGATTGCCTGCAGCAGATCCCAACCAGAACAACTGTAATGTAATGAGGGTGATTGTCTGCAGCAGATCCCAACCAGAACAACTGTAATGTAATGAGGGTGATTGTCAACAGCAGATCCCAACCAGAACAACTGTAATGTAAAGATGAAGATTGTCTGCAGCAGATCCCAACCAGAGCAACTGTAATGTAAAGATGAAGATTGTCTGCTGCAGCATTCCAGCATTCAAAAACCGTAACTTTCAGAGCGCCACTCTCTTTCTTGTGTGCACTACGGTTGTGAAACTATTTAGATTTATTTTATTTTATTTTATTTAAAAACACATTTATTGTCCCTTTTTATCGGGAAACTCTGGGCCGCCTCCCCTGGAAAAGGTGTAGTCGCATTCTGTGGCGCGCACAAACCCAACGTATTTAATATTAGATGTGTTTGTTGACATTTTTGCTGGGGGAGCAAAAGGGAGTTTCCAAACAAAAAACCCCCGAGAGGTTGCCAGAGTCGAAAGTAAATAATATTCTGAGAAACATAACGCCCAGAGGCAGGATCGATCCCACACCTGTAAGGCGCCATTGGTTTCTAGCCTGCGTACAAGGCAAGTTAGTCCCATCTTGGACTACGCGGCCACAAAATTCGCACAGTAAGTCTAAGTATGTCTCAAATATAACCAAATAAATAAATAAATAAATAAATAACAAATAACTAACAAAGCAACTAAGCGAATGCCAGCCTATTAAAAGATTTAAACCATTAGCTACCTTGCTAAATACACAACCAACTAAATAAATAATCAACTACTGAACTAAAGTTCTACAAGACTTACCTACACCAGAAGACATCAAAGCCAAATATACCAAACAGAAAAGCGCCGCCATATTTCTGGAACAATTCAATTAAATATGTAACGTCTCTCATACATGGGATTTAAGACCACTTCATTCTGACACATGAGCATACAGTAAAAATCTAACAATTTAAAGTTGGACTGCAACCATAAAAAGAATAACATTACCGTAAAATTGTACAAACTGCGGACATGTAAAATATCTTTTATTGCAAGACTATGCAATACAATTTCTGAACACATTTATTTAAATGCTTCAGATATGTGCTGATTCGTTTACTATATAAATGAATAAATAAATATTATATTTAGCATTTTAAAACTACCTTCTACACATGTATTACACACCACACTTTTCAGGATTTTACTGGGTTTACCATCCAACAAGAAATTGAATAGCAGTGCTTCCAGATCTGTCAGAAACTGGGTTGGTGGGTTTAGTAGGGTAATAAAGAGATAGATTAGTTTAGACCCAATGCGTGTCTTTATGACTGTTAATTACCATAAGGTGTCAGATTTCGTGTCTTCCATTATTATATTATTGCAATATTTGTTAGTTTTTCTTCAAAATTCCTATCCTATCCTATCCCGTAACTCGAAGTCGTTGGGGGTACCACAGATGATTGTTTAACCAGCGTATTCCATCTTTCTCTGTCTTCAGCAACCCTCATGGCTTCGTTCAGTGTCAAGCCATTCCATTCTCAAATGTTGTCCTCCCACCTTTTTTATGTCTCCCTCTTCTTGTCCCTCCTTGCACCGTGCCTTGCAGAATGGTCTTTGCAAGGCCTAGTGCTCTGTGACGTTTGTATCCGATGATAAATTGATACCCAACACTTTAAAGATCCCTGGGTCCCAGTTAAAGTGTCTGTCTCTCGTGTACCTTCGCTTAAAAGTCTTTCATACTTCCTAACCACATGATTTGGGGTTTGGAGTTATTAACGACAAGACCTGACATTTCTGTAAACCTGTCCAGAAGCAATATACTTTCTCTAAAAGACTTTTCGCTTCCATCAAGACAGAGATTTCTATCAACCGCAAACTGTGATAGTAAATATTTATCAGTTCCTGAGCTTTAAACTCAGCTCGGGAACTATTGTTTTTGGCTTTGTCTGTGTAATATCAGAAATGTTGACGACAAAGATGTTGTAACTTAGCTTAAAGATAAACAGATAGTAATGAACAAACCCTGATGTTAATTTACCAGCTCTCGAAGGGAATGTTTACAGTTATTAAATTGACATCCTTGAGACATTCACTCCCGATAATATTAGGCCGAACTCGCTAAAAAGAATGTAACTTAGCCCACTTAGACACCTAACAGGTGTCTCTGGACCTCAAAGTAGCCACGCGAATCATATCCCTCTTAAATCTACCCTGCATCTCTCCCTTGACACTCGAGGTTGAGACGGAACAGATAGTGTCCCAGAGGCAGGACAAGAGAACAAAGACGTCCGAGGAAAGATTCACGTATTCGCGAGAACGAGGTGATTGGTCGGAGATACCTTAGAATCAGCAATATCCTCCATATACCCCGAGATAAACGCGCAGTCACACACGAAGCATAGGACCATGAGGGTCAAGGAGCAGACTGAAGTGAAAACCCCTCAACTATCACCAATGGAGTAATAGACTATAATATAGACTAGAGACATTTTCACGGTTACCAGAGACTAGAAGTAAGTTAACATTTGTAGTTTTATAGTACTTGTATGTTTAAATATTATATTGATTGCCATGTATTAATATGTCCATGTTGTATGTATTTACAGAAACCAATAATTGTTTCTGACATGTTGTGCATATTACTCAACTTAGCTTAGCCTTAAGACTCAGAGAACGTAGTGTGCTTACGGGAAACTCGGCATGTGTCTGATGCTGTAGACTCCTTGCAGAGGGCACAAAATACCAATATATCTAAATAGAATATTGAAGCCAGAATTCTGGATTTTCCAGCTCAGCTCTGTAGCTCTGTGGAGTAAAGCCCGAAAGCTTGCTCCTGTGGAAAGAAGGAGATAAACTAGAATCTACCTCACCACGTACGGCCCCGTAGCTACCAGACTCGCCCGATCATCCTGAGAGTGACCAGACTCCCTAATAGAGTAACCACCAGACTCAAGCACTCGCCGAAACCGAGAGCTAAGTCTCCTCCCAACTGCAACTGATGTCAAAACCACTCGGAACAATATTAGACCAACAACAGTACCAACTTTGTAGCACATGATGAAGAAGTCTTTTTAAATAACTTCCCCAGCACATTGGACAGTTTATAATTATTAATTGCATTTATTTAAAGTCATGTTAAGATATCATGAGCTGCAAGCTTTTCTTCGGTAAAAGGTGAGGGGATGGGAGGGTGGGAGGGAAAAAGAGGGGAGGGTGGTTTAATGGCAGTATTTGCGGAGCTAGCCAGGATTGGAACTGAAATCAACCTTTCGGTTGATTCGTAAGGTTAATGGAGGACAGAGCAGAAATTATAGGCAAGAAACTGTTCGTTCCAACGAAGAACAACTCTTGGCGCAACTTGCGAGCAAGCCGGCCAAAGTTGTTTCCCCTCATATTTCCGAGCATGGTCTAATAAAGTACAAGGGGACAAAACGACGTTTATGCGGAACTAAATAGTATTCCTACGTCATTTAAATATTACGCAAAAAGTTCAACGAGTGAGAACAAAAAAGTTTTATCGCACAAATGATGCCAGTTTGGAGTACTAGTAGTAGTATCTGACGAAGTAGCGCAATTGTTCCTCAGCAATGTTGCATTACGATTGTGCGTGTAGTGTTTGAAATAGTAACAGTATCATACTCGTATTATATTGAGCCGCATATTGCCGTCTCAAAGATACGAGCGTATATACATGAAATAGAAATATATTTACACTAGCGATTAACCATATTAAATGCATCTAATAAAATTACAGGACTGCCCCCCTCTCCCGACAAGGCCTTCGCCCCTGGACACCACCTGGGTTTGGACCCTGGCAACAATTTGGAATCTCCCTCCCTCCTCCCTAAATTACCCTTTGATCCGCCACTGTGTATCCTTGGGTCATTTAACGTTTTTATTCTCTTTTTCCCCTCACGTTTTTCTTTTAAAACAAATATCAAATTGTATATCCTCTAAATTTTCTTAAGCATTGTTTCAAAGAACAACTGATTACTAATAGAATACTGAATCTCTTTATTGAATACAGTGTGCATGCTAACTAGACTGTGCATTGTGCACAGGTAAAAAATACTGTTTCTTTACATCATTAACTAAATTCTTAATGTAGGTACTATAGTTCAAGTCTCAGAAGAGAGAATTATTGATTTTAGTAATTAATTCTTTAATTATAAATAAATAAATAAATAAATAAATAAATAAATAAATAAATAAATAAATAAATAAATAAATTCAAATTACCTCAGTTCCAAATAGCAGCGCAGGTTTCTATTTCTGTTCACGTTAGCACCTGTCGGTAACATCGTTTCTGGCTGCTGTGTTATGCTTATATATAAAGACAGATCAGTGACGTCATGAACATACTATATGATGATTGGCAGAATTTATTTTATGCTAAATAAATATTGACATCTGCCTAGCTCCATGATTTCCTCGCTCGCTAACGGACATATAATGCTCGAACGCATAGACACACATGCAGGTATGCAACGTACTTAGACGTATAAAACAACTATGCTACACTAATTGCCAAACCTGTTGTCAACCACTTCTGAGGGCAATCCAATGTAATATTACAGATCGAAGAATCTATCCTTCTCCCTCTGGTCTGATGAAAACTGAAAAAAAAAGACTGTCGTGTAATATTCGCTGTCAGACAAATTAAGTCAGGCCACCTCTTTGGGGTGTATGCAGGTCGCCGTACCCCTACATGCCACAGGCGCTTGTATCTGGATAGGTGAGCGCCTATGCTTGTGACGCGTCTCCCTTTGGTTATCTATCGCTCGTATAGTTTGTCATTGCTGTGGTTCACCCCCGTGGAGGTGACGGGGCTTTCTGTATGAATAGTATCCCCACTCTCTGGAAATTTTTGTGCTTTAAATTCCCACTGTCGTTGTCTTTCTCCTTTGTTCTTTCTCATTCTTACTCTGTTCTATCAATCTACTATACTATCTTCTTCTTCGCTAGACTAGTCACTTACCTTTTTTCTTGAAAACTCTTCCAAAACTCCTCATTTGTATATATGGGATCTGTTGGGTCAGCTTGTGAATATTGGACGCTTTCTGCCAAATGGTCACTAGGGCTTCCTATGATATTATTATTCAGCAAAGAAGGTATTTTATATGTATGTGTTTTGTTGGTATGTTATAATGATGTTTATATTTTATTTTGTTTTTGTAAACGGGGGTTTGATAAATTACAGTATAGCTTCAGCGTCCCTTGCATGGGATACCTTTATTGTAATGTGACCGGCTGGTGTTACCACTAGGGTTGTTCCTGCAGATCTTTTATACAGATCAGGGGTGAGTCCTCAATCAACCAAGTTGTGGTCCTTATTTTGTGGTCCTGATTCGACTCTTTGCAGTCCGCTGGACCCTGTAAGCAAAAAATAACTAACTAATTTCTATAGTTGCGTAGCGATTTGCAGCCACTACTATCTCTTTGATGTTTCCCTACAGGCTGTGGTCTGCATTAATGATCAAATTGGGAGACGATTTAGTAATTGTGACGACGATGTTGGAGATCCACGTCTTGCCCGCTTCCCGTTTCCTATGCCGAAGACTGCGGGTTCGATTCCTTCAGGGAATAGTATGTGACAGTTATGTCAAGTCATCGAGGGTTTGTTCTTCTGAGTACTCCGGTTTCCTCCCTCCCGTCGATAATAGTAATGGATTCTAAATTTTCAGAAATAAACTTCGTGTTTCTTTCCGTCTTCCAATAGTGACCTCCCTGCCTTTACACCTCATGTTTGAACGATACATGTGTGTGTGTTAGTTATGTACGTGAGAATGTGTGAAACATGTGAGTGTATGTCTACAGTATCAGGTCTATGATGTCTATGTTGTTACAGATCGGCGCAAATTGAACCTGATTAGTAATTTGTTGGAAAATGGCGTATAAGCCTATTGCATTCCTTATTAATCATTATTATGATTATGATTATTATTATTATTATTATTATTATTATTATTATTATTATTATTATTATTATTATTATTATTATTATTATGTGATTGTGCCAGCTTTAAAATAGCCAGAATGGGCGGCAGGGATAGCTCAGTGGTCAGAGCGCACGACTTGTGTGAGTGCGTCCTGGGCGACGTGGGTTCTAATCCCGACTTCAGCAAACTATTTTGTGATTGCTGGATATTACGGGCCAGCGCCTTGAGACGTTCTCTGAGCTTGTAAGTGCGCTATATAAGAGAAATCTCGTTCTTTCTCTTTTTACCTCACTTACTACTTGCTTAGTTAATGTGTGTGTGTGAGGATGTGAGTGTGGGTGTGTTGATATGTGTGTTTGGGTGTGTGTATGTATGTGTGTGTAGAAAAGCCGTTATTTTTACACACCCTTTATACTCTCCCTACGTTCTTTTGACGGCCCCGTTATTTTGACGTCAACAAAGTTGACACATTTTTTAAAATGTCAAAGCATCGTATGTGGCCTTTCATGAAAGTAATAACAACGGTGATTTTACAAACGTGAGTGTGTGTGTGGGTGTGCGTGTGTGTGTGTGTGTGTGAGAGAGAGAGAGAGGGTGTGTGTGTGTGTGTCCTAGTGTTATTATGCACCAGGGTGCAGTTGTGTGCGCGTGTTTGGGGCGCGGGTATGTGGTTTAGGTGCCAGCGTGTAAAACGTGTGAGGAGATTATTTTCTCTCTTTGTTGTTGACTTAATGAAAACAGGGGCAATTGAATGTCCAGTGATATCATCAGCGTCGGGATCTGTATTTGCATTTTGACACTGTAGCTTATTGGTATTGAACCGTTTCTTGTGTTGCAACTTCGTGAAAGATCCGCGTGGGCTATGTATTGTACGTAGGACGTTGACACAGGAACCTAAAACAAAAAAACAGGCACATCATTATAGTGTACATCTGCAAAGCGAGTTAGGGAGGTGACAACATTGAAGTGTTGGGAGGTGAGCGACACGTGCAACCCAATGATTTGAACAAAGGCACACGCACAAACAAACAGCGCATTCTCTCCCTCTCTCTCTCTCTCTCTCTCTCTCTCACACACACACACACACACACACACAAACACATATACACAAACTCTCTCTCTCTCTCTCACGCAAACAGACACTATCTCTACAATACACACACACGCACACACCCACACAAACACACACAGTCAATCTGTCTCTTCTCTCTCTCTCTCTCTCTCTCTCTCTCTCTCTCTCTCTCTCTCTCTCTCTCTCTCTCTCGGTATTTGAAACTATAAAAAAGCAATACGTAACGTTCTTATTTATCTAATAGAGCTATTACACCTTACTCAAAAGAGGAAGCTGCATGCTTAACGTATGGTTGAAAGCGCAGTTCTCACCCTTTCATCCAGCTATATACGAAATGAAATCAGACAAAGCGCATATTAACGAATTATGCAAGGACATGTGTATCAAGAGGACACAAATATTGACAAATGAAATAAGCAGTGGAGAAAGGGAGGATAGGGATGTTGCGGAAGAGGAGGGAAGGAAGGAGGGTGGGGAGTTGGTGATGACAGTGACGAAGGTGTTCGTAATCTGCGAGCGTTGTAGCCAAGTGGGCTAAGGCGGGACTAACTTGCTTTGTCAACCAATGGCACCTGACAAGTGTGGTATCGATCCAGCATCTGGGCGTTATGTTTCTCCGAATATTAGGCTTATTTACTTTCGACTCGGGCAATGTCCCGGGGGGTTTCTCCGGATACTCCGGTTTGCTCTCCAACAAAATTCCCCCCACCCCCCAAAACAACAACAACAAAAAAAAAAAAAAAAAAAAAAAAAAAAAAACAAGCAAAAAACACACAACTAATGTTAGGTAGGTTGGGTTTGGGCGCGCCACAGGCTTCGACTACGCCCAGGGGAGGCGGCCCAGAATTTCCCGATAAAAAGGGACAATAAAGCGTTCCAAAAAAAAAGGAAGGATAACGACGTTGGTGGGAGACAGAGTCAGAAACGTTTAAGGAGTTTTGAAGTTGGATTTGAAAATAAGCTTAGCCATATTCGGAGAGCTGCGAAAAGAGAGGGACAGGAAGAGAGTTCCAAGTTGAAGGGCCAAGCACTGATAAAGATCGACAGCCTGCAGGAAGAGTTTGTAGCAGGGTATGTGGCGCAAGAAATAATCAGATAATAGCGAGATAGACAAACGAACATATTTTGATTCAAGTGATAGGTTTTTTTCCCCTCTATATTGCACAATAATATATTTCATGATATTACGCATCCTGTTAGATTCAACATAGATCTAAGCTTAGGATAGATGAAGCATTAATGTATCCACGGAATACGATGAACCGATAGAGAGCTGAACACAATATTATTGCGTCACGGAGGCTAAAAAACGGTCATCCTAATCTAAATCTTGCATCACATACGCTGATGCAAATAGGATCTGACGGGATTCACAAAGTCACGACATAAGCTTAATTAAATCTGTTGTATATATCCTCTTTGATGCAGTAGCTGATCACAGTGGAGTTATACAGCGGAACACAAAGAGCACCCTCATCTTGATATAGAGAACGCTTTTTAGTTCTAGTTAAGAGGCCCTAGTCTCAGTGACAGATCTTTTGTAACATTTACGGGAGTGTAGCACCATTAAAAAAAGAAAGCTAACTTATACAAAACATTTAACATACATATCTAGAGGGAACTGACCTACTTCTAAAACCGTACAAGTCGGTATATTTTTTCAAAGCTTTAAGATGCATTTATAAAAATGTAGCTGTAATTTCTTTATCAGGTCAGTTAACTGAGAACACAATACTTCCAAACCATACAATAATACAGGTACAACCGATTTAAAAAAAAAAAAAAAGTTCAATTTGCATGTCAATAGGTAAAGTCAGTTTTCTAACATTAGGGAGCAAAGCAAACATCGCCTTGGTGGCTCGGTCATACAGGTTTTTCTGAGCTGGCTTAAAGCTTCCATTGTAATTGAATTTTAATCCCGGATATTGAAAGTCATACGTGACCTCAATTTGCTCACCATAACCTTTGTTTTTTGCTATATTAACTTTTACGTTTCGCGAGCTGACAATAATCATACATTGAATCAGGGCTTTCTGTAAATCATCAGGGGATTCAGCAAAAATAACAGTCTCGTCTGTATATAGTAAAATAAATAACTTGTACAAAATATCAATATATCTCTGACCTAGTTGTGCCTCCTGCGATGCTAAATTCAAAGTTTCAAGTTTGGATCCAGAATTACCAATAAATTATTTTAAATCGTTCAGGTACACTGAGAATAGCAAAAGGGACATATAATTTCTTTACGGACCCTGGTAAACAATTAAAAAACCACACAGAAACTTGACAGTTACACATTACACATGATTTTGCTGTACTGTACATATCTCGAATAACTATTAAAACAATTTCATCTTCACCATCTCTGAACAAAGTCTGGCCTTCCTGGATCTCAGGGTCACAATATCCCCAGATTTCCTGCTAGTGTCCACCTCGCACCCACTGAATCTCACTCCTACCTCCATTTGTCCTCTAGCCATCCCTCCTCCTCTAGTCCAGTATCCCCTTCTCCCAACTACTCCGCCGCATTTGTAGTTCCGACTTGGATTTCCGGTCACATGCTCGCACTATGATCTCCTTTGACAAAAGAGGCTACCCTGACGCTTTGTGCCAAGACGCGCTGATGAAGGTGTCTGCCATCCCACGTTCCCAGAATCTCACTCCTGTTCCGTCCTCCTGCACTTCTGACCACGTCTTGGTCCTCACCTTAGTTGGTTATTCATTGCTTACAGAGTCCAGCGGACTGCAAAGAACCGAATCAGGACCACAAAATCAAGACTACAACTTCGCTGAAAGAGGACTCACCCCTGATCCGCATAAAAGATCTGCCGAAACAACCCTAGTGGTAACACTGAAGGCACTCCACTAGCCGGTCACTTTACAATAAAGACATTCTACGCAGGGCGACGCTGAGGCTATACTCTAATTTATCGAACACCCACAGCACTAAATTTCCAGAAAGTATGGATACTATACATGTATATAGAAACCCCCTGGCAGCTCCACGGGGAGAGATGACAGGGAGCACAGCAGCCTTACCTTGGAGTGTAGACTGATAGTCCTGTCTTTCCAAATGGGTTTCAACCTTGTCAGGGCAGCAATTCTGGAGAACACTTCATGTCGGGACCCATTGTCTGAAGCAGTGGCTCCAAAATATTTGAAGCTATGCACTGTTTTGAGGTATTGGGCTTGGACTTTGATGTCCGTGTTGATGCCATTGGTGTTGAGGGTCATAATTTTAGTCTTCTCTGCACTTATTTCCATTCCATAGGCTCTGGAGTAGGTGTCAAGCCTCTGTATCAGCTGTTCAAGTTCTTGTTCTTCTCCAGCCAATCCATCAATGTCATCCGCACAACGGAAGTTGGAGATTGCTCTACCCCCTATGCTGACTGTGCCTACGAGATCTGATAGGGCATCAGACATGACTCGCTCCAGGAAGGTGTTGAAGAGGGTTGGAGAGAGTAGGCATCCTTGACGCACGCCGATTGTTGTTCTGAACCAGTTCCCGATGGCGCTGTTGTGGAGGACTGCACAGGTAGCCTCGTCATAGAGGCTTTTGATGACTTCAATAATGTTGGGTCTGATGTTGTACACTCTCATGGTTGCCCACATAGCTGCATGCCAGACTGGGTCAAACGCTTTCTTGAAGTCTATAAACACATGATATAGATGTTGTTGGTGTTGTAGGTATTTATCGCAGGTTATTCTGAAGTTAAAAACCTGCTCAGTGGTATTTTGCCCTACCCTGAATTCTGCTTGTTCTTCAGCTATGATTTTTTTTTAGCTTGGGGTTTCAACCTGTTGAGCTTATTTTGCTGGGATGGCTGATGAGACTGATTGTACAGTAATTTTTACACTCCTGAAAGTTACCCTTTTTGGGAAGAGTGATGACAAGCGACTGGGCTCATGGTGTAGAGCACTCTCCCCTCTGCCGGATCTTGTTACAGATAAAGGTGAGGGCGTCAATCATCACTTCTTGTAGTAATTCTGCGGGTATGTTGTCCACTCCCGCTGACTTCCCCTTCTTCAACCATTGCACTGCTGTCTCAACGTCTTCTCTCTTTCTCCCCCACCCACCCCCTCCCCTCTTAAAAAAAGAGAAAAATAATAAAACTTAAATTAACTCCAATAAACAAAAAGCAGGGTCTAACACTTACCTCCAAAATGGAGGAAACAGCTGAACAATAGCAAACAAGTTTGAACGCCCATAACCTTTACATTTTTAGTAGTGATAGACAGTTTTAAATATCATTGTTATTATCTATTGAAATTGCACACAGGAAGAAAAACGAAAAACATGGAGGAAATCTAGTCAACATGTTTAGCGAACCATAACAATAATTGTGATTGGCCTAGGAAGAATGGGAATAACAGTTGTTTGCCTTGCACTGAATGCATGAAAGAAGATGTTTTTAACGTTTCAATATTTCCACACAGTGCGTCACTGGTTTTTAATGCTCATGTGCAAGAAAACTGAGAAACTGACTAAAATGTAGGCCATTGTCAAAGTCGCCCCCCCCCTCCCTCTCCCTACCCTCCGTCCCCACCTAAAAACTCTACGCAGGAGTAGTGGCTGACCTTTTATGTAAATTCCTAGTAAAAATGGTTCACTGATATTCAAAGCATGGATGACCTCAAACTCACTTACACACACACACACACACACACACACACACGCACACACACACACACACACACAATAAACGAGAACAAAACAGCTTAATGTATAAACATTTTATTTAACTAATTACATTTAGCGCTTAATGTATACATTATGAATGCAACAAAATATAATAACTAAATAATCAAATAGTATAGGGCTTGAACCCAAAACCAACATTTTATGGCGCTTATTATACACATTTTAAAAAAAAGTAATTTACAATGGACCCTCGATAAACCCTTTTAACATTCACAGTGAGTGTTTACCCACTGGAACAAAAAAAGCCTACAACAAAAAATAACTCTTTCGAAAATATAGTTTTTATCTTTTTTTAAGTGAATAAATTCCGTAGTTGTGTGCCTATTAATAACAGCCGTTGCTAAAAATAGCAACGACCAAAGCCTGTAGGTAGTTAGTTATTCATTGCTTACAGGTAAGGGTCCAGCGGACTGCAAAGAGCGAATCAGGACCACAAAATCAAGACCACAACTTCGCTGAAAGAGAACTCGCCCCTACTCCGCATAAAAAATATGCCGAAACAACCCTAGTGGTAACACTGAAGGTAGCTTTACAATAAAACATCCCACGCAGGGGACGCTGAGGCTATACTCTAATTTCTCGAATCCCCGTTTAGAAAAACAAAATAGAATACAAACATTATTATAAAATATCAACAAAACACATACATATAAAATGCCTACATTGCCAAATAATAACATCATAGGAAACCCTAGTGACCATTTGGCAGAAAGCGTCCAATATTCCCAAGCTGATCCAACAGACCTCACCCACAAATAAGGAGTTTTGTCCCAGAAGAGTTTTCAAGAAAAAAGGTAGGTGACTGTTTTAGCGAAGAAGAAAGATAGTATTGTAGATTGATAGAACAGATTACATTACATTACATTATTATTGCTTTAGGTCCAGCGGACTCTTCCGAGCCAAATCAGGACCGGACAACCCCCGATCCGCATAAAAGATCTGCTGAAACAACCCTAGTGGTAAAACCGAAAGCTCTCCACCAGCCAGTCACTTTACAATAAAGACATCCCACGCAGGGGATGGCTGAGGCTTCACCCCAACTTATCGAAACCCCGTTTACAAAAACAAAATAGAATACAAACATTATTATAAAATATCAACAAAACACATACATATAAAATGCCTACATTGCCAAATAATAACATCATAGGAAACCCTAGTGACCATTTTGGCAGAAAGCATCCAATATTCCCAAGCTGATCCAACAGACCTCATACACAAACAAACAAGGAGTCTTGTCCCGGAAGAGTTTTCAAGAAAAAAAGGTAGGAGACTGGTCTAGCGAAGAAGACGATAGTATAGCAGATTGATAGAAAAGAGCAGGAATGAGAAAGAGCAAATGAGAAGGACAGCGACAGTGGGAATTTAAAGCACTAAATTTCCAGAAAGTGGGGATACTATTTATACTGAAACCCCCGGCACCCCAACGGGGGTGATAGAACAGATTAGGAATGAGAAAGAACAAAGGAGAAAGAGAGCGACAGTGGGAATTTAAAGCACGTGTAGGTTGATAAAATAAACCCTACCCTATCCCAGACACCAAAGACGCATTCTTCAAGCCGTGTGGTTCAATCGGAAATAGGGTCCAAGGTCACAAGGCAATGGTATTGATATACCGGTAAAACAGGGGAAATCACTCCCTGTCGGAACCGAAATGGAAAATTCAGACTTGAGCAGTTTGCTTGAGCAACGAAAGCCCACTTTATCATGATAACAAGGCAGTAATAACCATTCGACATGTTCGGGTAAACCAGTTTTCCACAAAGGTAAACAAAGCCTTCGAATTGGGACCTTTTAAACAAAACAATGACTACAACAAATATTATAAAGGTGGCAGTGAAGCTAGCAAAGATGGGAACAAAATCCAACAACGATTTCTTTGATATATGCTACAATAACGGGTAATGGCCACAAAAGCATCGTCATCACAATTTGTATCGTCTTCGTTGTTGTCATGCTCTTCAAAAATAACGGC
This sequence comes from Oncomelania hupensis, assembly GCA_036898135.1. Lineage (NCBI taxonomy): Eukaryota > Metazoa > Mollusca > Gastropoda > Littorinimorpha > Pomatiopsidae > Oncomelania > Oncomelania hupensis. Next base: position 47,129,726 of record CM072512.1, on the reverse strand, counting down.
GACAATAATATCATCGTCATCATCATCATCGTCGTCGTCATCATCATCATTATCATCCATCATCATCATCATCTTTAAAACTTTTATGATGATGATGATGATGATGATGATGATGATGATGATGATGATGATGATGATGATGAAGGAGACTTGCTGGGCGCTTAATCCACTAAGATCACGAGTGTTACTCATTTATTGTCTATTATCCAGCTAAGTGAATTAGACATTGAAAATAAGAAAAAGAGCATATTACTGAACAAATGTAAATAATTAACTATATAAAAAAATCAACTCATTAACAAGAACAGGTAAGAAAAAATTTAATTAAATTAATTAACTCTCTCTCTCTCTCTCTCTCTCTCTCTCTCTCTCTCTCTCTCTCTCTCTCTCTCTCTCTCTCTCTCTCTCTCTCTCTCTCTCTCTCTCTCTCTCTCTCTCTCTCTCTCTCTCTCTCTCTCTCTCTCTCTCTCTCTCTCTCTCTCTCTCTCCCCATACCTCTATGATTTAGTTTACACGTACTATAGTCATTGAAAAAACAACAACACCATTCTGCATAAATCTTCCAACAGATAAATAAATAAAACATTTTACCAGCTTTAAACAAACTGAAAAATTTAAACCACTTAGTATCTTAATGTTTTTCATTTCCACTGGTAGCAAAAAGTCAAAATCAGTGCATTTAAATAGTATATGAACCAGTGAAAAAGCACAATTACATGAGCAAAAAATATTTTTACAAAATTTAGTTCGTAATGAATTTAAAATAATTGTATATGCAAATGTTATAGCAGGTCTAGAAAAACCAACATGCAACGAATATTGGGGTGAATAATTGTATTTTTAAAAAATACTTTTTCTATTCTATTGATTGCTTCTTTGGTAGATAAAGATATGTGAACAGTAACTGAATTCAAATTTAGAGCACCATTCTTTGCCTCTCGATCTGCCCTGTCATTAAAGATAAAACCACAGTGTGATGGTATCCAACAGAAATTAACTTCTGTTCCATTTATAATCAAACAATGAACAACATGTTTGATTTCATAAATTATTTCTTGCCGTTCCTTGTTATTTGTAGTATTCAAAGCCTGTAAAACAGACTGTGAATCCACACAAATTACTATACTATAGAAAACAGTAGGCAAGCTAGCAAGTTTATTTAAAGCCATTAAAATAGCTATCAATTCCACCAAGATCAAGCTATCATCAATATCATCATAATCATCATCATCATCCTCATCATCATCATCATCATCATCATCATCATCATCATCATCATCATCATCATCATCATCATTATCTCATCATAAAATACGTCAACATCATCATCATGAAATACATCTTCATCATCATCACTATCGTCATGAAATGCATCAACATCACGAGTATCATATATATAAGGAACACGAACAACAAGTCAACAATCGGTCGCCTCCAAAACATTATCGTCTACAACAATTGCCAGAACACCGACACCAACGATGCCGACAGCAAAGTCCCATATCAAATCTCAAAACAGTCGTTGTCTAGTAGAGTATATGCAGTCTTGGTCTACCCTGATGGAAATTCACATTGAAGTTCGAATAGTTTCAAGCAGTTATGGGCCCTATGGACTTCAATATAAACGATCTACGACTGCAGGCGCTCCGGTGTCGTGTGACTATAATCTACAAGTAACTTTAGGCAAACTTTTTTCAACAAAAGGCAAAATCGATCATTTGTTTCGCTTTGTAGGAGCAAGGAGCGAGTGCTTCGAACAAAAGGTTGAATTTTGAGTCGGCCATGTTTTCCCAAACCGTAGCTTTACAAAATTCAACTTAGGGTTGGTGTTCCAATTGGCGCCCAGCTCCCAATTACGGACACCTATCATTTGAAGACGTAAATATATGTAGTCTAGATGTAGTTCCCGCCTACTACCCCTACCTCCTACCCCTTCCCTCCCAGATACATGGCAATATATTTTAGCTATCAGTTGCGCGTACTTGTGTTCACTGTTTCGTGGAGTCATCCGAAACTTTTAAGATTACTAAGCAATTGCGTACAGATTTATTCTCATAAATGAAAGAAAAAGGAAAGCCCGTCAGCTAATGTCACAACCCCCCCCCCCCCCCCCCCCCCTGTCAGCTAAAGCCAACACACACCTTTGGTCCATTCAGACACATGTCTTTTTACATGAAAATTAACTGCCACTAACTGAAACATATCTAGAAATGTAGAAGAAAAAAAAAGTCTGATGGCTGCACACTAAAATATTATTATTTTTTAAAATGGGGGTAATGTGGATTGATGCTATGAGGCCAACCAAATTGCGTACCCGCGCTGCCTGTTTCTATTACATTAACCCATGGGCTACCCTGAATCCAGGTTGCCGAGAGAGAGAGAGAGAGAGAGAGAGAGAGAGAGAGAGAGAGAGAGAGAGAGAGAGAGAGAGAGAGAGAGAGAGAGAGAGAGAGAGAGAGAGAGAGAGAATTGTCCGTAGTGAGTTTCGCACTCAAATATGGCGAGGCTCAGAGTAAAACAGAAGGGAATGTGGAAGGGCTTCGTCATACCAATACTCATCCGAATTCTTCAAAACAAAATACATTTGTTATGAATGAATGAATAATGTCGAGCATAATATAATTATATAGGCCTAGGCCTACAGCGTATGAAAACTTCAACGCACGCTGGCGTGATCATCATCGTCACGAATGATATATGAGTGAATGATCATAACGAAATGGTGATGACAACTTATTGAGATAGACCTAATTGTAAACGGGAAAAGAAATAATAACGAAGATCGCCTAGCCTAACAATAGACCCACACGCAAAGGTGGTACCGGCAGGAAGAAGGTTAGGCCTAGGCCTATACTATTGCAACTAGGAATCAGAATGAGTACATTGGGAAATTAAATAAGACAAAATCGGAATTTTCCGTTCTTAGCTACAAAGGCTTAGGGCCTCCAAACATAAACGTAATACATGATACTATGTATCAGACTGACGTAGCAGATATATTTAGAACGGTCGAGTACATGTGGCACAGTATTTTACAGTAGTACAATAAGTAACACATAGGCCTACAACTAATGATAACGTACATTCTATGTCTGTCAAAAAGTGCTAGGCTCTTTCCTGTTACTTGTTAAGATTGTTCTTGCCGATGCCAAACATTTACTCGATTTTGATGGTTTTAATTAAGCCTACTTACTATAAATATTGAAATCTAATTATGTATAAACACCTTGAGTGTGAACTGTTGCCTAACTTAAGTGACCGTTTGAATCAGAATGTCAGCCTTTAGTTTTAGATATCTGGATTTGGAGCCAAAGTCAAATGTATGAGTAACGACTAAAGATATTGTTGTTGTTGTTTTTTTTAAATTGAATTGTGTTGTATTGTATTGTATCAACAATATCTCAACAAGAACATTAAAAAAAAAAAATCCATTCCAATGTATTTCCGGACACACACACACACACACACACACCCACACACCCACCCACCCACCCACCCACACACACACACACACACACCGAGCCAAAAATAAACATTTTTAAAAGTATTAATGTTTTTGAAGGTGTTGTGAATTGGTTTTATCCTAAGGAAGCAAAATGAAAACATATCTGAAACGATCTGAACTATCTGCAAGCAAAACATTGTCCAAGTCGGCTAAGCACATTTTTAAGATACAGCTCAAAACGTGTTTAGCAAAATTTGCTTAGTGAAACCCTACGACCTTGACCCTTAAGAAAGCACAAATAAGAATGATCTAACATGCGTAGCAGTAAAGTATCAACATTTTAAAAATCATCATTTCGGTTCAGTTATTCTGGGGATAAAGCAAAAAGTGTGTTTTGAACAACAATAACAAAAGTGAAGGGTGGCCCATGATTTGAAGTGCCTGTATACCAAAACACCACTAAATCGCTTCAACCGATCTTGAGATAATGAGGCAAAACGTATTTAGCAACACTGAACAGGCTCCAGTGACCTCGACCTTTGCGGTAGAGCAAATGTGATGGCAAAGGCAGGCCACTAACCTAGGTAATGTTTCTCGGGTTCGACCAAAGGTCACAAAGGTTAGTTTCTATACCAAGGTCAAGGAAATTCTCATCGAAGTCAGAGCTGTCTACACCCAAAATGTCTAGATCAGCCCAAGACAAATCGGCCATTTCTTTAGGGGCAACAGCGCAAGCAGGTTGAATCTGACAGGAAAGGGTCGGAAAATGGCGTTGGGCAATCTCTTGATGACTCTTCCTCGGAGATGGTCATGACGTTAGCCTTGTGAGTGACGCGATAGAGATAACCAGAGGTAGATTGTGTGAAATCGTTGCCGCGAGCTCGGTCCAAAGAGGATCCGCCAACGGATAGTGGAAATGGATTCCTGACAGGGATGGTCGCAACCATGGTGTTAGATTTGCGGACTTGCGTCAGCGAGTCTACAGTGGCGGTTAATGTGCAATCACCGCTAGTGCAACGATCGAGTGAAGTAACGATTGGATGACGAATAGGTTCAAATGAAGGGCGATCAACCGAATGAGGAGTTGGCCTGTAGGAGGAGCCTGAAGGAGCCAGCTGAGCAAACTCTCTGCCATCGGCAAGCGGCTGGGTTGGTCCCTCGCCAATCATTAAATCGACGCCTGAAGCATACGTTTCCAGCACTCCCGATGTGTCAAGCTGAATTTCAAACGACGGGTAAGGTGCAGGGTTTGGGGGACATGACTCCCAATCGCACCCTGGATCAGAAGGTGGTACCAAGAAGGGGGGTCGTAGATCATCGTCTGTTTCGGTGTCCATACCAATAGGGGCAGGAGAAGTGTGCTGACTGTCTTGTTGCCAAAGTTGCCGCTGCTGCAGTTGTTGCAGTGGCTGCTGTTGTGGTAGTTGTTCGGACGAGTTGATTATATCGTCGAAAAAAGTAAACGGGTCCTGCTGAGGAACACTGGCTGTAAGAGAAGCATTCTGCCGATGAGTGTCAGGTGTCCGAAATTGAAAATGAGCTGCCGCTGCCGAACGTGACAAAGGACTTGAAAAATGTTGGCTATTGAAATGGGTCGTCTGACAGTGATCTCCGCTGCAACTGGATTGGTAAGGTGTTGGATCTCCAGATTCTTGAACAAGAGTGGTGTAAGTGGTTTTAGTAGTGGAAACATCTCCGCCGTCTTTGGGACCTTGATCGGCGGCAGATGTGGAAGGACGGGCGGCAGAAGATGAAGGGCGGGCGGAAGAAGGCGGGGGACAGAAGGGCGGAGGGGGGAAATGGTCCCCTTGGTGACATCTGTGCTCGATATTGTCCCTCACCATTCGCAGATCCTCTTTCGCTCTTTTTAGGACACGAATATGACGATTAAGGCTAAGAGTCTTCTGTTCTTTTCTTTCACACGCCTGAAAACAGAAACAAAACACAGGTAAAACAATAATTCTTCCTCCCCTTGTTACTTCCTCTTCCTTCTTCGCCTTCTTCTTTTCTTTCTCCTTCTTCCTTTCACTCTTCTCATTCTCCTCCTCATTCTTCCCCTTTTTTTATTCTCCTCCTCCTTCTGTCTCTCCTCTTATTCTATTTGCTCTCCTGTTCCTTCCCATTCGTCTTCTTCTTCATCTCAGCTTATTATGGATAACAGATTCAAGACGAAAAACGAGACGACGAATGAGGTTGTGGAGGAGGAGGAGGAGGAGGAGAAGAAGAAGAAGAAGAAGACGAAAAAGAAGTAGTAATAATAATAGTAGTAGTAGTAGTAGTAGTAGTAGTAGTAGTAGTAGTAGTAGTAGTAATAATAGTAGTAGTAGTAGTAGTAGTAGTAGTAGTAGTAGTAGTAGTAGTAGTAGAAGAAGAAGAAGAAGAAGAAGAAGAAGAAGAAGAAGAAGAAGAAGAAGACAAAAGTTTCTAGTCATTTTAACACCATCATTCTAAATAGAGGGTGGGCCAATAAAATGTTTCCACTTTTTAATTGTACATACGTTTTTACAATGAGTACGTTTTTACAATGAGAACGTTTTCAAAATGTTTCTTCACAGAAATGTCACGGATGCATCAAGTTATTATTTGATACCAAGGTTTTCTCACCTTTTTCACTCGTTCTATACACAGTCTAATAATTTATGATATGGTCAATCCACGCTCCTCTTTTCTGGATTACAGTTGCAACACGCACACTGAAGATTGTCATGACATTGCCACACATCTCAAGTGAGATTCTCCGAATTTCCTGACGGATGTTGGTTTTTAGGGCCCAATGGTCTGTGGGTTGTTGTAGTACACTCTCTCCTTCATGTTACCCCAAAGGAAGTAGTGTGCGGGAGAAAGATCAGGGGAGTAGGCAGGTCATGAGTTATCTGTGCGCCATGAGATAAGCCTACCTCCAGTTAGTTAGTCTATCTCCAGGAAAGAATTGTTTGAGGAAATCCAGTGAAAAATTTGATTATCTTTGGTATCAAATGATAATTTGGAAATGTTTGTGAATAAAATTTTCGAAAACGTTCTCATTAAAACAACAACAACAACAACAACAACAACAACAACAACAACTTATTTACGATTAAAAAGTGGTAACATGTTATTGACCCAGCCTGTATACTGCATACAAATTGCCACACAACTCGGCTACGCACATGAGATCATTTCGTAATTTGCTGACCCTGGTCACTTACCAATGTGCGTGATTGCAAATGCACATTTTAATGACAAGAACGGCAAGTCAAGCCCAATCCGATAAACTTTATTCTAATAGTTACAAACAGATTTGTTTTGTTTTACAAAAGGAGTAATGTTGTATTAGTTTAAAATGAAACCAAAAGCTTCATGAACCTAGGTCCGGAATCTGAGAACCTCGAAAAAAAGGTTCGTGAACTTCCACGAACCTTCCAATGAGGACAGGCCATCAACTAGTCCACTAGCAATCGTTCATACTTTATGGCAGGCGAAACTTACTGTGCCATTCAAGCCAGGCCGTTGAAATGATGATGATGATGATGATGATGATGATGATGATGATGATGATGATGACGACGACGACGACGACACCGACTTGCAAAGCGCACTCCTCCGTGCAGCCAAGCTCAAGGCGCATACGCAATCCGTAACACGCTCAAAGACGTTGAAATGGTTAAAATAAAGGGAGACAAACCTCCTCCAGTGCTTTTCGTTCATCTTTCTTTTTTTTATAACTTCTTTTTGCAGCCTCTCTGTTCTTCTCCTTTCGTCGCGCATCACGTCCACTTCCAGACATCTGAAACGTTGAGTGTATGAATGAAGGTCAATCAACGAATCAATTATAAAAGAAAAAAAAGAAATAAGGAATTAAAGACAGGTAAACAGAAAGAAAAAAAAAGATTGCAAGCCAATTAAATGTATTTCCAAACACTCGGACACATGGCTAAAACAAAATCAGCATTTTCAAAGCTGTTAATTTTTGTGGCGATGTTGTGATTCGGTTTTATTTTTTATTTTTTATCTATAAAAAAAATAAAAATGGAATGGAATGATGAACCATTATCTGAACTATCTGCAAGCAAAACATTATCAATCTCGGTTCAGCCAATGTTAAGATAAAGCGCAAAACGGTTTTTATAATACTTGACCTCTGCGACCTCGACCTTTGAGAAAGAGCAAATATCAAGGACAAAAATTGTTGTTTGGTGGTTAAAGCATCTGCATCGTAAAAGCAATCAAGATGGAACAAAACAGAACAAACAAATGAAATTCGGAATGACGGTCCTACCAGCCGACCGATTGACCGCCAACCGGTGTACTGCTGATTGACTGGGCATGAGTTGAAGTACCTGTGTATCAAACGGCAACAAAATCGGTACAGCCGTTTTTGAGATATTGAGTAAAACGTGCTTAGCAACAATGTGACCCCAGCGACCCTGACCTTTGCTGTAGAGCAAAAATGATGGCATGAGAGGCAGACTACTTTCTGGTTATTTATTATAATATCGGACAAAAAAGTTGTATGTTATTGTCTCCAAATATACATTGGCCTACTCAGGGACATTAACCAAGTAAATGGATCCTCAATAGCAATAGCAGTAGCAGACCTCTTCATAATATTATGATCCCAGGTTTAGTCTGTGTTATGATGCATAATGCTGCTACCACTAAGCTTTGCTATTGATCACGATCCATTCTCGGTGGCTGAGCCTCGTGGAACAACTTTCGTCATGCAGTCACAACGTCGGCATAGAGTCAGTACATCAAAGACCTTGATATATAAAGACATGCCATGAGGCCCACTTCCGGGAGTTCGCTACTTTCGATATTAGAGAAGCGCCACCTAGCGAAATAACTGTCGTCACTTGGGAAAATGCCGCGCGCTAAGAAGAAAGTACGACAAGGTGGCACACATTGTGGGGTAGTGCTCATAGAAAAACAAACACACACACACACCTACACACACACACACAAAAAGAACTGCTCAGGTCTTGATGTCTCAATCTTTGAGTACAGATTTGCGATACTTGACAAGCTGTTTCCATCAGATACAAATAAACTTCGAAACCAGCAAATAAAAGAAAATTTATATAAATGACTGATAAAATCGACTAAGTATATCTGAGCTAACAGAAAAACTATCGAGATGGCGGAGATGCACTCTCTCTGTCCACGTTTTACAGGACAGTCTGTGTTTACATTACATTTCAGTTTGTTATAAAATATAGTACCCAAAGAGTTAAAACTCTAGAATTTCTACAGGCTTATTTAAACATTTATAGCAAGTAAAGATAATGAGTTGAATATAGATTAACGTCCCCGGACACATAAGCGTATAGGGGTATACCAGATAAAATAATATGACTGCAGGGGCATGCTGAACTTATCAAAGTAGGAAAGTAGCATGCAAACTTACTTCTTTTGTTTATTAGCATGAGATCAGCTTGACTGTTTTAAAGTAGTATATATTTTAATATAACAAACTACTTTTATTTATATTTATTTTTTTTAAATTACGCAAAACAAAGAAAAGTTTAAAATAAAAGAGCTTTTGCATCGACTGTAGACCTTGCCGACACAGTTGTTTATTGACGCGTATTACCTCCCTTGACATAGAAACAGGACTACCGCTAGGATCGCTGTTTTACATGTAAACTCTGTTGAAGTGGGCCTCATGGCATGTCTTTATATATCAAGGTCTTTGAGTACATGTAGAAGGGCTTAAGCCTAAAGTTGATTTTTTCCCCCCACATCAACAAAACTTTGGTATTATCGAGTTTTTAAGAGTTATACCAATAGGCCTTGGTGGTAAATTTCAATGTACCGACAACTTGAACTTTAAGCTCCAGGGTTATTGACTATGTCAGCAATGTTGATTTTCTGCAGACATTATTTTAATAAGCTAAGTTTTGCTTGCTAACACGAGGATTTGCCTGCGACAAGTACAAGCACTGTAAGCCAAGATAGGCCTATTATGCATGCGTGGTAGGTAATGTCCCTTTCGCTAATGCAGTTTTATTATCTATGATATGCGGGCAATATTTTGAATGAATTGGTCTTCTCTATGATGTGTGCCTATTCTAGTAAGCTGTGGTCCCATACACAATCCACAATACACGTTCTTTTTCCTACCCCATTATTTTTATTATTGATGATGTCTCTTAAGCTTATCACGGATAGATTCACTATGTAACAATTCTTCATTTTTGTTCTGTTCCTGGGTTGAAAGTGTGTTTTCCTAACCCGTTAGGTCTAGAACAGAAAGGAAATCGCTGTTATTCCAAAAAAACTTTGCTTCTGTGACCGGGACAATGAAATTTGAAAAATCGCGTGTGTTCAAGAAAATTATCGATTTGCTTTCAATGCCGAGCTTCCTCCCTGTACTGCTAGAGTTGTCCACATGTTTCTACAATTCTCCTGAACACTCTAGAACGTTCAAGAAACTTCCAGAACTTTCGAGAAACTCTCAGAACTTTCTAGAACGTTCTTGAACGTTCCAAAAGTAGCTGTACAAGTATAAAAGCACACGACCACTGTGTCCTTGAGTGTCTGGCCCTGGAGCCTGACTTCTCCGCGGTTAGGATTGCCTGCCGCGACGTGCATCTGGACTCCATGGCCGACCTGGTAGCCTACTCCTTGTCAACTAACTTTGGACTGCTGTTCATGACCGCGGTGTGCACCTACACAAAGTATTCTGAGTTTGCCGGTTTTTTTTTTTTAAGTTCTTTCAAGTTATCTTTTTGTCAGCGTTATTTATAAGAACTTTGAGAGTGAAGTGGTTGATGTTTTGACTGTGTATGCTGTCCAGTATGAGCGGATCGAACGTCGACACGACTGCGAGCAACTGCGGGAGCAACAAAGATGGCGGCCGTCTGTTTACATACAGCCGTGATGAACTGATCGCCGTGCGCGATCGAATGAAAGAAGGTGGGAAATCCTTGTACATTAGCAACCGAATCAACACAGATTTGAAAGATTTTAGACCTAACACTATCTTACGCAGGAAGAGGGGAAGAAAGGGTGGTGCTCTTGCCACATTGAGGAGACGTTACACAAGACCCCCACTGCCTTCTATTGTAACTGCAAACGTTCGATCCTTGAAAAACAAAATGGATGAATTACGAGTACTCTGCAGATTTGACAGCGTGTTCCGTGAAGCTTGCCTGATGAATTTTTCAGAGACGTGGCTGAATAAAGAAGTAACGGACGCTGAAGTGGCCATTGATGGATTCTCTGTGGTAAGGGGTGACAGATCTAGAGCACTTTCCGGCAGGGATGGCGGAGGAGGAGTCTGTCTCTACGTCAATAATAGATGGTGTACTGACTATACCGTTCATGAGACCACCTCAACACCAAATTATGACTTGTTGTGTGTATCACTGCGTCCTTTCTATTTACCGAGGGAGTTCTCTAAGATTATAGTTTGTGTTGCATACGTGCCACTTTATGCGCTCTCTGAAAAGACTAAGACTGTAGCCAACAACATCGCTGCATCAGTGGCCTCCCTCCAGCTCAAATATCCAGATGCCCCTGTTCTCGTTATGGGGGATTTTAACGCCTGCAGACTAGACAGCGAAATGCCGTCACTACAGCAATATGTGACTTGTGCAACAAGGTGCAACAAAACCATAGACCTATGTTATGGTTCAATTCCCAATGCCTACTCTTGTGTTCCACTCCCTCACCTTGGTCGCTCAGATCACAACACAATTCACCTAATGCCGAAGTACAAACAGCTTATTCGGCGTGAAAAGCCACGACTCATAACAGTACGCAAATGGTCTGCGGATGCAGTGGATTCCTTAAGGGGTTGCTTGGACTGCACTGAGTGGAGTATCTTGTATGATCCTATGGCCGACATTAATACCAACCTCGACGTTATCACAGAATACATTAAATTCTGCCAGGATTCTATAATCCCACCTTGCAGCAAAAAAATATTTTCGAACACTAAACCCTGGTTTACTGCAGGCATCTACAACCTTTTGAAAAAAAAGAGAGCTGCTTTCTCCGAGGGTGATCTGATGAAGGTAAAAAGCTTGAATAATGAGGTGAGGTCTGCTATCAGGCAGGCAAAGCGCAGATTTAAGCAAAAGGTGGAAGATGAATTTAGCTGTATGGACACGAGAGCAGCATTTCAACACCTCAAAATCATGATGAATAATGACTCCAACTCACCAAGTTCTGCTCTCCCCAGTGTGTCTGACCCCCTGTCCTTTGCCACTGACTTAAACAACTTCTACAACAGATTTGATACGAAGGACTTCTCAGTGGAGTGTTCTCGACTTATGAGCCAAGGTGCTGTGGTGGAGGGCGCAGTGAGCATCACAGAGGAGGAAGTTCGAGCCCAGTTCAGAAAAGTAAAGTCGAAGAAAGCTGCAGGCCTGGATGGTATATCTGCAAAGCTTCTCATTACTTGTGCTGATTCTTTGGCCCCCGCTTTCCTTCCCCTCTTTCAGAAGTCGGTGGACTCTGGTACGATTCCCATCTTATGGAAATCCTCCCTTATTGTCCCCATCCCCAAAAAGTCCAAACCCACACAGATGAAAGACTACCGCCCAGTTGCTTTAACACCACTTCCTATGAAATGTTTGGAGAAAATAGTCCTCCGGAATCTTTTACCATTTGTCCAGCATAAACTTGACCCCCTTCAATTTGCATATCGCCCCGGCCGAGGTGTCGAAGATGCCATTGCCACACTTTTGCACAAAATATTGAAACATTTGGAGACTCCAGGCAACTACGCACGAATCCTCTTCGCCGATTTCTCCTCAGCATTTAACACGATGCAGCGTCACATCCTGGTTGGGAAGCTCCAGCAGCTGAATGTCCCCTCTTCCATTGTCCGTTGGGTGTTGAACTTCTTGTCCAACAGGCGTCAGCGGGTCAGAGTAGCAGACGCAGTCTCTCCAGAACTAGTAACAAATACTGGAGCGCCCCAAGGCTGTGTACTGAGCCCTCTTTTGTACATAATTTATACGAATGACTGCAGGTGCAGTGAGGAAAACTGTTCTTGCGTAAAATTTGCAGATGACTCTGCGGTTCTGGGCTTGATTTCTGACGCAGAGTCAGAACACAGGTATAAGGAAGAAGTGAACAGGTTTGCAGAGTGGTGTACGGAGCACCACCTGGAACTCAATGTTGCCAAAACCAAAGAGCTGGTTGTGGATCCTCGGAGAGATGCAGCGCCTGTTGCCCCCCTGACCATAAGCCAAGAGTCGGTAGAGGTGGTGCAGTCGATGCGGTACCTTGGCCTCACCCTGGACTCCCAGCTCTCATTCAAGGAGCATGTGGCTGACACGCAAAAGAGGAGTCAGCAGAGGTTGTATGTGCTGAGGAGACTGCGGTCCTTTGATGTTGCCCCCAAACTTCTGTTGAATCTCTATTGTAGCATTATTGAGCCCCTTCTCACATATTGCGGTATGATCTTTTTTCCATCCTTGTGTGTCTCTGAGAAAAACAAGCTTCTCAAAGTCTCTAAAACCGCGTCTAAGATTATCAATTTCCCCGTACCTTCCATAACAGAGATCACAGAGAAGGCAATACTCCGAAAGGCACATGCGATCTCTGCAGATCCATCTCATCCACTTCATGGGGAGTTTAAGCCGCTTCCGTCAGGCAGGAGGTTCAGAGTACCCCTTTGCCGCAAGGTAAAATACAAACTCTCATTTGTTCCAAATGCCATTAACAGACTGAATCAAAGGTCTGGGAGCTCTGCATCATCATCATCGTCATCATCCTCTCGAGGATGCACTCAATAGAGAGATGAGGATGGCCCGCCCTACATCCCCTCGATGGACTGTGCAGAATGTATGGTGATGGATGAAGCAATCCAGTGTGTGTTGAGGCCGATGTAATATTATATTACACATCAGAGAAAAAAACAACAACAACAATACTAGTAACATAGATAAATCACTAAAGAAATAACTAAATAAATGGATAATAGGAGTGTGTGGTGGGTGTGCAGTGAAGGGAGGTATGAAGGGTTCTTGTTGTATTAACAATGTATACACTACCACAATATATGTATATGCGTATATGTATGGATATGCATGTATGTGTGAATATGTATGTATGTATATGTATGTATGTGTGTATGTATATGTGTATGTATGTGTGTATGTATATGTGTATGTGTGTATATGTATACATGTATGTGTGTATGTATGTGTGTATATATGTATATATGTGTATGTGTATACGAATAACATAATATATGAGTGTGTACATGCATGCGTGTGTATATATGTGTGTGTATATACATGTATATATGTGTGGGTGTATTATGTGTGTGTATATATGTGTGTGTGTATGCGTGTGTATATAAGCATACCGTGTGTGTGTGTTTGTGTGTGTGTAGGGGGAGAGGAGACTGTATTCAGATTGCTGCTATAACGATGGAGGGGTGTTCTAATGTCTTGTTGTACTATTATTATTTTCTTTTTGTCATGTGTGCACTGTGACATAACAAATTTTCCCATGTTTTTTGTGGAATAAAGATTTCTTGACTATGACTATAACTATGACTACCGCTCACGAGTGTCTGTACACCTTTAGACCCAACCGCCTGGCCGGTTCTCTCCCCGGAACTCGTCTTGGGTTCCTTTGTCTTACAACTACTTATGTTGACTATCCCCACTCAGTTACCTGTTTGTAACCTATTCCCCCAACTGGCCCGTGGGCCTTGGGTTCGACTCTACCTTCTCGGGTCCTGGGTATGCTCTACTTAAGTGACATGTTCCCACTCAGCTACTACTACACGGATTGTACCCTCAGCTGACCCATTGGGTTCTGGGTATTACTACCACGTACTGACTTATACTGCTCAGCTACCTTGCTCATACCTCCAGTCGACCCCCATGGGTCCTGGGTATCCGTTTCCATGACTGACCACCCCCCTTACAGGACTCATTCAGTTGATCCTTGTGTCCTGGGTATTAGATACCACTACTGACATTTCTCACCACATGACTTCTACCTCAGTTGATCCCTTGGATCCTGGGTATTTGTTTTCATGATTGACATTCCATGCCACATGGCTCATACCTTCAGTCGACCCCACGGGGCTTGGGTATCCGTTTCCATGACTGACCATCCCCTCCACATGACTCATACCTTCAGTCGACCCCACGGGGCCTGGGTATCCGTTTCCATGACTGACCATCCCCTCCAAATGACTCATACCTTCAGTTGACCCCTGTGTCCTGGGTATCCGTTTTCATGAATGACTTTCCCTACCTCACTGTACCATTTTTTTCCCTTCCTTGTTTTATGGATCCATTCTTGATTGTTTATAGCTTTTACCCGGCCCTCCTCGACTTTTAATGTGGTCCTGAAGGATTTGTATCTAATTAGGTACGTTCCCCTCCCCCCGCCCTCCTGGTCACTGCTAGGCCCTCCACCCTTACCCCTCTGTGCTTGCCCTCCCTTGGCCTTGGCAGCCTCCCTGGCACCCCGATCCTACCCCTGCCGCCGTTCGTTCGTACTCCTTCCCCTCATGCCTGCCATCGATCCATCTCCGTCTTCTTCCGGACGTCGTAGCAGCGTCCCGCGCTCCCTCTTCATATGACCTCTTACTGCAGCACGACCTCTTATATCAATGGACATTATAATACCAAAGTCTCCTATACGCATACTGTGTTGGGGACTATAAATTTATAAACTGAACTGAGAGAGTGATTCACAGTACAATCGTAAATCTAGAAAATGTACACATTTCTGAACCTTGTTGAGTGGTTTCCGACTGTGTTTGTCTATTCCTTGTGCAATTTTTGTTTTTACTTGATCATAATGACGAAAATTAAAAACAAATCGTTCTATTTTCACAAAAAACGAGTTTTCTTCATGCTGTTGTCCTGTAAGCAAAGTTTGTGCTTAATGAAGTCATTTTTTCACGTACTTTAGACATAAGCAATTGAAATATAACACTTAGAAGCCAGGAACAAAAATTGTGTTACATATGTTACACTATATGATATACTATCATATACACTATGTTTGTATGTATTTTTATTATATTTTAACTGTCTAAAAAGGGCATTGACATACGTGTGATAGAACCAGAGTGCGTGGATAGGTGTTTGAAGGAAAAGATGAAGTGTAAGAGTACGCAAGTGATTAGATTTATAGAATGTATATAAATTTAGTATTGATTTTGTAGCTTTGTTAAATGTTATAACATGACTGTTTTTAATTATATGTTTTATATGCCTGACATACATTGCTGTGAAGTTCCTTATGGGATAATAAAGATTTGTTGTATTGTATTGTATTGTATTGTATAGTGTTATAGTGATTGTAATTCTGAATAGACAGTCTAATGGTAAAGTGATCTTAAAAAAAAATCGCTGGACATGACAACATCATTCATTATTTACAGTATAGGCAATAACCCAAGTTGACACGAAATTTTGAAAACTGGATGAATTAGGGAAGAAGAAGAAGAAGAGAAGGAGGAAGAGAATAATGATGATGATGATGATGATGATGATGATGATGATGATGATGATGATGATGATGATGATGATGATGATGATGATGATGATGATGATGAAGAGGAGGAGGAGGAGGAGGAGGAGGAGGAGGAGGAGAACAAAAAGAAACACTACCACCATCAACAACAACAACATCGTCATCAACAATAAGAAATGGTCGGCATTTGCTTTACAGACTGTAGAAAGCAATGAAGCAACCGGTTCGATAGTACGAACAGATTCTGAGCACACCTTGACCAGAATTAATGCCAAACTGTAACACACATTATGCCCTACAGGACATTGCCTACCATACCTCAAAAGCCAAAGACCGTAACGTTTGCTGCAGGCCTATTTCATGTAATATTAACCTACTAGACTAAAAATATTTAAAATTTATACAAAGTTCGATTACCTCCATACTCCAGCACGCCGTGTTGTCCTTCTTCATAGGCGTTCACAAAAGCACTGCAAAGTGCCACGAGATCAACATAAAGTGCCACGAGATCAACATTATGATTGTGGGCGCTCAAGGAAAGACAATATCCGCGTTAAAAAAAAAAAAAAAACCACGTCATCGACAGCAAATTTAAGAAATTCCCGTTGCTATTTTTACTCTTTTCTGACTACTATGACTTTCGTATAAGGTGCACTAATAGAACCTCATTGGAGCTCTTCAGGGGCGGACGAGGGGGGGGGGGGGGTTCCGGGGTTTCCGGAAACCCCCCCAGCCCCCCCCCCCCCCCCCCCAAAAAAAAAAAGGAAAAAAAAAAGAAAGGAGAGAGTGAAAAAGAGAGAGAGAGAGAACAAAAAAACCAACTTTAATATATATAAAATTATAAAAATTAAAATTAAAAATGGTGCGGTAATTTTCACATTCCTGAAGGTTACCTTTTTGGGGAAGATGACAAGCGACTGGGTCCATGGTGTAGGCCACTCTCCACTCTGCCACATCTTGTTACACATAATGGTGAGTGCGTTGATCATCGCTTCTCCTCCTGCTTGAAGCAGTTCCGCGGGTATGTTGTCCACTCCCGCTGACTTCCCCTTCTTCAGCGATTGCACTGCTGCCTCAACTTCTTCTCGGAGAATTGGGAAGATTTCTTCTTCTCTGTTCTCTGGACATGCTAGAACTGATGGGTCTCCATTTGGTTTGTGGTTGTAAAGGTCAGAGCAGTACTCTGTCCAAGACTTCTTGTTCTTCTGTAAGGCATAAGCAATTTGCTTTGGATCGTGGAGACCTTGGGCTGTTTAACATTTGTCAGCGGCTTCACAGTCTGGTAGGCCTTCTTGCTGTTGTTCTTATTCAGACTGTTATCTATTTCCTGGCATTGAGCTTCTATCCATTTCTCCTTTGCTGTGCGCATGCCTTTTCGGATGTCATTGTTGATTTTTCGGTAGGCATCAGCTCCCTGTCAGGTGTTCCTTTTCTTTGTCATCTCTCTTCGTTTTTCACACAGGTCCAAAAGTTCAGGTGTGATCCACAGCTTCTTCTTTGATCGGTGCTTTCCAAGGATCTCCGTGGCGGCATCTGTCACAGCTAAGTTCAAGATGGTGGTCATGGTGTTGACATCTACTTCACCAGCTCTTAAAATGAGCAGTGGTGCAAATTTCCCTCCAATTGTGGCCTGAAATATTTCTGTTACCTCCGGGTCTTGGAGTTTGTCCAGGTCGAACTTCAGTCTAGTGCACTTTGCTGTGTTTACTCTCTTCAAGTGAAGCCGGAAAGACATCATCACAAGATTGTGGTCACTTCTGATGTCTGCTCCTGGAAAAGTGCGTGTCCTGCCAATGTTGATGCTTGATCTGAAGCGTTTCTTGACCATCGTTAACATTTACCGAGTAAGTTCCTTTAATAGAATTTTGGAAACCCTCCCCCAAAAACTAACTGATCCGCCCCTGCTCTTTATTAAGCAAACCTAATAAGGAATAACAGGAACAGACACGTCAAAACGAAATCTAGTTTAATGAAGTTAACTCTACCGGAACCGGAAATAGTGGAGATTTAGGGTTGAATATCAGACTGAATGGAGCAAAGACTTGTATAATAAAGCTATAGTAGATCTATTTTATTTTCTCCTCCCTTAGTTCTAGACAACGATTCATTTAAAATAAAGAATGCAGCTCACGTTTTGTATATTTGCCTTGCTATTTTTACATATAAATTTTCGCTCAACACTAGGGCTTCATCAGGTGAACATACAACCAGGTTCTAAATATAAGAAGTGGAATCATCTATCTATCTATCTATCTATCTATCTATCTATCTATCTATCTATCTATCTATCTATCTATCTATCTATCTATCTATCTATCTATCTATCTATCTATCTATCTATCTATCTATCTATCTATCTATCTATCTATCTATCTATCTATCTATCTATCTATCTATCTATCTATCTATCTATCTATCTATCTATCTATCTATCTATCTATCTATCTATCTATCTATCTATCTATCTATCTATCTATCTATCTATCTATCTATCTATCTATCTATCTCGGGCACTGAATAGAATAGACCCAACGTTCCCCGGCGTGTCGTAAGAGGCGACTAACAAGGGTGATGTCAGCCCGGCATCACTGGGCGAAAGTCTTCTACACAGATGTCGCCGGCTAAGGCGGAGGAACCACCACGACCACATGCTCGGGGCCAAGGCGAGCCACGATGTACTCGTGGATTTCGGCTGTGGCCAACAGCCTGGAGAGGATTGGGCTCTGCCAGGGTTTTCATCGTATGATGAAATGAACCGCTCACTCCATATTGGATCGGTCATCGCCCGGCTCATCAAGGACTGCGCCTTCCGTTAGCCACCATGAGGGAGGTGATAAGTGGGTTACTGATGGACAACTTAGCAAGTTCCGCACGAGAGACAACATCGTCATATGAACTTGGAATTTCATGACTTTTACAGCGAAGGGAAAATTAGAAGAAGTGGCATACGAGCTGGACCGCTATCGGTAAAACTGCGCTGGAAAGACCTAGGTAAAACAACGACCGACAAAGGTCACAAGCTTTATTTCAGCGGAAGAGATGACAGACACAAACAAGGCGTTGGATTCTTGGTTGCCGCCCAGTCTCCAGTAGACTTATAACGATCCGTCTGAGAGCATCCCATTTCAACATCACCATCATCTAGATCTACGCCCCCAACATTAGACTATGACGACAGGGAAGTCGATGATTACTATGAACAGCTGCAGGTTGTACTTGACCAAGAACCGAAAAAGGACTTTGTCATAGTGCAAGACGACTGTATAGCCAAAGTTGGCCAAGATGCGTACCTCAACTGGGGAGACACAGGTGGACCCCACTGCAACAAAGAGACAAATTACAGAGGTCTCAGACTCTTCAACATCTTCCTGGAGCGCATCATGTCATATGCCCTTGCAAATCATGAAGGCACAGTCAGCATAGGGGGTAGAGCAATCCCCAACCTCCGCTTTGCGGATGACATTGATGGTTTGGCTGGAGAGGAACAAGAATTTGAACAGCAGGTAGGCCTACAGAGGCTCCTACACAGCCTTTCGAAGAGAAATAAATGCAGAGACGACCAAAATGATGACCTACACAAATGGTATCAAGGTCATCTCCATCTTCTTATACGCTTGCGAAACATGAATCCTCACAGCAAATCTACAACGAAGAATACAAAGCATGGAGATAAGGTGCTACAGAAGACTTCTGGGCATTCCTATACCCAGCACATCACCAACGACGAAGTCCGATAGACCTTCACATAAACCATTGGACAACACGATAACATGCTCACAGTGATTACATTACATTACATTATTATTGCTTTAGGTCCAACGGACTCTTCCGAGCCAAATCAGGACCGGACAACCCCTGATCCGCATAAAAGATCTGCTGAAACAACCTTAGTGGTAAAACCGAAAGCTTTCCACCAGCCAGTCACTTTACAATAAAGACATCCCACGCAGGGGACGGCTGAGGCTTCTCCCAACTTATCGAACCCCCGTTTACAAAAACAAAATAGAATACAAACATCATTATAAATTATCAACAAAACACATACATATAAAATTCCTACATTCTAAATAATAACATCATAGGAAGCCCTAGTGACCACCTGGCAGAAAGCGTCCAATATTCCCAAGCTGATCCAACAGACCTCATACACAAACAAGGAGTCTTGTCCCGGAAGAGTTTTCAAGAAAAAAGGTAGGAGACTGGTCTAGCGAAGAAGACGATAGTATAGCAGATTGTTAGAACAGAGCAGGAATGAGAAAGAGCAAATGAGAAAGACAGCGACAGTGGGAATTTAAAGCACTAAATTTCCAGAAAACGGGGATACTATTTATACTGAAACCCCCGGCACCCCCACGGGGGAAATGAGTTTTGTGTTTGTGTGTGCCAACTTTTCATGATAAAAATTGATTTCTTAAATATGCGTGCGTGCGTGCAAGTGTGTGTATGTGTGTGTGTGGGTAGGCGCGCGCGCGCCTGCCGGACACGACACAGAAAAATACCCCTTTCGATGACAGAATTTTTTATTGTTTAAAAACTGGGCAATCATACAAAAAAATCATCTTGCACAATTTAATGTCTTTAAAGCTCTCGTTCTCTATTCACAAAATCATACATAATTATTATATGTGGTGAAAGAGTAGCAATAGGCAGCAGAGTGCCGCCTCTCCTTCCATTCCTTCGCCCTCCTCCCTCCCTTCCCTTTATCCCCTCACCCACCTTACATGCTGGAGACCGGGATTAAATTCTGGACATTGCCGGTAGTCAACAACTTTGACTATTGTAATGACTCTTCATACTGTGTTTCACATGCGACATTTTGTTCTCTTGATATTTATTGACAGATTTGCCAACTCTCAAATAGTTACTCTTTAATAATAATAATTTAATTCATTTAAAAATCACGCTTGTCCTTCGCACGGAAGCTCCAAGCGCGTTACATCAAAGGAATTTCTAACATTTCAATCTCATGGCTTGCAGTTATACAACACATCGCACACAGATCAAGCATGCAACATAACACAAATAAAGAAAACAAAAAATAACAAATAAGAAGGAAAACTTTAATTTTGGAGTCTGGTTTAATATTACGATGATCGTCCTAATATTAAAAAAAATAAAATAAAATAAATAAATTAAAGTAGGTCTATCTGTAAGGTTGAAAGTATTGATGGGTGAAGATTTGAAAGCAGTATAATGCAAGTAAAACAGGGTAAGTTAGTTAGTTAGTTAGTCATTGTTTATAGAGTCCAGCGTGCTGCAAGGAAACGAATCAGGATCAAAACTTGGTTGAAAGAGGGCTCACCCCTGATCCGAATAAAAGATCTGCTGACACAACCCTAATGGTAACACAGATCAGAGGGCACTCCACCAGCCGCTCACTTTACAATAAAGGTATCCCATGCAGGAGACGCCGAGGCTGTACTCTAATTTATCGAACCCCCCGTTTACAAAAACAAAATAGAATTTAAACATCATTATAAAATATTAGCAAAACACATACATATAAAATGCCTACATTGCTAAACAATAATATCATAGGGAGCCCTATTCGGGAGAAAGCGTACCCAAGCTGACCCAACAGACACAAACAAACACAAATTAGCAGTTTGGAGAGAGTTTTCAACAAAAAAAAGGCAGGTGACCGGTTTAGCGAAAAGATAGTAGATATAACAGAGTAGGAGCGATGAAGAACAACTGAGAATGACAGAAACGGTGGGAATTTAAAGCACTAAATTTCCACAAAGTGGGGAAACTATTTATACCGAAACCACCGGTGTTTCATCGCAGCTTGACCGAGTATCGTAGCCCGGCCTGGCGCCTTTGCGCATGCGCCAGGTCAAGTCGGGCCGGCCTTTTCAGGATGTTTTTAGGCGTCATAACCCTAACCCCTAACCCTAACCCTAACCGCTGGCGATACCCGGCGCTTTGACGATGTCACACCGGCACCCACTCGGATGAGTAAAACAGGGGTTGGGGTCAGTGTGTTCTAATTATGCAGATTATTGTTCTCCTGCACAGTGCAGGCGCCTTCATATTTCTTGGCCCATACAGGGTACTGTACCATCAAAACAATTGCTCGGTCGGGCGCATTTGTACATCGTTGACCTGCAAATAAAACAAACACAAGGCGATTTAGACTAGTACCAAGCTACTAAATACTGAATCGTCATTCAAAACCGAAAAAATATTGTATCCAGTTCTAAATTTAGAACAGCTTGGCGTAGACGATATAAAATCAACAAAAAAAAACGTAATTTTTGCTTTTATTTCAAACTGTTAATACCACCGACATAGGCATAGCGAAGAACAGAATCCACATCAATGTATAAAGCTGAGACTCACAAATAATAATTCATAGTACGCAGTATAGTAGCCTAATAATCAAGAAAAAATTTCAATGTTGTAATACCTTGATTCACATTTACTGTTTTTAAACTATTTTAAATATGAGCTGCTTCTAAATCTTGTAATTGCCCTATGTGGATAAATAAAGTTGTATTGAATCGAGTTTAATAATGACGAAATCAAAATATTACTTCAGTAGTATTATGGCAAAACTGACAAATCCTATGATTCAGCTGCTAGAAATTGTGTGCGTTAACTCGATTACTGCTTTTCTGCTGCTGCTGCATTTACTGCCACTACTACTGCTGCTGACAAAACAGCCTATGTTTTTGCTGTCGTTTATTACAACATTACTTTTGTGTACAATATTATTTTGCTGCTCATATTGTTACTACTACTACTACTACTACTACTACTACTACTACTACTACTACTACTACTACTACTACTACTACTACTACTACTACTACTACTACTACTACTACATGTACTACTACTACTACTACTGTTACACTCCGTTTGATGTTGGTGTTTTATCAGTAGTTGATTCAGCCCCAATGCTGAAGTACTGATGAGTGTAGCTCAGATTCGTTTATCCACGCAACCCGTTCAATCAGCATACAAGTCACAGAGTCGACGTATGAAGTTTTCCACTTTTATTCAGCACACATCAACAACTGCATACAATCGCTCAATCGCTTTTCCACTCTCAACTTTTACTTTCCAACTCACTATCCACAGCACACTCCAACAACCTTTTTTTGAAACAGTGCGGCACTTATATAGTCTCTTCATACTCCCGACCACCCTGGATCAATCGCGTATGACGCAATTTAACCAATCGATTCTAACTTCGTCATCACTGACTTACGTCATACATCTCTCTAAACATTCCGGAACGTTCTCAAACTTCGACATTTATCGGGAAATTTCTATCGACAGTAAACACGCGAATCTAGAGAATTCTCCAATAATATCGACTAACGAAAATTATCAACGTTATACAAAGCTTCTTCTAACCACAACGCAAACTCAAATCAAAGGTAAATAAACTCTATTATTGAATACTTTGCAAATCGAAACGATTAGATCTATCGTGCGCGTTTCAGACATGCTATCCTTCGCGTTTCAACGTAACAACTACTACTACTATACTACTACTACTACTACTACTACTACTACTATTATTATTATTATTACTACTACCGAAGGCAATGATTTTATTAGTGACGTGGTCAGTGCGAAGTGCTATGATATTTATAGATTAATATATAATTTACCTCCATGTGTGGAGGTGCGTCTAGCATGAACAAAATGGCGTCCTTGACGTCGTCTGCTTGCAGGCACTGGTTAGAGGAAGAACACATTTTTTTTTAAGAAAAAAGATTTGCATTCAGCAGTAAGTTCAGACAATTCTACAAACTCAAGAGATACAAGTCATGTGGACAATGTATGTGAACGTAAAAAAAAGTCACACAATACAATTTAATAAACAATTAGACTTGGTTAAAAAAAAACACACACAAAAAAAACTCAATGAATGAATAGCACAATTTAGGCCTAGAGTATACAACGAAATCTCATTGTGTGTCAAGATCATGACCAAATACGAAAATTGTCTGCTAGTGTGTATTATCAACGAATATGATTAAAGTGTGTCTACCGTTTAGTCTAGGTAAAAATGCGAAAAAAATGAAGAAGTAACAATAATGATAAATACATGTCTAACTTACGGAAAGAAATTACTATTTGCTAATACATTCATACTTTTTCTTTTTTATAACTTTGGTCTGAAATGTTTGCAAAACTTCAATTTAAACTTCGCCTACTAGAAGCGCAAAGTGATGGTTTATCTCCATTACAATGCAGGCATTGGCGCACATAAACAAACCCAGCAGAGTGTGACCAACAATCCCCAATGATTTTCTGTGATTTAGCCTGGGGTAATATTTCTATGCGCGCCGGTAGTCTGAAGAAGTGGCGTTAAAAGCCCCTCTGCTAGCAAACCCCTGTGCCGATATCTGGGACCCCATTTGACATTTTAAGCTGCTTACACGCTCAACCGAGAGCTTTCACCTTAATTATGTGGATTTCTAAACTCTTCTAGGATCACACTATCTATTGTAGTGTTACAATTTTGGAGATTTTTTTTTAAAAATGACGCTAGAATCGACTTTAAATCATGACACGTTATAAGCTTTACCTTCATGGTATCATAAACTTCTTCCGCTCGTTTCTTATCGAAATGTCGCTCCACGAATTCAGTCTCTACATACCCAGGACACACTTGCTGGAAACACATTTAAAAAAAAGGGAGGAAAACAATCAAATTTAAAACAATCAAATAAATTTAAGCGAAGTTAAGCAGCAGCAGCAACAACAACAGTTACAAACAACTCCAACAGCAGTAGAAACAACAACTACAAAGACCCTCCCTCCCCTTGCCAAACCCCAAAAGTCTACACATACACCATCACCCTTACTATCAATATCATCAACGCAATGAGACTACAACCAAACCTGTATCACCAAACACATTGACTGATGCTGTATAGTTGTTTTGGTGCAAACTAGTTCCATTGGTATTGAAGGCTACTCCGTCGTTATGTTTTCGCCCACTGACTCCAGCTACTTTCACTGAGAGCTGCGGCAGTCTCATAGACCGTTTGCCGCTATCGGGCTGCGGTTGTATTGCTATTAGCTTATAGGGGCGATCAGCGTAGACGACTCGAATCCGAGTGTCAGAGCCTATACTTGATAGATCTTTGACACTCAGCTCGCGTCAAGTTCACCTGTTTTGTGGAAACTGGTCTAGCTTTTTAATTTTTAAATCCTACATTTAGTCTTTGTACACAAATAATGTGTAATGAATGTGCCTGCAATATATGGCTGATGTCCTTCTCTCTTCTGTCCCTAAACCCCTGTGACAATCAGCTCCATTCATACAATCCCATCCATCATCCCAAATCTCGTCTTGAACACTTCAAATTGAAATGGAAAAGCTCGTCTTATAAATTAAATTGTTATTACCAATTATTACAACAGCTAAAAGTTTCACACAAAAAAAGGAATACAAGAGAAAGCTGCTAGTATACCGAAATTCTGATGTTGGATTTGAGCTCTCTCAGCTCGTTGCGGATGCCGTCTCTGAGGGCAGTGACAGCAAACTTGGTGGCCATGTAACAATGACCACCGCTGTTCTTTACTGTCCTGATACCTGACATGCTGCAACACATGAAAAGTAGATCATACACTATGACTATTATGTAGCCAAAAATGTCCATTGTACACTATGAATATAAATCTATATTTTTGGCTAACTTACAAGAAGCATCGCATGAAAAGCTTACTTCTTCAAATATTCTCATTCTACTTCATAGTCGTATCACATGTTTCCTGTTTGATCATAACTTGCTAATTCCAATGTTTTAGTAACTGGAGTGTTGAGATGACCAAACAGCTCTACCATAACTCAGTGCCTCACCTATTGACAAGGATAATATGTCCATCGTCGATGTTCTTCTCCTTCATCAAGGTGAAAGCTTCTTTGGTGCACATCATTAGCCCCAGCACGTTGACGTCAAACATGTGTCTCCATTGCTGGACGTCACCCGACAGCAGCGGTGCATTGTGGGCCAGGCCGGCGTTGTTAATGACCACGTCCACACGACCCAAACTATCAGTCTGCCGAATGGTGTTGAACATGGCCGTAACCTGGTTCTCCTGCGATACGTCGCACTTCACTGGCCACAGCACACCAGGTTGACCTTTCAGCTCTTCCGACAGTTCCTATAAAATTGTGGTGTTATTAGTGTTAATCATGAGATTGTACGGTACCTGTGTGGTTACAAGTCGACAACTTCGGCTGTAACTTACACATCGTCAATTATCAATCAATCATCAATCATCATCATCATCATCATCATCATCATCATCATCATCATCATCATCATCATCATCATTATCATCATCGTCACCGTCGTCATCATCATCATCATCATCTAAAGCACCAGCAGTAGCATCTTGCGAAGTTGCTTTTGGATCATACAGCTTTCTAGAATTCTGTTTTTGTCTCGTAGTCACCTGTTCCTGGTTTTAAAATTAATTAAATGTACATCAAGGTACGCGCGAACGTACTACTAGTACACTGATAACAAAGATTGATTCTCTCTCTCTCTCTCTCTCTCTCTCTCTCTCTCTCTCTCTCTCTCTCTCTCTCTCTCTCACACACACACACACACCCACACACACACGCGCGCGCGCGCGGGTTCGTGGGGTTTTACAGGTTATATGTGCCGATAACTGAACACATCAGCCCTTGAACTGTTAAAAGGCAAAACCAAGGCGATAAACCAGAGAAGATAAAAGGTTATGTAAAACACAGTACAATAAAAGTCTTTAGTAAGTTGTACCGCTATACATTATGTAATGAAACTTGCAAAGTCACCCTGCATTATAAACTTTATCATAAGGCAATGACTCTCTCTCTCTCTCTCTCTCTCTCTCTCTCTCTCTCTCTCTCTCTCTCTCTCTCTCTCTCTCTCTCTCTCTCTCTCTCTCTCTCTCCCTCTCCTTCTCATACACACTCTCACTCACACAATAAACACACGCGCATTCTCTCTCTCCCTCTCTCACTCAAGCATGCCCATGGAGTGTCGACCTTGATCTCTGGTGCCGCTTCATAGACGACATAATGCTACTGCGAACCCAAGGAGATCGTCTACTCCAGTTCATGCACTGGCTCAGTGAACAACACCAAGCAATCAAATTCACGTGGATCTACGAAAAAACAAAGATCCCTTATTTGGATGTGAACATCAGAGTCGTGGAAAGAAAACTAGAGACAGACCTACACGTGAAGCCAACAAACGCAAATATGCTACTACCGTTCCACTCATGCCTCCCTCGACACTCTCTCCGTGTAATTCCTCTCGGCCAGTGCCGCAAACTTCGACGCATTTGCTCCAGCGAGACGTTCCATCAAAGATGTTACGAATTGAAGGAGAGACTTTTGAGACCAGGTTACCAGGAGGCTCTCCTCTAAAAAGCAATCACCCGCGTGGCAAAGATGCCCAGGAGCAGCACACTAACCTACAGGCCCAAGTTGGCTCAGAACGAAGGCGTGCCCTTCATCATCACTCATAACCCCACCTATCCCCCACTCAAAAAAATGGCTGAAAGAACTGACGCCGACACTGCACCACAGTCGAAAAATCTTCGCAGAATGCAGTCGAAACGACCACCTGAGGCTCCTCTGCCCACCAATAACCAGCAGCCAGGGCGCTACAGGTGCACAAGCAAAAGATGCATTATTTGCCAGCTGCATCTCCAACAGACTACAACGTTCAGGAACGTCTGAACTGACCAAATCATCAATATTAGAGAGAGAGCGAGAGAGAGAGAGAGAGAGAGAGAGAGAGAGAGAGAGAGAGAGAGAGAGAGAGAGAGAGAGAGAGAGAGAGAGAGAGAGAGAGAGAGATTAAACTGTAAGGGCCAAAACCTCATTTATTTGATAGACTGTGCAATATACAGGGGTGACGGGTCAGATTCTACAGAGACGGGTCCGTGCTCACAGATCTAACATCGGCGTTGATCCAGAACGAAAAAAGAAAAGAAAACCAATCTAGAACCAGCAGACAAGCACATGCAGGTAAGACACACTCGTCTCTTCCAGACACAAAGCATCTTGGACATAAGAGTGGCGGGTATCGAGCAGCTGAGGCCTGTAGATATGGCCAAGAGGAGACATAAGGAGAGGGTATAGAGGCATAAACTTAAGACCAACTATCTACACGGACTCAATGTTTGGGATTAACCGACGCCGGGAGCTTCTTGGGGTTTAGGAGTGGGGTGTGGATCATGGTTGTACCGAGACTGCCGGCGGACTACTCAGGACATTTAGTACTCCAGCAGTATTCTATTAGAGGAATTGTTTTTTGCAAACGTCGACTCTATAGGTTGTGCATTTTTGAGGGTGGGTGGGGGAAGGGAAAGGAGGAATGACTCTTGATTATTTAACTATTTATGCGTCTGTAAGTGCATTAGTCCATGTATGAACATCTACAGGTTGTCCTTGACCAAGTGCCGAAGAAGGCCACAGTCATAGTGCAAGGCGACTGGAATCCCAAGGTTGGCCAAGATGCACACCACAACTGGGGAGACCATGTAGACTCCACTGCAACAACGAGACAAATGACAGGGTCTGAGGCGCTTGGAGTTTGCAAGATACAACAATCTGATACTGGCAAACACGTTTAGTCTCCACAAAAAATTCAGACGATTGACAGTCCCGGCGGGGAGTATCACAACCAGGTCGACTACATCATGGTCAAGAAACACTTTAGATCAAGCATCAACATTGGCCGGACACGCACTTTTCCAGGATCAGACATCGGAAGTGACCACGATCTCGTGATGATGTCCTTCCGGCTCCACGTGAAGAGAGTAAACACAGCAAAGTGCACTAGACTGAAGTTCGATCTGGACAAACTGCAAGACCCGGAGGTGGCAAAATATTTCAAGCCACAATTGGACGGAAATTTGCTCCACTGTTCATTTTGGGAGCTGGTGAAGTAGATGTAAACACCATGACCACCGCCTTCAACTCAGCTGTGACAGATGCCGCCACTGAAATCCTTGGCAAGCACCGCCCAAAGGAGAAACCGTGGATAACACCTGAACTTTTGGATCTGTGTGATAAATGAAGAGAGATGAAAAAGAAAAAGAAAACCTCACAGGGAGCGGATGCCTACCGAAAAATCAACAATGACATCCGAAAAGGCATGTGCACAGCAAAGGAGAACTGGATAGAAGATCAATGCCAGGATAATGAGAACAGTCTGAACTAGAACAACAGCAAGAAGGCCTACCAGACCATGAAGCGGCTGATAAGTGTTAAACAGCCCAAGGTCTCCACGATCCAAAGAAAGTCTGGCATATGCCTTACAGAAGAACAAGAAGCCTTGGATAAATGGCCAGAGTACTGCTCTGACCTTTACAACCACACACCAAACGGAGACCCATTAGTTCTAGCATATCCCCAGAATAGAGAAGAAGAAGAAATCCTCCCAATTCTCCGAGAAAAAGTTGAGGCAGCAGTGCATTCGCTGAAGAAAGCGAAGTCAGCGGGAGTAGACAAAATACCCACTGAATTGCATCAAGCAGGATAAGAATCGATGATTGACGCCCTCACCATTATCTGTAACAAGATCTGGCAGAGTGGGGGTGGCATACACCATGGACCCAGTCGCTCGTCATCACTCTTCCCAAAAAAGGTAACCTTCAAGAGTGTGAAAATTACCGCACCATCAGCTTCATCAGCCATCCCAGCAAGGTCCTCTTGAAAATAATACTCAACAGGTTGAAACACCAGGCTGAACAAATTATAGCTGAAGAACAATCAGGATTCAGGGCAGGGCAAAAGACCACTAAACAGATTTTCAACCTCAGAATAATTTACGAGAAATACCTACAGTACCAACAACATCTATATTATGTGAATGTAGACTTCAAGAAAGTGTTTGACCGAGTCTGGCATGCAGCTCTGTGGGCAACCATGAGAGTTTACAACATCAGCCCTAACATTATTGAAGTCATCAAAAACCTGTATGACAAGGCTACCAGTGCTGTCCACCTCAACTGCATTATCGTAAACCGGTTCAGAACAACAATCGGTGTGCATCAAGATGCCCACTCTCTCAAACATTCTTCAACATCTTCCTGGAGCGCATCATATCCGATGACCTTGCAGATTACGAAGGCATAGTCAGCATAGGGGGTGGAGCAATCTCCAGCCTCTGTTTTGCTGATGACATTGATGGATTGGCTGGAGAGGAACAAGAACTTGAACAGCTGATACAGAGGCTTGACATCACCTCCAGAGACTATGGAATGGAAATAAGTGCACAGAAGACCAAAATGATGACCAACAACAACAATGGCATCAACACTGACATCAAAGTCCAAGGCCAATCCATCAACACAGTGCATAGCTTCAAATATTTAGGAGCAATTGTATCAGACAATGGGTCCCGACAGGAAGTCCTCTTCTGGATCACACAAACAACTGCTGCCCTGACGAGGTTGAAGCCCAATTGGAAAGACAGGACCATCAGTCTACATTCCAAGGTAAGACTGCTGCGCTACCTTGTCATCTCCATCTTCCTATACGCTTGCAAAACATGGACCATCATAGCAGATCTACAACGAAGAATTCAAAGCATGGAGATGAGGTGCTACAGAAGACATCTGGTCATCTCCTATACCCAGCACATCACCAACGACGAAGTCCGACAGACCATTACACAAGCCGTTGGACAACACGATGACATGCTCACAGTGGTGAAGAAACGGAAACTCCGATGGTATGGCCACGTCACCAGAGCATCAGGCCTTGCAAAGACTATCCTGCAAGGCACGGTGCAAGGAGGCAGAAGAAGAGGGAGACCGAAAAAGAGGTGGGAGGACGACATTCGAGAAAGGACTGGCTGAGAGAAGCCATGAGGGTTGCTGAGAACAGAAAGATGGAGTACGCTGGCTAAACGATTATCTGTGGTGCCCCTACAACCTTCGAGTTACGGGATAGGATAGGATAGGATAGTAAGTGTATTAGTACATGTGTGTGTGTTTATGTGTGGTGTATATTGCATTACTATCCCTCCCACCCCCCACCCCCGCCCCCCGCCTCCACCTCTGCCTACAAAACACTATGTTTTGGTCATGTTTGTGTTTGTTAACACGGTTCAAAGTAGCCCTTTTTATATTATTTTTCCTTTAATAATGAATGTTGTCAATTATTTCACAATTATTTTTTATTTTTATTGGTAATGAATAATTACGAACTTCAAATTCCTGACTATATACGCTTGTATTTTTGTTTTGTTTCATTCAGTCCTTGGATTTAAACTTGGGTCAAATAAACCGAAATTTTAACGCCTGTTCAGTTTAGTGGGTAAATTAACGTCCCCGGACACATTGCGTATAGGGGACAATGTAACGCCTACAAGTGTCTACATATATCACAAGTGGGTCGAGAGGAGGGGGGGGGGGGGGGGGGGGGCAATCCCGCTCAATCATGGCCGGCCTATAGCCTCCCTGTTTGTGTGTGATATAATAAAACCAACAACAACACCTGGTTTGTAGGCGTTAAAATTTCGGTTTATTTGACTACAACCCAGTTTATATACACACGCACACACCCCTCCCATCTCCACTACATATGTGTGTACATAGTTGTGTGTGTGTTTGTATAGTACATGTATAGTACCTATGTGTAGAGACAATGCTGAAGTAAAACATTAAGCAAGGTCTGCACATTACTATTAGCTGTCTGTATTGTAGGCCTATAGGTATATAGCAGATATAACCGTCGGGTGTGTGTACGTGAGTGTTTCTTTGATAGTCGTGTGCCCCTCAAAAGTTTGACCTTTGAATACTTACCACTTCAATTTTGTTACTTTTGTACTTTTGTAAAAACTCGACACAGCCTTACTGTTGATGATGCGAGGACAACTGAATAAATAGATAACTGAATAAATCAACCAATTCAATTCAACATACATGTTTTACCTCTTACAAGGAATTACACGATCAATTAAACTTACCTGAATTTTGTCGATATTACGAGCGCAGGCGACCACTTTCATTCCACGCTCCACCAAAGCCTTGGAAACACTATAACCGATTCCCGCTGACGCTCCCGTCACCAGGGCAACGCGCCCGACCCATCTGTCCATATTTTGATGAACTGTAACCAAAGTTTCAGCAAAGGGACAATGAACACAGTGTGCACAATCTATTGGCTACACCCACAACCCGTCTGACCTGACAGATTACTATGCCTGTGTAGAACCAATGCATTTATAGCCTACTGATAAGTTGTGTTGACAAACTAGGTCAAGGATTCATAGCTTTCTGTGGTTCACACCGACCCAGTGTAGTTGCACTATGGGCTTGCGGTTACCAGAGAGAAAGGAAGAATATTCCTGGTCTATGCGGTTACTTAGTTATTCATTGCTTACCGTGTCCAGCGAACTGCAAAAAGCCGAATCAGGACCACAAAATCAAGACCACAACTTCGCTGAAAGAGGACTAACCCCTGGTCCGCATAAAAGATCTGCTGAAACAACCCCAGTGGTAACACTGACGGGAATCCAGCCGTTCACTGCACAATAATGGCATCCCACCCAGGGGACGCTGAGGCTATACTCTGATCACAGGCGCTTGTATCTGGACACGCGAGAGCCTATGCTTAATGGGAGACGCGACATAGGCATAGGCGCTCGCGTGTCCAGATACAAGCGCCTTTGTATCGTATCGTATCGGATGTAAGATCTCTGGACGCATCACACCACAAACCTGCGTCTGCATTTGGTGCGCGAGAGATTCTGTCAGTCAATCGTGCACATAGCTAAAGTCTACGTTCGAAAATGGCTCTGCCTGTAGACCGAGGAGCTTCGCATAATGCGCAGTGACCATTATTATTATTATTATTATTATTATTATTATTATTATTATTATTATTATTATTATTATTATTATTATTAAAGGTAGGTAGATGTGACGTTCTACTACCAGTTACCTCGCAAATTGAAGCAATATTTAAGTTGTATATCATGTTAACATTTCATTGCTTTCAGCAGTGTGGTTTTTGAGTGGTGCTATCGCTGATCAATTGAAGCAATGACTGTAAAGCGATAACATTGCAGTCCGTACAGGCCGTGTTTCGAAGCCGATTGGGTTAAGTTTTATGAATGGCAAGATTCTTCGCGGAACTTGAAGAGAATCGACATTGTCGCATTTAAATCCGACGTGTCTCACTCCCTTGCAGCTCTTGATTCGGATGCCAGCGTGACGGCCGACTCGTACAGCCGCTGTCTTCGTCTGGTCCTTGACGAGCACGCGCCGTCTGTCACGCGACGCGTCTCGGAGCGCATGAGTGCTCCGTGGATGACGCCTGCAATTAAGCAGGGAAAGCTCGACCGCCGTCGCGCCGAGCGTAGGTGGAAAGACCGGTCTGACGGTCCATCGTCAGATCTACGCACACCACCGAAACCTCGTTAACCGCGCGATTCGCGACGCTAAGGCAACATACGTCGGTGATAGAATCGCCGCTGCTACCAATTCGCGAGAACTTTTCCGCCTCAGCAGTGAGCTGATGGGTGTGGCTGCGAACGGGGTGCTTCCTGCCACTATTCCTCCAGAAAGTCTTCCCGGGGTGTTCAGCGAGTTCTTCATCGGCAAGATCGAGGACATCAGACAAAGTCTCGATTCTGGTCCTCCCGTTGATAGATCTTTTGACTCGCTGGGCTTCTCGGGAACACCGCTAAGTGCTTTCCAGCCAGTGACCGAGGCGCAGGTAAAAACGATCATTTTCAGCATGCCCAAGAAGTCTTGTTCTCTTGACCCTACCCCATCATCTCTGTTTTATGAATGCCTGGACGAAATTCTTCCTACCATCACCACTATCATGAACACTTCTCTGTCTTCTGGTTCTATTACCTCGTCTTTTAAACATGCTCTTGTCATCCCGCTCTTGAAAAAGCCAAATCTCGACCCCGAGATTCTAAAGACAATACAATACAAGGTTATTGCTTTAGGTCCAGCGGACTCTTCCAAGCCAAATCAGGACCAGAGAGACGTTATCTTAAAATATTATAAAATGATTCAAATCTTAAAAAACAAACCTGTTACTCTTAAATACCCAAACAAACTTTCACATGACATCTCTTTAAGAGTCTTCTTTAAAACTGATGTATTAAAAATATAATCTCTTTCTTCAATCAAATCACTAAATTCAGTCCTATCAATAAAATCCAAACTAAACAAAACATGTCGATATGATTTATATGCGATAAAACAAACCAACATCATGTAAAAATTGAAACAGATGTTGACCATTACATACTTTAAAAATCTCTTTGAAAGGTATAGAACCCAAATATGTTTCTCTTTCCTCAATCAGATCAGCACATTCAGACATGAAATGGCGAACGGAAAAAGATTTATCACATGCAAAGCACCATGGTGGTTCTTCTCCTTTTAAAAGGAAACTGTGGGTGACATAAGTATGCCCAATATGAAGGCGAGACAAAACTGTTTCTTCTTTGCGAGTGGATGCAAAGTTAGGCAAAGAATCTGACAAATCCGGGAGAATTTGAAATAATTTGTTGTTGATATGGTTAGACCAGTCAATCTGCCACAGCCGTTTACAATAAGATCCAGTCATACAACGCAGATCAGAGTAAGGAACAAATTGGAAAATCTCTGAAGGGAAATCGAGATGCAGAGCATCTTTAGCCGCCCTGTCCACTGCAATGTGACCAGGTACCCACATAAAAACTATCTTTACCGCCCAGTCTCCAATCTTCCTTTCCTGTCCAAGGTACTCGAACGCATCGTGCTCTCTCAACTTCTACCTCACCTGCAAACTCACAACATGTTGGAACCGTTCCAGTCCGCCTATAGAAAGAGCCACAGCACGGAGACCGCGTTGCTACGTGTGGTCAACGACCTGCTTCATGCAGCGGATAGAGGTCGCGTGTCCATTCTGGCGTTGCTAGACCTCTCAGCCGCGTTTGACACCATTGACCGCACGATACTGTGTGATCGCCTCGAGACTGTTTTTGGTTGCACTGGAACGGGTTCTTGCATGGTTCCGTTCATACGTTTCTAAACGAACTCAGTCTGTCCTTGTTAACAATACTCAGTCTATTCCTTCTCCTTTGAAGTATGGTGTGCCACAGGGTTCCGTGCTTGGGCCTGTACTCTTCACTATGTACACCCAACCGTTAAGCTCTATCATCAAGACTTTTGACCACCTTTACCACTTCTTTGCCGATGACACTCAACTACAAAACTCTGCTATTCCGGCCGATATCCCGGAACTTGCTTCCGACATGTCGCGTTGCATTAACTCGGTTGCTGACTGGATGAGCACAAACAAACTGCAGATGAATAATGATAAAACCGAGGTGATCGCCATTGGCACAAGTAGTAAACTTCAGCAGCTATCAACACACTCCCTAAGCTTGATGAACAACAATATAGAATTTTCCAAATCAGTTCGAAATCTTGGCGTTCATATTGATGAATGTCTTTCCTTGGACACTCACATCAACAACATTTGCAAAACCTTGAATTTCCACCTTCGTAGAATTGGCAAAATCAGACAATATCTTTCAATGGAATCATCAAACAAACTTGCTGTGGCCTTCATTCTCTCTCGTCTTGACTTCTGCAATTCCCTCTTAGCTGATCTTCCTGAAAACAAGCTCCTCAGACTTCAACGCATCCAAAACAACGCTGCCCGTCTTGTCCTTCGTCAGTCTCGACGTTCTAGTGCCTCTTCTGCCCTGACAACTTTACACTGGCTCCCTGTTAAAGCTCGAATTGACTACAAGATTGCCTCTCTCTGCTATCAGTGCCTCCACTCTGAAACATTCCCTTCCTATCTCTCCGAACTCCTCAGCCCCTATAGGCCAACACGCACTCTCCGATCACAAGATGCATCCCTCCTTACAGTTCCTAGATACTCCCTTAATAGTTTTGGTAAAAGGTTCTTTTCCCGGTATGCCCCAGCTCTATGGAACTCCCTGCCATCCGACCTTCGTCTTGCCCAGTCCCATTCATCGTTCAAGAAATCACTGAAGACACACCTGTTTTTGAAACATCTGTGATGATATTCTGGGGAAGATACGTTTATCTTACTAGGGGGTAAGACTTATTGATAGATGGGCGATGTGCTACCACTATCGATCGTTCTTTTACCAGAATTCCGAAAGTTGTGTGAGAGACAGATCACGGCACTTTGGTCACATAAAATTTATATTTGTTCTCGGGAATTTTAGTATCATTTGGCTCACCTTGAGAACCGGTGATGACTAATCAAAAGACTAGATTAATATGTCTCGAGAGAAGAAAACTAATAGCTACACAACAATACAAATAGAATGACACCAGTCGTATGTATGTAATTTCACTTTTTATATATTCAACACAAACTTTAACATTTCTGCATGAACCGGTAAATTAATAAGTAGTATAGTTCAACGTGCTGGGCAAGTTCTTTAGCAGGTTTCCTTCATCATTTACTAACTGCGGTTACGATTTTCACTGTTCGTAGTTTACTAAATGTTCTAGTTTTCTCGAGGGTAAGACTCAGTTCATTTGCGGGTGACTTATCTACGGTGAGTCGGGTCGCCCTTGTAGCTGTGGGGTTCGGACGGGGCCAGGTAGACTCTTGATTGTTCTCCTTTGGTGCCACGGGAGCGACGGTCAGGCGTTCGTCTCCACAAACCTTTATGATCCCAGGACCAACCTGTAAAAGTCGGAGCTCTGGCCACAGTATTCTCGTTAGCTATAAGTGTGCGGTCTCCTCTGCAAAGTGTCTATAGCATCAGACACCTGCAGGGTTCCCATATGCACAATTCGATTCGAATCTTAAGGCTAAGATACATCAATCCACATGCATACTGTCACAGAAACAATAGTCTGTTTCTGTAACTATATATATCAAGAACATTATTATCAATACATGGCAATCAATATACAATAAACATTACACATATCCAAACTACTAGTGTTATCTTACTTGTAGACTCTGGGACTCGTGAAATCGTCTTTTACGTCTCTAGCACTCTCTTGATGAGATGGAGATAGACGGACACTGCAGTTTGTTCCCGTTTGCGACTGACTAGCTAAGATTGGGGCCCAAAGATATGCAAGAATTCCTAGTAGTCTTCTGACCAATCGTTTTTAGCTCTCATTTTCGTTAATCTCGCATATACGGGATTATGGTTCTGATTTGAATAGTTCCCCACCTGCACTATTTCTGACGCGCATAATTCCTTGAATAGGAGGGTCAGCTGTAGAGTGGAGAATAGATGCGATAACGCTTACGCGGAGTCTAGGCTACTTAGTGTCTCCGTTACTCTGGTCACAGTGAAGGAGGCTATTTAACGGGGACGAGGTTATGGTCAGTTTTGGCTTAAGTATGCTATTTAACATTCTTGGTCGCTCCGGCTGTTAGATGGTATCTTGATCGGTTGGCGGTGTGACTGTCTCAAGAAAGTTAATTTGCCATGTGTGGGCTGCTTTTTAGATAACTGTTGTATTAATGTCCAGTTTCGTTCGATGGTATCTATTTTGTGCTAAGCTAATTTCCTACATTGTTGTCGTCACTATTTCTGCTGTTACAACATCTGTGAATAAATGTGTATGTATGAGTTTTGGAGTGAGGCGAGGGAGGAGGGGGATGAGGGGAGAGTGAGAGAGAGAGTGAGAGAGAGAGAGAGAGAGAGAGAGAGAGAGAGAGAGAGAGAGAGAGAGAGAGAGAGAGAGAGAGAGAGAGAGAGAATTTCAACAATTTTTCGGCGTGGGTCGTTCTGTCGGTCGAGGTGTAGGCTATGAAAATTATTTTCTTATGCTGGAGTCTTTCATTTTAAATTTTGGCCATTTTCATTATTTTAAGTTTTGTTTTT
The DNA here is from genome assembly GCA_036898135.1 of Oncomelania hupensis. Lineage (NCBI taxonomy): Eukaryota > Metazoa > Mollusca > Gastropoda > Littorinimorpha > Pomatiopsidae > Oncomelania > Oncomelania hupensis. The sequence continues at coordinate 47,092,013 of CM072512.1, read as the reverse complement.
AAATGTAATAGTAATATTTTATAAGACGGTTAATCCGTAATTTCATTCTTTGTGTGTGTATGTGTGTGTGTTTGTGCAATGCAATGTTATGTGCAATACGTTTTAGTACAATGTCATTTTGTTTTATCACATACTTTTTAAAATTCTGTTTATGGTTTGGTTTTGTGATTCGCATGTAAAATCAATTATTTTTTAGCTTGTGCGATTTATATATTGTATTTGTAACCACTGCACCCATTTTGCCCTAACTTTTTAAAAATTGCTGTCCTGTGTTTTACCTTAGTGTTAAAGTTTAAATCTTGTACATGTACATCTTTCTTTTAGTATACATATTTTACCCTTCGTTTAAACTCGATACTTTAAGATTATAATGTTAACCTGCGAGTGTGAGAGTGTGTGCATGCGTGTGAGCGCTTTGAGCAGACAGTTGTCTGGAATCGCACTTTATGAAATAAATTATTATTATTATTATTTTTATTATTATTATTATTATTATTATTATTATTATTATTATTATTATTATTATTATTATTATTATTATGGGTATACTGAACGATTAAGAGACTTGCACCTCTAAGTATATACATAACGTAGAGGCCTAAATTTACTATTCGTTCAAAACACTCAGTCATAAAACTGGACCTCAGAGTGCCGAAATTAGAAAATACCATGATCCTGAGACATTTACTGCGTCCTTATTCCTCCGGAAGAGAGTATAAATCGAGGTCAATAGTCTGTGCATGCACGCATTCCATTTCAAACAAATTTAAAGATCCTGACGCTCATGCCCTAAACGGGTGAGTACCGGCTACACAAATAAACCCAGCAAGCACTAAGTCCCTTCTCCACCACACCGGGTCGAACAGGGTTGTGCTCAGTTGTTTGGACATCAAACTATGTGCACAAATACTGCAACTGGGTGCACGGGGCGGCTTGATTTACAACCTGTAGCGGCCAGCGCCTTGAACAGCTCTCGAGCTAAAAAAAAAAAGCTCCAAATAAGCAAACGATTAATTTTTTTTATTATTATTATTTTTAAAGTGGTTTGCCATGCGAACTTGATTGTTATAAAAATCGAAAACCACGCAAAAGGTCGTCACGAACCAGTTTTCCACGCACATTATAAGGACATCTATCTTCGAAAATCGACGAGGGTTCTATTTTCGGTGGCTCCCGGTTTGAGAGCATGACGTTCTCTGTCTAGTTGGTTTGTGCCTTTTACTTCCGGCAGTATAAAAATAGGAGTAAAACCTATGGTCATGACCATCCTTCCAGAATGATCGACGCATTGATCGTGGGCTCTCAACATCAAGAAGAAGAAGAAGCTTGAAGAAAGAGCTAACCACAGGCTGTGAAGTCTCGTAGGCCCGGGAGACCTACGAGACTTCACAGCCTTTGAGCTAATCTGCATGGGTTGGCAGTTGCTCCTCGCGATATTCTTGCGCTAAATCGAAGGAGATTTCAACACTGTATCAGGGTTATCAAAATGTCTCGGGCTGGACGATAATGCGGTTATCCGGATATGCTAAAAACGGATGAAGGTGGGTGACAACAATAGCTTGGAGGAACAGAAACACAGCCTAAACCAATTCATTTGTAGCCAGGATTGCAATTATCCAAAGACGTGTTCCCGGAGAAGAAAAAAAATCACAGTGACGTAGAAAACATATATGACGCACTTCATCATAGGATCCTATCCTATCCTATCCTATCCTGTCCTATCCTATCCCGTATCTCGGAGGTCGTTGTGGCACCACAGATGATCGTTTAACCAGCGTACTCCACCTTTCTCTGTCCTCAGCAACCCTCATGGCTTCGCTCAGTGTCGTTGTTGTTGTTGTATTAAATTTTATTCATCAGATTAACATAAGTTGTACTGATAAGTGTCAAGCAAGTCCATTCTCGAATGTTGCCCTCCCACCTCTTTTTCGGTCTCTCTTTTCCTCTACCTCCTTGCACCGTGCCTTGCAGGATGGTCTTTGCAAGGCTAGATGATCTGGTGACGTGGTCATACTATCGGAGTTTTCGTTTCTTCACCATTGTGAGCAGGTCTTCGTGTTGTCCAACAGCTTGTGTGATGGCCTGTCGGTCATGTGCTGGGTATATGAAATGACCAGAAGTCTTCTGTACCACCTCATCTCCATGCTTTGTATTCTTCTTTGTAGATCTGCTGTGAGGGTCTATGTTTTGCAACCGTATATGAAGATGGAGATGACAAAGGAGCGCCCCAGTCTTACTTTGCAATGTAGACTGATGGTCCTGTCTTTCCAAATGGGCTTCAACCTTGCCAGGGCAGCAGTTGTTTGTGCGATGCTGGAGAGGACTTCCTGTCGGGACCCATTGTCTGATACAATGGCTCCTAAATATTTGAAGCTATGCACTGTGTTGATGGACTGACCTTGAACTTTGATGTCAGTGTTGATGCCATTGGTGTTGTTGTCATCATTTTGGTCTTCTCTGCACTTATTTCCATTCCATAGGCTCTGGAGGTGGTGTCAAGCCTCTGTACCAGCGGTTCAAGTTCTTGTTCCTCTCCAGCCAATCCATCAATGTCCTCCGCAAAACGAAGGTTGAAGATTGCTCTACCCCCTATGCTGAATGTGCCTTCGTGACCTGCAAGGGCATCTGATATGATGCGCTCCAGGAAGATGTTGAAGAGTGTTGGAGAGAGTAGGCATCCTTGACGCACACCGATTGTTGTTCTGAACCAGTTCCCGATGGAGCTGTTATGGAGGACTGCACTTGTCATACAGGCTTTTGATGACTTCAATAATTTTAGGGCTAATGTTGTACACTCTGTACATGGTTGCCCACAGAGCTGCATGCCAGACTCGGTCAACCGCGTTCTTGAAGACTACGAACATATGATATAGATGTTGGTGCTGTAGGTATTTCTCGCAGATTATTCTGAGGTTGAAAATATGTTCAGTAGTACTTCGCTCTGCCCAGAATCCTGCTTGTTCTTCATTTATGATTTGTTCAGCTTGGGGTTTCAACCTGTTGAGTATTATTTTCAGGAGGACCTTGCTGGGATGGCTGATGAGGTGTGGTAATTTTCACAATCCTGAAGGTTACCTTTTTTGGGAAGAGTGATGACGAGCGACTGGGTCCATGGTGTAGGCCACTCCCCTCTCTGCCAGATCTTGTTACAGATAATGATGAGGGCGTTAATCATCGCTTCTCCCCCTGCTTGAAGCAGTCCCGCGGATATGTTGTTTACTCACGCTGACTTCCCTTTCTTCAGCGAATGCACTGCTGCCTCAACTTCTTCTTGGAGAATTGGGAGGATTTCTTATTTTTCTTCTGTGTTCTCGGGCAGGGCCGGACCTGCCCTAGAGGCCTGAGGGGCCCGGGCCCCTACCCTTTTTTGAAAAAAAAAAAAAAAAAGAAAGAAAGAAAGAAAAAAAAAGAAAAAAAATGTGGGGGGAAAATATAAAAAAAAAGAAAAGAAAACCACACACACACACGCTCAGATTGCAGCAGATTGCACCATTTTTTCTCCCTTTTCAAAAAATTTTCCAGGGGAGCATGCCCCCGGACCCCCCTAGCAAACTAAGCGCTTCGCGCCGTCGGCTCGGCGCTACGCGCCTTCACTACTACCCTAAAATATATTTGGGCCCCTACCCCTCAAACACTTAGGTCCGGCCCTGTCGGGACATGCTAGAACTGATGGGTCTCCGTTTTGTGTGTGGTTGTAAAGATCAGAGCAGTACCCTGTCCATCTGTCCAAGACTTACTGTTCTTCTGTAAGGCATATGCCACACTTGCTTTGGATCGTGGAGACCTTGGGCTGTTTAACACTTATCAGCCGCTTCACGGTCTGGTAGACCTTCTTGCTGTTGTTCTAGTTCAGACTGTTCTCAATATCCTGGCATTGATCTTCTATCCAGTTCTCCTTTGCAGTGCGCATGCCTTTTCGGATGTCATTGTTGATTTTTCGGTAGGAATCAGCTCCCTGTGAGGTGTTCTTTATCTTCTCTTTTCCTTTATCACACAGATCCAAAAGTTAGGTATGATCCACGGCTTCTTCTTTGGGCGGTGCTTGCCAAGGATCTCAGTGGCGGTATCTGTCACAGCTGAGTTGAAAGTGGTGGTCATGGTGTTAACATGTACTTCACCAGCTCCCAAAATGAGCAGTGGTTAAAATTTCCCTCCAGTTGTGGCCTGAAATATTTCTGCCCCCTCCGGGTCTTGCCGTTTGTCCGGGTCGAATCATCACAAGAAAATCTAGCCCACGGTTAAGCCTATTATTATTTTTTTTTTAATGAATAGTAGCAGCGGTAAGAATTCACAGAAAATCAGTTGGAGTGCATTATATGACAGATCATCAAAGGGATTTTGATCCTTGAAATGGCGAGGAAACCTACACTATCTTAGGTGTTTCCATCCTAGAGGTGTGTACTCGATAAAGGCGTATTGATCTGCAACTCTTTCATCTGATTACCTGAAAGATTAGATCTGCCAGAAATAAAAGACACAAACCCGACAGGCAGAGAACTTCAGTATAAGAAGTCAATGATTTATAATTATAGAATCGTATGAGAGTCATTATTCCATGGTATGAAATTCCGTGGGTGAAAGCAATACAGCTAAAAATAGCACTATTGTAATGCAGTGCATAATATCTTTAGAGGTGATAGGGTGGAAAAGTGTATTGTGAACCCATATAGATTTAGATCTATTTGTTTTTGTGTTGGTTTTTTTTACAAATACTAGCAAATTTCAGGGTTTTTTCTTTTTTTTTTAATCTCTCTAAAGAATCGTTACAAATAACCCCTTTTGATGGTGGCCGGTATGAGGTGTTTTTATGTTTGTGTTAGACACTGGCAGGCACACATTATTACCACAACAGGCACATCCTTTTCCTGCTGCCGTCTTTCCTGCTGCCATCTTTCCTGCTGCCATCTTGAACTTTACTCGTGTCCAATTACACGAAACAAATACAACTGATAATATACAATTAATAACTAAATACCGGATTGTATACAAACACTACAACCCTCTTTTTCTTCAGAAACAAACAACACTTTTGACACCCCCGCCCAAACGTAGATTAGGGTAGGTGTGGAATGGGGTGGGGGGTTATAATGGTTTCAGTTGGTCCGTCACTCTGTTATATGTGCTTGTCCGCGCATTTTTTTTTTTTAAAGAATAGGGTGGACACAAACAGCTTATATAACGACATAAAAGTTGTTGCTTGGAATCTCAAATTTTGCAGTATAATTATTCAAATAGAAATATAATTTCTGCAGTTGTTGAATGATATCCATAACAAATTTGTTTTTGAACTAATAGAAAAAGTTGTCCTGTCCCGGCTCTCTGATCACCTCACATCAAACCATCTGTTCAACCCCCTGCAGTCTTCGTATAGGTCTGGACACAGTACGGAAACGGCTTTAGTGAAAATTGTAAATGACCTCCTACTTGCCTTATATCAAGGAAAAGTTTCTATTCTAATGCTGCTTGATCTATCAGCAGCATTTGACACCATTGATCACGGTTTTCTTCTCAGTCGCCTGGAATATGTTTTTGGAGTCCGCGATTCTGCACTTCTTTGGTTTTCTTCCTACTTGCCAACCGTACTCAGTCTGTCTCCATAAACAATAGCACATCTGATCCTGTTCTGTTGCGCCATGGCGTGCCCTAAGGGTCCGTATTGGGCCCTGTATTGTTTGTTTATACACCTCGCCTCTCGCTGATGTCATGGCTGCCCACTCAGTTCTTCATCATTCCTATGCAGATGATACGCAGCTACAGAAGTCTGCCGATCCTAAGAGTTTTTGACACTCTGGTGCGCTCAATGCAAGAATGTATCCTGGACGTTAAATCCTGGATGGCATTTAACAAGCTAAAACTAAATGACGAAAAAACGGAAGTCGTGGTTGTCTCTTCTCCACGCATGTCTTCCTCCATTCAACTCCCAGAGTACATTACCATAGGCAATGCTATTGTCCCTTTCTCTGATACAGTAAAGAACCGAGGCGTCACGCTAGACTCCCACCTTACTATGCATGCACAGGTACTGAGCATCATTCGTGCTGTCAACTTTGAACTCCGCCGTATTGGTTCGATTCGGCACTATCTGTCTGAGCAAGCTGCAAAGACTCTTGTGTCTCTGCGTTCATATTGTCTCGTATGGACTATTGTAATGCCCTGCTGCATGGCTGTACCCAGTACCTCCTTAACAGGTTACAAAAACTGCAGAATAATGCTGCCCGCCTTATCCTGAGAATCCGCAAGTCTGAGCACATTTCCCCCCACCTTCAAGCACTTCACTGGCTTCCTATAGAGACACGCATCGAATACAAAATTGCATGCCTTACTTTTGGTGCATTTACACAAACAGGACCCGCATACCTCACAGATATGATTCAGACATACACACCATCCAGAACACTCCGCTCCTCAGCAGACACCTCCATTCTTTCCACCCCTAGAGTTAATACTAAATCCTTTGGTGAACGCTCTTTTACCGTTGCTGCTCCTCTCGGCTGGAACTCTCTCCCTGCCAGTCTTCGTCACTCTCCCTCCCCTGACTCTTTCCGCACAGGCCTAAAAACTCATCTTTTCCCACTTGCATACACATAAACATTCCTCCCCCTCCCCCGCACCCTTCCACCCCTCACCTCCGTGACTGCATCTCAGTGACTTACTTTGCCCGCGAGTATGCCCTGCTTGTGTTTTGTCATGTATGTTGCTGATTATTTATTTGTGATATGCTAATTGTTTGTATGGTTTCATTGTTAATGTTGTTTAGTTGTCTTGCTCTGATTATGTTGTACTATGATTTGCTTGTATGTTTTTAGTGTTTTTGTCTTTATGACCCTGTTGTTTGTACTGCCGTGGTTTAACTGTGTGCTTGTATATCCTTTCGCGCTTTGTATGTATGGCTATGGGTATGCTTTGCTTGTTTGCTGATGTTGTTTTTAATTAGTGTGCTTTCTATGTGTTGCATGTTTGTGTAACTGGATGTAATTGTAAAGCGCCTTGAGCATATATTATTATTATTATTATTATTATTAAATGGATTTGTAGCGTAATCTGAAGGCACAGTTTTTGACCAATTACGATCTCGTGACTGAAATGCGGTCTTCACCCAGGTGGCGAATGAGTTGAAACCTTTGCCCTGGCTACGACCTTGTAAATGATGTTGCGGTCTTTGTCCGGGTCATGACCTACAGACTTAAACAAGGTCTTTACCTTGGTTACGATCTTCTGAATGACAAGAACCCCTCCACCTAGGTTGTCACCTCGTGGTTTACGAACTCGCAAATGACCTGCGGCTTGCCTAACTGTAGATTATAGTCACACGACACCGAAGCGTATAGGCGACTACTGGTCACATTATTCTGACACCAGCGAACCAATCCGGGATTCGAACCAAGTACCTTTCAGTTACTAGTCAGCCATTCTACCAACTGAGCTACCCGGGCCCCCCCCTGCGGCCTGTGTTGTTGTTGTTGTTGTTGTTTGTAGATTATAGTCACACGACACTTTCGCATATAGGTGACTACTGGACCGATTTATACTGACACCAGCGGGCCAGTTGTTGGTAAAGGGGAAAATAATATGATCACACGTTGACCAATCCGGGATTCGAACCAGCGACCTTTCGGTTACTAGCAAGACGCTCTTACCAACTGAGCTACCCGGCCCCATCTGCGGCCTTTTGTATATGTATGTATCAGCTTATAGTCCCCTCCCTTCCCGACAAGGTTTTTCAGAGAGGAGACTCTTACTGTTTATAGTCCCCTCTCTTCCCGATAAGGATTTTCAGAGAGGAGACTCTGCGGTGCCCAGGTTCTGTCCTATATAGTGACCACAGGCGATTGAATCTAGATACGCGAGCGCCTATGCCTGTGATGCGTCTCCCTTCTGTGTATCTATATGTGGCGGAAAGAGAGGCGACTGGTTCAAGCTTGGGAGCGAGATTGTCTACTTTCAATTTTTTGGTTAGGTAAGCCTTGAGTAACTCCTGCTGTGCAGAATCCTTTGGAGTGGCCATTGGGTTATGCAGAACAAGGCGACACGACATTTGTTCTCCCCGCCTGACCATTAGTCTTCTGCTTTTGGTGGTGAGCAGGACTACATTGTCGGCAGGCATTTTCTGCAAGTCAGTGGCAGTGACTTAAGTTTTCATGGAGTGTCGTGGCACTAGTAGCCGGTAAACCGGTAGTGTTTTTCATATGATCATCATTGTAGTCAAGGTGGCGACGTGGTGATTCGTCCTTAACACTAACGCAATAGGATGTTAAGTTTCGTTGTTCCTACTCCTACTAACACGCTTCCTCGCCTTGCAAGGCAACCATTTTTATGTCCCTCTTAAGTTAAGAGGGATAATAAAAAATACAGTTCAGGTCGGGCCGTGTTCTCAAGATGGTGGCCGAGAGACGGGAGTCAAATACTCCGCTCGGCTATACAAGTGGTGCACAGCGACAGGGAACAGGATGATTGCTGGACCGTGGTAACTGTTGAATGCAGTTTTTTCACTGTTAGGCCCAGTCAGTGAATGGAGACTGACTGGGCGTAATCATTGTCGGTTCCAGACATACCTTTTGCGAACTGGGAAACCATGATGACATGTTTCGATTTGAGCTGTGGGATCTGTGGCAAAAATGGAGGCGACTGGTTCAAGCTTGGGAGAGAGGTTGCCTACCTTCAATTTGTTGGTTAGACTAGCCTTGGGTGGCTCCTGCTGTGCAGAATCCTTTGGAGTGGCCATTGGGTTATGCAGGACAAGGCGACATGACATTTGTTCTCCCCGCCTAACCATTCGTCTTCTGCTTTTGGTGGTGAGCAGGACTACATTGTCGGCAGGCATTTTATGCAAGTCAGTGGCAGTGACTTTGCATGGAGTGTCGTGGCACTAGTAGCCGGCAAACCGGTTTATTATCAACAAGCTTCACCACCTTGCAGGGCAAATATGTTTATGTCCCTCTCACTAGGGATAAATTAAATTTAACAGCTCGGATGGGTCGTGTTCTCACGGTAGCGTGACTGAGAGACGGGAGCCAAATACTCCGCTCGGCTACATCCCATACGCGCGAGCGCCTATGCCTGTGACGCGTCTCCCTTCTGGCCTGGAAGGTTCGGGGAAGGTTCGTGGAGGTTCAAAAACTTTTTTCGAGGTTCTCAGATCCGAACCTAGGTTGCTGAACCTTTTAGACAGTGGGCATCATACGACAGATATCCACAAGGGAAACGCACTACAGGCATAGACGCTCGCGTGTCCAGATTAAGCGCCTGTGAAAGTGACGAAAGCGAGAACCTGCATGGTTATGATCTCGTGAATAACATGAGCCCTTTGCTCATGATACGAGGCTATGCCTGCGCCCTTAGTTTAAACCTCTTAAAACGAAGTGCGAGGTCAAGGAACGTTCCAAGATATTTGCCATTCACTATACAAGGGTATACAAGGAGATGACAAGATATTTAAATTGGAACTACCTTTCCATAGGTAATCGTTTGCTTTGCTACGTCATGATGTACTTTTTTTTTTCTTCAACCACTTGTCGGTTTTATTTTTGAGACCTGAAGGAATATATTGGACTTGAAAAGTCTTGAGGAAGCATAGCCCTTTGAGAGCTATTAGTCCCTTTAAATTAGGGATGTGCATGTATATGGGGCAAAAAACCAAAGTTCGGCCAAACGCCCAAAAACCAGGACAAAACGCACATATGCGCGTCTTACACCACTTACCTTGGCCTTTTTATCTCACCTTTGGTGAATGATGGTGAGAGGAGGGTGAGTATGGGAGGGAAGGGGGAGGGGTGGAGGTTGAGTCTTATCCCACCTGCAAGCATATCGTCTTTACTTTTTGTTTTGTTGTTGTTGTTGCATTCATTGTGTCCTTTGTGCTTTTTTCTTTTTTTTTTCCTTTTCCCCAGCCAGTGTTTTTGATACGTTGTAGCCTTGCCAGGTCTTGACAATATGCACCTGCTTTGAACAGAGTCCTTTAAGGAATTTGTTTATTAATTCTCCCACTTACACTGTGCATGTCTAGCCCTGCATATGACGCACGGGCGCTTGTATCTGGACATGCGAGCGCCTAAGCTTGTCTCCTTTTGGTTATCAGTAATTATTACAGATAACAAAAGGGAGACGCGTCACAAGCATAAGCGCTCGCGTATCCAGATACAAGCGCCTGTGATATAACGTGAAGCAACATTAACCTTGAGATAAACTTGGTTTAATCCTAAGAGACTGCAGGAGTCTGGCATGCAGCTCTGTGGGCAACCATGAGAGTGTACAACATAAGCCCTAACATTATTGTGTCCTCAAAAGCCTGTATGACAAGGCTATCAGTGCAGTCCTCCACATCAGCGCCATCGGGAACTGGTTCAGAACAACAATCGGCGTGCGTCAAGGATGCCTACTCTCCCCAACATTCTTCAATATCTCTCTAGAGCGAATCATGTCAGATGCTCTTGCAGATCATGAAGGCACAGTCAGCATAGGGGGTAGAGCAACCTCCAACCTCCGTTTCGCGGATTACATTGATAGATTGGCTGGAGATCAACAAGAACTTGAACAGCTGGTACAGAGGCTTGACACCACCTCCAGAGTCTTTGGAATGGAAATAAGTGCAGAGAAACCAAAATGATGACCAACAGCACCAATGGCATCAACTCGGACATCAAAGTCCAACGCTAATCCTTCAACACGGTGCACAGCTTCAAATATTTAGGAGCAATTGTATTGGACATGGGGTTCCGTCAAGACGTCCTCTTCATGATAGCACGAACAACTGTTGCCCTGACAAGGTTGAAGCCCATTTGGAAAGACTTGACTATCGGTTTACACTCCAAGGTAAGGTTGCTGCGCTCCCTTGTCATCTCCATCTTCCTATACTCTTGTGAAACATGGACCCTCACAGCAGATCTATAACGAAGAATACAAAGGTGGAGATGAGGTCCTACAGACCACTTCTGGACATTTCCCAACACATCACCAAGACGAAGTCCGACAGACCATCATCACACATTCCATTGGGCAATTGAACATGCTCACAGTGGTAAAGAAAATGAAACTCCAATGATATGGCCATCTAACCAGACCATCAGGCCTTGCAAAGACTATCCTGCAAGGCACGGTGCAAGGAGGCAGAAGAAGAGGGAGACCGAAAAAGCGGTGGGAGGACAACATTCGAGAATGGACTGGCTTAACACTGAAGGAAGCCAAAAAGAGACAGATGGAGTACGCTGTTATACGATCATCTGTAATGCCCCAACGACTTTCGAGTTACGGGGTAGGATTGGATTATAATCCTAAGAGAAGTACGGCGCTTTGATCATGCTTTTTGTGTGGAAATGTTTATGCGCTTAATAAATTTTCTTTCATTTATATCGAATGGTCTCCTAGGATTAAAATTCATTTCATAGGATTAAATTGTGAACTTGACATTGAGACGACCTTGACCTTCGCATGACCTCTAGTGCTCATGCATGTATTCTAGAACAAATGTGTGCTATAATCTCTCAAAGTAGGCGCAGTGAGTAGGCCTCATGAACCTGAAAACTTTTGCGCACTTTTCCATCTAGGCTATTACTTACAATATTTTCTCATTATCTCGCGAGGTTAATATTGAAGCACGTCACTTCCGATGACTCATTCTCCGGTAGGTAAAAAGAGCAAAAACTGTTGTTGCTAAACAAAAAATGTTGGTATAGAAATCATCTAGACGCAGCAACGTTATATACAGAATCTGCTAAGAACAACTCACTTGGTTTGCCAATATTCTCTATCCTGTGTATATAAGTGTTGACATTCGTTGGAACTTTATCTTGAATTTTAGATCTTTAGTCTGCTACAAGGTCCTTGTAAAGCCTAAAGGGGAAAAAAAGATCGGCTGATTCAAAGTTAATTCCAAGTAAAGACTCAATCAAAAATATATTTGCTTCAAGTAATGACGGATCCACGTGCCAGGAAGATCCAAGAAGTGCTTCAGCGTCAGATGGAGCAGGTTCAACAGCTGAGAGCAGAGAAAAGACTACCTCGAATGCCTGTTAGCCAGACCATTGCCGACATGATCACTTTCATGGAACATAATTCCGGCCACGACTACCTTCTCAAAGGTTTCGCCAAGCCCAGCGACAATCCATTCCACGAGAAAAGCAAGTGCATTCTGCTGTAGTTTTTGGTGTGGCATCACTTTTTAGATTATGTCTGAAGGTGCACACCACTGTTCATAAGTGGCATAGTTCTAAACGTAAAAGAATGGTTTATCTATAGGCTAGCGATACCACTGTTCAGTTTGTATCTTAAATGTACAATTCCATGTAATTCAGCTGCTATTTTTGGATCTAAATGTAGCCCACAATTAATATAGCATATGCTTGTTATCTGCTTGTTTATACACCATTAATTCTGATTGTGTTCAGCTTCGGATCTAAAAACTTGTCATCTCTTACTCTCCATGAGATCAGTAAATCGACTTGATCAACTGCTCTTGTTTTTGCAGAGAAAGTTTTGGGTGGGATACACGTTTTTAATAAATGTTGAATTAATTCATTTTAATTTTCAGTGAAATTGTTTCTGTAATTTTTCAGCATTTACTAAACCATAACTGCTCTCTCTCTCTCTTTCTCCTCTCTCTGTAATTTTTTCAGCATTTACTAAACCATAAATGCTCTCTCTCTCTGTAATTGTTCAGCATTTACTAAACCATAACTGCTCTCTCTCTCCTCTCTCTCTCTGTAATTGTTCAGCATTTACTAAACCATAACTGCTCTCTCTCTCTGTAATTGTTTCAGCATTAACCAAACCATAACTCTCTCTCTCTCCTCTCTCTGTAATTGTTCAGCATTTACTAAACCATAACTGCTCTCTCTCTCCTCTCTCTGTAATTCTTTAGCATTTACTAAACCATAACTTCTCTCTCTCCCTCCCTCCTCTCTCTCTCCTCTCTCTGTAATTGTTCAGCATTTACTAAATCATAACTGCTCTCTTCCCCTTCTTCTCGTAACTTTTTCAGCATTAACAAAACCAGATAACTGCTCTCTCATCTTCTCTCTCTGTAAATTGTTATCAGCATAACATTAAAACATCAACTTTTGTCACTCACACTTCCTATATCTCTGTAATTTTTCATAATAAATACCAACCCCAAAATTGCAACTTTCTCTCACAGATACTTGAACATCAATTGAACAACCAAAATCTGCTACTCTCGACTACATTGTAAAATTAAAATATTATTAGCCTATACTAACACATTTAATTCTCTCTCTCCTCCCGCTCTCTCTCCTCTCCTATTTTCTCAGAACCATTTTATTAAGCATTTAACTAAACATAAATGCGCTCTCTACTCTCTTTTCTCTATACTCTCTCTCTATCTTATCATCTCACTCTCTCTCTTCTATCTCTACTCCATATACACACCCACAACAACTCCTCAAATAAAAACCAACTATAACACAAAAAACTTAATGCCACTTTATAAGACGGAATGCATTCACTTACCAATAAGCACCAGATAGCATGATATGTACAATAGAGACAAGTATACCTACAAGGTGGATATGATATGTTATATTATAATATCTCATATAGTCAAGCAAAACAATTGCTATACATCCTTAATTTAAAAATCTAAAGCAGCAGCATTACATAAACTAAATTAAAAAAAAAAAAATTATAAAGCTGTTTTCATTTTTATCACAGTCAACTTACCAAATCAAAAAGCAATGCTTATTAAGGGAGACAATTTATTCAGGCAGGTAAGGAGGGGTTGGAGTGTGGGTGGGGGAACATAGCGGCGCAGGAAGAAAGATGGGGAAACAAAAGCACATGTGATAAGGATATTTACTAGGTGAAATTTCAACCTACACCTCAACTTCTCAAAGTGAATACCGAACAATTCACTTAATTTGTATTCTAAATTTTAGTCAAATCAGACCTGTCTTATTCATCATAATCAGTCCCGTCTCCTTTCCATTTACACAACCACATTATTTTTCCCAAAGGGAAGCACAAATACATCATCAGTACAGCCAAACCCCTGTTTTATTGGAAGTGCATAAACAATTTCCACAGTTATGTTATCACAACTTCAATAAGAAAGGTCCAGATCTGTCCTAGACTTAGATCTAGATCTAGCTATATTTAAAAGGACAGTTACTGACAATGAATAATGATGTTACTAAAGGAACTGACAATTCGAGGCATCACTGAAAAAACAATGGACAATGCAATTTTGTTTAATGTTGATGGGGGAAAAGAATCACACTATCAATTTAGACAGGAAGATCATCAGCGGATTTCTAGTCTCATTCCTTTCAGCGATGAGCATTGAGTCTCAGTTCTTCTTAGAATATTTTATATTTAGATCTTTGGGTCTGTTCAAGCCAGGCGAGTGGTGAGCGTCACAGTGATGGGTCTGAGCGTGGGCTGGGTATGGGGGAACTCTTGGTTGAGGCGATCGACAATGGCACTGAGGGCCTGGGTGCGTTCATCCTGTTTTGCTTTCTCTGCTACAGCAGCTGCCTCTGTCTTGCACATCATGGTGTACTTGCCGTCCTTGGCCTGCTGGTAGTACTTGGCACGCTGCTGCTTCAGCTGGATGTCTTGCTGATTCTGGTGACAAAATGGAAAGCCAAAGATTTATTATTCACTTGTTGTCTTTCCAAATGAAATGCAACACAACTTTATTGAAAAGTTAGAGGCAGAACACTTGTATGAAATTGTTGTTGATGCTGTTTTTGTTGTTTTTATGTTGTTGTTTTTTTAAACTGCTGTCTTTGGTAATAACTGCATCCTGGGTGACTGCTTTGCTCACAAAAGTACAAATGAAACAGTGTCACTTCTGCCAGAATAATCTACAATCAACACTACAGCCACCACCATCACCGATTAAAAAGAATAGAGATGCGGCTTACCTTCTGCTTGAGCTCAATCATCTGGTCAATGTCTCCATCCAGAGTGTCAGCAGTTCCCTGCAAATGCTGGCAGTTGACCTGCTTCTCCTCTAGTGACTTGCTCAGATCCACCTGATGGCTCCTCAAAGCCTTGATCTCTTCATCACAGTCATTAGCGTCCTGGAGGAAAAAAAAATCATTTTCGAGATAACCATCATCGTCTTCATCATCGTCAATGACATTGTCATCATTATCATTATCTTCATTATCATAATCATCATTATCATCACTGACAGCTAATCTAGAAAATACCGATTTATATTGTGGTGTTGAAAGAATACTGGGGTACCTTAAACCTCATCATGAATGAGTTTTTTTAAGACAGCCGTCTATCTAGGCAGTGATACAAAGAAAGGCAATCACAAGTTCTGCCAGTTTACCCCAATCCACCTTTTTTTTGGAAACTTTGAATTCTCATCCTACCCATTACAAACTGTTAAAACAGTAAAACATCAAAACATAGGTATAACTTGCACAAAGAGAAAAACTCTCACAGACATGCTTCTGGATGTGGTGATCTTTTTCAACCCTCGGCCGTAAAACCAGAAACTACAAATAATTTTAATTTACAATAAAAAAAGAAGTGAAAAATGATGTTAATTTATTCCCAGTTCATTCTTTCTACCTGAATAGTAGTCTTGATTTTCTTTTTCAGTTCCAGCATCTGTCTTTCAAACGTCCCTTTCGTCAGAACCTTCTTCGTCATCTTGGACTGCGCTTCTCCGCGTGTGGTGATGGTGTCACGCCTAGGAAAGAAGCAGTTGACGTGCGTAAAAAGGCCGAATGAAAAACAGCTGACCAGAGCAATGTATACCTTATACCATAAGGTGCAGCTGTGAAGAATGATTATCAAAGGTTCACTTGACTCACCCCACTATCAAGGGTTTCCTTGACTCGCCCAACAACAGAGACAGTGCCAGTATTCAGAAACTGTTTTGTGTATATTAAGAAGGAGTTCCTTGCCATTGCTACAAATCCAATTCCAAAATTTGAACTGCATGAAAGGAGATAAAAGAATAATAAAAACAAAAACATCTAAAAACAAAATAGAAAACACTATTTTTTCCCAAAATACATTTATGTTGACATACATTCTCTCTCTCTCTCTCTCTCCCCCCACCCCCCCCCCCCCCCCCCATTCCTCTTTACTCTCTCTCTTAAAAACAACATTAAAATTGTTTATTGTTATTCATTTAGTCACAGGCGCATTAATCTAGAAGATTGGACCCTCGGCAAGAATTTTGTGGATCCCCGATAGCGGACTGGTAGCGCAGTAGTACAGAGAGAGAGAGAGAGAGAGAGAGAGAGAGAGAGAGAGAGAGAGAGAGAGAGAGAGAGAAGGTGAAGATCCAAATGTAAACATGGCGAAAGTAATGCACCGCATAAAATGATTTATTACCATACCGCGTAATAACAAAGCTGATGTCTTCACTTGGACCGAAGCGAACTAGGCCAATTTTATTAACTGTGGATGACGGGAAGCCTATTCTATTTTATGCCTACATATATTCAGTCGTTGCAATTTTTAAGAGTGGCAAACTCTGAATTTCTGTGGACCTTGATTCTTCGTTAAGCAGGTAATGTACCATTGGTTATTTTTCTAATGTTATCAAAAATAGTATTAAAGAACATGTGCCAATTACAGTTTATAGGAAGTATGTGAAACGCGCTGTAACTAGTGTTCGATGCGGCTGAGGCTATTCATGGAATATTACCGCGATACATTGTCACGTAAGTAGTATTGTTAGAGTGATAAAGAACGAGAGCAAACACCATTTTTCTGTGAGTTTAAGTCTGCATATGCTCTTTATATTTTGAGTTAGTCTGATGTGGCACTTCTAAACCTTCAATTCATGCCTTATAGTATAGTGATTTTATTCAATCTTTTTTAAAAAGGGATAACATAACAGACTTGCTTGTTTTAGCCTTAGGGTACATTTGAAGATTTTATATTACTCTATTACTGAATTAGTCATTTTAATGAGGGCAGATGTTGCCTTTTTCGAAACTGAAAGAACATACTATGTAATTTGATATTAATTAATTATTCTTCTTCTTGACGTTGAGGGACCACGATCAACTCGTTGATCATTGTGGCACATAATTAATATAT
The DNA here is from genome assembly GCA_036898135.1 of Oncomelania hupensis. NCBI lineage: Eukaryota > Metazoa > Mollusca > Gastropoda > Littorinimorpha > Pomatiopsidae > Oncomelania > Oncomelania hupensis. The sequence goes on along the minus strand of CM072512.1, from coordinate 47,074,985 downwards.
GAACACATGTTCCCACTTCACCTTTGAGTTACGGGATAGGATAGGATAGGATAGGATAGGACAGAGATGATGGAGAGGCGACATAAGCCTCAGCCATCGCTGTTGTGCATATCGCACTAGGCTCTTACACTAGCAATTTACATTTATTACAACTGAATAAATTTGGTCCAATCTTAATCTGAAATTCCTCACTTTCAGCACCCGTTCTTCAAATAAGCAAGTTTTGTGTGATAGTGTTTTTTGTGTGCATTTCTTTTTTCCTTTTTGAAGGCCTCAGTAGTGCAAATTGGGTCAGCAGTTGTTGAGCTAACTGCATTACGTGTTGTTGTTTTGTTTCCAATTTTTTTGAGAGACTGTTTTGACAGACTTTTGGTACATTTTATGTTTCTTCTATAGATGCAAGTAAGACGTCATTTCAACTTCAATGTCCTTTAGAACAACATCATATGGTAATTCACACGTGTGAATTCAGTACCCAAGTACACATAACCATTTTAATGGATTTCCAGACCTGATTATTGATTCTGTTTGCAGGCTTACGGATCCTGAAACTAATGATCAGCCTGCTACACTCTTGCAAAGAGCCTACACTAGCACAGATGAAGAAGCAGAACAGCAGGAACTGACAGAAACTGACATCATAGAGAGCCCTATTTCTATAAAAGATCTTCTAAAGACGACAGCCTCCAAACTCACACCAAGTGATGAACAACAGGCTGTGCACAGTAGCATGTGTAATTCTGTGCACACAATTTTGTTTCATACATTTTTGACATATGCATTATAGCAATGCAAGTCTATGTACTTACCCAGATTGTTTGCAAATCTGTGCGATACAAGTCCTAAATAGTCCAAAAAGGATTTCAGGCCAAGTAGAGTTATTACGGTTATTGATTTTGCCGCTGAAAAAAGGGCATTTTTCGGTCACTTTATTGGTGCAAACAGTGTATTTTTGTGTTATGAATTGTTTTTGTATGCACGTGTTGTCATATTTGTTGGCAGAAGTTTCTTGTGAAAGCCTGCAAAGTGCCAATTGGAAATTGATTCGGCTCTTAGCAGTCTGCTGGGCCCTGTAAGCATTGAATAACTAACTAACTTGAACAGCACTCAGATCCTCGCCTTCCATATATATATATACATACATACTAATTTGCAGCCTGTCTGCTATCGGGGATCCACAACATTCTTGCCGCTGGTCCATTCTTCTTGATTAATGTGCCTGTGATTTAGTGTACTATATCATGTTATGAACCAGTTTCCGCCATCGGAAACTGGTTCAGAACAACAATCCATGTGCGTCAGGGATGCCTACTCTCTCCAACACTCTTCAACATCTTCCTAGAGCGCATCATGTCATATGCCCTTGCAGATCACGAAGGCACAGTCAGCATAGGGGGAAGAGCAATCTCCAACCTTCGTTTTGCGGATGACATTGATGGATTGGCTGGAGAGGAACAAGAACTTGAACAGCTGGTACAGAGGCTTGACACCACCACCAGAGCCCATGGAATGGAAATAAGTGCAGAGAAGACCAAAATGATGACCAACAACACCAATGACATCAACACTGACATCAAAGTCCAAGGCCAAGCCCTCAACACATTGCATAGCTTCAAATATTTAGGAGCCAAAGTCCTCTCCAGGATCGCACAAACTGCTGCCCTGGCGAGGTTGAAGCCAATTTAAAAAGACAGGACCATCAGTCTACATTCCAAGGTAAGACTGCTGCGCTACCTTGTCATCTCCATTTTCCTATATGCTTGCAAGACATGGACCCTCACAGCAGATCTACAACGAAGAATACAAAGCATGGAGATGAGGTGCTACAGAAGACTTCTGGACATTTCCTATACCCAACACTTCACCAACGATGAAGTCTGAAAGACCATCACACAAGCCATTGGACAACACAATGACCTGCTCACAGAGGTGAAAAAACTGAAACTCCGATGGTATGGCCACGTCACCAGTTCATCAGGTCTTGCAAAGACCATCCTGTAAGGCACAGTGCAAGGAGGTAGAAGAAGAGGGAGACTGAAAAAGAGGTGGGAGGACAACATTCGAGAATGGACTGGTTTGACACTGAGCGAAACAATCAGGGTTGCGGAGGACAGAGAAAGATGGAGTATGCTGGTTAAACGATCATCTGTGGTGCCCCTACAACCTCCGAGTTACGGGATAGGATAGGATAGGATAGGATCATGTTATGGTAAATAACAAATATGCTTTAGAAAAAATATAATAAAGCACTACATACAACACACCCACGCACACACAAATTCAAATAATGTATATACGAATTTAGCAATAACGCAGCTGTAAATCCACTGACTTAAATTTGAGGGTTGATTCTCTAGAGAATTTCCCTCCTGTCACAAAAACAGATTTACATTTAAGGTTATCATCACCAAGTAGATCCATAAAAGTGAACCCATAAAAGTGAACTTTTCTATGAATTTATCCGATATTAATAATGTTGACCACAAATCTGTTTTGATGTAAACAATGTTTTCTAGCCAACCGTGGTCCAAATTCAAGCCTATGGATTTTAGTTTTCTTCTTACCTGGACACAGCTTTCTCCATGTCTTGGATCATCTTCTCCTGCATCTTCATCAGTTGGGCATGGCGTACTGTCATGCGGTGGATCTCAGCCTTCATGGCCCTGATCTCGCCTTGACCCACTTCCGAATCCACTGCTGCCCGGGTCTCACGAGCCAGCTGCGTTTTCTTCTCCCAAAGCATGATCTGTCGTCTGCACATACGAATGAAATCTCAACCTTTAGGCTAGTGTTTGGACTTGCACTGTTACACTCATAGGGCTCCATTACTATATGTCCTAAACAGAAATAATTAAGATAGGAACTGAGGTCAAATGAAGATACAAAGCTTAAGAACAAAACAATGTGTTATGACGAGAGATCATTGTTGGAAAACAAAGAATCAAAGACAAAAGCAAAACTTAAAAGTTCAGGACCTAGTTCCTTTATCAAATGAAACATCTCTTTTTTTTTTTTAAAAGATATAACATTATACATACTCAGCCTCCACCAGACTGTTGAGCAGACGTTCCTTTTCCTCCTTCACTTCCTCCAGTTTAGTCACCAGCTCAATGGACTCAAGCTCTTGTTGCCTATTCACCCGAAGTCCAACATTACAATGTGGTTGTTGTATCAAATTTCTTCCTCATTCATCAGGTTAACTAAAAGTTTGTATTGATAACAATAAAATGAATAAACCCTCATTCTATGTTCATCTGGCAGAACACTGTAGAGCCGAATTCATGCACAGGAGGTCTAAGGAAAATGGAATAAAGAGACCACACGGGACTATGAAAAGTTAGAAAAGATTCACAATCTTCTGTGTGCATGGCATGGGGTTCCAGTTATTTTTTGTCTTTTTTTAAAAAGACACTGGTTTGCTGATCACAGGTTCCAGGCTGATTAAACACATCTGATCTTTACCATTTAATTTTGCAATTCTTTATGAGCAATAGTTTTCCAGCTAAAACTGATGTTACAAACAAATACCAAGATCCAGATTTTTATACACAATATTTTAGTTGAATTGTTTACCTTGATTGTTCAGCTTTGAAAGTCATTGTCAGTACCAACAAATACTAAGGTCATGAATTTTGTACAAAATATATTAATCTAAATTTTTACCTTGAGTGCAGCAATGAAGTCGTTCTCAGTGAGGATGTTGTTCTGTTCAAGACCAGTTCCCGTGTTTTTCTGCTCATGCAGCAGCTGGTTCAGTCTGATCACATCGTTCTGCATATTACGAATGCTGCGCTCAATTTCATACATCTCTCTCCTCTGCTGGTCAATCTCGCCTGAAAAACAAAATGCAGGATAAAAATGCAAGTTTATTGTAACAGTACCACAACACAACACCACATCACAAAGATATCAAATCCTAAACGCAGCGCGTGCTCTCATTCTGATTCGCCATTACAACATACAGGATCGAACACGTTCAGCCAAAAGACAACAACAGCAGCAAACATTAAGTGTGGAAACTGCTTTTTTATGTTGGTAAACAATTCCAACACAAATCTCCATAACAGTTATAAATCATCATAACAACTCTCAAATTCTCAAACACACAATACATTCAATAAAATCTCAAAAAGCCCATGTTCACATAAACAGCTTCAATGCAACATACCCCTTTAGAAAGCCTGATCACACTGGACATAAAGCACAATACAACTAATAATGGGCATACCACAGAATAACCAGTTTTCGTTCTGTTGAGCGTCAATAATATTCTAAACTCCAACACGTTTTATCAGGTTGTAAAAACACCAAGTCATAAAAGGACTGTACAGCGAAGAAGGCATAATGTGTTTCTCCATGCAAACCATCATCGCGCCACTACAAAACAAAACCACTTACTTTCTGTGCGGATCTTTTTCTGGGAGAGGATGGTGAGCTGTCTCTTGTGTTTCTCCACGTCAGACGACTGCTTGTCCTTGTCTTGAGAAAGCCGAACAAGCTCGCTCTGCTGCCTAAGCCAGAGCTGCTGCAGCTCTCCAATCTCCTGCTGCCTAACGTCTAGCGACTTAATCAGAGAGTTGATCTGGATCTCCAGTGGGCCCAGCTCCACACCCTACAAACATAGAGTCAATTCAGTTTATGTGTCAGTCAACATCACATAAATCATTTGCAAGCAGACTGATCCAACTTCAACAATATAATTATACAGTCCAACACATCTTTATTAACTCAAAAAGAATTATAAAACTCCAAACTTAACGGACTGCTACTTACATGCTATGGATGAGTGCATGAATTACATTACATGATTATTTATTGCTTTAGGTCCAGCGGACTCTTCGGAGCCAAATCAGGACCAGAGTGCATGAATGACACACGCACACAAAATGTAATTTTAGTAAGTTGTGAACAAAAAGATGGTAAAAATATTTAAACACTAAAAACTCGACTTGATGATAGGCAACTATGATTATATTGAGACTGCTCATTACTGTCTGTTAATGAAAAAGCACTTACGCCAGCTGCACTGATCATGGCCTCCAGCTTCTTGTTGTACTGATCAATGAGGTTCTGCTTGCGTTCAATCATTGCGTTGCGCTTGCCAATCTCTGTTTCGCTGCGGTTGATGATGCTGTTGACCTTGCCGATATCACACTCTATGCTCTCTTTCACTTTATTCAGACGTTCTACACGTGCCATTACATTAACTGCATCCAGAGTGTTCTGTGCGATAGAGTTCTCCACTTCGGCCATTTGACCTTCCTGCACACAATAAATAAAAGAGAAAACGTAAACAAGTCAGAGGCCTCTTCCAATTCAAGCATACTGCACACAAAACTATATAACTTAAAAACAAGTTTTCAATCAAATCGGAAGGTGTTTTTTCTGGAATGATTTGTCAGAACAATTACTATTGTAGTTCATAACCAGCTCTGCAACTTCTCTTGCAGAGCAAAACTGTTTCTGACTCGCCATCGTTGAAGAAATTTGTGAAAATTCACTCTAAATTGAAGCAGAATCAGTGAACCACATGTGTTCGTTTTTCACAAGAATTTGGAGAATGGGTTCAACACATCAAAGCAACTGTATGATGATTAGAACGAAATAAGAACACGTTTAATAGCACTACCCTCACCATTTGCATAAATCTGTGCTTGGTCAGTTATGACCAGGTTGCGCTGTATGAATTTATCCGCGCTTGGGACAGAATGAGTTAAGCACCTCTATGACAGATGACAGAGACCTTGACACTAATGTATCTGTAAAAACAGGTTACACTCAATAAAGACTCCAAGTTGTGTTAAAAGATGAAAGAAGATACAAGTCAAAACGCCAAAACAAAAGGTACATAAAATTGTAAATATTGGAATCATTAAATAACTTTTGTCGCTTATTTTGGAAACACAAAACTGAAGAAACACCACAGTAACAAAAGCACATCAGCCACTCACCAGCTGCTTTGAACGATCACGGCATTTGTTTGTGAGCTTCTTGGAGTACAGTGCGGCTTTGTCCAGCGTGAGCTGAGTGCGCAACCTCTCCATGATCTGGTCTTCCAGAGACACTTTCTCCAGGTACTCACGTTCAATCTGCTTCCTCAGGGCTGCCAGGTCATTCTCCCTCAGAGTTTTGTCCTGCAAAGAAAACAGGAAATTATTACACCTGCACCTTCAAGAAAATAAGCAATGCTAAAAATTATTTCCTCTCCCTTTGTCCTACAAAACAAAGCATGAAAACGGTCATACTAATTTATCAAAGAAATGTTAACGCTGTGTTCATCTTCATTGTCCTCTCTAGCCATCTTCCCCAATACTCTCCCATATCCATCTTCCCCAGTACTCTCCCCTGCAACCTTCATGTTGTTGTCTTCATTTTGATGTCTTCATTTTGAAGATCTGCCAACCCTACAAAACATGCTTCTAAAGTAGCTTGGAGTTTCTTTCTCTGCGTTAAGTACTAATAACTTTAGAAAGCAATGTAATGGAAGAAATTCACACATTAATGAAACTAGTGATTAACAAGAAGTGCATTAGTACTTGTGTATAAATATAGGTGGCTTAATTGGAGTGAGTCCGTCATTCACAACTTCATAGTAAATTGTCTCCTTCTCTCCATCCATACCATTAACAATCATTCACATACAAATAGTTTTTTCAATGAAATTTCATAATGACTGACAGAAAAACTTAGGGCTAAAAAAATTACCCACTAAATCTCTTTAACACTAAAAACGCAGAGAGAGAATAAATGGATATTTAAAATTTAAAAAAAAAAAAAAAAAAAATATATATATATATATATATATATATATATATATATATATATATATATATATATATATAAAACTTACAGCTGAGGCTCTATTGAGGGCCTGCTCTGTCTCATGCAACATGCGAGTGTAGACAGTGTACTCCTGCTTAAGGGCGTCAAACTTGGCTTGACATTGCGCAAGCTGCTTTTTGGTGCTGTCGATTTCTCGATCAGCCTTGGCTAAAACTAGCGTCAGCTTCTCATTTTGTTCTTGCTCCTTCTGAATGGATTTCTTATAGCCCTCCATCTCTGTCTCAAGCGACAAGATCTTCTGCTCTTGTTGGCTGAAAAGCAAGGAGACAAAGACACTATGGTTGAATGTGCTGACGACACTATGTATGAAGAATACAAAAACAAAACATATTTCAACTTCTTGCTTTCTGAAATGCATGAAAACTTGAAGAGATACAGAGAAAGGGAGAAAATGACATTCAGCAGAATGCATAACAACAAAATGTTTTACAGAAAAACATGCATGGTAAAATGAAAATACTAGGTGAAAACAAAAACCACAATGGTGAATGCTTTCAAGTAATAATGACCTTCCATTACAATGCATAATGCAATGGAAATAACAAGAGTAAAATCTACTTTGAGCTGTAGCAAAATCATGAGCTTGATTATAAGAAATTAATTATACATAATTTTTTTTTAAAAATAGAACTTACTGCAAAGCTTCCTGCATGGCAGCATGTGCTTCATCGCGGCGACGCATACCAATGAGACTAGAGTTCCATTGCTGGTAGAGCTGCTTCTTCTCAAGACCAATTGCCTGGAAAGTAGTGGAAAACAGAGATGAAGAACAACCTGAATACTCTTCATTATATATATTCTCAAAAACGTTTAAACTTTAAGCTGCATAATCTACAACAAATATCTTACAATCTGCATCAACTACACTTCTTCGTCTTCTTCTGATCTTCTTCTTTTTCTTCAGGATACTGTGGATAACTCAGCTGGGATGAATAAAAAACACTCCACAACTTCAAGGTGCAAATGGCTGGCTTCAACAATGTTACCAAAGCAATGCTTGCAAATAAGAAGCAATAAAAATGATTGGTTTAAATTCTTCATAATTATTTCTTACATTAAGTCCATTATTATTTCAGCCTCAGAAAAAAATGATCAATTTATTACATAATCTGGATTTTAAACTGTTACATGCGAAGCAAAACCACACTAAGTATATTCATAGTTGTGTGGTCTTTAATTAAACTAACCAACTTCAGGAGATGAATGAATGAACCAATACCTCCATCTCCATGTAAGCCTCCATCAGAGCTTCCCTGGCTGCTCGGGTCTCTTCACTCTGAGCGGTGATCTGGGCTTCATAGATGGCCATCTCTTCCTTCAGTTTGTCCACTCGCTCAATCAGCCTGTCCACGTACAAGTCCTGCTTCTGTTTCTCCGCTTCGGCCTTGGACACCTCGGACTCCACTTTTTCAGCAGCACGACGCATGACGGCAATATCAGAGCGGACGTCCTCTTTAGCATTTTCCATGTAGAACAGGCGCAGGGCTAGGTTCTCTACCTCTCCCTGTAGTTCAGCAGCTGATGATTGAAGCCAAAAAAAAAAAAAAAGAAATGTAATTAAATAAAGAAAGAAAGAATGAAAGAAAGAAACACAGTAAGAACATCAACCCCTTAACTGCAGAATTATAACAGCAATTCTGGATTGCGATCTGCCATGGCAAAATTGGCTTTCTGCAGTGTGTTCAATTATCTGTACACTGTTCTTTTATTTATTGAGATTTCTCTGAGATTTTTTTTGCATGTTTATTTTCTCTTATACCCTTGGCTATAACGTGATATTTTTAAAATAAAGGTTTTGTTGGTAATAAGTATTATTTATAACAATCAAAATGACGTTTTTTCAAAAACTCCCAAACCCAGTATCCAATAAACTACTCAAAATTGTTTGTTGTTATTTACTAAACATCAAAACTAACATGTGGATCTCAAATTTCTGACAGAAAATACTTTTTGGTGTACCAATCTATACGTCATTGAGGGTACCTGGGACTGTATTTTGCTTAACCTAAAACATTAAACAAATGAGGATCAACGAATTTTAACTGTCAAAGGGACAAAGGGTCAAAGTTAGCTTGACTAACACGCCTGATAGCTTATACGATTACTTCCCTTCAACCACAGTGCAACATTGTGTTTGGACGAAAGTACGTATACCGTACGTACTGGGCCTTTGGAAACACTTTTATAGGTACATACGGTATACATAGGTGGTAGTGAATGGGTCAACAAGAATAAAATCGTCTGCAATATTCTCTTTTTCTAAACTGGAAAGAAAATTAACACAGTCAAAAGCATACAGCAAACTCAGATAACTGTTTTCCACTACTAAGCACTAACAACTCAAACTGAACAATTAAGTGCGATACACCAAATCATTTATTTGCACATTTCTTATCCATTAAAAAAAAAAACTTAGATGTTTTTGGGTGAGCATGCAAACACTCCAGGAATGTGAGTCAATAATAGTACAGGATACTACACAAGCACTTGTTCTTCATTCCACCTCAAAGAGCAGTGATCTAAGGCGATGATATCACAAACGACCAAAGATAACCAGACAATACAGAAATACTTCAGAATTTGTACAATAGTTTTCTGTTGGAGTTGCATTTCTAAATAATGCTTACATCTCTTCTTCTCCTTGTTGGAGGTGAGCTGGGTCTCTTTGTACAAGCCCCTCACGTCCGTCAGCTGCTGCTCTTCCCTCTGCCTCTGTTGGTTCTTCTGGGTGAATTCGTCGTGCTTGTGTTCCAGCATCATCTGATAACGGGCCAGCTCCTGCTGAACCCCATATAGCTCCACACCAAGGCTCTCCCTCTCCTGCTTCCTTGTCTTCAGTGATGCCTCCTGTGTACAAAAGAAAGAAAACAACTGTAAAATGTGTGTCTGTTATATACTGTCTACAAGACTTTTTTTTTAATTTTTTAAAAATTTATTTAATTTTTTACTTGACATAAACATTGGATATGACCTCTGATGTGTGTGTGTGGGAAGGAGGTAGTGAGGGTGCGGGTGGGGGAGAGGATAGAGAGGGAGAGGGAGAGAACTGACCCCTTGTCAACAGGGTCGCTTAGTCTCACCATTTGTAGTCAACATTTTTAAAACTTTTTTTCAACCAGTGCAAGGTTTCCTTTCCCCTTAACATTTGAATGTTTTAGAAAATATTATGCCACACAGCTCCAGGAATGGAAGTGCAGACAAGAAGGGTCAAGACAGAATGTTCTCTCATTTACCCTGTTTATACTGCTCCTCAGTTCAGCATCCCATGCACCTTCTACTGGCATGAGCTACATGAATGAACCTTGTACTGTACTGGATTAATAAGCAACAGTCTCTTACCAGTTCTCTCAGCTCCAGAGTGACCCTCTCATCCTGCTTGGTAAGGTGCTTCTTCAAGGCTGTTTGGAACCGTTTCATCAGGGGCTAAAAATGAAACACATCAACAGTCCACAGCATTTCTTTTTATACAATATAGATAAATAAGCAGCCAACGCCTCCAACAAAAATGCTTCAATAAATACACAGAAAATTCTGTTTCTATTCTGTTTCTGCTTCTTTCAGCATAAGCAGTCACAATCTTCAGGCTAAAACACAGTAAAATATACAGGCACACTTGCACTCCCAACTTACACATTTATACGACTTGCAGGACATTAAGACTTACTTCATCACGATCCACACACATATTCTACACACACCCAGACACACAATGTGCAAAACACACAAGAGACAACAAAAGCTTACATGATCAGGATCCAAGACGACCATCTCTGTCTCACCATCATCCTCACTTTCCTCTGCTTCTTCTTCGTACTCTTCTACGTCACCATTTTCATCATCATCATCATCGCCCCCATCATCTCCATCCCCGTCAGGTGCTCCCACTGGCATCAGGGAATTCATCATGGGGTCTGACATGGGTGGGAAATCCACTGCATCAATGAAAATACATAAAGAGTATTTAACAGCAGTAAAACATTGATACAGCATTATATACTCATGGAATTACAGCTAAAATATCATTAAACAATATGTAACTATTCAATTAAAAATAGCACAAAAATGCCACAGCTTTTATATTTGAAATTATAGCAAATATAATAACTGCAGAAAATAGAGTTATTCAACAACAGTATTACCCTAATTAAGGTAATGGATCAGATTTGTAAAATAACTATGACTATAATTGGAAAGTGGTTTACTTTATACATGTTTTTTTACAATCTACCATTGCATTTGTAAACAGCCTTTACCATCAAACCCCCACACATTAAAGGAACTGAGAATGCAAGCCTTATGCTAATGAGCATATAATACATTTTGCTCCAGATGCCACTTCAACACAATTAGTAATACAAGTACGGTCAACAGAATTTAAATTCAGTTAATTATAAAGTAAATGTAAACAACATTTATATACCACCAATTAAGGTTCAGAATGTAAAGAATTATACTATCATTAACCATGTTCATAATTAAAATGTCAAAGAAAACTATGCAGCTACTAAATCCAACACAACCCAAGAATTGTTGCATGCAATAATACCGTTCCAACGATTAACACAGGTATTACCTTCAGCTTTGCAACTGAAAGAAATATATCTGTAATTTCAAACCACAGCACAGATGTGAACAGTTCAATAAGCTTTCTATTATTAACATAAAATCAACGAAATTTTAATTTTGCTTTGATAGAGAAGCACACATTTTTGTTTTCTTTACAGCTGACAGGAAAAAGAAAAATCACCAATAGTCTAAAGAAATATATATAATTTTATATTTTCTATCATGAGTAAATTCTTGTGTGCCTGAAAAAGAGCTGATGTATCTGACATGCCTAACCTTCTTCTGCTGGTGGTGCTTCTTCTTCTTCTTCCATAGGGGGTTCCTGGTCCATATAATCTTGGTCACCATAATCTGCAGCTTCTTCAGGTTCACCTGGTTGCTCTTCTTCTGGACGATCTGATCCTGCCCTTGACCCAGCCAGAGAGCCAGCTCTGGAGCCAACTGTGGAGTCTGCTTGAGAGCCAGCTCTGGAGCTTGCTTGAGAGTCAGGTTTTGAACCCACTGTTGCGCTGCCAGGTCTAGCAGCAGATCCTGGTCGACCGGAAGCAGGCCTTTCTGCTGCTGAGGTGGGCCGAGAACCTGTTTTTGCAGATGTTGGTCGTGATGGGGGTTTTGCAGATCCTGGACGATAACCTCCTGTTGCATGATATTGTGTTTGTGCTTTTAACATAAGTTATGAACTGATCTATTTGACACAATGACGCTACCCTGCGCATTAATGTGGCTAAACTGTTACAATGTTGATGGACTTGTTTCTGTCAATGAATACTAATCAAGATTCAAGATAATTTATTGCCAAGTGAATAATACACAAGGAATGCATGGTCAATGCTGCAGCACCAAACACAAAAGCACATATAAAACATCGTGAACATGTGAACAAACTGACAGCAAATCACAATAAAATTATAAGAAGATAAAGTTATAAAACAGATTAACTGTACAAAAGGGCAAATATATATTTGCTAGTCAACACACACCACACACACACACACACACACACACACACACACACACACACACACACACCCACACACACAATGCTGAATCCTAGCCATCCAGTTTTCACACTCCTTCCATTCGACCTCATGTTACTTTAACATTCGCATGACTATGCGCAGCCAGTAGGCCTACTTGTACGAAACTAGCCCTGAGGCAAAGTTACTGGCTCTCGCAACACATTATGGCAGTGACATGTGGTTAGGCAATGGACAGAGAACTGGATATAACTGGATATAACTAATCAAGCAGTAATAGAACCAAAGATACAATTTTGTAGGATTCTGTTCATCTGAAATTTTAAATTCTGATGCATTATCCTGTGATTACAATACAAGCAGAACTTGTATTGTAATCACAGGATAATGCATCAGAATTTAAAATTTCAGATGAACAGAATCCTACAAAATTGTATCTTTCTTAGATTCTTTTATGTACAATTTCATCTTTCGTCGTACAACATTGAACTCCAAACAATTCTGTCTAAAATGCTCAATTATTGCTTAGTCACAGGATCAAGAAAATTAGTTAAATATACTCAAAACTATAACATGCTAATAACATGTGCAGAAACAATAGAAATCTTAACACTAGCAAATCATTAAGAAAATAAAACAAACTGGAAATAACAAAGATTCAACAAAATTACTAGTTTACCTCTCTGTGACCCGGCTGAACTCGGTGGCTTTGATCCAGCTTGGCTTGGTGGTTTTGATCCAGCTTGACTTGCTGGTCTTGACCCTCCTGGCGCAGCAGCTCTAAAAAATAAATAAACAGAATTTTGATAAGAAAGCTAAATGGCTTTTTAGAGCTCCCATCCCTCCCCCTCTCTTAATTATCTTAGACTGAATCACTGATTTCATGGATCTCTTTGAGTTTGCTATAAACATACGGTTCTAAACCATGGACACAATTATAGGCTTACAAAAAAATTACGTCATATGGTGAACATGCTTTTTTTTATCAGGGCCCTAGTATTAGGAACAAACTGCCTGTTTCTCTTAGAAATTTACCTTCAACTCAGTCATTAAAATCCTCTCTTAAAACTCATTATTTTCCTTCCACCGACTGAAATGAAAGAAACAGATCTGCAAAGTCAAAGTTTGTGTGTGTGTGCATGTGAGTTAGAGAGAGAGAGAGATCAGCCATCGATCAGTGTCCATGTTCAAGTCACTGCCTCCCTGCTCTTGGGAGGGGGCGGGGTGGGAAGGAGAGGATAGAAGAGGAGGGAGAGGATGAAGGGGTGGGGAGAAGATTCCACCAGACACAACAAAAACATCACACTGAACGTCAAATCACAGACAAGAAGTCTCTTCTTAAACACAGCGCGTGCTCTCATTCTGATTCACCCTTACAGTATTGTTTGATTGATTGATTGTTGCTTTAGATCCAGGACTCTTCCGAGCCAAATCAGGACCAGACAACCCCCGATCCACATAAAAGATCTTCTGAAACAACCCTAATGGGAAAATTGAATGCCCTCCACCGGCCAGTCGCTTTACAATAAAGACATCCCACGCAGGGGACGGCTGAGGCTTTACCCCAACTACTCGAACCCCCGGTTACAAAAACAAAATAGAATACAAACATCATTATAAATTATCAACAAAACATATACATATAAAATGCCTATATTGCAAAATAATAACATCATAGGAAGCCCTAGTGACCACCCGGCAGAAAGCGTCCAACACTCCCAAGCTGATCCAACAGACCTCATACACAAACAAGGAGTCTTGTCCAGGAAGAGTTTTCAAGAAAAAAGGTAGGTCATTGATCTAGCGAAGAAGAAGATAGTATAGCAGAGTGATAGGACAGAGCAGGAATGGGAAAGAGTAAATGAGGAAGACAGCGACAGTGGGAATTTAAAGCACTAAATTTCCAGAAAGTGGGGACAGTATGACTGCGTTCAACCAAACCTTTTTTTTTACTACACCGTGACAACATAAATACTGTCAGATTTACTGTTAAACAGCTTACAAAGGTTATGAATAATAAGCAGTTCCAAAAAATGTATATTGACAACATCCCAAAACATCTTTTGCAGTGTAAGCGATTCTGGAATGTTGTTTATTCTGTGAAACCATAACACAGGCAATACTGTACCATCCGGCATTGCACTGAACCAAAAGACCGCATTATGCGTGATGTAAACAGAATTACAGTCCACAGAGTTCGAAAACAACGGTTTTAATTCAGTACCGGTAATTCTAAACTCACTGAGACTGGAAGAAATATCTTTTTAATTCTAACTAAATTTCTCTATCACCTTTCCTCGTCGTCCGCCATGATGCTTGCAGCTTGTTGCTATGTCAAACATGTGAGTTCTCGCCCGATTGGGTAGAAGCCTACTTATGCAGACCAATGATGTTGGCGCTAACGTTTACATATTGTACATGATAAAATGGCTGCGTGTGGCATCCGGTAGCAGACACTGAGGGTTTGTTTTTAATGTATTTTTCTGCAGGCATTTTTTTTTCCTGTTGCGACTGATTTTATATTTTCACGACAGAAACGAAGCTTTCTATCTGCTAGTGCCTTCAAATGAGCGTTAGTTAATGAGCAACCACACGATCGGTGTTTTGACAGGTTGCAATCATTCATCTGATGAAAACGAGTTTTGCTTTGCCAGATATTGTGGAGGTGTGTCCACAGACACAGTGCATCGTATTGCCGATCGTGTAAATGTCTGTTGATGTGACAGCAGGCGCAGTGCTTACGTTGCATTAATGGGCTTGGAAAATATAACAATTTTAGGCGTCAGTTTAATTTGCATTTCTTGTTCCAGCAAATCAGCACATTAGGCAAATAGCACTGTGTATTCAAACCATCTGAACAATGAATCTCGTTGAAGTATTTTTTGCGCAAAAGCTTGTTAGGAAATGAGCAAGAACTCTTGCCAAACCTTCAAGAACTCTTACCAGACCTTCAGTTGTACATTTTTGTATTAAAAATGCAAGGAAAACGAGGCCAAAATATAGGATGGGCTTCCCGCAGATGGCGGAAGATTTTGATGTAATGTTCTCTAATAAGATATTTGTAATTGTATTGTTGCCTTTTTTTGTAAAGGCATTATGTTACAAACGTGTTGACTACAGTTAGTTGCGCTTCTTTCAATACAATATATATCTTCATACACATCTTCAAAACACCTCAGCATACCGTCATTTTGATTTCTAGTTGTAATTTACTTTTAGTCATTTGTATATTACTATTTGATTTAATTTATTTCTAGATCCTTCACAATGGCGCTGAGCAGTTTTGTGAAAAAAGCCAGTAGTCTGTTGCGTTGGGGTGGTTCTGATCAACTGAAACCTCCCCCACTAGATGGAGAGATAATTTACTGCAAGAACAATGTCTGTGTGCATCCACCAGCCTCTTTGCTGGTTGATTCAGAACATCATCCAGGATATCTGACACTTCGAGCACATCAGAGTGAGGTATTTAACCTTTATTATTTCCATTTATGTGTGTCGTGTCAAATGAACATGATTGCCAAATATGGCAGCACATTTGACAGTCATATGGTGAAAGTTTGCATAGTGGTTCAAAAGTTACTGAATGCACGTTATTGGCAGCTGATTTCACGAATGCACGTTATTGGCAGCTGATTTCACGAAATCGCCGGCTGAATTCCCAGAGTATTGATGATTAAGCGAATTCAGACAAAATATTAAGTTGTTTTAATACTTTTATTTGTGTTTGTGTGCTGCATTTATAATTGTTGATGATTCTGATGCATGTGTATGTGTCGTGAGAGAAGGGGAAAACTAGTCTTTACCAACCAAGCAACGATTTTATCAGTACTTTAGAATGCTCAAACTGCATTCATTCTTGCCCGATTCTAATCAGCATAAAGTTCAGTGTGGTACTGGTAGCTTTTGTTAGTTCCTCTTATTGTTTACATTTTTCATCAATCCTGTATACTTTTTTTAACGAAATATCCTAAAATATGTCCATGCAAATAAGGTAGTGAAAACTGGAATGCTCTCCTGGTCAACATAAAATGTGTAAACTCGTTTAAGAACTTTCTGGACAGCAATCCAAAAGTTATAATTCAGTTAAACAGTGATGTTTTTCTCCAGCCAATCCATCAATGTAATCCGCAGAGAGAGACAGAAAAGCAAACAAACATGAGGATGATTATAAAAGAAAGGTCGAAGACAGGCAGATAGACATTTAGAGAGAGAGAGAGAGAGAGAGAGAGAGAGAGAGAGAGAGAGAGAGAGAGAGAGAGAGAGAGAGTCTTAGGCCTTTAAAAAAAAGCCTCTAACTTTTAGAGGAAATGTAATTTTATCTGAATTTTGCACTATGGTGCCCTCTCTTGTCTTGAAATTATGAAAAAAGAGGCTAAAAGTAGGCTTTAGCCAGTGTTGACCTTTGAAAAAGTCTCTAACTTTTCAAGTAAACTAAAACTGAGCTAAAGCATATCTTGTAGTTTCATTTTAACAGTCCAGGCTAGTTTTCAGTTAAATGCCGGTGGGTGGCAAGTTGATCTTTCAAAATTATGACACTTGCCAATTTCAGTAATAGCTCTGTGTCCGTTACCTGAACCCTCCATCAACTTTGGATCATTTTTGCAAATTATCTGTCTACTAACAAAATTAGACAATAGGTATATTATTAAACTTAACAACAGCCAAAGGTAGAGTTTTAATAACAACTTGTCAAATTTGTTATTTTACTCGGGTCTATTCCTAGTTTCAGAATAAGTTGTAGATAATGACTAAGGTAAATTGTTGCTGCTGACCCCAGTTGAACCCCTGTTTATTGCCTCGTTTGGCATGAAACAAAATAAACATACTTTTTTTTAGAGTAGGTGGAGGTTCACTATTTTAAATGTTTTCCTATTGTAAGAATATTCTCAATATTTGTTCAATAACCTTCCTATCCTATCCTATCCTGTCCCATAACCCGAAGGTCATAGGGGCACCACAGATGATCGCTTAACCAGCATACTCCATCTTTCTCTGTCCTCAGCAGCCCTCATGGCTGAAGCATATCTTGTAGACAATAACCTTAATGAATAATTATTCTCTCTCTCTCTCTCTCTCTCTCTCTCTCTCTCTCTCTCTCTCTCTCTCTCTCTCTCTCTCTCTCTCTCTCTCTCTCTCTCTCTCTCTCTCTCAGTGTCCATCTGTCTGTCTTTGACCTTTCTTTTATCATCATCCACGTGTTTGTCTGTTTTCATGTCTATATCTCTTTTTCTATCTCTGGTCACAAACTCACAGAGAAAAAGAACAACAACAATAGCAGCAATAACATAATCACCAGCAACCTCTTGAGTGTGCTCTAAAGCTCGTCAGCTACAGGGCAGAAGACCTACAGCCTAAGATGCCATCATTGCTATACTATACTAATGACTCATGACTGTCTCTTATCCTTCAACATTCATTAGATTTCTTTGGTATGTTGCAGTTTTGATAATCCACTGATTTTGATGCATTATGTCCCATGTCAGTTATGGTTTGTTTTTCATGTGATGTTTTAATGGAGGTAGATGATCAAACAGTTTTATGACTGCTTTCAGTGACCTTATCTTTTGACTTTTGTGCTTGATTATTGACCTGACTATGATTTTGTCTTGTTTGATGTTCTTGCAGGGGTCTCGGCCAACTCTGATCCTGACATGGATCCCAAACAAGACATTACAGAAGAACCCTCACAGTATAGAGAACAGTCCCAACCGTGCAGTGGGTGCAGCCTCAGTGGGCACTACACCAAGGGCCAGTCCCCGCCGGGCACCGAGACAAGAGTTTGCCAAAGCGGACTTTCTCAACCCGTATGGAAGCAGTGCTCAGAATGACAAAGTAAAACAGAAAGACGGGGCTGAGTGGAGAACTAAAACTGGGCGTGATGACTGGAGCATGAGCTCCGAGGTATCTGTGGAGTCAAGAGAGGAGACAGGAAGTCTGTCCAGCTCTACCACCCCAGGGGATGATTCCTGGCGTGTTGAGCGCAAGCTGAGTTCTAGTTGCAAGTCGCAGACTGACTCCGGCATTGGCACGGATGAGCCGGCATTCATAGGAGGGCTCGGCTTGTTGAGAAAGTTCAGCGACACTCCTCTGCCCGCTCTGCAAGAGAACAGCAGCAATGGCGGAGATTCCAGCAACAGCGACAGTCAGCAGAACAACACCAAAACCTTGTCCTCTACTTCTCACAAACAACTAAGAGTGGGCATCAAGGTCAATGACCTCAACTCAGGCAGTGGTGAAGAGGTGCATGCGGACAACTGTGACGTGCTGACAGCAGAGGAGAAGCTAGCGGCCATGCTGAACAGACCCAAGCTGCACGCCAAGCAGCGCAGTAGAGCAGCAGGAGAAGGAGGTGGTGGTGGTGAGGATGGTGCATTCAGTATTCACATGGCTGGGGACAGTTTAGTTGTTATGTCGGATGGTCAGGCTGTTGTGGCGGACGGTGGTGGTGGATCTCCGCCTGCCGGTGTGAGCATCAGCCATAGCATCAACTTAAACACCAACGACAACAAGTTTGACACCAGTACCGCCTCCAGCTCCCAGTCCACAGACAATGACTCGCCGCTAGGGGGCCAAGGAGGGACCGAATCTCCTTGTTCTGTGTCCAGCCCCAATACAGTACAAGCTAGTCCTGACAGCAGCTCTCACAGCACTCCCATCCACACACGTCTTGCTCAAGCCTCCCCACTCCGTAGGGCTAGTCCCAGTGGGCGCATTAAGCCCTGCATGCTGGAGCTGCCTTGTGCCACTCATGTCCCGCCCAACACCCCAGTGGACACACCGGACATCCCCATCACTCGCACCCGCAACTCCTCTTCCTCCTCCACCACTACCTCCGGCCCAGACTCCCCACCCATTTCCCCCACCTCATCCGACACGGAAGACTGGGACCCTGTCTCCCCGCAAGGCACTGGTGACTGGTCCGGCCAATACAATGCCCCACCCTCTGAACAGCCTATTCGTAGAGACTCGAACCAAAGCGAGCCTCAAGAGTCACCCACCAGCTCTTGCAGCTCGTACTCTCACAATTTGACTTTTCCAGAAAACTCCATGTCGTTCACTCAGGGCAGACGAGAGCGGCGTAGTGCTAGGGACCAAGTCTGTGGTGTGTTTTCTGTGGATCTGGGTATGTGCACTTCCGAACTTATTTTGAGCTTTCTTGTTGCTGCATTGTTGTAAGTTTGTTTAGCTGTTTTGTGTAGCAAAAATGTAAAATGAGTTCACTAATTAAGTTAAAAAATATGCATGGTCATAAATGGAAAATGAAATGACGTTAAGTTATTTAGGGCTTGCCCGATGTTTATTCCTTTTAATAATTCTGTCCTAGTATTCTAATGTATTATGCTACTCTGATGAACCTTTGCTTTCGGTTAGACTTAACTCTTTCCCTGCCAATCGACGATATATCGTCGATCTGAGCCGCCATGTTTGTGCCAATCGACAATATATCGTCGATTTCAGTATTCCGTTTCGTTCCGTTTTTTTGCGCAGTCCTATCCAAGTTTTATTTTAACCAAAGAGAGATAACTCTTTCTACTTTCGTTCTAGAGCGACACGCGCGTGGTTTCTTCAAATTGATTTGTTTTTAGAGTGTTTTTTGTGCATTTTACTAAGCATTGTGATGGGCACAATCGACAGTGTGTCAAACTCTGCTAATAATCAATATAATTTCAAACTGTAAAGTGTATTTTGATCCTAAATAAATTTTCTTTCTGGTGTGTGAAGCTGATTCAGTGATTGGAATTATTCTTCCAGATTTTTTTTTATCACTGTGGTATGTAGAAATATTTTTATTTTATTTTATAATTTCAAAAAGATCAACATGCTTTCAAAACACATATTTCAATAACATAACCAAATTAACATTTTTGTGTTTTTTTCCTTATTCTTAACTCTTTTACCTTTAATTTGATATGAAATATGTCTATTTAACAACTATTATTGAAAGAACAGTAGCTTAAATGCCTAAGGTACTGAACTTTCTTTACGGTGCCAGAGAAATGTCTGGCACAAGCGTGGAAACATGCCTGGCAGGGAAAGAGTTAAGAATGTGGGATAGAGGAGAAAGTACCTGTGTGAGTTCATTCAGTCAAACACTGAAACCTGTCATTATTCAGGCTTTCATAGTGCAATATACACTAACAACAAGACATAATTCAAAAGGCTGAGAAGTGATATAAATGTCCAAAAATGTAAATGTCCAAAAATGTAAATGTCCAAAAATATAAGTGACTTACTCCCCAAAAAGAGCACAAGGAAGACTGGGGCTGTGATATATTATTATATATGTGATATAGGCATTTTTGTTCTTATTTAAGTACGTTCCTTACACTTGCCACTTTGCAGTTAAATTATGTGACTTGGCTCATGTTACCAGGTCAGATGCGGTCCTTACGTCTTTTCTACAATGACGCATCATGTTCTGCTGGCCAAGTGGTCATCGCCAGCAGGGAGAGTCAGTACAAGATTCTGCACTTCCATAATGGAGGTCTAGACAGGCTGGCTGAAATATTTCAGGAGTGGAGCCTTTTTGCTCAGGAGACGGACAAGGCAGCTCCAAAGTCACCAAAGACCAAGGTAAGTTTGTTATAAAGTTTGTTTGTTTTTGCTTCCAGGGATCCGAGATCACACATTTTACAGATCCTTTTCAAAATTCACAGTGAGTGTTGTCCCACCACAAAGGGGAGAAAACAAAAACTCTACCATTTTGATATAAATCAAAAAATTCGATTCAATCAATGATTACCTATTGAATCATCAGTTAATGTGACAATGATGCAATTACCCAAGTAAACTCCTGTCACAAAAATTAAACAGACGTCCGTGATATATTGGCCCTATAATTTACTGTGGTCTGTGTCACTGTGGTTTGCTGGTTTCCTTCCTTACCATGGTTGTGATAGTACAGTGGTGATTGGAGAACTTTCTAGACTTCAGGGCTGAGCTTTAACGTTCGCCAACTCGCCAATGGCCCCTAAAAATAGTGTGTGGCGAGCTCGATTTGGGGTACCATTCGCCCGGCTGGCGACTTGAAAATACCGCCAGTGGTAGAGATTCTGTACCTGTACACGGACTTTTGACTTGCAATGTAAAACAAAACACGCGCCAACCGCTTCTGCAGTCAGCACCGGAGACCCGTTCCGATGCATGCTAGGAAGTTAGGTAACGCTAGCAAAGCGAGGGATTTGCGAAGTAAAAATAGCCTTTTCTCGCTAGACTTTCTTCTTTCCCTCGCCGCGAAACGCTACTGCCCTGCGAGTTCCTAGCCTTCTTGCTTCCTTGCGTGTATCGGAACGAGTCTCTGACTTCCTTGATGAGTCACGCGAGACTTCCCCTACTTTCGATATTCCCCATTCTCAGTCTTTTGTCAATCTCGAACGATGTGGCGTTTTTTAAGCGGTGTCTCGGAGCCTCCAGCAAAAAAAATAAAGTCCGAAGAAGAAAAAAAACAGCTGAAGAAGGCACACCCAAGCTCCTTCAAGTTTTGGAAGATTGAGGAGGAGGATGTCGATGATGAATAAATTATACAGTGCTTGTTTTAAAAAATGAAACAGTGTTGCTGTTGAAATTAATCTTGTTTATTAGCTGCAATAGTTATACAGTTTTAAAAAAAATTCCCGTGCTTTCAATCAAGGGGTCTGGCAACCTGAGAAATATTTTGGCAACTTCAACTTCCCAGGTTAGGAGCCCGGCTGGCTCCTTAGCCTGGCTTGCTAAATCTCAGCCCTGAGACTTCAAGAATTGAACTCCTCTGTGCCCCTACATCTTTATGAAAAGTATGCACCTCAAATACCACTTTGTTATTTACATTGTATTCTTTCTAGCAATTTGCTATGAACCCAATTTTGGGGGGTTATTTGATGTGAGAGGAAACTTGGGTCCCTTTTTCAACATTGGTGGTATTTGGGCCTAACTGATCAAATTGAGATTTTGTCAGCACTATTAATATTATATGATCATGCTTATTGATTTATATTAATAACTCCCAGCAGCAATATTATATTTTTTTCTTCAGAACTAACCTGTAAGTTCTTCTATTGTTTGTTCCTACAACATAATATGAGAAAAAAATAACATGCAAACACACATTTTTGCAGAGAATATTTTGAGAAGAATCAGGTCTCCTTGTTCAGTTTTGAGGATGGAGTTAGGGAAAGGTGACTGACGTAGCAGTGGCAAGAAATTATAATAGAGAAGAAAATAATAACCACCTCCACTCTCCCCCTCAAATGTATTGTTCCCTCAGGATCCCATCCCGGTGATTGAGGAGAAGGGGAAGAAGCCATACCAGCAGTTCTTAGTGGTCAAGCCGCAACTGACCAATGACGACTGCCACCCCGAGGAGGGAGTATTTTTCAGGGTCTCTGAGGACATCTGGCGAGAACACACCAACAGTGATGGCACCATCGATGATGAGATGCAGCTGAGAAAGGTGAGTTGGACTGATGTCATGTGTGGGACTTTGAGAAGATTGCTATGTTAAGAGAATATTCACATTTTTGAGAACACAGCGAAAGAAATATCTCTGGCAATTGATGATTTTGATTTTTTTTTTTTTTAAAACTTTGGAACTTTGTCCTTTTATTAACAAAACCACATATAACTCCAAACATGAAACAAGGCTCATAGCCCAGGGGGCATTTTAGCCAAAAGTAGGAGAAAAAAGGGGGACGGGGGAATTACAGACATTAAAAAACAATGAATGGCACAAAAAAGACTGCTCCATAGGCATCACAAGACAAAACTCTGAAATGTCAAACACAACCGTTTTAAGGTTTACATTGGTTCAATATGGAAAGAAAAGTGTACAGCATCGCATGGTTCACAAAAGAAGACAAAAGGGAATGCACAATATATAAATAGTGACATAACTCCAACAAAGCGGATAAATTTAGCAATCTGCTCTTTGATTCAGTATTCATGAGCTGGTTAAATTTAAAGACATTTGACTGAATCCAAAAGTATTTTCTATTAAAATAAAAATAAAAATATTTTCCCAAATGTTTTCTATCAGTAAGGAATTGTTACATGTAAATAAATAATGAAACTCAACACCAATTTCATCTAAGGCACACATAGTACACAACCGTTCTTTTCTAGGTACATTATTGTATCTTTGAAACTTTGGAACTTTATAACTTTATCCTTTAATTTCAAACATCATCATCAAACAATATTAAATAAGGCTCCAAGCCCAGGTGGGCTGTGGAAACAAAAAAGGGGGTGGGGTGGGGGTGATGGGGATGCAACAAACATTTTGAAAAAATGTATAACATGTTGAGATCAGAGCAAAAGAAATATCTCTGTTACATAGTCCCTGCCTGGGTCTAATGGTTGAAACTGTGCTGGTGACATTGAATTCCTGGATCAAGAGTGATACAAATTCAACACACAGAAAAGTATTAATTTGTTGCGTCATTGCATTGCAGGCAATATTTTTTGGAGGACTTGACCCAATGGTAAGGGCGGAAGTGTGGCCATTCCTGTTACACTATTTTCCTTTTGACTCCACATTTGAAGAGCGGGAGCAGATACGCAATGACAAATACATCGAGTACCACAACATACGCAAAATGAGGTGAGTTTCACAATGAATTCATTTGAGATTTCAGCATTACAGTGGGTTGATATAAGTTTGGTGATATTTGGAACCAATGCTTCTCTGCTTGCTTGAGACTTTGGGACAAGTGTGTGGTGACATGTAGAGTGGTGGAAAAGTAACTCCCTACTTACTACTTGTGTAAACGGTACTGCAACGTATTGTGATCCTTACAGTGATAGAATTTAATCCCTGATTTCATCTTTAGTGACACCTGTGGCCTGACACAGCATTGGTGAACTCGGATGGCATATGACCAGGTGTCAGGCGATAGGCCATTTGTTACGTTGAAACGTGCATGATGGTGCGTGTGAAATGCGCATGATATTATGTGTGACGGCGCGCGATAGATCTGTTCGTTTTATTTTTGCAACGCATGCAGTAATAGAGTGTATTTATCTTTGATTTGATTTTGCGTTGTTGTTGATAGTGAGCTGGAAAGTAAAATTTGAGAGTGGAAAAGCAATTGAGCGATTGTATGCAGTTGTTGATGTGTGCTGAATAAAAGTGGGAAACTTCATACGTCGACTTTGTGACTTGTATGCTGATTGAACGGGTTGCGTGGATAAACGTATCTGAGCTACACTCATCAGTACTTCAGCATTGGGGCTGAATCCACTACTGATAGAAAACACCATCATCGATTCGAGTGTAACACCATTATGGGTCGCTCTCGTCACTGTGAGACAAACCTAGAAATCAGCAGTAAAATTGTACCACTGTTCAGGCTCACGATGCATTTTGTTTCATGCAAATGCAGTGTTATTAACAATAATTATCAGCCATTTTCAGTATGAAGTTATTTTTCAACCACCCGCTATTTTTGACTTTGACATCATCATCATCATCATCATCATCATCATCATCATCATCATCATCATCATCATCATCATCATCATGCAGTGCTATTAACAATAATTATCAGCCATTTTCAGTATGGAGTTATTTTTCAACCACCCGCTATTTTGGACTTTGACATCATCATCATCATCATCATCATCATCATCATCATCATTATCATGCAGTGCTATTAACAATAATTATCAGCCATTTTCAATATGGAGTTATTTTTCAACCACCCGCTATTTTTGACTTTGACATCATCATCATCATCATTATCATGCAGTGCTATTAACAAAAGTTATGAGCCATTTTCAATTTTTGACTTCGATTTTTTGATAAAATGTGTGGACAGATCTGTGCAAAAACTGCATTTCTCTTTTCTGTGCCACTGTCTAAGTTGATTCTCTGTATTTCTTCCCCCCTCTTTCTGTCTTTCCCCTATTTTTCTCCTCTTGAACCTGCTACAGCTGGTATGGGTTATGCAAGCAAACAAATACTCTTCAGCTTATCAAACAAGCAGTTGTCATGTCACAACCAACCAGTTTGTCTAATCATAGCCACAGGGTAATTTTCTGCACGCGTTCGCAGAATATTAGGTTTCTTTTACTAGTGGACTAGATTGTGGCTACACAAAGTTTAGGTGAAAAATAAAGATTGAGCTATTTTTCTTCACAAACATTTGCTGTATACCATAATTATGTAGTCTTCTATCTGTACACATTGGCTTTTATCTGAGCCATCACTTTGTCAGAAAAAAAACCCAACAACTTTCTTTTATATCCAAAGATTTCAAACTAGTAATCAATAACATCATAGGGTAGGTGTTCGCACACAAGGCTGAATATCTGAACTTTTCACTAGTCTTCCTGGCAAATACAAATATCTGTGCAGTTTGAATAGACATCATCATCATCATCATCATCATCATTATTATCATCTTCATCATCATTATCATTTTCATCATCATCATCTTCTTCTTCTTCTTCTTCTTCATCTCATCATCATCATCATCATCATCATCATCTTCATCATCATCTCCTTGATCTAGGCCTGCTGTGGTCTGTTGATTGTTGCCTGTTCTAATAGACTATTACAATTTTGAGTAAGAGGCCTGGTTGTAGCCAAAATCTTCTTATAATCCACTGGAATAAGGTTTATTTGACTTGACTGACTTGAAATGATACAGCCGGTAGTCTAGTTAATCCTGGCCCAAGATTTGTGTACTTCTTCATAGCACTTACATCTATCTGTCTGCCTGCGTATGCATATCACATTTTGGTTAGCCATATACAAACAGCACTGTCTGTTTGCATACAAATGGTACATGCATAAGAATAGAAATCGTCATCTTACATTGGTTGTAATTTGGAACTTTGGAACTTTGTCCTTTTATTAGCAAAACCACATATAATTCCAAGCATGAAACAAGGAATGGAAAGTTTGTGTGGGCTGTGGCAGTAAAACCTTGTTTCGTAGTGGACCCTGTAGACTAGTGGACCCAGCT
Organism: Oncomelania hupensis; assembly: GCA_036898135.1. Lineage (NCBI taxonomy): Eukaryota > Metazoa > Mollusca > Gastropoda > Littorinimorpha > Pomatiopsidae > Oncomelania > Oncomelania hupensis. The sequence goes on along the minus strand of CM072512.1, from coordinate 47,048,656 downwards.
GCTACACTGTACTTTGGTATACTATGCACACTAATGAATACACTGCACAGCTGTTTCATGGGCTGCGTACTATCACCTAACGTCAGTTAGTCCCTAGCCCCATTCCCTGTCAGGGTGGTGGGAATCCTGTTCTGTGATTGTGAAGTATGTGATACTTATGACTGTGATAATGCATTGGTTGCTTGTGTTGTATGCCTGTGGATGGTGTTGGTTGTGGGGGTGCATGCTGGAGTGTACAGCAAGATGTTATATGAGTGGTGTGCTGGTGTGCCGATGGATGGTTGTTGTTTTAATAAATAAGTTGTTGCATCATTTCTTTAATTTTTTTTTATACATGTCATTCGTTTCAACATACCCTAATTTTGACATTTATTATGCTTGTGCATACGAAATGTGAATTTTGATGTACTCTTCATAGATTATTAAAGAATCTCAGTCTTTCAGTCTCAGTCTCTCATTCTGTCTCAGTTTTGGGTTTGGGGGACTACGAAGGACACCTCTCACAAAGGCCTCTAATAATCTGCTGTAACGGAGATGACGTTGATGTGATTTCTCCCTTGCTACTGCTTTTTATGTTCAAGTAATACTGTTGCTGATGTGCTATTGTTAAAACAATGGTATTGATACATGCGTTGCCAGCCTTTATCTCCTTTTCTTCTAAGTAGTTTTAACACTTTCTCTGCAAAAGGGTAATAACGCCATTTGCCAGGCAAATTTGGAATGAGATGATAATGACATGCTATGCTTAATGTTTTTTTTTCTTCTTTGTTTAAGTATGTGTATTAGTTATCAGTATTGCTATTGGCTAGTCTTAAGTGTAATATTGATCCAAGCAGTCAGTACTACTATCAATGAGATGATGAGTACATTCTATTGTCGATGGCGTTGTAGAAAAGTGATATGCTTACTCTCCTCTTTTTTTCTTCACAGGTGTTTGAAATATATATATATACAATACAATAATACAATACAATATGACTTTATTGATCTCAAACTGAGAAATTCAATACATGGTCTGCAATCCGACATAAAAATTAAAAGTACATGGACAAGAACTAAGAAACGTATTAGCATATTATGCATACATAATTATATAACACAACATATTCATTTCCTTACTACTTATACGGCACATATACATTACTTTCAAGTTCTCGCACAGCACATTTACTATCACATTTATTCCAACATTGAACATGTCATTTTTCTAAGATACATAGACTAAATATTGCCTTTCGCACAGCACACTTACTATCACATTTATTCCAACATTAAACATGTCATTTCTCTAAGATACATAGACTAGATATTGCCTTTCTCACTGCATATTATTACAACGTTTATTCCAAAATACCTTCTCATCCTTCACACACACACATTAACACACACACACACACACACACACACACACACATGCACACACTCATAGTAGCTAGGAGCAAACATTATTAACTAGAAGTAGAATACGTTCCAAAAATCACTTAAACATTGCATCAGGAAGAAAAAAAAAACAAAAAACATATCTCACAATAAACACAATTGTACATATATCATGAACACTCATTCCTACAATCTTGCTCGCGACATGAATGAGTATGTATTAGTAATCAATATTGTTATTTGCCACTCTGGTTTATATCTTGATAATTTTCTTGAAGCAATAAAAGTAGTTCATTGTACTGTTTTACATCTGTGCCTGAGGCAGTAGATTTTATAAGCCAAAGTTTTTGCTACAGTATGGTTTATCTGAATTTGCATCAATACCCCGTTTCTCATTGGAAAAGTTATCTTGCTCAGTTGTGTGGGCATCAAAGGTTGCACATGGACGCCTCGGGCAGCTTGAGTTAGGTTCTGTTTCAGCCAAGGCATTGAGCAGCTCTTGAGCTGGGAAAGAACGAATAAATAAATAATTTAAAATAACATGAATAAAATTTCCAGCCGTTTAAAACAAAAAAGTAACAATTCAAAGAATAACAATCATAAAAACATCAGTTTTGTAAAAAATAATATGTTACTATAAAATGTCTATAACGTTAATGACCATAACGGTGGTGCTGATGATTTGCATGACAACAACGATGATGATGATGATAATGATGCCACCGATGATGTTGATGATGATGATGATGATGATGATGATGATGATGATGATGATGATGATGATGATGATGATGATGATGATGATGATGCCAAGTTAAGGTGCAATTTACATATAATATTAACATCAATGATCCATATTTTAAATATTATTTTATTTTGCAGAGAATCATTAAGAGGTGAAGACAAGCAGCACTTTGTTCGCACCATCCAATGTATTGTAGAAAAGGATGTGGTACGCACAGATCGCAGTCACCCGTACTTCCGAGGATCCCAAAACCCAAACATACAGGTTCTCAAGTGAGTATGAATCATTGAATTGTGACACTAGTAAAGGTATTTGGATTTATACACCAATCGTCAAGCTGTATGCCATTTCAGGGTTCACTTGGGTTAATCTATTGGTTCGTCTTCTCCATTATTGTGGTCATGTTGTGACTCAGGCGGTGTGCTTTCTTCTCCATTTTTGTAGTCATGTTGTGACTCAGGCGGAGTGCTTTCTTCCAATCTCTTCCTCTTTATTTAATAAATGTAGGCAACTTGAAACTCAACATTATAACTGTGCTGGAAGAGTTTTACCTCCAGGTTGGACACCATTTTATCTCCTACAAAGACTTGCTATTTTTATCAACCAAGGTCAGATTTTACTTCAAGTCTCCCAATTGTCTAAAAGTTCAAATGTCATGTGTTCTTTGAGCTTTCACACCAATGCTGGACTTTCTCAGTCTATTCTCATCCATGCATGAAAATTGTTCTTAGAGGTCCAGTGTTGGTATGAAAGCTCAAAGAACACATGACATTTGAACTTTTAGACAATTGGGAGACTCAAAGTAAAATCCAACCTTGGTTGAATAAAATAGCAAGTCTTTGTAGGAGATAAAATGGCATCCAATCTCAAGGTAAAACTCTTCCAGCACAGTTATAATTTTGAATTTCAAATTGCCTAGATTTCTGAACCTCAGTTACAGCTAGAGTTTATAAAACACACACACACACACAAGCCTGTAGGTTTTAAGATTATAAATATTGTTTTAGAAGTTTACTACCACGGTAGGAAAAGTAGTAAAAAGGTTGTGACCATCAGAGGATAATGATATCAATTAATAACTTTGTTTGCTATGGAAAAATGTCAAGTAATTTTGGGGGGAGGAAAACCTTTATTGTGAGTTTTTATATAATATTTTACGGAAGTCGGGTTCGTTTCCTGCGTTTTAATAAATGATTTTTTTTCCATCTTTTCTTCGTGTAGAAATATTCTGCTAAATTACGCAGCCAGCCACCCCCACAGCGGTTACTCCCAGGGAATGTCAGATCTGCTGGCGCCTATTCTGGCGGAGATGCAGCAGGAGGCTGATGCTTTCTGGTGTTTTACAGGCCTGATGACTAGAACTATATTTGTCTCCTCACCTACTGACTCGGATATGGACAAACAGCTTGTAAGTTTGATGACCATTTCACTTTTTTGTGTAAAAATATCAGTGACCTTTAATAACAGCAAAAACCCAAATTAAACAATTGTTTTTGACGGTATTCAAGCAGTCTGTATAGGTCATTCTTATGTAGTGCTTTTCCAGCTCAAGAGCTGCTCAGGGCACTAGCCAATACTAATCTAACTCAAGCTACCTGAGGTGCCCACTGTATTGGCGAGAGTTGTGGCTGAGTGGTATATGGCAGAACTAACTTTCCTTGTCTACAGGATAGAAAGCCAATGGTGCCTGACAGGTATGGGCTCGATCCAGCATCTGGGCGTTATGTTTCTCAAAATAATATTTACTTTCTACTCGGACAACCTCTCGGGGGCTTTCTCTCTGGGTACTCCAGTTTGCGTTCACAGCAAAATTTCAAAAACATAACTAATATTTGGTAGGTTGGGTTTTGGCACGCCACAGGCTGCAACTATGCCTTCCCTTGGGGAAGTGGCCCAGAATTTCCTGAAAAAAGGGACAATATAGTGTCAAAAATCACAACAATAAAAACAATCCAAACGAAATCGGTATGTTGTGTAAAAATTGAGTCAGTGGTTATTTGGTCCCTCTCTAGGATAGTTATTGAATATATGTTATGTAGATTGTATATAAAATCCTTAGTTATTTATTTCTGTACTAGTGGTGGTGTTTGTTTTTTTTCAGGACTTCCTGCGTGAGTTATTGAGGGTGATGCTTCCCAGGTTTTTCTACCATTTGAAGTTGTTGGGACAGGATGCTCTAGAGTTGCTGTTTGCCCACAGGTCAGTTCTGAGGTCCTCGGTTACTAGATATATTTAAAATTTAAAAGGTGGGCTGGAGACTTGGATAGTCACACAGTTAATATGCCAAGTTGGTGCTGCAAGTTAGAGATGGATTGGTTAATAATCGGTGAAAAGGAATCCCGCATTATTACAGTATTTTAACAGGAACTGATCACAACACAAGATTTGTGTTTTCTACCTTTATTAAAGCTTGGTGATTTGGGTGCTGGTTGTTGAATTGGACTGGACTGTTATATAAAATAATTATTCACAAACTTATTTTATATTTAAAACTTTATAATATCTGAAACCTCTTGATTCGGCTCTTTGCAGTCAGCTGGACCCTATAAACAATGACTAAATAACTAATTATGTTTCAAACACTCTCTCTTTCCCCTTTCTCTTCTAAAATTTCCTGCTTCACCCAGATCAGCCATTCTCCTTTCTTTCCATTGAGCCCCAGGCTGGTGGTCACTGATAGTTGAATTTCTGGCCGCTCTCTTATAAGCACACTCACTTTGGAACGAGAAACACCGACTAGTCTACAGAACCTTCCTTGTGATGAAAGGGCTAGAGAAGGAGAAAAGGAAAGGGGAAATACTTCATCCATTTTTATTTGCTTTCATATTTCACTCCATTTGTAAATCTCACTGCCCAAAAACGATTTCTTCTGTTGAAGGGTAATAACATTTGAGTCTTACGAGTCTTGGAGTCAACACATGATCTTAGTAATCGTACTTGTGTCTATAGATGGATCTTACTGTGCTTCAAGCGAGAGTTTAATGAGGAGGATGCGTTGCGTATCTGGGAGTCTTGCTGGGCCCATTATCAGACGGACTACTTCCATCTCTTCCTTTGTGTGGCTATCGTGGCCATCTACGGCGACGATGTTGTCGATCAACGACTGCCAGCAGATGACATCCTGCTTCACTTTTCATCACTGGCCATGCACATGAATGGTGACATTGTACTGAGAAAGGTAATGTAAATTTATTTTTATGCCATGCAGCCCTGAAAATGAAACAAAGGTCCCACTAGCCTTTGGCTAGTAACTTAAAAATTTTACTAGCCAAACTAAAAATTTTACTAGCCAAAGTAAAAAAAAAGTTCATTTTAGTGCACTCGCATTTGGCGACTAAAGTTTTCTTTTTAGTCGCCAATTTTTTTTTTTCACTAGCCATGGCGACTAAATTAGTCGCCATTTTCAGGCCTGCCATGGCTGTTGGAAGTGTGTGTATGTGTTTTTGTGTGTATGTGAGGATGTTTACACAGCGTTATTGGGACAAACTAGTGCAAGTTTACATACGTTCTTTGGACAGACCTCCTTGTTGGGACGTCCATTTAATGATCCGTGAGGGTTAGGGTTAAGGTAAGGGTTAGGGTTAGGGTTAGAACACTTTAAAGTACTTAAAAAGGGGGTCGTTGCACGACCCATTGTCCACAGAACGTATGTGGCGATAGAGGAAAGTCCAAATAACGGTGTCTGCGCAAGTATGTGTGTGTATCTGTATCTGTGCCTGTTTGGTTTCTTGAAGTAACTGATTGGTTTTAATAGGTGTTGCTTATGTGGTGGTTGAATAGGTTTGTTTAATCAACTGGTTTGTTTGATTCGTTGAATGGATGTCATTATTGACTTGGGTAAAGTAGATGCGATTAGATATGGATGTTAAGCAAAGAAAAAATAAGCTGTTTGATCATTGATTTAATTTAGTCCGGAAAATTAAACCATTAACATATTTGTTTTTACACTAGCAAGATCCAACTGTAACACACTTTCTGCCTAGTTTTGTTTCAAAATGACAATTGTGCTAAGCTTTTTTACACTTTTTTGGGGGGTATGCTTACTAACTCTAAACCAGTAAGGGAAGCATGCATACATAATGTGGGAAATGATCACTACAGCATAGCATTTGGCAGAACTGGCTAGTATTAACGTCAGCAGCATTATTACCAAGAACTACTGTTCATGTCCTTCAGTTTATTGCATACTGCATTGTGCAAATCCAGCTGCGTCATCATCCAGACTAGTTTAGTGCTTCACAAACAGACCTCAATTACTTTTATCTTAGTTTCATTGCATATTGTGGCGCATTCCCCTAAAGCATCACCTAGACTTATCCAGCGATTGATTAAAAAACCTCCCCATTTCCTCCACAGGCGAGAGGTCTGCTTCACCAATTTCGCAGCAAAGCGGTCATCCCCTGCACTCTGATCGGCTTGTGCTCGCAGTGTGACCCAGGGATGTGGGACAGTGGCCACGTCCCGACCATCGAATGTATCACGCATCTCAACAACAAACCTTGTCCTGCAATCGGTTTTCCTGAAGACTATTGACCCTTATTTTTCTTGGTCGGTCAGTGTGGCTCAATGGTCTTTTTCTTCTTCTTCTGGTAAACAACTATGGTTTATAGTCTGGTCTATGAAGAGCGAGCTGGTTGCAGCCAGTTGGCACCTTTAGTGGCTTGAGTTTGATCCTGATTTTGGTCAGCGTCTTGAATAGGACTTTGAGCTAATAAGCGAACTGTTTAAGGACAATGACTGCTACAGAGAGACAGAGAGAGAGGCAGAGACAGACAGAGAGGAGAGAAGGGGTATGACTGAATTGACGACAGCATGACTGACTGAAAAACATTAAGCCTGTCTGTCAAGTAAGCATTTCTGCCTCTTCTTCCAGAGAAAGCTGATGTGACCAAAGAAACGAACGAAGAAACACCAAACAGGTTTGGCTCTGTCAACAAAAACAACCACACTGAATTTGTTTGTTAATTATTAAACATTAGATTTACAGCTCTAAAACCGGTTGTGTGGAATTTTGTAGGGAAATCTAGATTTCTCAGTTATTTCTTATGAAGAAAAGAATACATGACTTGATCAAAACAGAACTTATTTATTCAGGTATGTTTCTGTTTGAAAAAAATTGAAGTCCCATTGTTCTCAGTTCTTGGTCTCCACTTTTAGTCTTTTATCTCGGCAGTCAGTTTTGTGTTTAGATCTGCAATGTAGGATTTCTTTGAAACAAAAATTAAACAATCTCTCAACTGCTGGTTGGATTAGAATTTGTATGCTGAAAAGAACTGAATATTTAATACTGTTGTATAACAATAGAATGTTTCTGTTATGAATGTCTCTTGTTCAGTTTTCGACTTGGAAGTGACAGTATTGTGTGAAATATGTCATACAATAATTTGAATTAGTGATTGAGCTAGTGTAAATCGTTGGATTTAGCTGAGAAAAGATTATGAGAGAAGTGCAGGATTTTCTGTAAAACAACGCCACATTTTTGCCAAAATTATAGCGTGGTAATATATACATTTTGATGTCAAGTATTGATGTTATGTTTAATTGCATAGAATGCATTAGATGCAGATACTGAGATACAGATATGATATTTGTATTAATTCAAGTTGTGTGTTGTTTTTTTTTCTTTTTATGAAGCTTTAACAATTGGGTTGGTTGGTAGGATAGATCTGTTTTGTTTGTGTGTTTTTTTTCCTCTTTGACCTGAGGTATTCTGTTTGTTTTTAGATCAGTGTGAAATTAGGTCTGCTTGAGAAGAAAATAAAAATGACCTTCAAGTGTTCTTTTTTTTTTTTTTTTTTTCGTTTTGTGTAGAATCTCAAAAGTTTTAAATTCTCTTTTTTTCTGCTATTTCAAAATGATGTTGATATTTTGTTTTTCAGAACCTAGTCATTACTGTTTACTTATGAGTGGATGTAGAGGCTTGACTTGTTTGTTTCGTGCTCAGGCAGCATATGGAACCTAAGCGTCCCACAGTTAGTATTTGAATGATTTGAATTTGATTTTTGTATGTGTTGATTTTGACACTTTATTTCCCTTTTTATCAAGAAATTCTGTGCCGTCTCCCCTGGAGAAGACGTCATCGCAGCCTGTGGCGCACCCAGACCCAATCTTCCTAATATTAGTTGTGTTTTTAAAATTTTTGCTGGGGGAGCAAACCGGAGTACCCAGAGAACCCCCCCCCCCCCCCCCCCCCCCCCCCCCACCAAGAAGTTGCCCGAGTCGAAAGTAAATAATATTGGGAGAAACCTACCGCCCAGATGCTCTGGATTGATCCCACACCTATTAGGTGCCATTGGTTTCTGGCCTGTGGACAAGGCAAGCTATTTCAGCCTTAGACCACTCAGCCACAACGCTCACTCAAATGAATGGAGAGTTTTGTTTTGTTTTGTTTTATTATGATAGACCTGCCAAGTGCCCACCTTTTGTGGTGAATACATCTAAAAGATTGCCTGTTCAATTACCTTTTTGGGGAATAGGGTTCAGGTTTTATTTGAATATTATTGTGTTGAATAGTGTTTGGTTGTCTAGTCTTTGTGACAGATTAAGTGTAGATATATACAATTTTAGTCAAATCTATTGTGAAATCAGTGTAGTCATTCGACCATGCAGTCATTTGCATTTGTTTTGTCATTGATTTTATTTGCAGTCTTGCTTCAATTGTTTATTCACCTGAGAGAAAAGCTTTATAAGGATAAAAATATTTTATCAACAACATCTTCATGGAATCAGATCTTTTCATCAGCAGCACAATCTTCATACAATGTTGTCATCAGCTGGGCCTTCTTTTTCTTCTTCATTTTCACAAACTGAAGAACAGGAGGCTGGTGTCATACTAATCAGTCCGTCATAACTGTCAAGAAACTCTTTCATGTTATGGCAGATATGTTGTTCATTATATGATGGTAATATGTTGTTCCTTATATGATGGTAACAGATTGAATTGCTGAGTGTGCATGACTTATCACCTACTATATCATGTGTTCTGCATGTCCAAACACTTTAATTGTATTCATTTGTATTAAGGTTGTATTACTTCAGAGTAACACAGTCATCGTTGTGAAGGTAATAATAAGTATATTTAGCTTATTGAGTATTTTATATGGTATTGTCACATTCGTAAGATTCTGTTTTTTTTTTAATTGGGTTTGGACACTGTAACATTCTGTGGAGATATTTTGGCAACTGTCTGATCTGAATAAAATACTCATGCTGTTGTTTTAGTTTACCACTGAGTGTACAAACGTTTAGAAATCAGGAACGCATTGAACTTTCCTTTGAAGCATACAAGGGTATGGTTTTTTTGGTTTTTTTTACAAACGAAAGTTCTTTTATTTTTAATGCCCCTATTCTTCCAAAGTGTTGTGTTGATATCAGGTAATAGTTACAAAATTCCCTGACAGAATTTTCACTGAAATTCTATGTGTACTAAATTTGAAAAAGAGTGGTAAGCTGCTTGCCTGTTCACCTTTGTTTAGGGTCAGATATATTTCCTTGCTTACAGGTCAGTAACACCAAAATGATTGTGAACTTATAATCAATCACTATGAATGGTATCATTATACTTCCTCATGCAATTTACTATTATTTAATAGACAGAGAAAGGCATTTTCAGTTTTATAAGATACAGTACAATACAACACATTTTTATTACCCCCAAAAGAAATTACAACAGGAGCAGAATCATATTTTACATTCATACACATGAAAAATTCAAAATGACCACATTTTAAATTCATATACATTAAGAGTACTTTACAATCAAAACAGTACAGCTGAAAACTAAGCCAATAAATCAGAACAAGAATCAAATGTTCAAAGGTGATTATCAGAACCCTATACCATAAAATTAGATAAGAGAGGAAAGAAAGGTGTGAAGCACACACACATATACAATATGCCCGCACTGTGAAGACTCCCAGCAAAGCCATCAGCGCCTGTGAAGAGAGGCATTGATCAGAGATATTGCTGTAAAACAACGCCAAATGTGGACTTATAGCGGGCTGTGCCAGTTCTTACAATTTTCGGACGCGTACCTGACAGCAGAAGTTGGAACAAATGTGAAAGAAAGTGGGACGGGTTGTCCTTGATGCTGATGGAGTAAAACAGAGACAAGGTGAAGTTATGATAAGTTAAATAAGTCAGAGTTTAAAAACTCTCCACGGCAGTGCATTCAAGTACTTTCTGACTGTGTCTAAAAACTCCCTTAGTTCCGCCTCGTAGGGTCCCTTAACGCAGGCTGGACTGCTTATAACCTGCTGAGAGACGGCCGGTGACCCACAGCACAAGCTATGCAACTGGCACTCGCCTGGAAGCTTATAATTACTTTAACCGCGCGCCAAGCTCGGTACTGTATAGGGCCAGGAAGGGGGCTGGCGGGCGGCTGCGCTACATGCAATTGAGTGCCTATTGCTTGCACCATTAGGACCACGAGACTTTCGTAAATTCGCTTTTATTACAGAGGCCAACAACCAAACACAAGAAAATATTTTATAATGTCGACCACATCACCAGAAAGTTCAAACTGTGTACTAAGTGACTTCAAATGGTGAACATTGTAGAAAGGATTTAAATTGTTAATTAAAATGCGTATATACACTAGATCGAAAACCGGTCCGTTGCAATGCAATGAAGGGCCGATCAGTACACACGGTCAAATCGACTAAAATATAAGACAAACGAAATGGTATTCTGATATTTAGTTTGTGCTAACACAACACACAGATATGAAAGTAACTAAAATGCAAAAGGACTACCACAATACAAACTTTATTTCACATAATATGATCAATTCTATAGCACAGAGTTAGAGAATGATATCCACTCAGTCGTACGCCGTTCTTTGTCTAGTATGTTAGCGTGCAGCGTGGGAAGCGAGACTGCAGGCATGATATGAGGCTAGCCGGCTGGCTGCAGGGCTTGCCAGCTATAATTAGCCTAGTAGCTCCACTGGAAAGTCCTTTCCAGTGAAAGAAAGCATAGGCGTGTCTCACCAATTGTAGATATAATTAATATATTTTAAACTTCAAATTATACAATAAAAATAATACGTATTTTCTAACATAATTTAGCAATAGCACAAGAAATAGAATCAAATTGTGAATTTTAAGTCAGAATTTATTTTTGGCATGTTCATTTCCATTGAAAGAAAATGGAGATTGTTCTGAAACTGCTTCGTCCTGAATTGTAATGTCCACTCATGTCCAAGATATATTTGTAACGATATCTTAACTGTTTTGAAATGCGATACAGCTGACTGCTCATGAAGGAGTGCAATATTTTGGTGATATTTTATAATTGAGTACGCATTTTACGAGTTTACCCCAGGACATCTGGCTCTGTTTTTATGTGTGTAACTTTGATGTTGGTGATTGCGTCCATGTTTTTTAACCTTCATTTGGTCCAGAAATTTATTCAGATGGTGTGTTGATATTTTGGGTTTATATTTGTCCAGGAGGGTGCACATCTCAATTTATGTGCTAATGTGTTGTTGTGTTGGTCTCTACAAAATATTTACTGCCCATCAATGTCTTGTTACATTTGAAAGTAGAAAACATTTGGTCATTTTGACCATGAAATTATTGTTGATTTACTGGTGGTATATGTACTTTCATCTTGTGTAAAATAAAACATCCATGAAACTCAATCTCCTGTTTGTTATAATGGAATTATTTGCTGTTAGTACTTACGTATGGAACAGAAAGTATATGTTGAAATATTATATTATATTATATTTATTATATTTATTATATTACATACCCCTTGGGGTCATGAGCAATCTTGTCACTGTAGATTGTTCTAACCTATAAAGGGAACAGTGAAAGCCCCAGTTGAAAACCTGTCTTGCCTTTGTAGGCACGACTAATTCACTGCGGCAACAGTTCCCCCCGTTGGAGTGCCGGGGGTTTCAGTATAAATAGTATCCCCACTTTCTGGAAATTTAGTGCTTTAAATTCCCACTGTCGCTGTCTTCATCATTTGCTCTTTCCCATTCCTGATCTGTCCTATCACTCTGCTATACTTTCTTCTTCTTCGCTAGATCAATGACCTACCTTTTTTCTTGAAAACTCTTCCTGGACAAGACTCCTTGTTTGTGTATGAGGTCTGTTGGATCAGCTTGGGAGTGTTGGACGCTTTCTGCCGGGTGGTCACTAGGGCTTCCTATGATTGTATTATTTCGCACTATAGGCATTTTATATGTATGTGTTTTTTTGATGATTTATAATGATGGTTGTATTCTATTTTGTTTTTGTAATCGGGGTGTTCGCGTAGTTGAGGTCAACCCTCAGCCGTCCCCCGCGTGGGATGTCTTTATTGTAAAGTGACTGGCCGGTGGAGGGCATTCAATTTTCCCACTAGGGTTGTTTCGGCAGATCTTTTATGCGGATCGGGGGTTGTCCGGTCCTGATTTGGCTCGGAAGAGTCCGCTGGACCTAAAGCAACAATAAATCAATCAATTATATTACATTATACTACATTACATTATATTATATTTCAAATATAATGTAGACAGTGAAATTTAGAAAATTTTTGTTTCGCATTTGTATTTCTGTTTGGAATTTTCATTGTTATCGTAGTCAGCTTTCGGTGAATTACCCCTGTTGTAATGTACATTTTACATTGTTTTTGTGCCTCATGTAGATTATAACAAAATGTACAGATAAAGTGTATTTGTTCCTTGTATTACAAAAGTCTTTTCCTATGATGATATTGTTTTTGTGTTCATGTGACAAGCTTCAATTTTATTGTTAACTTGTCTGAATGTGTTAACCTGTTTATTGATTATTGAAGGGTATTGTTTTTTGTTAACCTACCAAATTGGATTTGTTATAATTTAACTTACCAACATTGATTTGTCAGAATGTGACTACGTATCTGTATTTATGTCCGGATGAACATGAGCCCGAAGGATACAAAGTAAAGTTGACATTTTATGTACAGTGAGCGTGTGTGTGAGTTTGTGTGGAAGGGGAGTTAGACAGAAGCTCACATTATTATTAGTGTGTGTGACTTGTCATTGACTATTAGTTCTTATGATTTCTGAGCATATTTACTATTGCGATAAACAAAAAGTAACCATAATTGTTTTGGTTGATGGTTTAATTTTAGTACTTCGTACGGTTGTTGGTTTAATTCTCACAGTGGTTTAAATGATATACATGATGTTGAATTCTAAGTGTGTTTAAGTGGGAATTAAAAGGTAATGAAAGTATTTTTCTATTTGTTTAATTTATATATATATAATATATATATAGAAAAATACTGTCATTACCTTTATATATATTATTCACTACCACCCATCTTCCATGGTTATATTGATCTGAATTGTGCATTTGTGACATGAGCATTTTATGACAATAAGTATTGTTCATGCAATGACATAAATATTATTCACTTTATGGCTGGACTTATGGAATACCCTGACCAAAATATTTTTGTCGTTGTGCCATTCTTCTAGCAGACTATCACATATTTGTTTAAGACTTGTTTTTATTCCACTTTGTATAGCTGGTTGTTCCTCACTGTTGTTTTCAATTCTGATAACTACAGCGTAAGTCACCCCTCTCCACCTCCCTCCCCTACTTTCAGGAAATTTAATGCTTTAAATTCCCGCTGTCGCTGTCTTTCTCCTTTGTTCTTTCTTATTCCTACTCTGTTCTATCAATCTACTATACCGTCTTCTTCTCTGCTAGATCGGTCACCTACCTTTTTTTTTTTGAAAACTTTTCCAAAACTCCTCATTTGTGTATGAGGTCTGTTGGGTCAGCTTGGGAATATTGGACGCTTTCTGCCAAATGGTCGCTGGGGCTTCCTATGATATTATTATTTAGCAATATAGGCATTTTCTAGGTATGTGTTTTGTTGATATTTTATAATGATGTTTTTATTTTATTTCGTTTTTGTAAATGGGGGTTCGATAAAGTAGAGTATAACCTCAGCATCCCTGCGTGGGATGCATTTATTGTAAAGTGACCAGCTGGTGGAGTGCCTTCAGTGTATACCACTAGGTTTGTTTCAGCAGATCTTTTATACAGATCAGGGGCGAGTCCTCTTTCAACCCAGTTGTTGTCCTGATTTTTTGGTCCTGATTCGGCTCTTTGCAGTCCGCTGGACTCAGTAAGCAATGAATACCTAACCTAACCTACAGCATGAGTCATTTGTGATGGCTTTATTCAAGTGTTCACAAAGCAAATGTATGGTGGCAGGGATAGCTCAGTGGTCAGAGCACACGACGTGTGAGTGCGTCTTGGGCGACGTGGGTTTGAATCCTGACTTCAGCAAACTATTGTGTGATTGCTGGATATTACGGGCCAGCGCCTTGAGAAGCTCTCTGAGCTTGTAAGTGCGCTATATAAGAGAAATCTCTTTTAATCTCTTAAATCATCCCAAAAGGTTGACATTTTGGTTGACATATGCGCCCTTTGAAAAAAAAAAGAAGAAATGTTTGTTATTCTGCATTGTCTTCATATACTAAAAATTAGTAACTAAGAACTCAAAAGACAATGAATTTATTTCCAAATCTGCAGAATAATAATTAATCATAATTATATATTTTGTGAAGTGCAATGCCAAACACCTGAAGTCTGCTTAAAGCTTAACATTCATTCATTCTCAAGCACTTACAATAATGTATATTTCAATAAATCTGGAAGAAAAAGAAGAAAATAAAATAGAATTTACTGCACTGTGGATTATGTGATTTTGAATGGTTGAACAAATGATGGAGCTCAATCATTGAATTCATTGTCATTCCATTAAATTATTATTTTTTTAAACCTATTTCTATTACATGGATATGGATCAGAATAAGGAATTATCAATATCTGTTATATAATGTGTATCTTTGTACTGTGGCGGGGGCATTATAGAACAAGGACTAAAGAAGAACAAAAAATATTCCTTAATACAATGTGCAATTGAGAGTAATATAAATTCATTATTATTAGTTATTTGTGCGAATATTACTTGATTTTGCAATATTCTATTTATTGTGTGAAAACAGCTTTTTGAGTCAAACTAACATTATTTTGATTTTGAAATATTTCTAGGTGTTGTCAAGGCAAATGTATTTTAAGATCTTTGGACAAAATTGTTCTGTATGACATAACAATTCCTATTTCTTCAAGCATGATTGTGTTGGTAATGGGGAAATGTACTTAGCAAGTGTTTTAGTTTCATTTAAAAAAAAAAAGAAAATACATTTTAACGTATTTTCTGCAAGAGAGAAGATTTATCATTTCCATTTCATTAAACGCCAATATTATAATCCAAATTTTAGTTTCTTTGGTCCTGTTTTGCTTTAATTTAATGTATTTTTTTAATTTTTTTTATTGTTGTTTGTTTGAACTGATTGGTAGATAAACTGATTTTGTACTATTTTTTTGGTTGGTACATAAATTGCATTTATTATTTTGTTATATTCTTTATTATTTTCAGTGAACCTGTTATATGATGGGTTTATATTCTTTCACTGTAATAAACGCTGAAATTTTCAAAACAAAAGACTTTCTGTGTGTCATGTGAGAAATTTGTTTTGAAGATGCCTTGAGAGAGAACGAGAGAGAGAGAAAAAAAAGAGAGAGAGATGCAAAATATCGGGGACTTCAGGAATAATATTTGTATTTGTAGCATAATTTTTCAATATTTGACAAGTGGGTGTGAGTGTGTGTGTGTGTGTGTGTGTGATATTTGCTTAATTAAATTACCAATGGGACTATTTATGACATTGGGAATCAAATCACTGATGCGGCAATTGTCCCATTTGTCACTATTTAACTTCATCAATTTCAAAATTTTGTCATCTTCATTTTCTGTTGCTGGGTAATTAATGGGGTTGGTATATATCATTGCATATTAGCGCAATGGAATATATAATATGATTTAATATTTTTCAGAACATATCTTTGCATAAAACATTATTAGATATTTTATTTCCCACGCTTTCAGTCAAAGTCTGTGTACCATACTGACAAACAAAGGTTCGATGACACAAATAAGATAAGCATGGGCTTGATAATTTTCTGACACTCAACATGCACTGAATGAGGGAGAAAATTCATGACTTCATTTGTTGATGCGGTTGGTGATGGTGATGATGTTGTTGGTGGTTGAGGGTGGTTTAATATCATGGGTGTTGTTTGTTTATTTTTTAACATGCTTCTGACTCACAGGTAAAAGTAGCGCAGTGCAGTGAATGAACCTGTGACCTCTGCCACATAAACAGAAGCTCAGGGCACTGTACAGTGTGGTACTTTTCCGCCTTACTTGAACTTGTTTTGACTTTCCTATCACACCATTAATTAATTAGCATGATTTTATGGTCACTTTTAAAGAAAGGGTTAACAGTACTGAGTAAATATTCCGTAACCAAATGAGTACACCCGTCCTTCCAATGATAATTTGGTACGCAGATGATGGGTGGCACATTGTCAATAAATCTTGAACATAAATTGATGTGGTGACCACTGTTTATTATGCACCTAATTCACTATTATGACCTCTGTTTAACATGCACATAAGTTTGCTAGAGTGACCTCTACTAGATCATGAGGAGTACTGCTGAAATCCTAGCTAGCTTGAAACTCAGACCATCATTGACGCATGGAGACCCCCTCCCCTCACTCCCCACCCCACCCCCGACTTCTTTAGTCATGGAAAGTTACTACATTCATTATGCATAAGCATGTATGGCTGTTTCCACTGCACTTGAAGTCACTTTCAAATTTTGAATCTCCTATGTCAACTTGTAAGTGTATCACATACTGGTCTTATATAGGGTTTCGTAAAATTCCCAACTTTTTTTGGACTGCTATTGGTTATAATTACGTACTAACAGTATTATGAATGTAGATTACAACAAGAACTTTCAGCTTTAAGGAAGTCAAGCGTGGTATATATTGCTATGGCTCTGATTGAGTTTGATTGGCAATGAGTTTATGTTTTTGAAGGACTTTGATATGTGTGAAGTTTTGATTAAATAATGAAGTAATTAATCAAGGAAAAAAGTGAATTAATAAACCACTTTGAACAATTAAACTGTTAGGAATGGTTATTTTGCCTTGATTTTTGTGCAGTGATAATAATTATAGTTTTTTATTTTGTCTATTATTTTGTTTTTATGAAGATAAAAGTTTGAAGAATATTTTGATGGCAGTTACGTTCGTTATGCAGTTTCTTCAGTGCAAAAATTGCTAATCGAAAAAATTCTGTTTTATAGTTAGTAGATCCTGGCATAATTTCATTGCTTTATCACTGGATGTTATAGTGATGATGCAGTGACAAAAATGGCTGACACCAGTATCATCATTGAGGTTCCATCTGCTCAGCGCAGGTAAATATGACATTTAATGTTATTTTTTTTGTCTTCTCTCAATTATTTGTCAAAACTTAAATGCCGCATAAAAACGTTGCACCTCCTGATAATTGCAGAAGACAGACCGAAGTTGTGAAAACTCTTTTTTGTAAAACATCCTCCATGTCTCTCCATTGGCCCAACAAGCTGAAATATTAGATATGGAAGGAGTTTTAAATTTTTTAAACATTTGTAATTATTATATGTGTGTGTGTGCATGCCTGAGTGTGTGTGTATGCATGAAATGTTTACCATTTAGAATAATTACTTCCCCTGTTCGAGTGGAATGCCTTGATTATGGTTGTTTTCATGATTTTCTCTAAATCCAGTGAGGTTTCATTATGTTTATAATGTGCATTGCTTAAAAAAAATAACTGTTCATGGGCCTTGAATCACTTTTTTGTGTGAAAAACATGCGCTATATAAATCGATGTATTATTATTATTATTATTATTATTATTATTATTATTATTATTATTATTATTATTCTAATGAACCTAGTTTTACCTTTTGAACG
Source organism: Oncomelania hupensis (assembly GCA_036898135.1). Classification (NCBI taxonomy): domain Eukaryota; kingdom Metazoa; phylum Mollusca; class Gastropoda; order Littorinimorpha; family Pomatiopsidae; genus Oncomelania; species Oncomelania hupensis. The sequence goes on along the minus strand of CM072512.1, from coordinate 47,030,665 downwards.
ATTGACTATTCTATTCCCATTCAGTTCAGGCATATTGTGTTTCTTACTTTAACTGTTTACTTCTTAATTTCAAGTTTTATTTTGCAGGAAGATTGGTGTGTATACCTATATCAGCGACTTTGCCAACATACTGAAATTATTTGTGGGATCCATTTTCCTTGCTATACCATTTGGATTTGCCCAGTGTGGTCTTGCTGTTAGTATAAATGATTGGTTTTTGTACTTTAATTATTGATCAAAACTTAGTTTAGATTGTGGTTTAAAAAAACAAAAGGTTAGTGGGGTCACAACCATCTACCCATGGTTATACAGCAACAGGTTGTGTACACAAGATGTACGAGAAATAATTGTACAATAATTTTGGCTGCATTTCAGGATTTTAGATGAATGCTTTTGTTACACTAAACGCCTGTGTGAGTTTTGACATTTGGAAGGGATTGAAGATATTTGAGGGTTGTTTTTTTTGTTTTGAGTAAATTTACGTCCCCGGACACATTAAGCGTATAGGGGACGGGTGAACCACCACTGTTAACTATGATTTGAGTATTTTGATAAAGGAGAAAGTCATAGTATTTTGTTTTGCACAATATATATATTTTTTAAAAGTTCTTATTAATTGTCTGTGTGCAGTTTGGAGTGGTGGGACTTATTGTGATCTCATTGCTAACAGCTCATTGCGGTCACTTGCTTATAAAATGTCGCTATCATTCTATAACACACATCCTACGACAGAAACTCTACCCCAACAACTTCATGCTGAGGGCCCACAACTCCAGGAAGCCTGTAGAAAAGGGAGTGAACTTGCAGATAAAAGTTGCAGATGTTGACCAATTCATGGATCATTTAACCAAACAGGGATTTGTTTGGCCTGAAAAGAAGTTCGCTAGTGAAACTCACAGAAGCGAAGGTGAATCAGGAGTATTCAAGAATGTTCATGATGCTGGTATGATGAATAAAGGCTACTTGCAGTGTACAAAACCAAGCAAAATAAAGACACATGAAGATGAAAAACTGGGCAATGGAGATGAATTCAAAGGAAATCACACAAGGCAAAAGACTCCACGTGAAAAAACACCAGGAAAGTGTACATATGGGACAGATTTAGGCTATGGATTTTTGAAATCAGCTAAATTGTCTGCTTCAAGTTCAACAGATGGCTACAAAGAGGAGAGAGAACCAGAAAAATCAGAAGCATTGGATGCGACGTATCTGCATGATTTGCAGAGGAGTTTGGTCAAATTCTTGCAGTACGGTGACATAGCAAGACTCTGCCTGGGTAGTTTTGGCATTGCTTTTACAAATTTTCTCATCATTGTCACACAAATAGGGTTCTGCACTAATTACTTTATTTTCATAGCTAATGCTATCGTCAGCTTCTTCCCAGTTTACAACTGTACATTGGCGGCAACCCAAAATGGCAGCAATACTTCTGATTTCAACATTGTCTTTTTATCATCTGACTGCCTGCATTTGAAGGATTACCCTTGGCTTTCAGGGATAGAAATGCAGCAGATTGGGACTGGAGACAAAAATATTGGTGCTATACTTTTAGGGTTGTTTGACAACAAAACGTTACCAGGAATATCTCCATTGGAAGATTTGTTTACTAACTTTTCATGGACCCCAGGATTTCCAACAGCAGCTGACCTGTTGACAAACATTTCCAATGCTGCTACGCTTGCAAATACAGAATCAACAGTGATCACATCTTCTTCGTATGTTGCCACTCCATCACCAACTCCGGCATTAAATCAACTATCAACATTTGTGACAAATCAAGTATTACTTGAACCTGCGAGATTTCTCATGAAAAGCATCTCTTTGAAACTTGCAGGAAACTCTACATCTGTTTCTAATGATTCATCCATTCACTCCTGGCAGTGGTCATGGTCTGATGCACCCAACCTTGGTCTGATGGTGCTAGTTCCAATGGCTCCATTTATCGTCCTGATTTTACCTCGCAAACTCCGAGTGTTGGGAATTTTCAGTGTTATCGGCAACTTGGGTCTTGTTACCAGCATCGTTGTCATCTTTACAGCTTTGATTGATCGTATGTCACATTTTTATTGTTTATTTTCCAAGCTAAAATATTGTGTGCATTTATTGTTTTTTTTTTCCTGTACAAGGAACAATAGCAGTAGTGATTGTTCTTTTTTATTGCTTTTACCATCAAAGACACCTGCTGAAAGTACTTGGCTTCGATTGCTATGAAACATGGCACTGTCAGTAAACTTAGCCTATATCCTTTTGTAAATGTCATTAGTAGTACAGTGAAAGTTTACATCACACTTTGTGCTTGCTCTAGCATTTGGCTTGCCAGATAAAAAGCTTCTTCGTGCATTACTCTACATATACTTCTGTTTCTTCTACCTGCAATTTTGTTCTTTTCTTATTTAGCTTTTCTACTGTGACGTCCCACCACTGTAGCTCAAGTGGTAGAGCGATCGCCTGGCACACCGACGACCCAGGTTCGAATCCCTTGGTGGGCGATATAAAATGTGGCCATTTTCACTGTCCATTTTAGCAGTATGATTGCTCTGGTGGTTCAGTGGTGATTCAGGTCCCTACCCCTTGTGACCTGAGATGGTTATCCCCATCTGCCATATCGCCAATGGTGGGTGTAGACATTAAACCTCAATGATGTTCATTCGTTCTACTTGGACTTTGAATCATTATTAATTTGTAAGAGACAGTACAATGAACGTGTCACTATCAATGCCAACCCACCTTCTCTCGTTGAATCTTTTTAATGTTAAAAACGTGTACCACTATACAGGAATTGTCATCACTCTTATTTTCGTCATTGACTTGAAAAAGGTCTCATTGTTTCATTGCAGAATTTCAAATATCCAGTACATGGCAATGGGCTCTCCCTCAAGGGTTGCCCATGTTCTTTGGAACTACCGCAGGAGCTTTTGAAGGGGCAGGAATGGTAAGTATTGAAGACAGCTACAACTTAATGGTCTGTTCTCGTCATCACAGTTGTCATCTCATCATCATCGTCATCATCATCATCATCATCATCATCATCATCATCATCATCATCATCATCATCATCATCATCACTATCATCATCATCATCATAAATGCTTCTAAGATCATAATTATTGTTTCAGACTGTGTGTTTTATGTACATATAGTGCCTGAAGCAGGTGCTCCATGAATTTAGTTCTACGTGCTAAACAAATTACATTATACCATGGAAAAACAACATAAAAATCTGTTTCTGTTAATGTTTTAGTTTTGTAGGGAAAGATAGTAGAGCCATTACTGGCATCATATCATCTTCAGCATATCATCTTCATCATATCCTAATTGTAACAGCTATTGTCATTCTGGGTCTGGATCTTGATTCCCATCTAAGGTTGAAGTTGATGATCAGCCATAGAAGCCCAATTCTGACAATAAATACGACTTGGGAGTGCGCAGCGAGATTTTATTGTAGCAAAGAAATTTATATTTTTTGCTGGTTCTGCATGTATTGAGTTTATCAATGGCCTATGCATGCATGAGCTATAAACTGCATGGCTTCAATGTCTTTATCATTGAAGTAATCATGCTGTCACTTCTGTTTCAGATGCTGCCAATAGAAGCCAGCATGGAAGGAAACCAACACAACTTTCCCTTACTCCTATATGGCAGTATAGGATTGGTCATGTTGATTTTCATTGGCTTGACTGTCACTAGTTACCTTTCTTTTGGCTCTGCTACTGCGCAAGTAAGTTTGGAGCTAAATCAGTAAATGACGTACCAACTTATCCCAGAATCACTATTGTCAGTTTATTTTTAAATTTTATATACAAGCAATGTTTCCCTTAACCAAAATCGTTGTCAGCATGTTTTTACCAGTGTTCTGTTCTTCCCTCTCAAGTGTGACCAAATAACTAAGGCATAAGTAGCAATTAGCTGTGTTAAGTCAACTTGCGCCATGATATTGTAGCTTAGTAGATACACAATGGGTGCAGCTAGCTTGTGACAAAAAAAGCAGGGTCTTTGGTGCTGTACACATTTAAGCCCTAATCTATTTTATGTACGCAAGGAATTATGCACTATACAAATGGTGAAATAAAGGAATCAGCTGAGACTTAATCTCCTCTAGTCGTTTCTCAGCAATTTCTGTTGGGTTGTTTTATAGGGGCTAAGTTTGCCAGATGATCTGATGAGTAATAAGATCACTGTAATAAATTGTTATTTTTTACTCTCCACCTCATCCCCCCACCCCTCTTCACCCTCCCCCCTTCTCCCCCCCCCCCCTTCTCCCACTCTCTTGGTATTTGATTGCTATAACAAGTTGGACCACTGAAATCCAATAATAATATTTTTAATGTTTTTTTGTTTTTCTTGGCAGTTGATTACGATGAACTTTATGGCAGGATCGACCTTCAGTACAGTAGTGAATGTGTGTCTGTTGATTGGCATTCTCTTTACATTTCCCCTCATGATGTTTCCTCTTGTCCGCATGGCTGAAACTGCTATCGACAACATTGGTAAGATTATGTCAGTAGTAGGGGAGTTTTTAAGCGAGACCTTGATTTTCACTTCTTTTGTTAGCAGGGACTACTCTTTGTTGGTGATGTCAATACTTGAGATACATTCTTACTATGCAAAGGTCAGGAACTCTGTTGGCCACACAGATCATGGTTTTGTAAAAATGGGCTTAATCATGAAGTCAGCGTCATTTGTTTATTACATAGGTAAATATAATTATAACATCCAAAATGGTTTCACATTGTCAAAGGGACCTAATTACTCAACCCTCTTAAATGTGAAAATGAGAATCAATACTAGTTTTGAGACTTAGATCATAGTTTGAAGCAATGTACCGAAAACTTCGTTACCACAGCAGTTATACCCGCATATCCCGTACGCTTCACTAAGCCTCTGACCCTCTCTTCTTTCAGATGTCTTACACAAAACTTTTCTGTTGGCCTTTGAGCCTTTTCTTCTAATGGTCCAACCCTCTGGACAAGTTCCCTCTCTCATTGTGGCAAAAGCCAACCTTCTCTTCTTTGAAATTTGCTCTTCAAACTCACCTTTTTCTGCAAAGGTGATGACCTCATCTGCCAACAACTCTGTACACCTAATCGTTCATGTTCATTCTACCCAACTACCCTCATCTTCACACTTTAATTTGTTTTAAATTATTGTTATTATCTGTGCGTGAGTGTGTGTATCTGTATGTGTATGAGCGCTTTTAATTATTCTTTGATAAGATCAGGCGCCTTATAACATTATTATTATTATATGAACGAACCAACTGCTATGTGCACAGCAAGTGTACGAAATGAAAATGAAATTAAATTAGCATGAAAACTGCAAAAGTGTACATGAAAATTATGCCTAGTATTTGATATTGTACCTTCAACTATAGAACTATGGCATCTTGTTATTTGTATAATGAAATTTGTACTTTTGGATGTTTACACCAAACTTTTAGCAGAATCTAAAATGGAAAAGGACTTTGGTCAAATGACTATCTGTAGCTATCAAGTCTGATATTTATTTTCTATCTTACTTGAGCAGTTCACTTTTCATTACTATTATTTTTCTGATGTTTTGCAGAAAAGACATGTCGGAATAATGGAGATGATGTAGAAGAAACATCTTCACTACTGGAATACAAACCCAAATCTGTAAGTGGATGTCTGAACATTAAATGCAAGTGTGTGCGTGTGTATTAATACGATTAGGTTAGTGTGTATCATCAGTTTGTGTGCATGGATCTCCTTGCATGCATGTATCAATGTGTGTGTATTGCCACTGATATTATGTTTGTCATCATCATCATCATCATTATCATCATCATCATCATCATCATCATCATCATCATCATCATCATCATCATCTATAAACCTCAAACCTGGTTGCGTTGCAGAGATCTCTATGGAAAAGCAGCTTGGTGCGTATTGCATTGGTGCTGATCACATGCAGCATTGCAGTTTTTTTACGGAAAAGCTTTGCCTACGTTTCTGCCTTTGTAGGTAAGTGCACACTTTTCATGCACAAGAACTGTTGTTGTATCTGGAAATACTTTGAAATAGCCAAGAATCAGAACAAACCAAATGTCGGTCGGTCTGTCGGTTGGACACTAACATACCTCAAGAACCATGAAACGGATGTTAACAAATCTTTATTGGAACATTAGTTAGTGGCTGCCTCCCAGGTTATCCTATTTGTTCTACCGCAAAGGTCAAGGTCACCGCAATCATTTTGTTGCTAATATTGTTCAATATATATTTTTTAAATGGTGGAAGTGAGTTTGTTGAGTTTGGTCCAGAGGTACTTCAAATCATGGGCCATCCTTCAGTAGCAGTCAGGTTGTCAGTCAGTCAGTTGGTCCTTCACTCCCCATTTCGCTTTTTTTGTTCAAAACACATTATTTGCCTTACTGAAACACAGTTCATCATTTTTACTTCGCTGATACTTTACCTTTGGTGAGCATGTTAGACCATTGTTATTTGTACTTTCTCAAACTCCAAGGTCATAGTGCTGCACCATTTTGTCAACGCTTTGTGCACTGCATCAAAAATTTGGCTCAGCCTATTTGGGGTCATTCTTTTTGGGTAATTCTTTGCTGGCAAATAGTTCAGATAGTGGGCTATCATTCCATGTTTACCTTTTGTTTTGTTAGGATAAAGCCCAATCACAACACAGCCCCAAAAATGAACACTTTTAAAATGCTTAGTTGTTTTTTTGTTGTTGTTTTTTTTGGAGGGGAGGGGGATGGGGGGAGGGTGGTGGCTCTGTGTGTGTGTGTGTGTGTGTCTGGAAATACAATTTGAGTGGCTTGCCATGTTGTTATACAACATGATGATATGCTCACAGTGGTGAAGAAACAGAAACTCCGATGGTATGGCCACCTCACCAGATAATCAGGCCTTGCAAAGACCATCCTGCAAGGCACGGTGCAAGGATGCAGAAGAAGAGGGAGACAGAAAAAGAGGTGGGAGGACAATATTATAGAATGGACTGGCTTGACACTGAACAAGGCCATGAGGGTTGCTGAGGACAGAGAAAGATAGAGTACGCTGGTTAAATGATCATCTGTGGTGCCCCAACGATCTTCAAAGTTACGGGATAGGATAGGATAGGTTAGATTGTTATATTTGCTTTCACAGGCCTTTTTTGCACAAATAAGATTGACAGGAATTGTTGCCATGTGGATTCCAGATTCTGTCTATTCTGAACTGTTCTCACAAATATTTTCTAAACGCCAAAAAAAGACATGGAGTCTCTGATATCAGAATACGCAATACCAAAATTTCACAGTGAACAGGGTAGACAAGAATTGAACTCACTCTGAACTGATTACGGTGACTGTGGTGGTCATGTGCACAATGCTTTAATTCTTAATACCATAATCCCAGTTTTTAGCACTGAACTTTTCTTAGCACATTGATGTCAGCTCCTGTGTAAAATTTTGTCCCACCGCCGTAGCTTAGTGGTAGAGCGTTTGCCTGGCACACTGATGACCCAGGTTTGAATCCCATGTTGGGGGGTGGGGTGGAGGAGTGGGGTAGGTGGGGGGATTAAAAAGTGGCAATTTTCACTGTCCCTTTTAGCAGTATTATTGCTGTAGTGGTGCAGTGTTAACATAAATCCCTATCCCTCCTTTCCTGAGAAGGTTATCTCCGCCTGTCATGTTGCCAATGGTGGGTGAGGACTCGATGTTTATTCATGTGAGAAACCAACTGTACGGGTTCACTAGTTTTGGGTCCATGCTGTGAACTTATGTACTCATTTTCATATGTGGGAATTAAAATTTATCCATTATTTATTAATATTCAATAATAACTGGCTTTATGTAATCATGGTCTTATGATAGGATGATATCATCCATTTGAGATTGTATTTTAAGAGCGCAAAGAAAATGTTCCCTACTCTGATTGATGTATTATAAACTACTTTAAATGTGTATTTTTTTCTTTGTTTTCAGGTGCACTTGGTAGTATGTTTGTGGCTTTTGTACTTCCATGCATTTTTCACCTGCGTCTGTGCTGGTCCTCCCTTCCTCTGGCAATCAAAATCAAAGATTTGATCATCATCGTTGTGGCTCTGCTGCTCTCTATCACTGGAATGTATACTGTTGTCAGAGATATGATAATAACAAGTACATGACGTGTGTGTTATGTTTGTTCTCTTCTACAGTGATTGTATACACAGTTATACAGATTAAGCGTCCCATCGCCGTAGCTCAAGTGGTAGAGCCCGCGACCCTGATGACCCAGATTCAAATCCCATGATGGGCGAAATTAAAAGTAGCCATTTTCACGGTCCATTTTAGCAGTATGATGGCTCTGGTGATTCAGTGTTGTTTTAGATCCTTACCCCTTGTTCCGTGGAATGGTTATCTCGGGCTGCCATATCACCAATGGTGGGTGTGGGTGTAGGCATTAAACCTCAATGTTCATTCATATAGATTAAATATAAAAATCAGTAGACCATACATGTCAAGTTTTATGTTTTTTCCATAATTCTTACATATTTTCAAGTTTTTTTCACCTTACGGCGTAAGATGAAAATCTTACGTATTTTTTCTTTTTCCCCAACAATTTTTTTTTTTTAATACAAAATTTTTATTTTATTTTAATCCGAAATACAGCCTAGAGAACAGTTCTGAGTCACGCTCGCTCGTGATCGTGATCTCGGAGAAAGTACGGGCCTTGCGCAAGCCCATAGCATTTCTAAACACTGTTTCCGTCTTGGAGGAAAGGTTTTCGTTCATTCAGCTTATTGAAAATGGCGAAACCACCAGCAAAAAAAGCGTGTATTCATTTCGGCAACGCAGTGTATTTTAGATTCTTTTTTCTATTAAGTAATTTGATGATGTTTTTTCGTTGTTGTTTCTTTTGGAGGGGAGGGGGGGGGGGAGGTAGAGGGGTGTTTTTTTATATTTTCTGCAGTGGATAAAGCAGTTATGAAAGGTTTTTTTTTTTTTTTTTTTTTAAATCTTAAGTTGCTTGTTTGTATGGTACAGTGTTTGTTATTTAAAAAAAAATGCAGGTGATTTTGCATGTGTTTGCTAAAATTATTATTATTGTTTTATATTTTTTGTAATTTGTATGTGCGAACACACACACACACGCACACACACATTGAGATTTATTCATAATAATAATATTATTGCCATTAGTTTGTATTATTGCATGAGAACTAATTAATATTAATAAAAAAAATTCCTGCTATTTAAAATAAACAACTCATAATATTAATATCACCAAATAGAAATAATATTCACAATATAAGAGCGAGACATTGCAGTATTATTGTAAAGCAGCAATTTTCTAGACACAAAACAAACTGCTAAATGCTTAAAACAAAAGAAAATATAAAATCATCATTTTAATAAAACTCTTCCTCCCAAAAAAAAGTAATTATTCCATAAACCAATGCTGGTTTAACTATCGATCAATCGATCGAATGTAATATCTCTCTTTCTCTCTCTCTCTCTCTCTCTCTCTCTCTCTCTCTCTCTCTCTCTCTCTCTCTCTCTCTTTCTCTCTCTCAGTTCTGTTCTGTCCTGACAAATGTAAACCTTGCCCTCCTTTGGAAAATCTTGTCTAATCTTGCTGATTTCAAACATATTTCAGCAGGATTTTTCACTAAAATTGAGAAGAAGATACAACTGTGCAACAATTCACATATAAACATAAGAAATAATGTAGAATGTCTTTAAGCATTAATTAGTACTGACCAACAAAATCATACAAGCTGTAGAACATCTTATGTCAATATCATGAGTATAAAACGAATCTACACGAAACAGTAATTGATTTTAAAACAAAATCCTGCATAGCAGGTACACATAAATTAATAACTCATTTTATTTTTGTTTACATGTTGGATTCATTAAAAATTCTGAAAATCCTCCAATCTCACAATGCTTATAAAAATTCTGGAAATCTTCCAATCTCGCACAACTGTTGAAGAAACTGATAAACCTGAAACTTTGGATACAGAAAACCCAAATGCTAACAAATCTTAGCTATCATACACATTAGACTGAAATAATTATTAGGGTTGCAATTACACACAGATCTTCAATCTCATGTCTAAAACAACTAGTTACACTATTCAAAGTACAAACTGAAAGTGCCCAGTGTAGATAGAGCTATAAATTAAAAAAGAAATCTGAAAAGTAAAACATAAAACTTTGAATTTTGGGTGAATACATTATAAGTATACTCACGATGCTGCACACATGTGAGTCAAAACGTCATAACTTGTATACACAACTTCACTGCACATTAAGGTTTTGACAAACCTTTGGATAGAGAAACAACAAACCAAAACTGAACAATCTAGCCAGCACAAAATTACTAAGCTATCAGTTCCGTTCTATTTTAGGTTCCTGGTCCCATTTGGTGAGATTTAAAAATTATTACTGCTCAAATGCAAATTAAGTATTATTAAAGGAAAATATATTGCACACATAATATCAAACAAGGGATGAGTGTTCAGAATATCCTGAGGAGAACCATTCTGTGTGTTCTGAAGAAATACTCTAGGAAAGCAAAATAAAACTAAATTAGAAATGTATTCCATCCTACAACTCCATCCCCCTTTCTCTACCACCCCCCTCCCCCACCCAGCATTTTCCCTCCTTCCCATAAAGCACACAAACATAACACGTTGGATAAGGTGCGAAAGTAGAACTGGTATTTAAACATCACCCGATAGATGCAAACCTTTAATAAGGTTTAGAACTGTAGTGTAAGGTTGAGGACTTCCTGCAGCAGCACACTAGCATTCAAACCCATAACTTTCACAGTGCCGCTCTATTATTAAGGGTTCACGCACTGCACTTTTGAAAATAGGTTTCAATTGTATTTGTTAGCCATCCTCACGAGACAGCTGTTTCCACTTTAGGAGCATCTTCAGTGGTCCCAGGGCTGGTGAGAAAAAAAACAACCTGGCTCATGTGCCTCTGAAATTTTTGAGACAGTTTGCCTGCCAAAGTTTCCTCTAGTGTGGTGCTACAAGGCAGAGGATGAAGAATAACTAAGCTGGAACTGGAAGAAGATTGGTAGTGACGAATTGTCGTGTTGAGATTTGGAAGCTCTGCCACTCACTTGTGGATCCAGAAGCCAGGATGCCAAGAAGATCAAGTTTATTTTAAGGGTGGTAAACACAAGTGGTACTGAATTAGAAGTTAGAACATAAATATAAGCCTATGAGTTACATTATGATTTGTAATGATTTATTTGGTCTGTTGGATTTCAACGGAAATCCAACAGACCATCACACAAGCCATGCATTGGACAACACAATGATATGCTTACAGTGGTGAAGAAACGGAAACAATGATGGTATGGCCACGTCACCAGAGCATCAGGCTTTGCAAAGACCATCCTGCAAGGCATGCATGTGCAAGGAGGCAGAAGAAGAGGGAGACAGAAAAAGTGGTGGGAGGACAACATTTGAGAATAGACTGGCTTGACACTGAGCGAAGCCATGAGGGTTGCCGAGGACAGAGAAAGATGGAGTACACTGGTTAAACGATCATCGCTGGTGCCCCTACGATCTTTGAGTTACGGGATAGGATAGGATAGGATAGGATTTATTTGGAAAAAGACAAAGTTCCAAAGTTAAAATTACCAGTAAATGTTTATAATGTGACTGAATAAAGAATGCTTTGGTGTTAAATAACTGAACTGAAATGCCCACTTACATAGATAAAAAACGTTTTTTCCAGTTCATCCTCACTGTCCAGAAGTGCATTACATATAATTAAAATTAGCTTTCATGCATGAGGATAGACACAACAACTAAAAAAAACACCAAAGTAGCTACATTTATAATTATATGTAGTTAGATGTTAAAACAAAAATCACCAGATATAAATTTATCTGTTGGAAAATACAGCTACTGAAAATGTAGCCAAGAAACTGACCCCAAGTTTTGCCTATATGAGTTACTTGTATGCTCTAAGCCCAAACCTCTGTGTCAAAAGACACAAACACTCCCCCCCCCCCCTTCTCCCTCCCCCACCTCCAAAATAAATAAATAAATAACACCATTTTTAAAAAATTACTACAGTGTGTGGCACTTTACTCGACTTGGCCTGATCAGCGCTTCGAGGCCATAAATGGCCTGTTCGTCATTCTACAAACTGTAACTCTTTACTAAATGGCATTCTCACTGTCATTGATGAGTCCCTGTATATGCAGGCATTTAGGAAAATGGCCTGCCTCCGCATTCACAAAAATGTGCATCCATCGCCAAAAGGACTTGTTTTTGTATTAATAGTTTTGCAAGTTAGTGCAAATGCCTTACACAGCTAAACAGAATGCAAGCAAAATAGTTCTGAATATTATCTATCAAAGCTGGCTATCATACTTCTGGTTTTTCTTTGATGAAAGCAGCCAACTTGCACAAGTTAAAGAATATGCTGCATTGAAGAACACATAATTGTATTTTTGTGAGACATTGCAGTTTTGTTAAAAGCATGACCGCTTGGATAACATTGTAAAAAACGAAATTATGCACACACACACAAAAAAAGTAAGCTCTCTACTGCCATTAGGCACTGCTGGTGATTTCTTGTAGGACAGCATAAACGCCTGCAACACCACAACAAATGCCCAGGATGATTATAGTGATGTCTTTGAAGATGATGGGCGTAGGGAGGCTGCCCCAGCAAAGGCGTAGATGGAATAGGCACGGTAAGATGTAGGCCAGCACTGTACTTCCCAAGGCACCTAAAGATCAAACAGAAGTACATAAATATGAAAGTATAAATTAATAAATAAATATAAATTAATAGCAAAAATTTGGGTAGGGGTGGGTAATGGAAGAATGTATAATTATACTAGCATATACACCAATACTGACAGGCATAATGGGGTTTCTCATTCAAGGCAATTTTCAGGAGGCATATTATATTTCTCACACATTTGACTCCAGCATGCTCACTCTCATGCATCAACACAAAACCCCAGAAATTTTAATAAACTACATCAGACACAAAATGTTACTTTTTGACTCACATGCATAGCAATGTCAGTCTATATATTCATCCTCCACACCCACCCACCCACCCACCCAAAAAAAAATTCTACATTTTTTAAAATCTGTGTGAAATTAGTCCTAAATAGACCCCAAATGACATAACCTTTTTTTTGTCCGCCCATCTGTCTATCCCCCATCTATCTGTGCAAAACTTGCAAGTTGATTAATATCGCAGAACCTGTTTCAACTATCACAACCCACTTGGTAAGATGGTGTATATCCATGAGACCTCATAAATGATCAGTGAATGAATGACTTCACTTCAAGGTCAAAGTCAAGGGTCAACAAATGTCAAAAAATGACAAATTTTTCACAAAATTTCAATTTGTTTTTCTAACTTAGTAATAATGAACTATGATTCTTTGGTATATGATAGATATGAATGAGGGGCACATTACTATGCAAATTTGGTTAAACTCACTCCAAGGTCAAGGTCACTGGAGCTGTCCAAAGTCGGTTAGTACAAGTACTTTGAAGAGACATTGACCATAAACTATGAGAGATATAAAGAACAAACTTGTTGTATTTAGAGATGATAGATTGATCTTTTATATATGTTCCGTTTTTGTGTTGATCTTGAAGGGCAAGGTCATTTTAGGACTTGTGAAAACTTTTTTTTTAAAAGGTCATCACAGAATGCAACAACATTGTGTTATTGGATCATACATGAGCATGAGAGGTCATGTGAAGGTCAAGGTCATCCCAATGTCACTGTTTTTTGGCATACTACAACTTTTGCTGTAGTTTATTTGATCATACATGAGAGTATATGGAGCCAGAGGTCAAGGTTACCTCAAGGTTGAGAACATAGAAAAATCAAAATTGATATTACTTTGCATTTTAATGCCACTGTTTTTTTGTTTGTTTTTTTCTTCTGGGCACTCATTTTCATGTTAAATATTGCAAGTTCCGTAAGAAGCATGTGAGTCATATTGGCTACTTTAAGTTTAAAAGACTAGACTTTTTGAGTCGAGAAACGGTTTTTATTTCAGGGTAAATTCACGTTGCTATGTTAAGAAAATCAATCTCTGTAATATTTCCAGGATGCACTGTAAGTACGTGTATTGCCTATTATATCTGGAATTAATGAGAATTTGGAAGAGTGGATGACGCATGGCAGTGGTGAGAACAGACCTTTAACTAGGTTAAGCAAATTATGAAATGCTCTAAAAATGACTTGCATATATTTCTGTAATTTTTATTTAATTCCCTATCAAAATAACAAACCAACAAACATACCAACAATTCTTCCAGCCTCTGATACGTTACATTATTCAAAATGTAAATGTGATGAAGCATTTATCAGAAAGCATTCCTTATTATATCGGACGCCTGGATGAATCAAGTATTAGCCACAACGATGACCACCACATCCCAGCTATCTTTACATATTATAATAACGTCAACCTTAATTCTAATCAGTAATGGGTCAACAAACCTTCCCAGATATGGGTTAACTACATTATATTATATTAAAGATTATCTTTTCGTAAATCTAACAACACAGATAACCTTCCCAAGGCAAGATTATTTACAGGCTGGTTTATAAATACATGGTAAAAGCCCTGTTGATAAGATAACAAATGTTATAACCTGCCAGTTAGTTCTAACTGTAAGTTCGTCCTATTGGAATAAACTGTGTACTAAAATTGTGTAGCTATCAACTGTGCTTGTAATCTATTTCAAGAAACTAAGGCAAATGCCAAACAACAACCAAATACAGATATGTTAATGTGATGAAAGATTTCAAAACAATACGTTAGTTAAATAAAAATGTAATGGTTAAAGAGAAAAACCGTTAGGTGAGGGATTGGTGCATACTATAAAAAACAATAACCACTGTAACAAAACCAACGCAATTCTCACCCAGGTGACCCCCCAAACACCCAGAAACATGCGTAAAAGCTGCAAACATTATAATATAAATGAACGTAAATTTAAACTTTAAAAACAAAACACCAAAAGAAAGAAAAAACTTAAGGAAATTAAACAAATTAAAATAAACAATACCTTTTCATGTCTGCAAAAATTATGATGGGAATTAAAAAGAATAAATGATACAATTGGATGGGCAAAGTTTAGTTCATTACATTACATTACATTACTGTTGCTTTAGGTCCAGCGGACTCTTCCGAGCCAAATCAGGACCGGACAACCCCCAATCCGCATAAAAGATCTGCCGAAACAACCCTAGTGGTAAAACCGAAAGGTCTCCACCAGCCAGTCACTTTACAATAAAGACATCCCACGCAGGGGACGGCTGAGGTTTCACCCCAACTTATCAAACCCCTGTTTACAAAAACAAAATAGAATACAAACATCATTATAAATTATCAACAAAACACATACATATAAAATGCCTTCATTGCTAAATAATAACATCATAGGAAGCCCTAGTGACCACCTGGCAGAAAGCGTCCAATATTCCCAAGCTGATCCAACAGACCTCATACACAAATAAGGAGTCTTGTCCCGGAAGAGTTTTTAAGAAAAGAAGACGATAGTATAGCAGATTGATAGAACAGAGCAGGAATGAGAAAGAGCAAATGAGAAAGACAGCAACAGTGGGAATTTAAAGCACTAAATTTCCAGAAAGTGGGGATACTATTTATACTGAAACCCCCGGCACCCCAACGGGGGTAAAGTTTAGTTCAAAAGCACTACAGACATGTATGTACAAAGAGCGAAACGGTCAAATGCACACATCACACAACACATAAAACATCCACGCGCAAATATAGAGACTGCTCTATTCCTAAGAATTAAACATTTCTTACCAACAAAAGCAGAAATGTATGCAAAGTAGTTCCTCAGTAAAACTGCTAAGCCACCAGCACTGAGAACCAGAAATATTCGCAAACAATTTCGTTTCCAGGTAGCAACCTGTTTCAGACATATGAAACAATGAATCCTCAATGAACATCTTTCTTCCTTCCCGACTATTTACTTTTATGACAACTGTTATTACAGTTTATTATTGATGACTGTTGTTGTTTTGTTAACAGTGTAGTATTCTTACTATTGTTTTGTTTCCTACAGAAAATTAGCATTCCATTTTGCTACCAACAGACTTAATTTTTCAAAGATTGACTATCAGCATTCTTAGGCACAGCAATTTGCTTGCAAAACATACCAGTTCAACAACGCTTCACCAAAATCTAACAAACAAAATCAGTTTTTTAAAAAAGACCAGAACATTACAAAAATCAGAAAGAGTGAGATGATAAATGATAACAGCTACATAGTTTCAGAATATTTCAGTTATTCACCACATTAGATCTTTTACACAGACAGACCAACATAGAAAAAGATGGACAGATAATTTGGTAAAAATTGCACACCTCACTGGAAACTTTCCCTGCTACTGGCAATAAAGTTTCTTCCTTTGGAATCAAAGATTGGCTATCTGCAGATTTATCTTCTTCTGCTTTGGGGCCACATATACGACCTGCAAAACCCGCAAACA
This sequence comes from Oncomelania hupensis, assembly GCA_036898135.1. Classification (NCBI taxonomy): domain Eukaryota; kingdom Metazoa; phylum Mollusca; class Gastropoda; order Littorinimorpha; family Pomatiopsidae; genus Oncomelania; species Oncomelania hupensis. The sequence continues at coordinate 47,014,188 of CM072512.1, read as the reverse complement.
CGTAATAAATACATAAATAATCAAGTAAATACTTTTTTTTCTTAAGGTACATAAAATGTATTTAATAAATAAATAAATAGATAACAGAACAACAAACAATAAAATCTTACCATTGCCAAACAAATAGAGCTCAGCAAGTTCAATGACAGGGTACAGCATGAGTGGAAAAGTCAGCAGCACTCCTATGCACAGACAGGCGTTCACCGCAATGCTTAACCACTGCCCATTGGGAATGTTGGCATTGATCATCTGCTCGATGCCTTCGCCAAACCGCATGTACCCCACTATTCCAAAAAAGGCAAGGACCAAGGTAAGAACAGCAACGGCTCCGTACAAAAACTTGGTAAAGTTGTGCCGGTTTCCCTCCATACTGGCTTCTATAGGTAAAATCTGCAATCAGGCGAACAAGAATACTAACGCAACAAGATAGCTTCTAGGAAGCAGGATTGGTGATAAACGTAATTACAACTGCTATTAAACCAAGTGCAAATAGGGGGCCAATGATACATAAACAACATACAATTTTTAAAACTTTTTTTAAAAAATAGCTTGGCGATAAACGTAATTACTGCTATTAAACCAAGTGCAACTCTAGGGGACCAATAATACATAAACAACATACAATTTTTAAAAACTTTTAAAAAAAATTAAAATAATAACACTAGTAATAATTTTTTTATTTTTAAACTAGAAGGGCAAAGCCTATATATGCCTCACATGCTCCTTATGGAACTTGCAATATTTAACATGAAAATGAGTGCCCAGAAAAAAGTAAATGACACGAAGGCTTTAAAATGCAAAGTAATCACGATTTTGATCTTTCTATGCTCTTGACCTTGAGATGACCTTCACCTCTGGCTCCAAATACACTCATGTACTATCAAATAAAACACAGCAAAAGTTGTATTATGCACACACAAAAATACAGTGACCTTGGGATGACCTTGACCTTCAGTGACCTTGAATGTGGGATAACCTTGACTCTCACATGACCTCCCATGCATGTCTGATCAAATAATCCATTGTTGTTGCATACTATGGATTAAATAAACAGCAATTACACCTATTTTTTGTATGTTTTTGAAAGGCCTAAAATGACCTTGACCTTCAAGATCAACGAAAAATTGGAACATATATGAAAGATCAATCTATCATCTCTAAATACAACTAATTTGGGCTTTTATATCTCTCATAGTTTAGGGTCGAGGTCACTTCAAAGTACCTATACAGCTTTTGGAGTGAAGTTGACCAAATTTGTACAGTATGTGTGTCTCATTGATAGCTATCGTGCATCAAAGAATTTTTTTTACTAATATTTGTTGACCTTGTGATCTTGACGTGAAGCCATTCATTAACTGATCATTTATGAGGTCTCATGGGTATACACCATCTTACCAAGTTTGGTTGTAATAGATGAAATAAGTTCTGTGATATTAATCCACTTGCAAGTTTTGCACAAACGGTGGATAAAAATTCAGACAAATAGACTGACTTTTTTTATGTGTCATTTTTGGGCTATTTAGCACTCATCTTGCACATATTTGCAAAAAAATTGATTTTTTTTTGTTTGTTTCTTGAGTACATAGACTCATATTGCTATGCATGTGAGTCAATAAAAGATTGTTAAACTGAAGTCACAGTCATCTAATTGTAGTTTTAGGATTAGCAATACCCAAAATCATTCAAGAAATTCTAGACTGATGTAAACATCTGCAATAAGTAATGTTCTTAGATTTATTTTATATAAATACATTCTTATTTCAATCAGATTTTTGGACTTGACACAAATGCTTACAGTGCCAATGCCTTCATATGCGCCAGTCACCATTCCAAAAAAGATTGGCATGTCTGCCCAATTCACCCAGACCCAGCTGCTGCTTGTTTCAAAACCTGAAAATAAATTTAGTATTGGAGTATGCAAATATATATATCACATCACATAGAACATATGAATCTGAAGACCATAGAAATACATGACATAGAATTATGCTTTAACAATTAAAAAAATAATTAAAGTTTTCCTCCCCTCATCAATGAATAAACGAACAAAACCAAAACAAACATCAGCCCATCAGCAATGTTCCCATGTTATAAGATTCCATATAAATCTCATTAAAACCTTATGCAAACACACATGTACACGAACACATACACAAATGCATATGAACTTATCACACAGATTAACTAATTCATTAATATGAACTAAACTGCTGCAATTCTAATTCTCACCAGAAATGAGGAAGATGAAGATTTCCACACAGCCGATCATGATAGAAGCGTTGGCAATGAAAGAGATGAAGCCCATCTGTCGCAGGCTGCGGATCATCGTCATAACGATGAAGAAGATGGCAGGCGTCAGGACCAGAATCTTCAGATTGGGAACATGCTTGCCTCGAGACAAGATCCAGGTTGTAACGTTAGACCATGCAAAGCCTGTTGTAGAATCAATGCTAGTGGTCGTGATATTGGGTGTGAAGGTCGTAGCGATGTTCAAGTTTGAAGATATAGGCATGGTGGTTGCTGTTGTTGCAGTGGAGGCATTAGAAGATTGTGCTGAAGTCTGAGCAGACAAAGTTGTGGCATCTGTCCAATCTGAGGTGGGAGATTCAACATTCTTCCCAGATAGCAAAGCTTCTTCATTTGACAAACCTGTTATTCCATTCAGGCTTGGTGTTGATGAAATATAACCTGACAGGACACCTTCAGTGGCATAATGGGTTTTAACGCTTTCAGATTGTAGAAACTTCCTGAAGCCATTCTCGGAACTTTCAGTTATTATTGTCACAAACCCTTGTGAACCAGGGGTACTTCCTTCATCTTGTGACCGTTTGCTTTGCAAAATTCCGGGCATGACTTCTTCCAAATGGCCCATTTCAACAGAGATCACTCTCAGAGAGTTCAAATGTTGCACAGCAACACACTGCTGTACATCAGAAGAGGCAGAATTGTTTAATGTGCCAGATGAACAGTTGTACAAGGGGAACATGCTCTGTATAGTATTCCCCAAAAGTATGTAGTAGCCGATGCAGAAACCAAATTGTGTTATAATCACTGCCACATTCACAAGAGCTAACCCTTTGGTTCCGAAGCATATACAGCCTATGTCTCCGTAATTCATAATCCGTTGAAGTTTCTTATACATTTTCGTTTCACTGTTGCTAGTGCAGTCATCCTCATTACTATCACTGCTCGTGGAGCTGTATCGTGATTGATGGTCTGCAGAATTCTGTGTGCTTGTGTTGACATGTTCAAGCATAATCTGTCGAATAGCGTGATACTTGCACTTGGTCAGAAGTTGGCAGCAGTGAGCTGTCAGCACTGCAACAATGAGCAATCCAGCGATTCCCAGCTGAAACAGACACAGCCAAATTAAATGGTAAATTGAAAAGTACACAGAATCATTATGAGCTGCTAGCAGTTATTAGGTTAGTCTGAGAAGCATGGTTTGTCAGTGCAACACAATAGATGTAACTATATAGATTGCAAATATCTGACAAAATTAAGTGCTGACACTTTATTACCATTTACAAACTTACAAAATATTAGGCATTATGGTATGATGTTGTGTGAACAAAAAAAACTGTTATATATACTGGATTGGATTGGGGAGGTGGGGTGAGGGAATAGGGAGGAAGAATCAATAACACAGCTACAACATTATAATAAAACTAACTAAAATTAACTAAAACTAAAATTAAATTAGTTCCGTTTTGTGATAGTACAATATCAGACTAGGTTTAGGGGTAGCGTGGTAGTGCAGTTGATATGGTGTTGTTTTTGTATGCCAAAGGTCGCAGGTTTGAACCCCACAGGGGACAAAATTATGTGATTTAGGTACGAGACTTTTCGGGTCACCAGGGGATTTTTCTGGGTAATCTGGTTTCTTTCGTCCCTTCAATAATAGTATTGGATGCAGTCAAGCTAAATGAAAAACAAAAAAACATAACAAAAGAAACAAAAATTTAAAAAAAAAGTGTTTGTCTTCCACCTTTTGTAACAGCGATTTCTTGAGATCGACTCGCTTTGAATTCAATTGAAGAAAAAGCGCATAACTACATCCTGTTTTATTATTATCATTGTTTCAACAGAAAATAAAGATGGAAAGTAGATATAATTCATGATGATGATGATTATGTTGAGCTATAATCAATACAATTATTACACTACCATACCATTACCAGCATTGTGTTGTGTCCTTGGGAAAGACACTTTACTCCCATTTCCTACTCCTTCGGATGAGAGTATAAACCGAGGTCTAGTCTGTGTCGCATACATTCCATCATAACGGACTTTAAAGATCCTGACACTCATGTCCTAGACGCCGAGTTGCCAACCCCCCAAAAAGTTTTCAGTAGTAAAAATTCTGAATTTCAGTAGTTTTATGACATTTTCAGTAGCCATACGTCCTCGCTTTTTTTTTTAAACGAAGACATGCATACACACACACTACTAAACAAGCACAGTTGCAAGGAAAGATGAAACACTTCATACAATACTCCACATTTATTGAACTTGCTATATTCTCTCTCTGGGAACATGTCTAGTCTTTAGCAAGGCCCAATCTGGTGGCAGCCTTGCACTTTCTCAGCAAATTGTCAGATAGCTTTGAGTGCCTTGCTAAAATCTGCCAAGCACAATGTACAATACACGCTGTGTTTTGATCTCGATGATGCAGTGATGCACGGAAATTTTTCAGAATACTCTTTCCTGTACTCTTGATTTGCTGTCCTCTTCTTTTTTTTCTGGGCTTTCATCGCTAGTTTTCTTTCTTTTTGGCATCATGGATTCAAAATACGCCGCACACAAACTTTTCTTCTCGCTCTGTAGAACGTGACCCGGAAACGAAAGTGTCACAGAAAGGTCGAGGTTTTGTGCACCAATTGGCCGTTTGCAAAACCACTTCAAAACCACTTGGTCGAATTTCCTAACATGCACTGGGAGCGTGATCTATTACACCGTGCACGTAAACCGAATGACCGTGACCTTGAGGTGCTACGGGAGGCACAGGCGCTCAATAAAACTCGTTAAAAATGTAATACTATCGTCGAAAATTGACTTTCCGTAGTAAATTTTTGATTTGCGTAGCTGCGTATTCATTTCCGGAGTAAACTACGGAAATTCCGTAGTGGTTGGCAACCCTGTAGACGGGTGAGTGCCGGTGACAAGAACACACCCAGCATGCACCTAGGTCCTTCTCCCCCATCCCTGGCTGCCCAGGATTGTGCTCAGTTGTCTGGAGCGTTTTTACGGTGCGCTTAAAGGCTGCAAGTTGGCGCCTCAGGCGGCTTGAGTTAGATCCTGTATTGGCCAGCGCCTTGAGCAGCTCTTGATCTGGAAAAGCGCTATATAAAAACGATTAAATAAATAATAAATATAGCATAATGATATGCACAACTGAATTTGATTATACTTTATAGTAGCAATTATAATGAAAGAAAAACTTTCATTTTAATTCTAGCTTTGTATAAACATGCGCATATGCCTGCTCAGACTTTACCTGTCAATATAAGCTTTTCGTCCCAAAACATACATATTATCAAGAAACACACCAACCTGCACCAACCACATATGCCATCAGCATTGGTAAATATGTTGTCTGGGAAACACCATCAGTTATTGCATTACATTTATAAAGAAAATGGAGGATTTCCTGTTCTCTGCATGGAGTCTTTTTCTGAGAGCTGTGCTGTGATGCATTATTATTATAACATGTAATGGCATAAAATTGAAGTTTCTTTATTGTTTGTGAACATACAGCTCAAAAAAGCTGCTAAGCACACTGACCACTAAGTCGGTACATACTTAACCTAACCGACACACCACATCACCCAAGACACACACCTACTGCAAGCTTGCGCACTGTGTAACACTAAGGACCACTGAGCTTATACCTGAGAGACAGACTAAATGAAAGCACATGTATGTCTGATGTAAACTTACCGCTATCCCACTCTGTCGAAAGGAGAAGGCTATTGTCAGGTAATTGGCTCCAATGAATGCCTTCAGCATATTAGCAAAATCCATCAAATGGTGGCGCAGACTGGGCCCCCTGTTTACATACATTATTTCATCACTTGGACTGGACATTTACAAAGCCCCAGAAAGTTTTGCAATATACGTGTCAAGATCACATTAATTTAATAAGACATGGCATGTCTTATTAAATTAATGTGATCTTGACACGTATATTGCCAAACTTTCTGGGGCTTATGGAATGTAGCTATGATGAACAACGCAGTTTATTTTCAATGCTATCCAATTATTTTCCCTACTTTGTTTATTGTGTACACTGAGTGTTCTGTGTGTTCTGTTTGCTTTCTTTTGTACCCAAACTGTGAAAAGGCTTGAGTCACCTAGCTGTTGGTTCAACTAGTGAATGCATGAGGAAAGTTTTAAAAAAATACAATTCCTCTGATTCTGCATGATATAAACTTTAAAAATATAATAATAATAGTAATAATAATAATAATAATAATAATAATAATAATTAATAATAATAATAATAAATTTAAAAAATGATGATATTGATGTTGATGTTGATGATGATGATGGTACTACTAGTACTACTACTACTAACAATAGTAACAATAAATAAATTCATCATCATCATCATCGATTGTTTTAATCATGGGCATTGTTATTGAACAAAGTAAGTTCTCTTCCTCCATCTTCCTCTCTATATATATCCTATCCTATCCCGTAAATCGGAAGTCGTAGGGGCACCACAGATGATTGTTTAACCAGAGTACTCCATCTTCCCCTGTCCTCAGCAACCCTGATTGTTTCGCTCAGTGTCAAACCAGTCCATTCTCGAATGTTGTCCTCCCACCTCTTTTTCGGTCTGCCTCTTCTTCTACCTCCTTGAACTGTGCCTTGCAGGATGGTCTTTGCAAAACCTGATGATCTGGTGGCGTGGCATACCATCGGAGTTTCCGTTTTTTCACCACTGTGAGCAGGCCATCGTGTTGTCCAATGGCTTGTGTGATGGTCTGGCGGACTTCGTCGTTGGTGATGTGCTGGGTATAGGAAATGCCCAGAAGTCTTCTGTAGCACCTCATCTCCATGCTTTGTATTCTTTGTTGGGGATCTGCTGTGAGGGTCAATGTTTCGCAAGCATATAGGAAGATGGAGATGACAAGGGAGCGCAGCAGCCTTAACTTGGAATGTAGACTGATGGTCATGTCTTTCCAAATTGGCTTCAACCTCGCCAGGGCAGCAGTTGTTTGTGCGATCCTGTAGAGGACTTCCTGTCGGGACCCATTGTCTGATACAATGGCTCCTAAATATTTGAAGCTATGCACTGTGTTGAGGGATTGGCCTTGGACTTTGATATCCGTGTTGATGCAATTGGTGTTGTTGGTCATCATTTTGGTCTTCTCTGCACTTATTTGCATTCCATAGGCTCTGGAGGTGGTGTCAAGCCTCTGTACAAGCTGTTCAAGTTCTTGTTCCTCTCCAGTCAATCCATCAATGTCATCTGCAAAACGAAGGTTAGAGATTGCTCTTCCCCCTATGCTGACTGTGCCTTCGTGATCTGCAAGGGCAGCTGACATGATGCGCTCTAGAAAGATGTTGAAGAATGTTGGAGAGAGTAGGCATCCATGACGCACACCGATTGTTGTTCTGAACCAGTTTCCAATGGCGCTGTTGTGGAGGACTGCACTGGTAGCCTTGTCATACAGACTTTTGGTGACTTCAATAATTTTAGGGCTGATGATGTTGTACACTCTCATGGTTGCCCACAGAGCGGCATGCCAGACTCGGTCAAACGCCTTCTTGAAGTCTACGAACACATGATATAGATGTTGGTGCTGTAGGTATTTCTCGCAGATTATTTTGAGGTTGAAAATCTGTTCAGTGGTACTTCGCCCTGCCCTGAATCCTGCTTGCTCTTCAGCTATGATTTGTTCAGCTTGGGGTTTCAACCTGTTGAGTATTATTTTCAGGAAGACCTTGCTGGGATGGCTGATGAGGTTGATGGTGTGGTAATTTTCACATTCCTGAAGGTTACCTTTTTTGGGAAGAGTGATGACAAGCGACTGGGTCCATGGTGTAGGCCACTCCCCACTTTGCCAGATCTTGTTACAGATAATGGTGAGTGCATCTATCATTGCTTCTCCTCTTGCTTGAAGCAGTTCCGCGGGTATGTTGTCCACTCCCACTGACTTCCCCTTCTTCAGCGATTGCACTGCTGCCTCAACTTCTCGGAGAATTGGGAGGATTTCTTCTTCTTCTCTGTTCTCTGGACATGCTAGAACTGATGGGTCTCCGTTTGGTGTGTGGTTGTAAAGGTCAGAGCAGTAATTTGTCCATCTGTCCAAGACTTCTTGTTCTTCTGTAAGGCATATGCCAGACTTGCTTTGGATCGTGGAGACCTTGGGCTGTTTAACACTTGTCAGCCGCTTCACAGTCTGGTAGGCCTTCTTGCAGTTGTTCTTGTTCAGACTGTTCTCTATTTCCTGGCATTGATCTTCTATCCAGTTCTCCTTTGCTGTGCGACCTGCCTTTTCGGATGTGATTGTTGATTTTTCGGTAGGCATCAGCTCCCTGTGAGGTGTTCTTTTTCTTTTTCATCTCTCTTCGTTTATCACAGAGGTCCAAAAGTTCAGGTGTGATCCACAGCTTCTTCTTTGGCCGGTGCTTTCCAAGGATCTCTGTGGCGGCATCTGTCACAGCTAAGTTGAAGGTGGTGGTCATGGTGTTGACATCTACTTCACCAGCCCTCAAAATGATCAGTGGTGCAAATTTCCCTCCAATTGTGGCCTAAAATATTTCTGCCACCTCCGGGTCTTGCAGTTTGTCCAGATAGAACTTTAGTCTAGTGCACTTTGCTGTGTTTACTCTCTTCAAGTGAAGCCAAAAGGCTTCATCACGAGATCGTGGTCACTTCCGATGTCTGCTCCTGGAAAAGTGCGTGTCCTGCCAATGTTGATGCTTGATCTGAAGTGTTTCTTGACCATGATGTAGTCAATCTGGTAGTGATGCTCCCCGTCGGGACTGTTCCATGTCCATCGTCTAGATTTTTTGTGGAGACCAAGCATGTTTGCCAGTATCAGATTGTTGTCTCTGGCAAACTCCAACAGTCTCAGACCCCTGTCATTTGTCTCGTTGTTGCAGTGGGGTCCACATGTGTCTCTCCAGTTGTGGTGCGCATCTTGGCCAACCTTGGCATTCCAGTCACCTTTTACTATGACTATGTCCTTCTTCGGCACTTGGTCAAGGACAGCCTGCAGATTTTCATAGAAATCCTCCACTTCGCTGTCATCATAGTCTGATGTTGGGGCACAGACCTGGATGATGGTGATGTTGAAAGGGGCTGCAATGTTCTTGTGGACCAAGAATCCAACTCCGTGTTCGTGCCTGTCATCTCTACCGCTGAAATAAAGCTTGTGGCCTTTGTCAGTTATTGTTTCACATATATATGCCTTTCCAGCGCAGTTCGCTGATCCCTAAAACGTTCCATCGATAGTAGTCCATCTCGTGGGCCAGTTCTTCTAATTTTCCCTCCGCATTTAGGGTCCTGACATTCCAGGTTCCTATGATGATGTTATTTCTGGTGCGGATCTTGCTAAGTTGTCCATCAGTAGCACACTTATCGCCTCCGTCCTGGTGGCCAACGGAAGGCGCGGTCCTTGTTGATCCGGGCGACGACCGATCCGGTTAGGAGTAAATGGTTTTAGTCATCATGCAGTGTGTCTTGGGCAAGAAAGACCTGTCAGGGCCCAACGATATCCACAAATACAGTGTGGCTCGCCTTGGCCCCGAGCACATGGTCGGTGAACCCAGCTGTAGTAACATGAGGTTCCTCCGTCCTGGCCGGTGACTTCTGTGTAGAAGACTTTCGCCCAGTGATGCCGTGACGATGTTATTTCTGGTGCGAATCTTGCTAAGTTGTCTATCAGTAGCACACTTATCGCCTCCTTCCTGGTGGCCAACGGAAGGCGTGGTCCTTGTTTTGCTTGTTTACCCGGGCGATGACCGATCCGGTATGGAGTAAATGGTTTTAGTCATCATGCAGTGTGTATTGGGCAAGAAAGACCTGGCAGGGCCCAATCCTCTCCAGGCTGTTGGCCACAGCCGATATCCACAAATACAGTATGGCTCGCCTTGGCCCCGAGCACGTGGTAGTTGAACCTGTAGTAACATGGTTCCTCCGTGACTTCTGTGTAGAAGACTTTCGCCCAGTGATGCCGTGCTGACATCACCCCTGTTAGTCACCTCTTACGACATGTCGGGAAATGTTGGGTCTATTCTAATCAGTGCTCTCAGAAATGAGAGCCTATTGAACACTGGTACGCCCCTACACTCACCTCCCCCTCTCTCTTGATCCCTCTCCCCCCATGCCCCCTACACACACCTTGTGATCTGTGAATAAGTAGGATTTTCTAGTTTGTTTCATGACCCGAAAACCTGCACCTCAAATCTACTAATAGAATATTACCAAATTTAATTACATGCACTCACAGTGCGGTGCAACAAGCCTAGAAGGCTAGATAGTGTAACATCTTTTCTTTTCTTTTTTAAAGTAGCAAACTAGCATAGCATAGCATAGCATAGTTCGGTGTGCAGGCTAAAAACCTTTGGCCCTCATAATTAATCTTAATGAGGGTCCACGACCCACCCCCCTGGCATCAGTGCCTACCAATTTAGAATTTTTTAACCTCCAACTTGGTGGAGTAGATGCTATCCTTAAACAATTTGTCCAAACTATTTTTGAACGCATTAAGTGATCCAGCATCCACAGCCTCGGCAGTCAGGTTATTCCAAGGGGTTACCACTCTATTAGTAAAAAACTTATTAAATTTGCGAGTATTATTAACATTAACATTAGCATGAACACCAGTTAAGGTAATTCCATCAAATAAAATACGCAACGCACAATAAAAACTGCTACCTAATGTAGTCAACTTGTACAATGTTTATTTTATTTACGGCTACTTAGTACTTGTAGTTGTACAATAATATTCATACTGAAAAAATACACAAACCGTATAGGGCCTACAGACACCTCTACATCCGACATGGTAGATTATATAGGTACATTACTGTCACACTGCTCTACATGAGCTTGTGTGTCACTGTTCAGATCTGGGTGCATCAGTTATTAATAGGTGTATTCTCTAGTTTATGTGACCTCTGCTATGACTTGTATTTATCTCTGAGGGTATTTTCTTCATTACATCAAAGACTATAAATACCAAGATAGTCGACTCCTTCATAAGCCTGTGTAACGAAAGTTGGACAGTTTATGGGAAGCAACTCCTGTCGGTACGAGTTACTCCCCTTTTCCCGTTGGCGCGCCTGACCGATTAGACCTTCATTCTGTCTGTTAAAACATTGCTAAGTATTGCAGGAATTATGCAGTGTTAGAACCACCAGATGTTGGTGGTATTAAGTACGTATTATTTATAAATATAAACAAACAATTTTTTAAAATTTCAATAAAAATATATGTATAAAATTAATTTGTCATGCAGCTTGTTTCAAGAAGAACAACTTTATAGTTTTCAATCTTTTAATTGTAATTAATTCACTAAATAATAATATATTCACGAAATTAACTAGGATTAAATATATTGAAACATTAAACATAATGTGAGAGAATTAACAAAAGTAATGTCAATAAAATTAAATTTATAGAATGAAAGCAATATGTATACAGTAAAAGAAAAAAAAGCAACTAAACTAAAGAGTATGGCAGTTTATTTGGAATAAAATATAAATAAGTGTAGGAAATGCATTCAAATAAAAATAATTAACTAGAAAAATACTTGGTAGAAGTGAAACTATTAAGATTTACATTAATTGCAATTGAAATGAAATACATAAAAATGAATTAATTTTTCATTTGTTTATTTTTCAAGGTTATTTATTTCAGTGAATATTTACCGAATGAATTACAATCTTTGATCCGGCATTGTTAAATGCATGAATGTATTTCCAAAACTTTTTATTGTTTCATTTAATTTATACAGTAATTTGCAAATTCTCGCACAAACACAGAGAGACAGACAGATAAAAGAGTACCATGACAAACACAGACAGAAAGACAGATGAAAGAATACTATGACGAAAAGATTGTCAAAGTGGACAGAATGACATAAAAGAAAAAAAAAAAAAGATAAATTGCGTAAAACCTCCAATTCTGTTAACAAACAATTTCAGTTTAATTGTCAGCAAACATTCAAAATACACACAGAAATATGACCATTATAATACTGATACTTACATTGGAAACAATAACTAAACAAATTAATATTAATAATATCGGGACATTTACCACACATGTCACAACAAAATGACTTCAGGCACTATTTACATGTTTATTTGCAAGTGTATAAAAATCAATTGTACATTACTTCACGTACTATTGACATGTTCACACATATTAACATCAAACCTAACTACTAACTTCTGACATTATGTGCATGTATGTCCTACACGTTTACACACACTAACATCACATATAAATTACTCCAGGCACTATTTACATGTTTAAATCCACATTATCATAACATCGAAACTACCTCTGACACTATATATTTACATTGCCTCTCAGCATCGAAACAGCAACCAATCAAATTAACATTGTATACATTACTTTAAATGCTATTTACATAATTATACAGAAATAAACATCACATATACATGGATATGCATGCATCAGACACTGTACTATTATACATGTGTATACATTGTCTCTCAGCATAAAAAAGGTGATATAATGGGCTCTATGCACAAAGGCGTGGCGGCCACGTGCTGCGGGAATAACACGGCGTGCTCGAGTTTGAAAATGGTGAAGTACTGTGCTGCGTTTGGATGCTATAACTTCGACGTAAACCTTTATGCAAAGAAAAGAACATTTCCTTTCATCGATTTCCACTGAAAGATGAAATATTGCCATGACCGCTTTGTTATTCCCGCGCCACGTGACCATGCCGCCGACTTGTGCATAGAGCCCATTAACAACGCCATAAGCTCCAAAGACGACACACAGATTAACATCAAGACAATATACGCATATGTCCATTAAGATTGATCAAATTATTTACAAATTAAAAAGACCACAGGAAAAAACAATGTGTAATTTAAAAAGTGAAAACAATATTCCAATAAAACTGCTTAGGTTCAGAGGGGTGGCCTCGTGGCGCAGTGGATAAGTCGCCGGTTTCCTATGCCGAAGGTCGCGGGTTCGATTCCCGCAAGGGGCGAACGTATGTGACTTAGGTACGAGACTATTGAGGTCACCGAGGGTTTTCTCCGGGCACTCCGGTTTCCTCCCTCCCTTCAATAATGGTACAGGACGCAGTCAATATAAAAATTTCAAAAATAAAAATTCGATTTTCTTTCCGTCTTCTAATAGCGATCTCCCTGCCTTTACACCACCTGTTTGAGTGCTGGATGTGTATTTGGTGTGTGTGAGGGTGGATGAGACAGGTGAGCGTGTATGTTGGTATAGATCGCCGCGCTTTGAGCCTGATTGATTTGGGGAAAGGCGCGTATATAGCATCCTGTATTATTATTATTAATAATGTGTACGTTCCGATGTTCATCAATCGATTTAGCTTGTTGACAATTAGATGAATTTCTAAAATGTTGTGGCAGGAGAGAAAGTCTGTAATCTTTTAATAATTAATTTATACAGTTAAGCAGATAATGGAATTCATCTCCTGTTTCATCTAGGTCACACAAAGAACACATTCTATCTTCTCCCAGAATATTCATGTACCTTTCGAATTGGATTAGCAGTTTGTGAGAACTGAGCCTAAATCATAACAAGTTAATTCTCAATAAGGGTTACACATGAACTAAGTAATCTTCAAATCAAAACGTTTCTTTAAATATTCTACAGGTAATACAACAGTAGTGATTATATATTTCACAAGAACTGGCCATTCAAGTGCTGTTTGACCATGCAAGGTCTTAAAACAATTAAAGAAATAATTGCAACCATGAGAACATACGAAGGACAAACCCAAGATCATGTAGTATACAACGAACAGTACTGAGCCAAGACTAAGAGATTTAACCACAGTGATAAATCCGTGAGAGATTTTAACTCAGATAAACAAATAGGAACAAAGTGAAAACTGAAGTACTTGCATTTTAGTGAAATCATTACAACAATCATCAAAGTTTAAACCAAAAACACAGTCACCTGCATTTAGCATCCCTAAAAATAGGAAAACAGCCAACTTAACCCAAAACCATACAATGATACAAGTTGGCATACTGGTTTTCACATTGAGAATACGGTGTTGTTTTTTTTTTACATTTTAACTGTACTGTCACACATGTTCATCCTTTCATGTGCCATACCTGGCAGTTATACAACACTATGGGTTTTACACATGTAACAAATAGGTCAAGCTGAACGTAAGTGGCAAATCCAGCTTCCTACATTTCTTTACAAGTGCACGTTCATCGCACGTTCAGTGGACAACTCTGGGTTTCCAAGTTGTAATGAAAAGTATTATTAGTAAATAAAAAGTGGCACCTAAATATTTATACCCCCATTCAATTTTAAGAATAACATTTGTTTATTTCATTGAACGTCTATTCACCGAAGTGATTTTAGACCAGGATAGGACATTAAGGGGAAGGTAGGAAAAAAGATAAGATATTTGGCTAGTAGGAAAGGGGGAGGGGGTAAATGGGGGATAGAAGGGGGAGAGGAAGAAAAACATTGTTAAAATCAATTTGAAAAAAAAAGAATAAATAAAGAACTTAAAATTAACACAAAGTTATAATTTCAGGATTGATAAGAATGTAAAGTCATCCAACAATAGCAGCTAGACATGAGCTTAGTTTGAGCAATCTTGAATTGTAAAGTGTTGAGTTCACTCATGTCTAAGCTTCATGAGTTTTCGATTTCTCTTCACAGATTTTTTCTCAAAAGACCTGTTTGACTCAGTCAATGAAAAATGCAATCTAATGTTCGTAAAGAGCCCAATGACAGCTTTTGCTGGTTCACATTTGTTTACTGGACACACTAACATACCAACAGGCAAGCTATTCTCCAATTTTAGCAAAAGTCTAGACCTCACAGATGTCATATGCATGACATTTTCCACACATGCAACAAATTCTGTTTCCAAAATGCCTAAGGCCTGTGTAAGAACTGCAGTGGGAACAACCAGCCCTGCACCTGCATTGAGATAATCATGTTGTTTGTGTAATAGTAGTAATTCTGTGGTGCTCCCACTGGGAGACCCTTTTAACATAGTACTGCACATGTCACACAAACACCCAGTGCTCTCCAGCTTCCTGACAATGTATCCTGCAATGTATGCAAGTACATTGTCTTGAACCAGACAAGCAGCTGGCTCTCGAGGGGCAGGAATGGCAATACTGAGAACATCAGCCCACTGGGCATCAATCTCTTGTTGATTTTGTTCCGGTGACTCTGTTAACAAATTTGTAAACTTTTCACACGCATTCAGATCTAATAGAAAACTGAAACTGTCAGCTTCGCAGTTGCTGTTTGCCCCCTGAATAAAAAACGAGTCTGTCATTGTCTGGCTAAGATGTTTTCTGAACTGGTCAGCACTGGGATTGTCACAGTTGCCACCTTTAGCACGAATTACAGAAAATAGATTTTCTATACAATCCTGATTAAGGCAGTTGGTCATCAAAAATTTCAAACCATGGTTAGCTTGCAAATCCTGCCACAGCAACAGCAAGGCCCGGATTGCCATTTTCCACCCTGAGAGACAAGGCAACATGGTTGATCTAGCAGACACAGGAAGACTGATTGTGTTGAGCCAAGCCAAAGTGTTTTTTAAAAACTCAACATGCTGCGTCTTTGCACTTATGCCATGCCTCATTGGTTGTGCAGAATGCAAATTTCCACTATTAAAGCAGTTGAACAACTGGTCAAATTTGTCCAAAAACTCTGCAGTAGCCCCTGCAGCTGGCGGCAGAACATGAAGTGCCACCAAAGTGGAAATGCCGGCTGCTACAGAATGGGACAAAACCTGAGTTGCATATCTGACGCGCAATGTAGAAAATGCTGGGAGGTAAATATGTTTATCTGTAAGATGGGGTGCAAGTCTTACCGAGTTTTGCTTGTCAAACTCATATAGATGTGCAATGAACCTCCAACTGACCTCTATATTATTCAACACAAAACCTGTCTTGCAGAGGTTGTTGCGAATATTCTTTAGCAAATGGGGTGGGTCATACATGACTAATATCTGCTGTCCATTGTGAAGGAAAAATGGACTTGTCTCACTTGCTTTGCAAAATGACTGGAAGACCTGCCTATTGTTTGACCCTTGGTCTGCAACAATTATTTTCACCACAAGTCCAATAGCAGTCAACTTGTTAATGCAATCAAGTAAAAGAGCATGCAGCATATTTGCTTTAATAGGCCCAGAAGACAAAAAATATCCCACTGGCTGTTTCCATGGTACGGTTAAGCCTCTGACCATGAAAACAGTTGCATGATTTGCAATATACCGTGTTCGACCCATGTATCCAAAATCTTCAAGGCCTTCAACATAGTCTTTTCCTTTGTTGTATGTCACCCTTTCTTTGATGCACATTTCATCAAAAACCACAGAACACAACTTGCCATGTTCATCCATTCCAGCCACTTTAACCTTCAATGCTTCCAATATGTGGTCGTTAAAGCCAGGGTAGATATGAATATTTCTCATGATCTTTCTGAGGGTACTTACAGAGGGCAAAATAAAAATCTGCTTCAGAAGCCGGTACGCCTTTGCGCTGGTATGAAAAATGGCCAGGGCCAGAGATTTATCACTGTGGTTAAATCTATTGCCTTTGCTTTTTTTACTGCACAGTCTAAGCTGTGACAAGATAAAATTAAGGGCTGGCCCCTGAATGAATTTGGACAGTTCTCCCTCCACAGCCATTCGCCTCTGTTGTGTGGTAAGTACTTTACTCTTTGTGGTCTGCCGCCCCTTGTGGTGTTTCTGGCACCAGGCCACTTTGGATCTCAGGCTCTTTAGAGTTTTCTGCTGTTTCTTCTTCCTTGGCAATTCTGCAAAAAAGAAACATTTAAGAAAAATTAATTTCCTATCCTATCCTATCCTGTCCCGTAACCCGAAGGTCGTAGGAGCACCACAGATGATCGTTTAACCAGCATACTCCATCTTTCTCTGTCCTCAGCAGCCCTGATGGCTTCGCTCAGTGTCAAACCAGTCCATTCTCGATTGTTGTCCCCCCACCACTTTTTCGGTCTCCCTCTTCTTCTACCTCCTTGCACTGTGCCTTGCAGAATAGTCTTTGCAAGGCCTGATGATCTGGTGACGTGGCCATACCATCGGAGTTTCCGTTTCTTCACCACTGTGAGCAGGTCATCGTGTTGTCCAATGGCATGTGTGATGGTCCGTCGGACTTTGTCGTTGGTGATGTGTTGGGTATAGGAAATGCCCAGAAGTCTTCTGTAGCACCTCATCTCCATGCTTTGTATTCTTCGTTGGAGATCAGCTGTGAGGGTCCATGCTTCGCAAGCATATAGGAAGATTGAGATGACAAGGGAGCGCAGCAGTCTTACTTTGGAATGTAGACTGATGGTCCTGTCTTTCCAAATGGGCTTCAACCTTGTCAGGGCAGCAGTTGTTTGTGCGATCCTGGAGAGGACTTCCTGTCGAGACCCATTGTCTGATACAATGGCTCCTAAGTATTTGAAGCTATGCACTGTGTTGAGGGATTGGCCTTGGACTTTGATGTCCGTGTTGATGCCACTGGTGTTGTTGGTCATCATTTTGGTCTTCTCTGCACTTATTTCCATTCCATAAGCTCTGAAGGTGGTGTCAAGCCTCTGTACCAGCTGTTAAAGTTCTTGTTCCTCTCCAGCCAATCCATCATTGTCATCTGCAAAACGAAGATTGGAGATTGCTCTACCCCCTATGCTGACTGTGCCTTCATGGTCTGCAAGAGCATCTGACATGATGCTCTCTAGGAAGATGTTGAGTGTTGGAGAGAGTAGGCATCCTTGACGCACACCGATTGTTGTTCTGAACCAGTTTCCGATGGCGCTGTTGTGGAGGACTGCACTGGTAGCCTTGTCATACAGGCTTTTGATGACTTCAATAATTTTAGGGCTGATGTTGTACACTTTCATTGTTGCCCATAGAGCTGCATGCCAGACTCGGTCAAACGCCTTCTTGAAGTCTATGAACACATGATATAGATGTTGTTGGTGCTGTAGATATTTCTCACAGATTATTCTGAGGTTGAAAATCTGCTCAGTGGTACTTCGCCCTGCCCTGAATCCTGCTTGTTTAATTTACAAAAGACTTTCAATTGAAAATTATTAAATGTAAATTTTCCTATTTCTGACCACACCTCTACTTTATTTTTAGTTAATATTATTATTGTTTTAGTTCTTAGTTCCTTTTAAGTATTTATTTAATCATGACTCATGCTTACAGATTTGTTCAATGAATAATAATAATAACAATAATAATAGTAAAAGAGCATTTTTCCATAATTACCCAATCACTTAATTATATATTATTATTATTATTTTGCTTGTCCTTCTGTTTAATAATATTACTTTGCGCTTAGAAATAAATTGAAGTTGATTGAAAGGAAGCTGTGACACATTTCTCTGTCCAAGCGATCCACATATCCACTGTCAGTATATGTTTCTGTACCAAATTTGAGTCTTTGTTTTGTAATCGTTATGATTTGTGCCCCAAGCTTTGAATTTCCGCCTCATAAAATTTTGAAGTTGGGGCACTATATATCCGCCCCTAGCTTAAAAAGTTTGTGTCGAACCCTGCACCTAATGACAAGATTCGAACTATACTTATAAGAATTCTACCAAAATAACTTTTACCCACTACAGATCCAAAAGGACACTAACCTAATGTGACAGGCCTTGCCAGCACCGTCAGTGAAGCTGGTTCTGCTGTCAGACAGTGATCTGTGACAGGTCTTGCCAGCACTGTCAGTGAAGCTGGTTCTGCTGTCAGACAATGATCTGTGACAGGTCTTGCCAGCACCTTCAGTGAAGCCGGTTCTGCTGTCAGACAATGATCTGTGACAGGTCTTGCCAGCACCTTCAGTGAATCTGGTTCTGCTGTCAGACAGTGATCTGTGACAGGTCTTGTCAGCACCTCCACTGAAGCTGGTTCTGGTGTCACACAGTGATCTGTGACAGGTCTTGTCAGCACTTCCACTGCAGCTGCTTCAGGTATCAGACAGCGATCGGTGGTTTCCAGACCTAAACAGAATTTCAAAGCTAATGAGAAAATAAGTTCAGTTTGGATTTGGATGTAGATAGTTGAGAGACTGTACACCAATTTCAGTATCTGGGCACCATAATCAGGGACAAGGGCTCAAAATCATAAATCCTCGCCAGAGCTGCACAGACAACAGCAGCATTTGCCAGACTGAAGATTGTATGGAGAGACAACATCATCACCCTGAAGTATAAAATCAGATTCCTTCATGCACTGGTGCTATCCATATTCCTGTACTCATGTGAGACATGGACCATGAAAGCAGATCTACAGAGAAGAATCCGAGCAATACCTAAGCACTGTATTACAGTTGTTAACTTCAGTTTACATTTAGGATTTAGGACTTGAAAAATAAATTACCTGTTGTGACACAGTGCCTACGCCGTTTTATGCCATGCAATGAATTCGAATTTCTGGCCCTCTTGACATTCACATTTGGTCTCCTTATGTCAAGTTGTGGCGGAGGGTTGGAGACATTGAATATGGTGGGAACGGCATTCCAATTTAGCCTCTTCTGCTCACTGTTTGTCCACTGGCTTTTTTCAAAGTGGTCGCTGCATATTTTGCACCCTTTCTGTCTTATTTCTTTTGCTGACAGTGACCTCAAGTCCTCTCTCCTACAATTGCGGACCCATAAACGACATCTGAAAATTGCATTATATATAAACATTAATACAGTTTTATTAACTAAAACAATATTAATCATTTTCTCGCCAACCCTACCACTTGGTTTTATTTTTTATGAAACAGACAAAAAAAATTTTAATAACATTTTGCGTCATTTTAAGACTAAGGAAACAAATTTAAAATAAAATAATCAACCGACTAACCGACCCCTATGTTTTGTTGTCTGAATGTTTGATCCAAGGTATTTTTGTGTGTGCCTTACATGTACAGCAAATATTATGATTAATCATGGCACTGATAATATCACTGATGTATTATTATTGAAATAAAATTGTCTACATTATTTTAAGTACGGACAAAAGATTTTTTTTATTAGGTCACCCTCTTCCCCCCCCCCCCCAAAAAAAAAAAAAAAAGTTTGGATTAGGGTAACCCGACCGACCCTATCATTTTGCCCCTGACCCTAAAACCTGATCTTGATTTTTAGAAGAAGAGTGAGACCGAAAAAGAGGTGGGAGTACAACATTCGAGAAAGGACTGGCTTGACATTGAGCGAAACCATATCAGGGTTGCTGAGGGCAGAGAAAGATGGAGTATGCTGGTTAAACTGGGTCATCTGTGGTGCCCCAACGACCTCGTCCTCAGAGTTACAGATTATGATAGGATAGGATACTATGCATAGCATAGCATAGCATAGTTCGGCGTGCAGGCTAAAAGCCTTTGGCCCTCATAATTAATCTTAATGAGGGTCCAAGACCCACCCCCCTGGCATCAGTGCCTACCAATTTAGAATTTTTTAACCTCCAACTTGGTGGAGTAGATGCTATCCTTAAACAATTTGTCCAAACTATTTTTGAACGCATTAAGTGATCCAGCATCCACAGCCTCGGTAGTCAGGTCATTCAAGGGGTTACCACTCTATTAGTAAAATACTTATTAAATTTGCGAGTATTATTAAAAGTTTTAGTAAGTTGATAATAATAAAACGTTTTTATGTGTGTGTGTGTTTTTTTTGTTTTTTTTTGGGGGGGATGGGGAGGGGGATTTTAAAAAATAAGTTAGTGTGTGTATACATGTATGATGTAGACAGTAGAGTAGTGTGACTGTGAGTGGATGTGAGTGTATATATATTATTTTTGTGTGTATGACTCTAGTACGAGTCCATGAGTGATAGTCTTTACATGAAAGAACTTATTAGATTGCACACTGAGATATTGTTTAAACTTTCATGTAAATTTATTTATAAGTAGCTGTCATTGCTATACAATTTAACACTACGGTGACGAGAATGACTGACAGTGACAAATGACCGATTTTTCAGTGTCTGTGTCTGTTGTCGTCTCTATTCTTAATCTTTTTCAGAATACTGTAGATACTCTCATTACGAGAAGAAAAACAATTCCTCTGTATAACCATCGATTTTACGGATTAAGCCTACGTGCCTACAGCAAGCCTCGAGAAATCATGTCACAAAATATTTCAGGTTCTGGTTAAAACAAATAATATTAGTCTGAGTCGAGATTTCCGGTCGAAATTACGATTACCAAATGGTCTAAATAGATCGCTAGGTAAACAAAATTTGTGTATTACTTACCTTTCTTCATCTGCTGGAAACACGTGAAAAGATTTTCCCTCACAACCGTCTCTGTTCCGCATGTTACTGCACCCTCCTCCCGAACAAAAATGCGACCTACTTGCTTTCTTCACTTTCATTTCTACCGCCATCTTCGCCATCGGCGCTGCAATACATGCAAGATAACTCTTCCTCAGCACGAGTTATCGCACTTCCCGGATGTCCAAGTAATTTTCCCCGAGTGAACCCTCTTGGTATATAAGCTCTTTGATTACATCACAGCCACTGTCGGTGGAGTTTTTCCGTCCTTTTGATTGGATAAAGAATTTATAACTGACCAATCATAATAGGCTATTCTGGATTCTTCAATGGCGGAATCTTCAAAGTGCGGAGAGTAAAAAACAATTTGACATTGTATCATTTTGTTGATTTACAAGGTAGGTTTATAATCTGCGTGTGGTATTTCTAAATTAATGGCTTATAAAACGTATATGTGTTTTAGGATCTTGATTATAAAACCGATCGTTAACATTTCGGTCGCCAATTTAAGCTCAGAAAAATTGAAATTCGTGTAGTCAAGTGACGTTCAACTTCAAGCGTAAACAACAATCACAGGATCGGAAGTCTCTGCTTTCGTCTTTGTAAATTTCAGTACCACTACTACTGAATAGAGTATGAGTATTATATTGAGGCCTACGAGTAAGTGCTTTTGGCCTGTGCAACGATCCATGTTATGCTTTAGATTTTTTTTTCTTTCAGTACAGCACCGACAATGGCAATGCAGCTCTCAGATGTGTCACAGTTAGTAGAACAAATGTTGGCAGTCTTTGTTGGTGATAAAACAGAGACAGGGGCAATTCAGAACATTCTGGAAAGCTGTCGACAGCTGGAGAAACTGCGCGAGAAGCAGAAAGACCAAATAAAACAAGATATTCAATGTAAGTACTGAAATATAATTAAGTGTTTATTTATAAAGCGCAATTCATTAAACAATCGAAAGTTCACTTTGCGTTTGACACACACACACACACATTCACTACCTCCTTGCACTGTGCCTTGCAGGATGGTCTTTACAAGGCCTGATTGTGGTCATACCATCGGAGTTTCTGTTTCTTCACCAATGTGAGCAGGTCATCGTGTTGTCCAATGGCTTGTGTGATGGTCCTTCGGACTTCGTCGTTGGTGATGTGCTGGGTATAGGAAATGCCCAAAAGTCTTCTGTAGCACCTCATCTCCATGCTTTGTATTCTTCGTTGTAGATCTGCTGTGAGGGTCCATGTTTCACAAGCGTTAAGATGGAGATGACAAGGGAGCGCAGCAGTCTTACCTTGGAATATAGACTGATGGTCCTGTCTTCCCAAATGGGTTTCAACTTTGCCAGGGCAGCAGTTGTTTGTGCTATCCTGGAGAGGACTTCCTGTCGGAACCCATTGTCTGATACAATGGCTCCTAAATATTTGAAGCTATGCACTGTGTTGAGGGATTGACCTTGGACGCTGAGGGAGGCACGGTGGTCTAATGGTAGTGCTTCGGCTTGCGGATCTGAAGGTCCCGGGTTCGAGCCCTGTCCGGGCAATTGTGTTGTGTCCTTGGGAAAGACACTTTACTCCCGTTTCCTACTCCTTCGGATGAGAGTATAAACCGAGGTCTAGTCTGTGTCGCATGCACTCCATCATAACGGACTTTAAAGATCCTGACGCTCATGTCCTAGACGGGTGAGTGCCGGTAACAAGAACATACCCAGCATTTGGCTGCAGAGTCCTCAATATGCTGAGGGTGGCAGCCCCCAACGAAAGAAGAAGAAAAAGAAGAAGACTTTGATGTCCGTGTTGATGCCATTGGTATTGTTGGTCATCATTTTGGTTTTCTCTGCACTTATTTCCATCCCATAGGCTTTGGAGGTGGTGTCAAGCCTCTGTACCAGCTGTTCAAGTTCTTGTTCCTCTCCAGCCAATCCATCAATGTCATCCGCAAAACGAAGGTTGAAGATTGCTCTACCCCCTATGCTGACTGTGTCTTCATGATCTGCAAGGGCATCTGACATTCAAAAATTGTCAGAAGCGTAGCAGCTAGTGCCAAATGACACAAAATGTCTGTAGAGCATGTCTTGAATAAACTAGCAAGTGACTGCAAAATCAAGGCAGAAGTGCAAGACACACTATAGGTCTCTCCTGGCCTGTGTGTTCCAGCATCTGTTACAGTGTTAGTTAAACTGGTTAGATTTAGAACTGCACATTATATCTAGTATAGTGGATGAATTTCATCTTGTATCTTGTACTTGTAGCAAAGACTTTCAATAAAGGTAAGTAGCAAGTTATGTTAATACAATTAACAATGTAATTATAATGGCTAAGTCATGTGAAAAAATCTACCATGTGTACTTGTCTATAAGTATAATATATATGTATACTTGTTTTTTAACAAAACTGCTTAATTGTTGCAGATCTGATAAATGAAATCAGTGATACTAGCGATACACAACAGAGTGGTGAAGTTTCTTTAGAAAAGCTACTTGAATTAGAGGCATCTCTGAAAAACAAGGTGGAAGTCCTTAGAAACAGAACCACAGCTGTGGCTCGAGAGTGTCAGCAGCAGAAGCAGGAGTTAGCAGCAGCTGAAAAAGAACTGCAGGCCTTGCAACAACAGAGGCAGTCACAGAAAGATGCCAAGATGGCTTCCTTGCCTAAAGCTCGGTAAGACAAAATGTTTATGGAGATGTTATTCATATTTCCATGAGTTTGTGTCCATGTTGCACAATGCAGTATGGAGCACTGTCGAAAAGCATGGCAGATACAAGGTAGCCTTGCCGCATGCATGTGTCATTGTGTGCACAAAGTAATTGTTCTTATTTAGTGCGCTTTCCAACTCAAAGAGGGGCTTAAATCAAGAATCTGTAAACATGCCACTCAAGGTACCATCTTTACTGCAGAAAGCATGCTGTCAAATGTCTCAGACAGCCAAGCCGATCTACTTATTATCTACCTGAAGTATGTTTATTTGTAATCTGTGCTTTCGATAGTAATATAAAATATGATCAGCTTCTCTGTGCTGCTGAGGTGAAACAGGATGAGGTGGGGGACAATGGGAGGCTTGTAAATCCAGAGTATGAAGAGTCATTACAGAAAGTTAGTGGAGTCCTGTCAAAATGACACTAAAAGGGCAAAGCCCATATGACTCACATGCCCCTTAGGGAACGTGCAATATTATATTTAACATCAGGGTTCGACAGGAATCTTTCTTTTATCTGTCGTGTCAGACAGGTTGTCAAATATTTTACCTGTCCCACAACATATTTGCAGCCTGTCCGAACTTTCCTTAAAATTTTGATGAAGCAACACGGCATTTTTTGCGGTATTACACATTCAAACAACTTTGCTTGGCAAAGTCTTGGATTCACTACTGTTTAAAGGTCAACCACAGTGCTCGGTCAAAAAGTTTCTGCTGAAAGAACTTTACTAAATAATACCAGATGCAAAAAATTCAGTATGCAAAGCTCTACCGTTTAATAGATATCGATCACTGAAAGTGGGATTTCCTACCTGTAATTAAGGGTAAGGGAAGTAATAATCTAAAACGCAGTTATCGCTGATCTCCCCTCGCAGTGACGTCAGCAGCTGCATACAATCGCCGACTGCGAAGAAGTTACAAGCGAGACAAGCAGTGTTTCTTCACTCGATTCTTTACTCGTTGTTGTTGTTGTTGTTTGTAGATTATAGTAACACGACACTTTCGCATATAGGTGACTACTGGACCGATTTATACTGACACCAGCGGGCCAGTTGTTGATAAAGGGGTAAATAATATGATCACACGTTGACCAATCCAGGATTCGAACCAGCGACCTTTCGGTTACTAGCAAGATGCTCTTACCAACTGAGCTACCCGGCCCCTCTTTACTCGATCTGTCGTGTTCCAATTATACGAGCTAGACCAGTGAATACATACCCTCTTGCGTTCTCTTTTTCTGAAAAGCTCCTCTGACTTTCCTGACGCCCGCCAAACTGATAGCAGACGATGGATGTGTAGTAGCCACTGTGACTGTAGAAGTTGAAGCAGTACTAGTAGGCCTACTACTAACTTGGTAACTTGGTTAAATGTTGCTGTTGTTGAGGTGCTTGCTGCAATGGCACGCGGACTTCGGATCGTTGGAACAGAGCCAGGCTTTAATGTCTGTATTGTTTTCATCCCAAAGCTTCGCATTAAACTTAAAGTGGAACTTGGGGGGTAGCAGTCTTCAACGAAGTGTTTTGCGCAAATTGCTAACGACGCAGTTGGTGTCCCGTACTTGGGACCGAAGTTTACACGCTTTTCCTGCACGAATCTCACCCACTTATTTCGCACTTCTTCGTTTTTTGGAAACCTTTGCAATGTTAACCCATCCGCTTGTTTGTTTGTACAACCTCCAACGGCACAATATAGGCCGCTGCTCTTCGTTTTCCTGCGTTTTGGTAGAGAATGGGCACTTTCTTACTCCATATTGTCTTCAGCAGTTGACGTCACGAGCCATGTGGTCACGTGAGCGGGCTTTTCGAAGGTGCAAAATTTTATTCGAAGTAGATTTTATTCAATATTAAAAAAAGGCTGTATTTTTCGGAAAAAAGTTGTTCGGCATGTGACTTCTTTTATTATGTAGATATTTTGTGCTCAGTTTTATTTTTCAATGATGTTGACCTTTAAAGGTCAACCACAGTGCTCGGTCAAAAAGTTTCTGCTGAAAGAACTTTACTAAATAATACCAGATGCAAAAAATTCAGTATGCAAAGCTCTACCGTTTAATAGATATCGATCACTGAAAGTGGGATTTCCTACCTGTAATTAAGGGTAAGGGAAGTAATAATCTAAAACGCAGCTATCGCTGATCTCCCCTCGCAGTGACGTCAGCAGCTGCATACAATCGCCGACTGCGAAGAAGTTACAAGCGAGACAAGCAGTGTTTCTTCACTCGATTCTTTACTCGTTGTTGTTGTTGTTGTTTGTAGATTATAGTAACACGACACTTTCGCATATAGGTGACTACTGGACCGATTTATACTGACACCAGCGGGCCAGTTGTTGATAAAGGGGTAAATAATATGATCACACGTTGACCAATCCAGGATTCGAACCAGCGACCTTTCGGTTACTAGCAAGATGCTCTTACCAACTGAGCTACCCGGCCCCTCTTTACTCGATCTGTCGTGTTCCAATTATACGAGCTAGACCAGTGAATACATACCCTCTTGCGTTCTCTTTTTCTGAAAAGCTCCTCTGACTTTCCTGACGCCCGCCAAACTGATAGCAGACGATGGATGTGTAGTAGCCACTGTGACTGTAGAAGTTGAAGCAGTACTAGTAGGCCTACTACTAACTTGGTAACTTGGTTAAATGTTGCTGTTGTTGAGGTGCTTGCTGCAATGGCACGCGGACTTCGGATCGTTGGAACAGAGCCAGGCTTTAATGTCTGTATTGTTTTCATCCCAAAGCTTCGCATTAAACTTAAAGTGGAACTTGGGGGGTAGCAGTCTTCAACGAAGTGTTTTGCGCAAATTGCTAACGACGCAGTTGGTGTCCCGTACTTGGGACCGAAGTTTACACGCTTTTCCTGCACGAATCTCACCCACTTATTTCGCACTTCTTCGTTTTTTGGAAACCTTTGCAATGTTAACCCATCCGCTTGTTTGTTTGTACAACCTCCAACGGCACAATATAGGCCGCTGCTCTTCGTTTTCCTGCGTTTTGGTAGAGAATGGGCACTTTCTTACTCCATATTGTCTTCAGCAGTTGACGTCACGAGCCATGTGGTCACGTGAGCGGGCTTTTCGAAGGTGCAAAATTTTATTCGAAGTAGATTTTATTCAATATTAAAAAAAGGCTGTATTTTTCGGAAAAAAGTTGTTCGGCATGTGACTTCTTTTATTATGTAGATATTTTGTGCTCAGTTTTATTTTTCAATGATGTTGACCTTTAAAGGTCAACCACAGTGCTCGGTCAAAAAGTTTCTGCTGAAAGAACTTTACTAAATAATACCAGATGCAAAAAATTCAGTATGCAAAGCTCTACCGTTTAATAGATATCGATCACTGAAAGTGGGATTTCCTACCTGTAATTAAGGGTAAGGGAAGTAATAATCTAAAACGCAGCTATCGCTGATCTCCCCTCGCAGTGACGTCAGCAGCTGCATACAATCGCTGACTGCGAAGAAGTTACAAGCGAGACAAGCAGTGTTTCTTCACTCGATTCTTTACTCGTTGTTGTTGTTGTTGTTTGTAGATTATAGTAACACGACACTTTCGCATATAGGTGACTACTGGACCGATTTATACTGACACCAGCGGGCCAGTTGTTGATAAAGGGGTAAATAATATGATCACACGTTGACCAATCCAGGATTCGAACCAGCGACCTTTCGGTTACTAGCAAGATGCTCTTACCAACTGAGCTACCCGGCCCCTCTTTACTCGATCTGTCGTGTTCCAATTATACGAGCTAGACCAGTGAATACATACCCTCTTGCGTTCTCTTTTTCTGAAAAGCTCCTCTGACTTTCCTGACGCCCGCCAAACTGATAGCAGACGATGGATGTGTAGTAGCCACTGTGACTGTAGAAGTTGAAGCAGTACTAGTAGGCCTACTACTAACTTGGTAACTTGGTTAAATGTTGCTGTTGTTGAGGTGCTTGCTGCAATGGCACGCGGACTTCGGATCGTTGGAACAGAGCCAGGCTTTAATGTCTGTATTGTTTTCATCCCAAAGCTTCGCATTAAACTTAAAGTGGAACTTGGGGGGTAGCAGTCTTCAACGAAGTGTTTTGCGCAAATTGCTAACGACGCAGTTGGTGTCCCGTACTTGGGACCGAAGTTTACACGCTTTTCCTGCACGAATCTCACCCACTTATTTCGCACTTCTTCGTTTTTTGGAAACCTTTGCAATGTTAACCCATCCGCTTGTTTGTTTGTACAACCTCCAACGGCACAATATAGGCCGCTGCTCTTCGTTTTCCTGCGTTTTGGTAGAGAATGGGCACTTTCTTACTCCATATTGTCTTCAGCAGTTGACGTCACGAGCCATGTGGTCACGTGAGCGGGCTTTTCGAAGGTGCAAAATTTTATTCGAAGTAGATTTTATTCAATATTAAAAAAAGGCTGTATTTTTCGGAAAAAAGTTGTTCTTTTATTATGTAGATATTTTGTGCTCAGTTTTATTTTTCAATGATGTTGACCTTTAAGTGACACTTGTGAAGTTGTAGCAGTCTGTTTTCAGTTTTAAATTAAGCCAAGATCATTGACGCCGACTGATTTGGCAGCTGAAAAATACCTGTTTCATCAGGGAGGTTGGGTAGCGATCCAACCTGTCAGGTAGTTGTTTCTACCTGTCCGGGACAGTCGAACAGTCAGTTGTGTCGAGGCCTGAACATGACAATGAGTAACCAGAAAAAAATTCAAGGAAACGGTGGCGTTAAAATGCAAAAAAATACAGTGTTCTTGAGATGCTCTTGACCTTGAGATGACTTCGACCTCCAGTTTCAAATGCTCTCATATATGATCAAATAAACTACAGCAAGAATTTATTACGCAAACATTCCCTCCTCCCCCACCCACCGCCCCCCCTTCCTTAAAAAAACAACAACAAAAAACTAAAAAAATTAAAACTGAGATTTTGGGATGACTTTGATTTTTAATGACCTTGACTTTGAGGTGACCTTGATCTTCATGTGACCTCTGAGGCTCATGTGTGATCAAATAACCGAATGTTGTTACATTCTGTGGATTAAATATGATATATATATTTTTCTATTCACCTTGAGCATGCTGTGACAGCATGGATTACCAGCGCTTTACAAGTGACTTGTATCAATCAATCCATCAAAATATAGAGCCTTTCCACTGTACGGTACTTTTAATGTTTTTGCAAGGCCTAAAATGACCTTGACCTTCAAGATCAACTCAAAAATGGAACAAATATCAAAGATCAGTATAATATCTCTAAATACAACAAGTTTGGACTTGATATCTTTCATAGTTTAAGGTCAAGATCACTTCAAAACACCTACATGAACTGACTTTGTATAGCTCCAGTTACCTTGACCTTAGAATGAGGTTGACCAAATTTGCTTAGGATGTATGTTTCATTGATATCTATCATGTGTAAAGGAATCACAAGTTTAATATTTATAACCTAGGGAAAAAATGAAATGTTGTGATCAATTGCCATTTTTGACTCGCATTCATATCAGTGAGTCTATGTACTCACTAGGCCTTGCAAAAACATACAAAAAATAGGTCATCGTACTGTGGAATGGCTGTTTATTTAACTCATAGTATGCAACAACATTGGATTATTTGATCAGACATGCATGAGAAGTCACGTGATGGTCAAGGTCATCCCAAGGTCAAGGTCACTTAAAGTAAAGGTCATTCAAAGGTCACTTTTTTGGGGGCATAATACAACTTTTGCTGTAATTTGTTTGATAGTACATTAATGTATTTTGAGCCGGAGGTCAAGGTCATCTCAAGGTCAAGATATAGAAAGATCAAACTTGGTATTTTCATTTTAATGACATCGTTTCATTTTGTTATTTCTGGGCACTCATGGAGTCATATGGGCTTCTGAATAATAATATCATAGAAAGCCCTAGTGACCGTTTGGCAGAAAGCGTCCAATATCCCCAAGCTGACCCAACAGACCCCATACACAAATTTGGAGTTTTGGAAGAGTTTGCAAGGTAGGTGACTGGTCTAGCGAAGATGATAGTATAGTAGATTGATAGAACAGAGTAGGAATGAGAAAGAGCAAAGGAGAAAGACAGCGACAGTGGAAATTTAAAGCACTAAATTTCCAGAAATTGGAAATACTATTTATACAGAAACCGCTGATACCCTTATGGGGGCGGCGTGGCCAACCATCTACACTCACTTTCCGAAGTAGAGATGAGCATAAGCCTCAGCAAATCCCAGCCATGCTGTATGGGCATGCATTGTACTTACTGGACTTTCTGTCATCACACAATAATTTGCTGATAAATCCTAATACATGAATTGTTGCAGGTGCGATTTTAACTTGTACAGCAACATCACCAACCTGAGATGGCAGTTCAATTGTGAACCACATGAAGTCAAGGGATGTATCCTAATTCTAGTTTTTAAAGAGAAAAAAAATGGGTAACAAGTTTAACCAGTTGACAAATATTTTATATTTTATTCTACTAATGTGGATAAACTGCACCTTACAAATAGGCATCATTATTTTAGTTGTAATTTTAGTTTTAAGTGATGAATGAATTCATATCAACTTACACAGTGCATACACAGCAAGTTTTTCTTGGTTACTAGTTATTGATTTTGTTACTATTTTAAAAATTTGATTTATTTATTTATCTTATGTAGTACTTTTCCAGCTAAAGAGCTGCTCAAGGCGTTTGTCAATACAAATTCAAACTCAAACAAAATCGCAAGTTGACTAATGGTCTGAAAAATTACTGAAGAACAAATTGCCTTGTTACTAAACGGTAGCAGTTGCACTTTTCTTCTTAGTTTCTAACAGATTCAGATAAAGTGGCCACATTGCTTATTATAGTAGAATAATGCATAAGAATTAGCTAGCATTTGTGGGGCAGATTACTAGACATGACTATTGAAGTGGGATTCAGAATGTCGGTATATAATTCTAAATAAGTTTGATTTGCTCAAGTCTTTAACGTTATTTGTAAAGATGCTGTCAACCTATAAAAAGATGCAGCTTTTTCCCTTGACCTTTCGCTCAGATATCTGCAACAAGAATAACGTCAGGACTTTCAACCTGAACTCCCAAGAAGTTTCCAGATTTTACATCTCCAATTACCTGTGGGACCTGGTTGAAGAAGACTGGTAAACATGGCTGTGCTGATTTTGACTGGATTAAAGTTTAGATGTGCGAAGTTTGGACGACTTACCTGTAATGGCAGAGTATTTTCCGAACATAAACTTTGTATGATGTAAATTGTTTCGAAAATGCATGTGAATCTGACATCATAAAACTCTTTTAAATTGATGCTGTTCAGTTATTCAGTTCTGCAATTATCTTCACTTTTATCTTTGCACCTGGACATGGCAGTAGTTGCCTTTTGCCTAAACCTCCAACATATCTCGACGTACAGATAAAAGATGATAAAATAGTTGAGCTTTCCGCTGTCCTTGCAGACATTATTAACGTTACTGTACATTTATGGGTACTGTTTGTAAATACATATAGTGATCATAGTGCATGAAATATTCATTTTAAATAAAGTTGAGCATGCAATCTTTGTTTTTCCTGTAGAATGAATGTAAAAGTATTAGTAATACACTAATAATGTTGAATGTGTGACATCTGCACATGCTGGAGTTTTAGGGTCACTCAAACAAAATCAATGATAAGTCACAGACACAACCTTACACAGGCAGAAAAAAAGAAAGAAAAAAAAAAGGACAAATACAGTTCAACTGAGTTTCATATTGCATATTTTCCATGTGTTTCTTAGATTTTGTTTAATGCAGGAGACAAAATTTGAAATTGTCTCATTATCCAAGATTAAAATGCAAACATTTTGAGAGAAAAAAAGTCTAATTTGTTGTAACATATCACAGCGACTCAACCAAAGCTTTTTAGATTTTGAGATTAGGTCAGCCAGGCTAGCTATAAACAGCTTTGCCGATGCTTCCTTTCCTTTCCTTTCACTGGAAGGGAGGGTGCAGGCAAGCTATAAATAGCCCGCAGCAAGCAATATGTGAAGGCCCTAAACGGTGCTGCTCACATAGGAATTGAGCTGGTGTGATATGGCTATCGACTTGTATATTCCTACATATTTGGCGTCTGATTTGCAAAATTTTAGAGTATGTTATCTGGGACCCTCCAATGACTCTTTTACTCTTATCTTACCTCAGCATGGATTAACAAACTCTTTTATGATCATAATATCTAGTATAAAAGTTTGAAAACAAATTAAGTTAAAATATAAAACACTGCAATAATTAAAGTCCAAAGTTACAAACATAATTCTGATCACTTGTTAATTATCATTGAAAACAAATTACCCTGAATATCTGGTGTTCTAACACATAAATCGAGTCCATGATTATAAAAAGTGTGACCCTTCATAAATTTGACATTAATATGACAATTTTAATGTAACTTTCAAATGATGAACAATATTAAAAATACAAATTTACATGTGAGTTGTTACAATCAAGATAAACAGTAAATCAGTACTAAACCTAAAACAGAAAATGTTTATCATAAAATACATGTATATCATAACATTTTTTGCTATAAGCAAAAGAGGTGAAAGCATTCAGCATAATTTGAAAATCAAGTTCTCAAAACATTGAAGTCAACATATAAACAGTTTACATGTTTCCAGACTGAATGATTTGGAAAAGAACTCTATTTCCATTTAGCGTTCATACATAAAGCATGAATAGCGTGTTATTATGAACAGCATGCCCAAATCTGACAAACTTCATCCATCATGCTGTCATTTCAATCTATTTGGCAAGTTGTGAAATATTTGTAACACACACACACACAAAATTTAAAATAAAAATGCATCGGCTCACTAAGCTTCAATGGCTCTACAATGACAAAAAGGCTATAAAAAGTTAACTTAAAACAAGAAATACCGTTCTGCTGCATGAAAGTTTCTCTACCCCTTCAAATACTTCATAAAGTTTATAACTACCTGTGATAGTAACGGTTATCGTTTTCCTCAAAACCCATTTTGAGATCTGTCACCAGAAAATATTCAGAGATTTTAAAAAGTTCTGAAAACGTTTACAATTACATGTAATAGTTAGTGATAATTTTCCAAACACAATTCAGGACATGTCACTGGAATATATTCAGAGATTCTTAATAAATATGTTGAGAAACGTAGATCTTCTCTTGTGCACGTTACTTACATCCTATTCCACTAAATTTAGACTCAAAACATCACATGTTTTGCAGCTAACAGAAACATATTTACGAGAATATGTACAAATGTCACACTAGTGGTACAAAACTAAAAACGGGAAGTGAACAACCCCCCCAAAAAAATCGGAGTGATGGTCGGGCTGGCCAAGCAATGGACTGAATAATTGGTCACGAGCTTCAAATTCGGTCCAGCTGTTTTAGAGATGCAGAACAAAATGTGTTTAGCAAGGGATTGACACTAGCGAACTTGACTTTTGAGATGCAGGGTTGCCAACCACTACGGAATTTCCGTAGTTTACTCCGGAAATGAATACACGGCTACGGAGCTACGCAAATCGAAAATTTACTATGGAAAGTCAATTTTCGACGATAGTATTACAGTTTTAACTATTTTTATTGAGCGCCTGTGCCTCCCGTAGCACCTCAAGGTCACGGTCATTCGGTTTACGTGCACGGTGTAATAGATCACGCTCCCAGTGCATGTTAGGAAATTCAACCAATCACCATGAAGTGGTTTTGCAAACGGTCAATCGGTGCACAAAACCTCGACCTTTCTGTGACACTTTCGTTTCCGGGTCGCGTTCTACAGCGTGAGAAGAAAAGTTTGTGTGTGGCGTATTTTGAATCCATAATGGCAAAAAGAAAGAAAACTAGTGATGAAAGCCCAGAAAAAAAGAAGAGTACAGGAAAGAGTATTCTGAAAAATTTCCGTGCATCACTGCGTCATCCAGATCAAAACACAGCGTGCATGTATTGTACAGCGTGCTTGGCAGATTTTAGCATTCAACATGGCGGCTTCCACGATGTGACGCGACACGTGAATGGCAATCGTCACAAAAGTCGTTGCCCTGATCCAGAAAAGTTAGTCTCGGTTCAGTCGGTAGCCACCTTCTTCAAGCCCGATATGGATCTCTCAATAATTTGTGCGGAAACACTCTTCACGACCTTCGTTGCAGACTATGTATGCATGTCTTCGTTTAAAAAAAAATGCGAGGACGTATGGCTACAGAAAATGCCATAAAACTACTGAAATTCAGAATTTTTACTACTGAAAACTTTTTGGGGGGTTGGCAACTCTGGAGATGGCGCAAATACGAAGGCACAGGAGGCTGCCCAATAACCTACATAATGTTCCTATGATGTTTGAATCTGTTGAGCGGTTCTTGAGATACACTGCCAAACTGACATTTGGCTCATTCTGATTCCTGATTATTTCCAGGTATTTTTTTAGATATTATCTAGAAAGAAAACAAAAATCATCACGGAAATCCAGCAACCATACATCAGTTTTAATACAATGCAAAAATTAGGACATTCACCAAAGAAATCAACTTAACAGAAATCATTCGATCAAAATGTTCTTGTATAACTGCTGATCAACATAAACCATTTTGCAAACAAACACACTTAGCAGAAATAATACAATAAAATCTGTGTTTTCTAAAGTAACATCACTGCTTGGTCACATCCTGTAACATTAGCAGAGCCGCAGGCCCGTTGTCAGCTGGTACCTGTAAGCAGAATATACAGAGCAAGCAGTTATTTAAAATATTTGTAAAACTAACAATGGATGACCTTATCATTTTTCAAGGTGCTAGCCATCGAGATCAAGAGTTAAAAATGGGGAAAATGTTGTTTCTTTTGTCTGAAGTTGAAATCTAACTCATGTTAAACACATGTTATCAAGATGCCACAGACATTCTGCTTGTGCTCTGAACCTTGCCTGCTACTGTTTTTAAAACGTACTTCCAGACACAGAACACAAATACAAACTGTCAATTACATTTTGAACAACAGTGCCTACAAATAAAACTCTAATAACTTTATTCATTTGAAATATAATTATGTGCATTTTATTAAATCAATATGTCCTCCTCTTGCTCTTCCTCATCATCATCATCCTCACCATCATCTCCAACCTCCATCCATCATCACAGACCAACATAACACTCACCATGTGTCCAGCAGCCAACATATAGTAATAGCGGAAGTTGTTGGCATTTTTCACGAACGCTACTGGAAGCGCGTTAATCTCCATGGGCGTCTTCTTGCTTTGAGAAAATTTGTCTGCAATTGAAAGGCGATAGACCCATGCCTCTGTGCCTGTTTAAGAAATAAACAAAGTGGCAAGACATTCAAATGTATTTCCAGACAGTCACATACATAAATAGCCGATACATTTCTATCCTATCCTATCCTATCCCATAACTCGGAGGTCATAGGTGCACCACAGATGATCGTTTAACCAGCGTACTCCATCTTTCCCTGTCCTCAGCAACCCTGATTGTTTCGCTCAGTGTCAAACCAGTCCATTCTCGAATGTTGTCCTCCCACCTCTTTTTCGGTCTTCCTCTTCTTCTACCTCCTTGCACTGTGCCTTGCAGGATGGTCTTTGCAAGACCCGATGATCTGGTGACGTGGCCATACCATCGGAGTTTCTGTTTTTTCACCACAGTGAGCAGGTCATCGTGTTGTCCAATGGCTTGTGTGATGGTCTGTCGGACTTTGTCGTTGGTGATGTGCTGGGTATAGGAAATGCCCAGAAGTCTTCTGTAGCACCTCATCTCCCTGCTTTGTATTTTTCGTTGGAAATCTGCTGTGAGGGTCCATGTTTCGCAAGCATATAGGAAGATGGAGATGACAAGGGAGCGCAGCCGCCTTACCTTGGAATGTAGACTGATGGTCCTGTCTTTCCAAATTGGCTTCAACCTCACCAGGGCAGCAGCTGTTTGTGCGATCCTGGAGAGGACTTCCTGTCGGGACCCATTGTCTGATACAATGGCTCCTAAATATTTGAAGCTATGCACTATGTTGAGGGATTGGCCTTGGACTTTGATATCCGTGTTGATGCCATTGGTGTTGTTGGTCATCATTTTGGTATTCTCTGCACTTATTTCCATTCCATAGGCTCTGGAGGTGGTGTCAAGCCTCTCCAGCCAATCCATCAATGTCATCCGCAAAACGAAGGTTGGAGATTGCTCTTCCCCCTACGCTGACTGTGCCTACGTGATCTGCAAGGCCACTAACCTAGGTAATGTTCCTATGCATTTTGGTCAAAATCCTGTCAGTGGTTCTTGAGATATGGCTTACCGACCGACCTTTGGCTGGTTCTGATTCCCCGACCTTCAAGGTATTTCCAGAAAAGTCTGGGAATACAAAAACAGCAAAATGTGATACATATAATTAAACCTGAGGAGATGCAATAGCTGTGTCATTTGTTCACTTACCCAAGTTGTCGACAATGAGGTCAAGCTGTCCACTATACACAACCACAGTCAGAGGGCTGTTCATGATCAAGTCGTCCACTGGCGAGAAAAAAAAAAGTCAGGAAATGCAACAAAATGAAATATCAGTACCACAAATAAAAAACTGTTTTAGTCACAGGTAGGATATTAACCTGATCAATCTAAACAGCTAGGTTGGAGAAGGCAAAGGGTTTTCATCTACTTTGTCTCTGTGAGATCTACAAATTATTGGTAGATTTATTCAGATGTGCAAGCCATTATAATTCACCAACAGACTTGATATTAGTAATACATAAACAAACTGATGTTCGAGCACATACATTAGAGGTGAAAAAAAACAACTTTTCCAGCCTAATTTCCAACACTCATAAAGAAACATTTAAAGTCGAAGAAGTTGCTTCTGCTGCAATGCACAAGTGGCCACTCATGTTTGTTAAACCCTATTATATGCTGTCAAAACAGAATACATAGAAACTACCAGGCACACACACACATACACACACACAAACTGACATACTGAGGTTATTAAACCTACACTATCTACAGTCATTTTTTTAAAACTAAATTTTAGATATCACACGTTACTGTAATGCTCTAGAGCAGCTTAAGATCATAGTCCACAGTATTGAAATACTGTCTTTGGTAACTAAATACTAACCGATGTTGGTGACATTTTTCATGAAATCTCCGTTCTGCTTACTGAACACAGTCCCTGACTGGCCACCCCATGTGATGTTATCAGGAATGCAGCCCAGCTTCTTTCTGATCGGTCCATTCATCAAGTCAGACAAATCATCACCTAAGTACACTCCTACATGACGCTGGTATGCCTTATCTGTAACAAGTTTCCAAAGCACATCTATCATATAATTTATGACAGCTAGATACACAAATTCAAATTTCATTATGAAAACGTTGAACGAAAAATAAGCACCGACATTTAATAGTAAACAGCTACATGCCTTGGGCACTGGAAGGCTAGACCATGAGTTATGTCCCTTTCTTTAAGGAATGTCCACCATAGTAGATTGAGTACAATATTGAGAATATGCCTGCACGACTACACCTCAGCATTTTCAGATACTCTAGTAGTGACAAAACCATTGAATACCCACGCTCCCAATCCTGGCAAGGATGCCATTCGATTTTCTTTATCAGGGCAAATATGGTGTTGGAAACAAAAATTCATCCACACACAAATCAGTAATGACATACTCCCCTACCACATGAGAACAAAGGTTATTGGAAAGTAATAGTCAACCTTTTTTCTTAAATATCCAAACTTTATTGTTTTAGTTTGTAGCCAACTTTAGCTGCTGGTAAAATGGCAGACTGCAGCTGCTCCTCACCCATAGGAGTCATGTTTTTCCTTGATTCCATCATATTCTTTTTGGCCTCTGAATCTCCCCATTTCTGAATGTTGTAGAAGTTGACATTATCAGTCGCTTCTTCCACTTCTTCTTCCAAAGCAGACCATTGATTGGTAGCCTGATCCCATTGGCCACTGGCTGCTGATGCTGCAATCTGCTTGGCAGTGTCGTTCAGTTTGGATAGCTGGGTGCGATCGATCAGTGACTAGCAGGGAAAAAAAAGAACAAACTATAACGTGAAAGCTAACACAAAAAGAAGACACACAGGAAAACCTACAACATATAAGAGAATTCGAGTGATAAAAGAAAACAACATACTGTGAAACCCAACATGTTCAGTTCGGCAGAATCAGTATTTTCACAAGTGTTCTCTAATCCATTAAAACACTAGCAACAAACAAGCTTACATTTTACCACAAACTTTAATCTATTTCATCAGCTCCATAATTCTATACCATCCAGTTTAAATACATCCACTGATTAATATCATACCTTTATCTTTTCATATGGACTATATTCAATGTCAACAGGAAAACATTAATTTAAATTCAACACATTTTCAGCCCCAAGTGCACTGCAAATCTTATTATAAGATTATGCTTATAATCTATAACTCACATTGACATAAAGGTAAGGTCCCCAGGAATAGGTAGAATCCACTGGAGAAATCCACGAATCTCCCATTGCGAAGCCTGCAAATTTGCACTTCACCTCACCAGACTGCACAGCCTGGATGGGAAAAAGACATATATTTTGCTATGAAAAATTGTTGAACAGAACTGAACGACAAATAATGGAGGTAGGGTTAATCATATGTTATTTGAGAATTTGCTATAAATCAAAAATGTTATCTGTTTGATAGTATATCTTTGTGTACAAATGAGAGAATGAAGGAGAACACATACATTGTTTTGAAACATCAGAACATTAGGAGACTCAGAAAATTACCGTTAACTAAAGAACACAGGTCTTAATTGAACTTCATGGCATATTGCTTTAATAGCGCATAAGGGCAAACTATGCTGCTGTCTCAACATAGACAAAAATAAACTTAAAAAGGTAAAAGGTAAAGGTAGTCCCATAGCCTTGTGGCCGTAGGGGAGCGTGATGTTGGAGATCACACTTATCTTGGGCCAGCGTAATGAGGGTGATGC
Organism: Oncomelania hupensis; assembly: GCA_036898135.1. NCBI lineage: Eukaryota > Metazoa > Mollusca > Gastropoda > Littorinimorpha > Pomatiopsidae > Oncomelania > Oncomelania hupensis. Next base: position 46,975,098 of record CM072512.1, on the reverse strand, counting down.
CCAACTCTCTCCCTCGCTGCTTTACCTTCCCCACCCTCAAGAGAGTAGGTACTCAATCACAGTTGAGTCAACTGGGGGCGTTGTTGTTTGTCGCTTCACACCTTAGCGGTCACCCATCCAAGTGCTAACCGCACCGGACGGTGCTTCACTTTCGACACAGTAGCGAGTGCTCCAACCACTGCACTATCCGACACCCCCTTAAATAAACTTAGTAAACTCAATAGGCAATGAACCTTTCCTGCAAATTCAATCCTTATTTTCCCTTCAGATGAGCGTTTCTATTGTTCACCATGATGGGCTAACAATTAATGAACCTATGATAAAAATGTATTTCAAATTAAAAACAGTGCAACTTACTTTGTAAAGCACCTGGCTAAAAGCAGCTGTCATTTTTCCTCCATAGGACTCTGAGAAGATGTAGAAAGGCACTGACTGCACCCCACAAACATTACCAGCATAGTATGTTAATAATAAAGGACAAAATAAAATAGAAAAGCTTGACTGATTATTTTAGTTACCATCTGGATGCCCATACCTAATTTAATAAGGCAGTTCTAACTTAATAAGCTTAGCAACAAATGGAGCTTAAAGAAACGAAGTTACAGATTTTTCGGATTTCTGCAGCAGCACATAAGCCACAAACAATCAAAACCAGAGCATTTAGAGTGCATTTCAAATTGTACATGGTAAAATGATAGCAGAAGTTCCTGCAAATGTCAAACTGTTATTGTCATTCTTCTTTCCGTAAAGCTGGAACAATGTAGCTAGAAACAAAGAAAGAGAAAGGAGAAGAGAAGGCAGATATAAATAGAAAAGAGAGCAGACAAGAACAAAAAATATGTAAAAGGTCAACAAACAACAATGTCATTGAGCAGCTTACAGAGAATTCACTGTTGGATTGAATGAAGACCTTGAAGAGATTGAGAAGGTCATCAGCAATTTGCTGAACGTTCGTAGTGAAGGCTGCATCACTATCAGTGTAACTGTAACCGGTACCCACAGGGTTGTCGATGAAAATAAGACTCACTTCTTGTAGCTGCAAAAAATAAAACAATAAAAGAAACATTGCGCTTTACCAAAACCACAAAATATAATAAATATATCCATATTAACAACAATCAAAATAGTTACTCTTTGTTTATAGGGTTCAGCGGACTGCAAAGAGCCCAATCAGGACCACAACAATAAAGGGGAGAGGTTGCCAATAAACAGCCTACAGCCACTAGCTGATATTGCAAAAATCCCAGTATAATATAAGTACAGTGAGTAGTAGTAGTGGTAATACTAATAGTAGTAGATGAGCAGGAGGAAGAAGAGGAAACTAGCGAAAATGCTCGAAAAGATAAACAGAAAAAAACAGACAAACATAGAAAGACAAAGAAGAATGGATGAGGAGAAGAGGAAAACTAAATTTAGCATGCACTTTTGGCCAGATCAGAAATCAAATTACCGAGGTTAGTAATGGGAACAATCACACGAGAAAGGGGAAAGAACAAAGGCAGCTATTTCACAAACGCAGATTAAAAATGCGAGTGACCTTTTCGTCTTGAACATCTTCTATTTCTTCACAATTAATGGACCATTTTCTTCCTCTAAACTTGTCATGACTGAGTTTTTCTTTCACACTGACAAATCTTCTGCACATGGGAGAGCAATCATGCAATAAATCCCCAAGAAAGACAACCGCGGAAATTCAGTAATCCTATTAAGCCCAACCATTACGTCCCTTGAATTTCACCTAGCGCATATGCCCTTGAAAGATTAGCATGAAAGCTTATAACCTTTACATCAAATGATGCTATGCTACACTAAATTTCAGCAAGTTGACGAACAATCAGCCAAAACTAAAAATCGTAACATGTACTGTACCCATGTTGTTTTTCGAGGCTGCAGCTTGACATCAAGTGGACCGATTTCTTGAAAGTTGCCAAAACCTGTACTTGACCCTCCAGGACCTCCCTGCAAGCAACAACAAAAACAATTCATGTCATGTCAGGAAAGGCAAAGTCACTTGCCAGAAGTAGAAAATTCATCATAGCATACTACTACTACTACTACTACTACTACTACTACTACTACTACTACTACTACTACTACTACTACTACTACTACTACTACTACTACTACTAAGAAGAAGAAGAAGAAGAAGAAGAATGGATGCTTTACGCACCTTATTCTTAAATCAGACTCAAAGCGCAGCAATCCGTTGCCAACATACAAGCTCCCATGTTACAGACATTCCTACATACACAACAAACACATATATATTCATCACTTAAACATGTGATGTAAAGGCAAGTTTCTACTACTATTAGGAAATACATTTTATTTTTTTTAATTTAAGGAAGTCTGCATCCTATTCCATTATTAAAGCATACTCAAAATTATTGAAAAAAATGCAAGAACAAAAGTCAAAACTCACAGAATTTTTAGTCACATGTAGGTAAAATTAAACATAAATTTTTTATATTTTATATCTCTTGGCACTTTTCACTACTTAGTGCACACGCACACACACACACACGAAAGCATGATACATGCACGCACACATACAGGCATAATCTTTAGTTTGTATAATACCACTATCCCAGCATCAATGTACAGAAAAGGGGTTTTAGAAATAAAATTACAAGAAGACTACTACACAGGGTTATTATTGCACAAACTAATAATATATCTGTAATATAATTCGGTGTGCATCAAGAATGCCTACTCTCTGTAACACTCTTTAACATCTTCCCGCGCATCATGTCAGATGCCTTTGCAGATCACGAAGGCACAGTCAGCATAGGGGATAGAGCAATCTCCAATCTCCGTTTTGCATATGACATTGATGGATAGGCTGGAGAGGAACAAGAACTTGAACAGCTGGTACAGAGGCTTGACACCACCTCCAGAGTCTATGGAATGGAAATAAGTGCAGAGAAGATCAAAATGATGACCAACAACACCAAAGGCATCAACATGGACATCAAAGTCCAAGGCCAATCCATCAACAGTACATATAGCTTCAAATATTTAGGAGCCATTGTATCAGACAATGGGTCCCGACAGGAAGTCCTCTCCAGGATCGCACAAACAACTGCTGATCTGACAAGGTTGAAGCCCATTTGGAAAGACAGGACCATCAGTCTAAATTCCAAGGTAAGGCGGCTGCGCTCCCTTGTCATCTCCATCTTCCTATATGCTTGCAAAACATGGACCCTCACAGCAGATCTACAACAAAGAATACAAAGCATGGAGATGAGGTGCTACAGAAGACTTCTTGGCATTTCCTATAACCAGCACATCACCAGCAACGACATCCGACAGACCATCACACAAGCCATTGGACAACACGATGACATGCTCACAGTGGTGACGAAAGAGAAACTCCAATGGTAAGGCCACATCACCAGAGCATCAGGTCTTGCAACGACCTTCCTGAAAGGCATGGTGCAAGGAGGCAGAAGGAGAGGGAGACAGAAAAAGAGGTGGGAGGACAACATTCGAGAATGGACTGGCTTGACACTGAGCGAAGTCATGAGGGTTGTGAGGATAGAGAAAGATGGAGTACGCTTGTTAAACAATCATTCGTGGTGCCCCAACAACGTTTGAGTTACGGGATAGGATATAATTTGTGCCAGCACAGCTGATAATAGCAAATACCATAGTTCCAAACCAACATTTCAAAAGGGAGATTAAACAAACATTTTTTAGGAAGTAGTTCTAGTTGTCGCATCTAGAGAGATAGAAATGGAATTTACATGATGACATCTATGACATAACCCTTATTAGATACTACCCTCTGAGGAGCAAGAACATGATAGGAAAGATCTATCTTTCCAGCAGTCACGTATTTCATTAAACACCTCATCACAACAACTTGTGATATTTCAACAAAAGAAGTCTTTTATAACCAAATCAGGCTCACAAGTCTAGGCTGAAGCCAACACCAATTGCCAGATTTCAGTATACATCAACTTCGCAGCATCACACCCCAACCGTTGCGCTTATGCCAGTTAACAGATGTTAGCAACATAATTATCCAGATCCAGAGTATAATTACCTGCAGCCACAGAACCAGAGGCACATTGGTATATCCTTGAGAATTTGTCGTCTTGTACAGCCACCAAAACATATGGGCTTCTGGTCTCACCAATACATATCCCCACTTTTCTGAAGTGCTGTTTCCGGTCTTTTCTTCTCCTATAATAAGGTACAAACAGGATGCAACGAAATTATGCTAAAAGCTTTACATGTGCATAATCAATTACAACTCCTGTTAATGTTATGCTAACGAAGTGCTAAACAATGATAAATTATATAAATCAACTTACATTTCACTAATCACTGCGTTAGTGTTAATCACCACAAGACCTCTGGCATGTGATTACAAAGCCATGTAAATGGATCTTTCCATTGCCAGACCACCCTCTATCAACCCCCAATTCCTTCCTCATCGTCATGGGATAAAAGGTGCTCTACACAATGTGTCATGCTGATTCACTTGTATTATAAAGCTAGATTGTCAATGTCAAGTCTCACATAGGCAAAAACAACCCCCAAAATGATTATTACATGACTGTGAACAATGTACAGGTATTAGTTACTAAATGTGATAGCGAAAAAGATTTAGGAATAACATGATTTGACTCTATGTTAACTTTTGACTGTCACATTAGTGAAGTAATTAATCCTATCCTATCCTATCCTATCCTATCCTGTCCCATAACCCGAAGGTCGTAGGGGCACCACAGATGATCGCTTAACCAGCATACTCCATCTTTCTCTGTCCTCAGCAGCCCTCATGGCTTCGCTCAGTGTCAAACCAGTCCATTCTCGAATGTTGTCCTCCCACCTCTTTTTCGGTCTCCCCCTTCTTCTACCTCCTTGCACTGTGCCTTGCAGAATGGTCTTTGCAAGGCCTGATGATCTGGTGACGTGGCCATACCATCGGAGTTTCAGTTTCTTCACCACTGTGAGCAGGTCATCGTGTTGTCCAATGGCTTGTGTGATGGTCTGTCGGACTTCAATGTTGGTGATGTGTTGGGTATAGGAAATGCACAGAAGTCTTCTGTAGCACCTCATCTCCATGCTTTGTATTCTTCGTTGGAGATCTGCTGTGAGGGTCCATGCTTCGCAAGCATATAGGAAGATGGAGATGACCAGAGAGCGCAGCAGTCTTACTTTGGAATGTAGACTGATGGTTCTGTCTTTCCAAATGGGCTTCAACCTTGTCAGGGCAGCAGTTGTTTGTGCGATCCTGGAGAGGACTTCCTGTCGAGACCCATTGTCTGACACAATGGCTCCTAAATATTTGAAGCTGTGCACTGTGTTGAGGGATTGGCCTTGTACTTTGATGTCCGTGTTGATGCCATTGGTGTTGTTGGTCATCATTTTGGTCTTCTCTGCACTTATTTCCATTCCATAAGCTCTGGAGGTGGTGTCAAGCCTCTGTACAAGCTGTTCAAGTTCTTGTTCCTCTCCAGCCAATCCATCAATATCATCCGCAAAACGAAGATTGGAGATTGCTCTGCCCCCTATGCTGACTGTGCCTTCGTGATCTGCAAGAGCATCTGACATGATGCGCTCTAGGAAGATGTTGAAGAGTGTTGGAGAGAGTAGGCATCCTTGACGCACACCGATTGTTGTTCTTAACCAGTTCCCGATGACGCTGTTATGGAGGACTGCACTGGTAGCCTTGTCATACAGGCTTTTGATGACTTCTATAATTTTAGGGCTGATGTTGTAAACTTTCATGGTTGCCCATAGAGCTGCATGCCAGACTCGGTCAAATGCCTTCTTGAAGTCTATGAACACATGATATAGATGTTGTTGGTGCTGTAGGTATTTCTCACAGATTATTCTGAGGTTGAAAATCTGTTCAGTGGTACTTCGCCCTGCCATGAATCCTGCTTGTTCTTCAGCTATGATTTGTTCAGCTTAAGTAATTAATAAGGCAAATAAAACTCTCGGAATTATACGGCGATGTTTTTTGTATCTAGGTAGATCATCATTTGTACAACTTTACAAGTCCTTGGTTAGACCTCGTCTAGAATATGGCAATATTATTTGGTACCCTTTATTAAAGAGACAGTCCGCTGCTATTGAGCGTGTACAAAGATGAGCAACTAAAATGGTTCCAGGACTGAAAGATATTTCTTACAGAGACAGACTGGAATCATTATGTCTGCCAAGCCTAAAAGCCAGAAGAGTGAGAGGAGACCTAATACAAGCTTATAAAATTTTAAATAATATTGATGAATTAGATACTAACAAATTTTTTTAACTAAACAAATTTGATATAACAAGAAACAGCTCTGTTAACAAATTATTTATTAAGCATAGCCGTACTAATCTTTGAAAACATACTTTTAGTAATAGAGTTGCACCTCTATGGAACAAACTTCCACAAAATATTAAACAGGCAAAAACTTTAAACAGTTTCAAAAATCTTATTGATGAACAAGAAATTTTAAAATCTATAAAATATGATTTTGATAGTTGAGCGTCTTGAGCCGGCTTATATCAGACCTGAAATATATGTGCTAAAGATGGGACATTAAATAAGCCATGAGGCTTAATGATCACCATGATCTAGTCCCTACACTACTACTACTACTACTATTGTGTTTCTCTAAGCAATCAGCATGTCAAGTATAATTCAACAAAACATTTGCATTTTTGCTGACCCACAAAATTGCATAATCGCTGTCACATGCATTTTTCATAACATATACTGTTTTCTAGCATAGTCAACACATCATATAATATGATGTCATGGATGTCCATAGCCTCATACGCTATTAGATCCAGTCTTTTCTGCAATACTATCTAGACTCATTAACATTAAAACTATATTAGCCACAGGTAGAGGTAGGATGGCACTCTATTCACACCGAGTACATTGAGGAAGCCAGGTAAGCATCAACATGACTTTTAAAAGAATTCAGAGATGGAGTGTCCACAATCTCTGCTGGCAATCTGTTCCATCTGTTCATAACACGCATCGAGAAAGATTTTTTTTAGCAATTACTTTTTTTGTGTGACACTCGTCTTGCACAATTAAAATTGGTGTCCTCTGGCAGAGGTGGGAGCACCCCGCACTAACAGATCAGAGATCACTTTTTAATAACTAATATCCTTGCATGTACTTATAGTTATACGCCTCTATCAGAACAGTTAGAAAAGCATCAAAAGCGCTGCCATTTATACCCAGAAAAAAGCGCCGATTGTTGAACTGAACTCAGAAAATGCAAGCCTTTCGCGTACAAATCACTTTTTAATGTTGAAAATTTTGCTTTATTAGCAAGACAACAGTAAATTAGGGTCATTTTTTTTTGTAAAAATTGGGTTTGTTTTTCAACTCAGTGCAGAAAGTTAAAAACTCACACATGTGATTACTTGTCAGAATAAGATTGTCTTGAATGTTACTGTACAGGATAAGTTTTGAAATAAGCAATATAAGCGATATTATTGATAGCAGCAAAAAATAATTAAACTAAATGAAATATGAAAGTGGCCCTTCAATTATTTTGAATAGTATATATTATTCTATTATATATATATACTAGTGGTTTTTGTACCCTGGCAAGCCAGGGTACACATGATGCTGTTTAAAATGTAGACAGAGAGAACTTTTGTCTGCGAGTTTCATTTTGACGATGATACCTCCCCATATCCCCCTTGATACCTCACCATACCCCCCCCCCTGATATCTCCCCGTCCCCCCCCCCCATGATGCCTCATCATACCCCCTTGATACCTCCCCGAACCCACTTGATACCTCCCCATACCCCCTTGATACCTTCCATACCCCCTTGGTTCCTACCTGTACCCTCCTTGATACTTCCCCGTTGATCGTTTCGCAGGTATGGATGAAAGGAATCGACCATCACCATACCCCCTTATATATACCCGTATCCCCGTTATGCCTACCCATGCCCCTTTAAACCTAACCGTAGCCCCCTTTTACCTACACGTACCACCCCATCCCGATCCTTGGTAGTAATAATAATAATAATAATAATAATAATAATAATAATAATAATAATAATAATATTGAATATAGAATAATACAAATAGAAATCAGAAAAAACACCAAGGTTTTAAAATAAAATTTGATATAAGATATTATAATTGTTATTATAATAATAATAATTATTATTATTATTAGTTTATAAGTAATAATAATAATAATAATAATAATAATAATAATAATAATAATATTGAATATAGAATAATACAAATAGAAATCATAAAAAACACCAAGGTTTTAAAATAAAATTTGATATAAGATATAATAATAATAATAATAATAATAATAATAATAATAATAATAATAATAATAATAATAATAATAATAAAAATAATTATAATAATAATAATTATTATTATCATTATTATTATTATTGTTATTATTATTAGTTTATAAATAATAATAATAATAATAATAATAATAATAATAATAATAATAATAATAATAATAATAAATTAAAGGTAAAAAGCCTAAATTAAAAAGAAAAATATCCATATTTTAGTGTACTAAAAAAAAAAAAAAGGGGGGGGGGGGGGGGGAAACGGGTGAGATTTGAACTTGCGTCTCTCTGAACGGTAGGCGAATGATTTTACTAACTAAGCTACCAACGCTTCCTAGGAAAACCATCAATTTTTTGGTCTATATGGGAAAACATGCTGAAACCTCAATTTGATTTTTAATGGAAGCGCGCGGAATGAGGCTATTACAGTTTGTGGACATTTTGTTTATTTATTTATCTCAGAAACGGTTAAACGTTCGGTAAGGAAATGTCGGCTATAACGATTTCGCTGGTTTTGAGCACACAGCAGGCCGATCAGCAGTGCCCAGCACCTGCCCAGATCAGCGTCCATACCGGACAAACTTTATAGTAGAGGCAAAGAAGGACTTCCGCCTGATTCAGCTCTTTGCAGTCCGCTGCTATCAATAATGGATTAAAGACTTCTTGGGCCTGTGATTGAATCAACTGTCACTACTATGCAGTACTGGATGATCAACAAACTTTGATTGTGGGCGCCTACGGAAAGACAAGGCAAATGTTTTCAAATTCTGGAGAAAAGAAAACAAAAAGAAACAAGAGATTTAAAAAAAATAATAATAAAAAGAGCAAGAATACAATAAATCTTACTTGGGTACCCAGTTTGTCTTGCAGGTAATGCCAAACTTGGCAATACACCCAAAATGAAAAGGACTCCCCAAATCGCCGGCATTGCAAAGGATGCCATGATTTGCCTACCAAATGTAGAAAAAGTCGGCGTCACCTGAGCTACACGCACTTGACCGAAATGTTTACTTCGCATCAAACACAGCAACAAACTTTATAGGCAGCTCCAAAACGTCAACTTGATCACATGAAGAAGCATGTGATCTATCTTATTAAGGGAAATCACTACAGCAGACCACAATGGAAATGTATTAGCATAGCTTCGCATAATGTACGGTAATTGACATTAGGCTAAAAGCCTTTAGCACTCGTTTTATCTCTTAATAAGAGCCACTGACCCACAAACTATCTGAAAAGTTCTGTGTGCTTTTTGTTGTTGTTGGGTATTTAGAGAAGGGAGACGCGTCATAGGCATAGGCGCTCGAGTCTCCAGATACAAGCGCCTGTGCTCCTAATGAACATTCTACAGTGATACAAAGAAAGTTTACTGAATATTCTTTGAGCGGCACAACACTTTACGTTCATGGAGTGACAGCTTGAGAAGCAGTTCTTATTCACTAACTCAAAACCCGTTCATGTTGTTTTTATTCTAACTACTTCTATATTGAACAACAACAGCAAAATGACAATAATTATACAAAGTCATTTCTAAGAACCATCGCTATTCACATCACAACACTTATCCAAACACAGTCCAAGTTGAAACTTACCATCAACTACACGGCCGGTGTACAGAAAGTACAAAAAGAGCGAAAATGGCGAAAAGGACATGCAGCGAAACGAGCGAAAAGGGGGCCGGACGGCCAACTTAACGGAAATACAAGAGCGGAGAGGGAGCACAGATAGAGGCACTGATCGAGAGACTCCTCCATCCCACCACCCTCTCTCTCCCCACCTCCCGTCTTCACATCCACCTCCATTTTACTTGTTCAATATCTTATATATAAATGGATGCACTATCTTAACTTTTTTGCCTTTGGTCAAATGTGCAATTATAAATATTCTCAATTAAATAATTATATAAGTGATAGGAACTTGTAACAATATCATTGACTAGTTATAAAAAGTGATACACGAACAATAAAATATCTTGACAACACCAATTATAAAATGGGGAATAAACTATACAACGATCACTAAATGCAGTTAATATGAAATCAAAGGAGAGACGCGACCATGCAGTGACCCTTTGTGTATAACCATTAGCCGTTATGCTCAAAAATATCACGGAGTATTTGCGAAAGGATCTCAACGAGTACAATACATGGGACATTAGGAATCGACCATATAGCATAAAGTACTTCAAGAGCTGCTTAACGTAAGAAGAAACCTGGAATGTAAAACGTACAATCGACACGGAGAAAATTAAAACGTGTAAAGATGTCTCAGATGTTTTAAAAACGACAATACCATTCAACATTTAAAAAATCGATGCAAGTAGCATGTAAGATCAACAATAGAAGATACAAACATAAAAAGAAACAAATTGCAATTAATTCGTTAAAACAGGTTAACAAAAATATAAATAACAAGTGCAGGACACTAACGGTTGCAGAGTTCCCTCGCGAGCATACTGTGACGGTGGGTTCTATTGTTGCTGGGCTCTGCACAATGGAATGCTATTACCCACTCGTCTTTCGTCTGCGGGAATCGGCTAGTTAAATCACCCTATGACTAATCTTAATAGTTAGTCCAGTCTGTGTGCGGATAGGGTTACAGAGATAGGGAGAAACGTGTAAAAGATTCAGACACACGTAGCTCTCGCATGGCTATGAAACATAGGTAGGCCAGCCACTTGTTAACAGTAAATATCACACATTTTTTTCCTCTACTCTATATCTAATTGTCTAAACCTTATATTAACTTAAATGTCCAAAACGTAATATAATTAGGATTAACTTAACAGTCCAAAGTTCACTTCGAGTGGTTCGGAGAGTGGGTAGATATTTGATGGATCTATTCTGCTACTGTTCTCAATATTTGCTACTGTATCATCACTGGGCTTTGTTCTTGTTTTGCCTAATGTTCTTTTCCAGGAAGAGTGGACTATCGCACAGTCCCTATAGATCAGTGTTCGTGCACTTCTTCTAGAGCACTTATAGCAATATCGTTGAGGTGCAGTGCTGTTGTCTCCTCAATGTTTGTTGACTATTGGGCTATCGGAGCTCAATGCTCGATGCTCAAGTGCAGGCCACTTGTCAGGGTTGACTCTCTAGCTCTGTGGGGTCTATCTCCTGCCTCGGACCAAGCCTGCTCGTCTGCAAAACATAAGACGAGTTTCTGCAGCGCCTTGTTTACAAAGGGTGTGCAGAGCGTCTCACTGATGGAAGAAACAGCCCTCAGTTGAGATCGCATCCACTTATACAGATAAGAGACGAACTAACAATCTTCTAAGTCCGTGGTCCACTGGAATCTCCAACATAATTTCTATATATATATACATCATGGCTAAATTAAACACAGGGAGAAGTAATTAATAATATACACTTTCTCCAGCACAGTCACTGGTCTGCAATAATACAAATAGGAGAAATAACAGTTGGACAGTGGGGCTACCTCGTGGTCTCGAAAATGTTGTTGTTGTTGTATCAAATTTTATTCATCAGATTAACATAAGTTGTACTGATTACTGATCGGTCTCGAAAACCGGTTGCGTGGGTCAGCCATGTGGTCAAGCAAAGTTTTACTAACATTCACAAGTATAAAACATGGCAAGACTTCACAAGCATAATCCAACAATATTATCTATAAATCGCGGTGAAACAAAAGATCGATCATTTACCTTTTTGACAATGTCAGGCTATGGCTACACTGCGATGAATGAATTTCACCCGTCACCTGCGTAGTCTTCTGCAAGAGATCTTTCAGCGTGTGCGTCCTTCTCGGGTGAGATTCTAACACAGACTGACGTGTCTTCACGCTGTGGTCAACTAAAGCGGGTGATATCCCAAGATACCTTAGCACCCTCGCGCGGGGATGACGGATATACGTCAGCTGGATGAGGTCACTGCCTACCTAGTGAGATTTATCCTACACATACTTAGAACAGACCTAACTTTTATCGTCTGCTAAGCATCGGCTTTAAGTTACCAGGGCCAAAGAAGGATGAACTATTTGAGGCGTGAAGCCTTAGTACTGGGTCCAAACTAGCCTGACACATGCACACACACATACATATACACTCACACCCCACGCCCTGTATTTCAGACAATAAAGAAGGAGAAAAGTGAGAAGAAGTTTGAGAAGGGAGAGAGGATTTTATGAAAATACTATTGATTTTAAAGATATTGAGGTGATGTGTGTTACATAAATAGTACAATTGTTTAAGCCTGTCACGATTCGGTTTTCTTTAAATCTGTGATGAATAGGGTTTTTATGAAGTACGTGTTTAGAGGACGGAAAGTGAGGGAGAGAGAATAAATTAAAGTTTATTGCTAAGTTTGCAAGTACTGTAATTAGAACATGTGCATTATTTTGTTAGTGCTTGTCATCCTAAATTGGTCAAATTGCCGTATAAGTGATTAGTATTATTACGTGCCATGCAAATTTTGCAGTGAGAGATGTGTGCACTAAATTAGAGGGTGCAAGCAAATAAAACTGCTTATACCATTAATTTTTGCTCGGTTACAGAGATGGATTGTAACAATGATGACTCTAGTGGAAGAGTTTTCGAGTGGGAGTTTTCGAGGGGTGGGGGGGGGGGGGGGGGGGTGGGTGAATGTATTTGCATCTCAAACAGCGTGTCGTCCTTCTGTGACGGCCCTGTGAGGCGACTCGAGCCGATATCCTGTGGAAGAGAGGAGAGCTGCATGCACGACTGTACGTGACCACTCGGAACTATCTTGTTCTGTGTTGTGTTGTCTTGTCCGGACCGAGGATAATCACCGGTCTCGGGGTGGGGTAATAGTTGCTTTTCTCTTTAGCGGTTATTTTATAGGTCCACTCCAGAAATATAGCATCCGTGGATCTAACTAATATCAAAACGAAACAAGGTAAATCAATTTGAAACAACTTTATTCTTCACCCGCTGGAATATTTACAAATGAGACATCGTTTGAACGAAAATTGAGTTATCTGTATTTGTTAATGCATTTGTGTTATAGTGCGCATTTCCGATTTTGAGCAACACGAAAAATGCAAATTTTAGAGCTTTTTCCGACCCCCACTCTATTGCCCCCACTCGATCTAGGGACCCCCAAAAGTATTGCGTTTCAAAATAGAGAGGGTGCTTTCTAGTACTGTGTAAATTACAAGGAACGGAAAACGATGCTTAACGTCCTATTGCATGAGCGTTAAGGACGATCACCACGTCGCCACCCTGACAACAATGACCATCATCATCATATAAAAAATGAGATCCAACAGATCTTAACCGATTATGCATGCGAGCCCTCCCAAAAAAGCATAATTTATGTGCAATATTAAATTCGTACTGTTGTGTGCCTCTATCTTAGGTCTATTGGTATAGGTTCAGAAATACGCGGTTTTCATCTAGTGATCACACAGAAAACCTATCATATACAATATATATGAACAGCAAATTGAATAGTAACATCCGGACGAACGCCGGTCGACCAAAGCCAAAAACAATATAGGTAACGCTCGGCTCGAAAACTAAAATTTTGCTAATGTACTCAATGATATATCTTTTTACAGGAAATCACAACAACAGACCACAATGGAAATGTATTAAAAATAATTTGGTTTCATCACTTGGAAAAGTCATACTGAATTGCACAGACGTACCAAACCTAAACGGTTTTACATATGATAAAGACAAGTAAATACGACTAGTGAGGTATTTGCTGTCTTTGCTACTCAATGTGTAGGAAAATAAGCCTTGTGTTTTGCACTAGAAGACATGTAAACATGGCGGACCAAGTAGCATCTTTCAAAGCTGTAAGTATTTAGCTATGAGTGTTTTTTGCACTGCAACCTTATGCACACTGCAAATTACTGCTTCATGGTTATTTGCAAACAGATAAAGGTCATAGTTATGTCTGGCTTAGCATAATTGTGCCTGTAAACAGTTAACATTTACTTCAATAATAAGATAACCATATCAGGAACAACGATCGCTGCTTCGTCGTCCCAAGCTGCAACACAGAACAATACCGCCACTCATTCTTTCCAAGAACAATAATAGCCTGGAACAAACTGGACAACTCAACTGTCCACTCAACATCAGTGGACTCTTTTAAATCCGCGCTGACGGCAGCCCAGCGCCACTAACAACACCGTGCTGCGCACCCCTCACCGTCGTACCAACGCCAGATTTCTGGATGATAAACGACGTATTAATCAGAATCAGAATCAATCACAGGCTGTGAAGTCTTTTCTTTGTAGGCCTCATGCAGTTACACATAGGTTCTGAAGTCTTTTCTTTCGTCTTTGTAAACTCGTTGGCCTCCTACATACGTATGTAGTATGCATAGTATGTAATTGAAGCCTACGAAAGACGAGACTTCACAGCCTGTGAATTACATACTATACATATTTGTATAAGTATGTATGAGGCCTACGAGTTTACAAAGATGAAAGAGACTTCTGGGCCTGTGCTACAATCATAGCCTAGTCAGTGAGTCACTAACTTGGTGACTAAGTCATGAATTGAACTCAGGCTAGTGGTAGTGCTCACGTTTGTGAACAATTAACATTTATTTTATCACCCTAGTCACTAAGTCAGGCTAGGGCTCATACTAGCAAAGTGAAATACTTCCTTGCAAATATTGAAACACTGGGGGATAAGGAGAGGGGCTGGGGGGGGAGAGGGGGGAGGTGATGGTTGAGATGGGAGAGAAAAAAGTTGTCTGTAGTGTATAGTTCTGAGGCATGCCTAAGTTGATTAACTAGTATGAATTATCATAATTATTCCCTGTGGGTTTGGGCACTGAATAGACTAGATCCAACGTTTCCTGGCGTGTCGTAAGAGCCTAAGAGGCGACTTACAGGGTTGGTGTCAGCACTGCATTACTGGGCGAAAGTCTTCTGCACAGAAGTCACCAGCCAGGACGGTGGAACCTCATGTTACTACAGGTTCAATGACCATGTGCTCGGGGCCAACACGAGCCACGCTGTATTCGTGGATATCGGCTGTGGAAACTCCAATGGTATGGCCACGTCATCAGAACTTGCAAAAACCATCCTGCAAGGGACTAAAAAGAGGAAAACCGAAAAAGAGGTGGGAGGACAACATTCGAGAATGGACTGGTTTGATACCGAGCGAAACCATCAGGGTTGCTGAGGACAGCGAAAGATGGAGTACGCTGGTTATACGATCATCTATGGTGCCCCAACTACCTCCGAGTTACGGGATAGGATAGGATTATCATAATTATTATTACAGTTTGTTGATGTTGCTGTTTGTTGCTGCTGCTGCAGCTAAATTCCTGTATGTTCATGCCATTGCAGCGGACTGTACAAAATGTGATGCAGCTGCATTTCAAGGAAGAAAAGACAAAAGGTAGTAAATCCGTATCAGGTTAAATCTTAAAACTAAACAAATTAGTGGTTTAGAGTTACATTAATACTGTTTGAGAACTCGGTGTATACTAAAGGCATTGCTCTTTGTTACTGAGTATTATCTCCCCTATCGTTACATTATGAACAACATATTTATGATATTAGAATGTTATGAGGAAACTTTGTGTTTACAAATTAAAGTAACACAATAAATATATTCATTCAGTGAAATAAATAAATACATTACAAAATAATTAAAATAATAATAACAAAATTTGTGAAGCGCTCAAACCAGACTCGGTGCACAGGCATTCACAGTCAAAGCTTCTCTGTAGGGGTGCCGGGGGTTTAAGTATAAATAGTATCCCCACTTTCTGAAAATTGAGTGCTTTAAATTCCCACTGTCACTGTCTTTCTCATTTGTTCTTTCTCATTCCTACTATCTTCTATCAATCTACTATACTATCTTCTTCTTCGCTTGACCAGTCACCCATCTTTTTTTCTTGAAAACTCTTCTGGGTCAAAACTCCTCTTTTGTGTGTGCTCAAGCCACTCAAGGTCTGTTGTATGAGCTTGGGAATATTGGACGCTTTCTGCCAAATGGTCCCTAGGGCTTCCTATGATATTATTTAGCAATGTAGGCATTTTATATGTATTGTATGTGTTTTGTTGATATTTTATAATGATGTTTGTATTCTATTTTGTTTTTGTAAACGGGGGTTTGATAAATATATATAGCCTCAGCGTCCCCTGCGTGGGATGCCTTTATTGTACAGTGACCGGCAGGTGGAATGCCTTCAGTGTTACCACTGGGGTTGTTTCAGCAGATCTTTTATGCGGATCAGGGGTGAGTCCTCTTTCAGTGAAGTTGTGGTTTTCATTTTATGGTCCTGATTCAGCTCTTTGCAGTCCGCTAGACCCTGTAAGCAATGAATAACTAACTAACAGTCAAAGCACATGTTTGTCAAGGTGCCATCTTGTTTCCTGTCAAGGAGATTACACCTTGGGTAGCTAGAGGACTTAGTTTCCCTCTCTCTCGCCTCCTTTTGATATGTTCCGACTCATATGGAAATACTTTAAAATAGTCACGGGGAATCGGAACAAGCCAAATGTCGGTCTGTGCGTCAGTTGGTCAGTCTTGTCTGTTTGGCACCACATCTCACCTTCCAAGAACCACTGAACAGATTTTGACCATACTTCAATCTCATAGAAACATTACCTATGTTAGTTTCCGGCCTCACGTGCCATCATAATTGATCTACCTCAATGGTCAAGGTCACTGGAGTCATTTTGTTGCTAAACAAGTTTTGCTCAATTTAAATAAAAAAAAATAAAAAAAATGTGATTTTTTTAAAAAGTTTTGGTATACAGGAACTTTAAATTATGGGCCTACCTTTAGTAGATAACCAGTATGGGAATTTTCCAAAACACTAGTTTGATTCTGATTAACACTGGATTTCCATTCGTCCTGTGACATACGTAAATAGCTGTTGGTCATCTGTATGATATTGTTTTAATTTTATTTTTACACATTTCAATTTCAAAAGATTAAGAAATTTTAACAATTGAATTATTTTTCAGTGAATGCCGATGCACTGTCGTTAGTAAGTGAACTGCTGCGAGTCTTTGCATCAGGTATGAATGTAGTTTGCATTTTATGCCAATAGTCTCAAATGTCTTGGGTTTGTACTTTTGCTGAATTTTTTTTGGTAATGAATAAAATATATTTTTCAAGGCTTTTTGCATCAGTTGTTTTTTTATTTAATTATTATTTTATTTCACTTTTTTTTTCATGCTACTTATTTTTATTCATTAAAAGTATTTGTTTTGCAGAAGCATCAGAAAGAGCAGCGGTGCAAGCACAGGTACAATTTCTTTATATTTTTAATGTTGACATTGACTATTATTAGTATTAAACATATTTTAGAGGTTTAAATGTGACATTTCTAAGAAATAAACTCTACCAGAATTTCCCCCAGATACAGTTCTTTTTCAGAAAGAAAAAAAGCACACATACAAATCTCCACAGGCTGTTATATTAGGAGTGCTTTTTGTTGTCGTGTTCATACATGATAAAACCTTACTTTTCAATTTGTGTTTGTATTGTGGTTTTGATAATGCTTATTTTTGTTGTATATTTTTGTGTTTATTTAAACAGAAAGATGGTTCAAAACTTGTGACTGTGGAACATGTAGAAAAGATTTTGCCGCAGCTGGTGAGGAATTTTTGTTTACAAATGTGGTGTTGTTGCTGCTGTTGTTGTATATGCATGTATGTATGAATCAAACTGCGGAACGCTCCTCGGATTTGCGATTTTTTGAGAAAAGGTACCGTCACTCCCGAGGAAATTAAATAGAGGTCCAAGAAAAACAATCGCTCCGAGAAAAAAAAAATCACAAAACGCAATCTCTCCAAGTCCAAGTCTCGATCCATGTCCATGTCCAGCTTTTTTTTTCTCGTCACTAAAAGTGCCGCCCGAGCCCGCTATTGTTACATCGAATTCACTGCCCAATAAGGCTTACTAGCATCACTTGACTACAGCGGGTGAAGGCGATGTTGAACGTTTGGCGGTTCACGTGAAGTTCAGTCCTTTGTCACTGTCTGCCATTGTTAGTTTATAATCACTATACTATCATGTCATGTGTTTCACTTATTATTAACCGCGGAGACCCTTTTGAAGAAGGGGAAATCAACAACAAGTGGAAATGGGAATGGCTTGAAAAGATTGCGAAAATCGGCGACTCGGAACAGCGTGTTATTATAAATATGCTGTTTTAATAATGTAGATGAACCTGTAACATTATATACATATTTTTCTACTGGCTCATTTTCCTCTAGAAATTGCATCTGTAGCTGTCACGAGAGGCCAGTTTTTTTGGTTTAAAATGGTGAAAATTGTCCAGCTTATGTCTTAATGATTATGAGGTCTATCCTGATTCCTACAAGTGACCCCCCAAAAAGTATCTAAATTAATTATTCATTAATTTCATAATCAGCAAAAAAAAAGAAAAGAAAAAAAAAGACAATAACTGATTAACTCTCTCTCTCTCTCTCTGTCATATCATATTCTAAATGAGAACAAGTTTTTATTATTACTACCACTATTCTTATTATTATTATTATCCTTTCTTATTATCTTTCTATTTTTATATTATCATTCATTTAGCTTTTTTATATCATTAAATTTAAAAAAAAAAGGAAGTAATGTTTAAAACTAAAAAAAAAAGAAAATATTTATATTATAATTATAAAGACTTCAATTACGGAGGTTAATTGTTGCCAAGGGAAAAAAAATAGTTTTGTCTGGTTAGACTTGGGCTACTGTAAACAGGTAAAACAATTCAAAAGGCTTATCACAGGTATTGAGAAATGGCCACCAGCTAAGAAAATGAAATGAAGTTCTCTATTCAGTTTTTTCAAGCCATTTTTTTAGCCATATAGTGATTTACTTCTTTGTGTATATGTGATTATTAGTTGTACTACTACTACTACGTATACTACTACTAATGATAATGTCCTTATGAACACATGATGAATATTATGAAAAACATCCACATTTATCTCTCACAAAAAGCATTATTTTTGGGTTTTACATGCTGTGAAACATTCAGCTTCTGGGGGGCATCGCCCCCCCAGATCCACCCACCGGGGCTTTTCCCCTGGACCTGACCAGGGGCCTTATGGCGGCCCCTGGACCCCGGTCGGATTTCTGAGATTTTTGCTTTGGACTCTTTCCCCAGCCTAATGAATACCCGAATTCATAATAATAATACTACTACTAATAATAATAATAATATTGTATTTGATGGGTGTTACGCATTCTCAGACTTGAACTTTGTGGAATTATGAACCTCTAGAATTATGCTAGCTGTCACCACTCCCCACCCCCTTTTTTAACATTAGCATAACTGAGCTTTGAACTTGTGTATGGATCTTGAATTATATTAATGAAATGCCAAACAGTGAACCTCATCCAAACCCGAATCCTCCACACACACACACAAAATTAATGCATCATCCCCTCCTGTTCTTCCTCCCAACCTCTGAAAAAAGTGGATGGTTACATTTGAAGTTTTATGCATATATTATCAACAAGTTCTTAAAATCTCAATTTATTTGCCTGATGTCCTGTTTGTTTTCTTCTTGTGCATGTTATTTTATTATAATTGTAACATTTATTTTACCGTTTGATTTGCAGTTGCTGGACGTTTAAGTTGGCAGTGCAAGTTGAAGTTTTTATGATGTATGCATTTATATTAGTGTTTAGGATTAGAAATATCAGTGCACATTTGATTATGAGTGCATCAGTGTGAGCATGCTTATGAGTGTGCCTTTATGCATATGTACATACATGTATGAGTGAATGTCTGTGCGAGTGTACACATCTGAATGAGTATGTGTCCGCAAGAGTATGAGTGCCTGAGGATTTCTGCAGGGTATCTGTATTGGAATTAGAATAAAAAACCATCGACAAGGCAGTTCACCTTGGCAGCTTGTACAATTGTTTGCTTTTGTGAACTTCATTTGGAACAAAACTGAATTTCTTTTGGCATTGATCTGTAAATTGTATGTATTATAAACAGGTTATTTTATATATTTTCAGTGGTGATGGAACTAGAAGGGCAAAGCAAATATGACTCACATGCTAATTAGGGAACTTGCAATATTTAGTATGTAAATGAAAGCCTAGAAAAACAAAAACAAAATGATACTGTAGCATTAAAATGCAAAGTAATACTGATTTCGATCTTTCAGTGCTGGACAGGGATTCAGGATAGATAGAAAAGAGACATTTAGAAAAAGGTAGAGATAGAAAGAGGGATGCGACTAGGACAGTCCCGGGAGAAGAGGTGTAGTTTAGTTAGAGTTAGTTAGAACGTGGAAATAGATTGTAGGGAAGTAGGAACAATGTTGTAGTCAGAATATAGAGAGTTTGTGAACTGTAGAAGAGTGAAATATTATAGATTTGTGAACACTGTCAATGCAAATAGTCAAGAGTGTTTTCTGTGTTTGTGTTCAGTAAAGTTGCTACAACGCACACCTTCCAGCCTGCGTGTTTTATTTATGTTTGTGAATGTATAAATTTGTAAATTGTGTGTTGTGACTCCGGATTGTTGTCAGAGGTATAGTCCTGTTAAGTTGCAACAACCATTAACACCTACCACCATCACCTCATCACATTACAATTGCAGTACAGTGTAGCTTTATTTTGTATGCAAGTGTATAAGTATGTGTGTTGTTAATAGTGAAGGTGATGTATAAAGTTCAGTCAGCACACCTGAGTTTTGTTAAGCAGTTAAGCAGTGGGTGAAAGTGCACTATAAAATCTCATTTGATATATAAATTTAATTAGCAGCATTACAAAGACTACAATGACCAAGAGCTTGAAGAAAGGTACAGGCTGTTACACATTTCAACAGTTATTTTATCAGTCTGATTTAAGTTATTTGTGCGTTAATTCTGATGCGATTATTCTTACTCCCTTATCATGTATCATCATTAGCTATTGGGCTCCATTTCCTTTTATTAATGATTAATTTTTAATGCAAATTGTGTATGGATAGTAATCTATTGCAGTGTGAATGTGGATGTTTTGAAATTCCTTTTATAAATACAATTATTATTGATACAATTATTATTGTGACTGATTAAAATAAATAACACAAAATATTAATTTTCAACTATTTTATTTAATATAATGGCCAGATGTCTTGCTGCACAAGCATGCATTATCCTGCATGACTGAATAACAATAGAACTGCAATCCCTCCAAGATTAACCACAGCACTATGAAAGCCCCTTTCTTCAATGCAAAGATCTTTTTGACCAAGAACGTGAAAACGTGCTCCTTTTTCTGAACTAATGATAAAACCTAACTGGAACTAGAAGAGCAAAGACCACATCACTCATATGCTCCTTATGGAACTCGCAACAGATAAAATTAAAATGAGTGCCCAGGTAAAAAAAAAAAATTGTGGAATTAAAATGCAAAATACTGATTTTAATCTTTTTATGCTCTTGACCTTAATGTGACTCTGACCTCCAGCTCCAAATACACTTGTGTATCATCAAATAAACTAATAATATTAATAATTTATTTTTTTTTAAACTTAAAGCTTGCTCTAAGTACTCTTACACCCACTCTCGCAAGAATAAGTATTTAAACAATATGGTAAAACATAATGAGATAAAACAGAAAAACGTTTTAAGGAAATAATACAAACATAAAATCTAAAAAGGATAGATATTTAAACTAAACAGTACAAAAACTATTGGGATGACCTTGACCATCATGTGGCCCCTCATGCACGTCTGATCAAATAACCCATTCATTCACTGATCATTTTGAGGTCTTATGGGTATACACCATCCTACCAAGTTTGGTTGTGGTAGTTGAAATAAGTTCTGAGATATTAATCCACTTGCAAGTTTTACACAGACGGACAGCGGATGGACATTTTCAAAATGTCATTTTTGGACCATTTAGGATTTGTCTCGCCGCACAGATTTGCAAAAATCTGGAAATTTGTTTGGGGTGTCTGTAAATAGCCTCACATTGCTATAGTCACGCAAAATAAGAAAAGAGAAATGTGCAATTTTTGTATTTAAACTGCTGGTGTCCTATTACCTAGCAGTCAAATTGGGCCTGTATTTATATTAATTTGCAATCATTCAATACATAAAATAGTTTAACATACATTAATACAGTATTCATAAATATGCCCCTGCTTAATAAACAACAGCAAACCTAACATTTATGGATATACTTCTTGCTCATGAAATTAAATTAATGAAAATCTCGATATAGAGACAAAGGATGTGTCAATTAACAGTCTATTACAAATCCACTCATGTTATCCAACATTTATTTTTTCTGTCATCAAAAGAAAATGCCAGTAATATATGGATGTATCAGGATGTATCAATGTCCTTAACAAAATTAAATGATCCAACAAAACTTATTCTTTTTCCCTATGAGCAATGCACAAACTTTAATGAAAAAACGTTCAAATTTAAAAAAAAAAACCCACTTATTTATGATTTTAAAAAAAATTTTAACATTTTATTGGCCCACCCTGTATATTTTCCGTGGTGATGAAACTAGAAAAGCCCGTATGACTCGCACGCTCCTTAAGGAACTCGCAAATAAAACTGTACTATCAAATAAACAACAGCAAAAGTATTATGCCCACCCCCCCCCACACACACACACAAAAGTGACCTTGACCCTTACATGACTTCTCATGCATGCCTGATCAAATAACCCAATATTTCTGCATGCTATGGGTTAAATAAACAGCCATTCCACTGATGACCTAATGTATGTTTTTGCAAGGCCTAAAATGATCTTGACCTTCAAGACCAAGCCAAACAAAAAAAAAACATCTATGAAAGATCAATCTATCATCTCTAATTACATGTTTGGACTTCATATGTCTCTTAGTTTAGTGTCAAGGTCACTTTAAAGTACCTATACCAACCAACTTTGGACAGTTCCAGTGACCTTGAAGTGAGGTTGACCAAATTTGTAGAGTATGTGTGTCTCATTGATATCCATCATGCATCATGTTAAATATTAATAACCTAGAAAAAACATGACATTTTGTGAAACAATTTTTTTTTTAACCAACATTCGATCACCCTGTAGTCTTGACGTCATTCATCCACCGATCATTTATGTGGGCTCATGGGTATACACCATCTTATAAAGTTTGGTTGTTATAGTTGAAATAGGTTCCCAGTACTTAGCCACTTTAAAGTTCTTGCACTTACAGAAGGCGGACGAAAATTTTTTCATATCATTTTGGGAATATTTTAGGGCTCATCTCGCATAGATTTGCAAAAATCAGGAAATTTTTTATTTTGGGGCGAGTACATTGATTTACACTGCTGTGCATGTGAGTTTTAAAAAAAAAAACACAAATGAAAAGTAACAATGTTGTGATGTTTTGGGATGAAAATGTCAATTATTATTTTTGATAATGTACAAGATCAAAACATGTCCCATGTACAAGATCAAAACGCTTATAAAACATGACATGCATTATTAAATAGCTATCACAAGTAAGTTTGTTGCTTTAATGAATGTTGTCTTCAGTGTCCTCAAATAAGATTGCTGCAATGGTATTCTTCTTCCATTCAGCAGCCACAACCAATTCTGTAACTTTATGGGGATCTGCAGCACCGACGTTTTATTTACAGACACAAACTAGATAAAGGGTTGAGAGTATAAGGGTGGGTTGGGAGAGTTCTTGGTTCAGTGGCTGGATTTTAAAGGCTCTAGACATAAAAACGTGTCTATTGCACTGGCCTCCATCATTTGTACCAGATCTGCTGAGAAACCACAAACCATTATTTCAAAATGTGAACATTTGGACCAGATTCAATGTGTAGACACAGATAAGTGATTTTGCATACTTTAATTGCATGAGGAAGTAATATACATAATAAAATCAAAACGGCAGAAACAATGACATATACAAATAATGTGTGGAACAAATAACATTACTTTGTACAAACATCAAGATAAAAAATTATTAGTTTTCTTTGTTCATTCAAAGACAATTCTTTTGCTTACAAATCCTCTGTGCTTACAATTTCTCATTTGAGTGAAACAGAGAAAAAAACAAACCCCAATGAAATCCATTAAATGCCTTTCCAGTTTGTCAAAATCGTTTCTTTTGTTTGCATTTAAAATTCATCTATCCTGTTAATTTAATATTTATTATTTGATCACTTACTATTCTTACTTCCACAAAATGTATAATAAAGTTTCATGATACAGCACCTGCAAGTCAAATTAACATTTTTTACTGCATGACACCAAGTCAAATTAAACAAATGTATATCTTTCCCAAACTTTCAATCACCCAAACTTTTACTTGTTTATCAGCACAAGACACTATAAAACCAACATTCGATCAGGTCTCCTAACATTGACTCTTCTTATAAGACAACTTTAATAATGTCTGTTCTCAGTTTTTGTGCATTTTAGTTGGGCGGTGGTGGAGGCGGTGGAGCAACCATCATTTGATTGACACCACCCATCTGCTGTCCCATTTCAAAACCTGACGGGGGAGGAGGGGGTGGCATCTGCCCAAATCCTTGCTGTGAACTGTGTGGTGGAGGGGGTGGGGGCACTGGAGGAGGAACTCCCTGGGTAGGAGGTTGCTGCCAAGGAGGTAAGGGGGGCTCCTCCCATGGGGTTGGGCTGCCAGGGTGCTGATGTGGTGGCAGGTGGTTGCACGGGAGGAGGAACCATGCCAACACCTGTGACACCTGTTCACAAAACAAACAAAAAAACCCATCGGTGAAACTGTGAACACTTCACTAGATAAAGCACACTTTAATGTGAACAATCAGTTTTCTTTTCCTAAAAAAGCAAAAGCAAAAGCAAAAAAAAAACTCAGCTTTGCCTAATTTTATTTTGTCAAGACCCACACTAACCCAGTGCAATAACTTGCATTCCTCTTTGAAGACCCGGAACTACTCAGCAGTTTGAGTCGATCTTTAAGCTGGTAAAGGTTCTATAAATAGAAAAACAAATAATAATAAAGTTTGTTTTTTTTTAAAGTCAGTTTCATTAAATACAAATTAGCTAATGCAATACAAACGGGAATCAAAATCAAATGTCTACTCACTGGGGGTGGCAATGCCTGGAGGAGCAAGGTTGGCAGGAGGCTGCAGTGGATTCATGTTCCACGGCAGAGGTGGTGGACCTATCGCTTGGCTGTTGGGGGGTGGGGGTGGAGCTGACATGTTGTTTGGAGGGGGGACACCCATCGGCATGTTAGAGTTCGCCAAGAGAGGTGAGTGGCCTGCATTGCTCATGTGAGGGGCTGCCAGGGCCGGATGCCCAGTGGGGCATGGGACGTTAGGGGAGGCAAAGGGACAGGGCCCGGGGTTGAGGCATACGCTGCCTGTGACAAGGCAGGCAAAAAGGAAGGCGGGTTGGGCATACTTGGAGGTCCCACAGCTAGAGGCCTCAGTTGCATGTTCTGCTGCTGATGTTGCTGCCAAGGAGGGTTGAAATGCTACAGAAAAAAAAAGCTCAATGAATAAATAAAATACACACAATCAACAATAAACATTACCTTAAAAGTTCATGTTGGGGTGAATTGTGCTTCACATGACCATGAAGACAGCAGATACAACAACAAAATTATATTTAATGAAATAAAAGATTCAGTGAACTCACCATGGGGTTGGGAGGCATGCTGAACATGGGTGGTCGCTGGAGTGGAGGATTCTGATTAGGTACAGACTTTGGTGGAGGTCCCTCGCCTAATTCCGCCATCATGACCATGTACTAGAAACACAACATTCACAATTCAACTATAAATGTTCGACATCGACAATAAAGAAGGTGATACACCTCATTCATAGATAGTCTTTAGTATCAGCAAATGAGACTGCATCATAATGTATTTTTGTACTGATGTCAACATTTTGCAGGAGTTCTGTCAGCAAAAAATTCTATCATATATAGAAATGCTGGGGAAGCAGCACTCCACTGGATCAAATTTGCAGCATGCCTGTGCACAAAAACAAATTTATATGACCAAAACCATAAAAACAGGACTCGTAGACTTTTCACCTTACCTCCTCAATTAAACTCTCAATAGTGTGTAAATAGATGTTCACTAATGCAATTGCAACGTACCTCGCTGTCCATTTTCGCACGATCAGTGTTGGTCTGCATTTGTGCCATACGGAAGCTATCACCAGGTCTGGAACAATCACTTGGCAAATCAGCATATGAATTTAGTGGGATGACAATATTTACCTCAGTTTCTGCATCCTTGTAGGCAAATACTAGGTTAAATTTACAGTACTGTAAGAATCTGTGTACAAATATAACGATAAATTTACAGTTCTGAGAAACTTGCAGCAACTTGGGGAAACTAAAGTTACCCAAAACTATAGTCCCCGAGTTCAAATACAATTATATCACATGTTAAAAGGGAAAAAAAAAAAAAAGGAACATTTTTATCTTGAAACCTATCAAACTTTATATAGAATGATGAAATGATGATTGAAACGCTACACACACAAAACAAAACTTTCCTGGTAAGCATTGCTGTACGCTACACTAAATATTTTCCTTTTTTATATGTCATACCACAAGTGGCCTCAACAAACCACACTCTTACTTCCTTTCTTTACAGTCCTGAGCAATGTGTCCAGCCCCACCACACACAGTGCAGAGAATGGTGTTGGTCACAATAGTTTGGGCTTGAGCAATCTGCTTCAGCTTCCTGCAATCACATACAGTATGCAGTACAATCATACTGAACCAAGCAGTTACATACAGAATCAATTGACGTAAAACATTTCTTGCAGTCACAGACTCCTAACCAATTCCTTACTAGAACAATGAGCAACTGCTTACATTCATACCAGACATTGCTTTGGACACCATATTGTTAGTCCCACTAATAAGGAGAAGTCAAGCAACCCCTATCCATAGCCCACTAATATAACACACAACTTCATATCAAAGATACATACTCAAGATGATAGGCTGTTTTTCTTTTCATCTGTCATTTTTTATAACATTTTGACAGTTATCTTTTTAATTTTTAAACAGCGCATTCTGATTTCCTAAACGTAAAATTCCTCTACTTTTGCCACGATATGATTAATGGCAACTTACGCCAATCCATCGTTCTCTCTGAGAGTACCATTTAGAAGTGCCAGTTCTCTTAACTGCTGTCGGCGAAGATCATTCTGGCCTTCTGGGACCTCTATTCCTTGTCGAATTATCTCCTTGATCTGGAAATAAATGTGTTAATTTAATCGTTGAACAACATGATGACATGCTCACAGTGGTGAACAAACAAAAACTCCAATGGTATGGCCACTTAACCAGAGCATTACGCCTTGCAAAAACCATCCTTCAAAGCACTGTGCAAGGAGGCAGAAATAGAGGGAGGCAGAAAAAGAGGTGGGAGGACAACATTCGAGAATTGACTGGTTTGACACTGAACGAAGCCATGAGGGCGGCTGAGAACAGAGGAGTATGCTGGTTAAACGACAATCTGTGGTGCCCCAACCATCTTTGAGATCTGGAATAGGATTTAATAAATATTCATAAACATTTCACATAAATTAACAGAAAACATACAACTAAAAAAAAACATAAAAAAAAACCAAAAACAATCCAAGCGAAGTCAATTCAGTCATCAGCTATGAAATTATCAAATTATGATCACAAATTGTCCTACTACCACTTCTACAGATACAAAAAATATTCTGTCAACACATTTTCAATACTTATTTAGTGTGAAAAGTGCCTGGATGTGGACACATCATCTTTAAAATGATTTCCTTTTCTTTTCCGCCAATCAACTTTGTAATAGAGAAAATTTAGCAGAGTAATAGATGAATAGCAACGTACAAGTACACAAAAATAATCTACAAATGTATACACACAAGCTAATGAGGCACTAAAATCAAACAAAGAGACTTTACCTTCTCAACAGCCTTTTTGACGTTTTCTGGGTTGTTTGCTGTGACATATGCGTGCAAGGGTTCATCCTCCCCTGGCAAAGGTTGACCATCCTTTCGTCCAATTTTCCCTTCTTTTACAGACCCTTTGCCACGAATAATGATCTTGGCTCCAGTCTAAGACAGCACAATGCAACACTCATTCTCAAGAGAAAAACTAATGAAAGTTAATCAACCCACCCCACTGTTTGTTTTGCAAAAAACATTGAAAAAAATGCAATTCAATAAAATCAAGATATCCATTTACAGGATAGGATCCACAATATTGTTACTCTCATTCTTGCAGGAATGTAAACATATAACATAAAACATATAAACCCCCAAATTAAAACATTCCAGATTTTTTACATCTGTGCGAGACGAGGTCAAAATTGTTTTTGTGAAAAAAGATAAGACGAAGTTCACTCTATCACTCGTCTCCCACTCCAACCAAACATGATTTTGTTGAAAAATCTTGATTTGTACCAAAAATTTCATCGTACTATGCAATACACACAGGGGAATAAAAAAACCACAACAACTTATGTTCAACTCACTGCCGGCGATGCGCATCATACAATGTGCGATTAGTTAGTATGCGCTGCATGTCTTAAGAAGATCGGTATTGTCCGTTATAAGCAACCCGACTACTAAAGGGAGAGTACAATTTGGAACAAGACTAATAATTTTGTTACCTCCCTTTAACTGTAAGTATTTTCATGGGCACCTGTGATGCACGTTTTTTACCTCAATACCAAAATGGCAGCCAATTCTAATATGACAATTTTATGTGCACTGATCTACAAAATCAGTAATAAACACTTAAATGTTTTGTGGTGAATGTACTATATATGTATTCGTAGACTTCAAAAAGGCGTTTGACCGAGTCTGGCATGCAGCTCTGCGGGCAACCATGAGAGTGTACAACATCAGCCTTAAAATTATTGAAGACATCAAAAGCCTGTATGACAAGGCTACCATTGCAGTCCTCCACAACAGCGCCATCAAAAAATGGTTTAGAACAACAATCGGTGTGCGTCAGGAATGCCTACTCTCTCCAACATCTTCCTACAGCGAATCATGTCAGATGCTCTTGCAGATCACGAAGGCACAGTCAACATAGGGGGAAGTGCAATCTCCAACCTTTGTTTTGCGGATGACATTGATGGATTGGCTGGAGAGGAACAAGAACTTGAACAGCTGGTAAAGAGGCTTGACACCACCTCCAGAGTTTATGGAATGGGACCAACACCAATGGAATCAACACGGACATCAAAGTCCAAGGCCAATCCCTCAACACAGTGCACAGCTTTAAATATTTAGGAGCCATTGTATTAGACAATGAGTCCCGACAGGAAGTCCTCTCCAGGATCGCACAAACAACTGCTGCCCTGGCGAGGTTGAAGCCAATTTGGAAGGACATGACCATCAGTCTACATTCTAAGGTATGACTGCTGCACTCCCTTATCATCTTCATCTTCCTATATGCTTGCGAAACATGGACCCTCACAGCACATCTACAACTAAGAAAACAAAGCATGGAGACGAGGTGCTACAGAAGACTTCTGGGCATTTCCTATATCCAGCACATCACCAACGACGAAGTCCGAAAGACCATCATACAAGCCATTGGACAACACGATGACCTGCTCACCGTGGTGAAAAAACTGAAACTCCGATGGTATGGTCACGTCACGAAATCATCAGGTAAAGACCATCCTGCAAGGCACAGTGCAAAGAGGTAGAAAAAGAGGGAGACCGAAAAAGTGGTGGGAGGACAACATTCGAGAATGGACTGGTTTGACACTGAGCGAAATAATCAGGGTTGCGGAGGACAGGGAAAGATGGAGTATGCTGGTTAAACGATCATCTGTGGTGCCCCTACGACTTCTGATAGGACAGGATAGGTACTATATATTATTCTGGATATCAAAAACTGTTTGGATTTTCTGGTAAAGTGTGGATCCTTGAGTGCTATTTCTTACAATAGGTGAATAAGTGTATTGTTTATTTCTTGATCTGGTGTCACCAGATCATCAGGCCTTGCAAAAACTATTCTGCAAGGCACAGTGCAAGGAGGTAGAAGAAGAGGGAGACCAAAAAAGAGGTGGGAGGACAACATTCGAGAATGGACTGGTTTGACATTAAGCGAAGCCATCAGGGCTGCTGAGGACAGAGAAAGATGGAGTATTCTGGTTAAACGATCATCTGTGGTGCCCCTACGACCTCTGGGTTACGGGACAGGATAGGATTATTTCTTGACAGAACATGCCGTAATCTTTACAAAAATGTATTGCTATTCCATATTATCTTTTTATATACGAGGTGGTTGATTTTTCAAAAATATGCTTAAATAGCATGTTTTGAGGGAACAAACATGGCAAAAAAAAAAAGCCACCTCCAATTAGTTAATCTGCATTCTCTTCCTAACATACACAAACACATTTAACCCCCACAGGAGCCTAAGCCTTATCTGCTTCTATTTCCTAGGTCAAGGCAAGTAACTCCGTCAAAATGCTACACCATGCACATACAAAAATTAATTAAAAATGCACCACCCAAACTTATGTTCCACTTATCATTATTAATAAATCAACCACATATTTTTCTTCAAATGAAATGTTACACATACATTTTTACAATGTGTTGCAACTGGAAAAAAATCTCAACATTGCATACTGCACAACATGCAGCAATACGATCACTGCCACAAATAATAAAGCACTGATTCAAATCCGACAGAAAAAGATCGTCAAAGTGAAAGTCCAAATCACTTTCCTCTCCATCATTAACCTGTACCAAATCAGCCTCCTAAAATCCTTAAACTGTGTCATTTTCTTCATCAGATTCTGCAAGAATCTGACAACATAATTCTCCGCCACTCAAACTTCAAACTTTAATCAAACTTTGAAAATTCACTGTGTGCGTTCTACACACTCTAAAAATTCAGTGAAAAACTCCGCTGGAAACAGCAGGAAATCACGATCACGTGTGCGAGAATCTTGCACGTTTGCTATAAATAGATTTCCACATGGCAGCCTCTGATCAGACCACGTCATTACCGGCCGCTGCCGGTCGCTCCGAGAGCATGCACATAGCAAAAATATAGGTCACTCCTCGTGTTAAAGGTTTAAAAGAAGGTAAAAGATAACTTCATCATGGGATTCCAGTTTCCATCACTTACATCTTTCTCCAGATTTTTCAAGGTGTTGCCTCGCGGTCCAATCAACAAGCCAACAAAGTTGATGTCGGGATGTTCTTCCTGTGGAATCATCACCTTGTCCGACACTCTCACAATAGGTGGCCTGCAAAGACACATTCTTCATGTAAACGAGATCATATTGTGTGTTGGTTTCAAAGCAGGATGTACACATTTCCACTTGTTACATACAAAGACTATGAACAGGAACAGACACTAGCCACCTTCCAACTTTCGCTTGCAACACATAGGAAATACAACCCTAACACTTATTCTTTTCCATACTTACTTGTAGTCGGCAGGGGGCTTGTAGTTTGGGTTGAGTTTCCAGGCCTCTTGGACCAGCTGATGGCGCTCATCTTCAAGCTTCTTTCTCGTGCGATATTCACGGGTGTTCAGCCGCTTGCCCTCGTTGTTATAAATGGGCTCTGGAGACGGAGACCTGCCAAAACCCAAGAAATTGCAGCTTACAGATGTGCGAACGTATTTAGGCTGTAAAAACCAGGAAATATCCTATCAGCCTAAACTAGTCACTAGGACTAAGAACATAATTGTTTGTTGTGTTGTACACTAAATCTGGAAAAAAAAATTCTATTGGAACAAACAGTGCAAGGCAAGACTATAACCATTAGTCGTGTTGCACACTTTCAGTATCTCCTTGCATGCTATCATTTCCGTACTCAAAAAGGCAAATGATAAAGGGAGTCTGCTTCATCTATACAGTTGTTTGTATAATTCAGTACCATTACTTTTCTTCAAGTGCATTAAATTAGACATTCTCATGGAATCATAAATCATCAAATAAGGCAGCAATCACTCTCATCATACTATAATTTTCTTTATATGTCAAGTTACAAATAAATTCCACTACTAGTGATGGTTTTTAATCAAGAGGGTGTTTGGTTATCACTTCCAATCACCCAAACAATCATGGATGAAGATTTCTATTTTCGAAGATTTTACTTTTCAGATAAAACATTATCAAAATGACAAGCGCAAAGTAAATGCACATTATGTCTTGCAATAAAGCAAAACTGAATCTCTTTAAAGAATTTGATCTGATAAATTTGGTAAACAATAAATAAAAATCTTGAATTCACGTTTATAAAAGGAAAAAAAAAATTACACAATTAGACAAATTCCTGTACAAGATATCTGAAACATTAAAATTTTCAACCATTGGGCTAAAACAATGGATGGTTGTCAAAACAGAAATGACTGCTAGTCATAAATTAACATTCACTGCTAGCAGTTTAGCATGCTACACGAATCACTACAGACTAGAAAAATGCAGACAATTATAATAATGCGGTAGTTTTTCACACAGATCATCCTGTCAACAAATTAGTTATTTCTGCTGGTAAGTGGATCTGTTTCTGAGGTGTCAGGATGCTGAGCTATATGGGGAATCATGATTAATCACAAATCAATTTCATAATGATGGATTAATCACCTCACTTTCATCCATTAATTATCAAGTCAATCATTAGTTATCAAGTCCTGGAAACAAGAATGTTACGTACTGTGCATTGACACTTTTAATATAAAACATCACTGCTTTTCTGTATTCCCACCCTTCCAATTTTGCCTGCTTCTTCTCATTTATTTCTAAAAGAGTTTGTTCTAAATACCTTCTGCAATCTAACAGATTACATTCTCACTCTTATAGCACTTCCATTGGGTAGTGTAACCAAACTTATACAAAACTGCGAAGCTGAGCAATTAATTTACACAAAAATCTTGATAATAGTTGCAGGCAGTTGGAGAATGTTCCCACATTCCAGAAAGTATTCCTATACTAAGAGATCAGAGCAAGAAGAGAGTTCCTACCTTGAATTTATTAACAGTAATTTTGCATACAGCAATTAAACAAATTATAACAGAAATAAACAGACCAGATTTACTTTAAATCAACAAATGAGAAAACAGAAAAGTGAAACTGTCCTACTCAGAGAAATTATGATTTATCACTAAGCCTCATCCTGAACATTTCTATTAATTTACATACACTAGCTACAGATACTACCGAACCGTGGACATTTTAACTGCTCAAATAGCATAGTTGTGCTAATAGGCAAGAGTTTACTGCTAAACTGCCACTACACTGACCATGATCTCGATGCGCTATATATTTCCTGAAAAGTAATTTAGAGTTTTTTGGCAAAATCAGATTCATTCAGAATGCGCCGCCCCTAAAACCTGTTCCAAAATGAACCAAGATTAGGTCAAGAGCAGACATTCTTCAATTAGTTACTGAATATGTAAAAAAAAAAAATTAAAAAAAGATTATTGACAGGTGTTTCATTAGTTATTTGCTGCAGAGAAATGTGCATATGATTAGGAAAATGGCTCAATTTTATTTGTCCTGGAATAGAGAAGTTTTACTGACTCACAAAGATACAAATTGATACTGTCACCAACAAACGGAAATTCTATTATATAACATACATACACACATAAGATGAAAAATATCTGTACAACAAGTATGATTAGACTCAAGACTGCACAAAAACAAGCTGACACAAACAACTCAAATCCATTAAAAATAATTCTTCCTGCTCTCAAAAAACAAAACCCCCAAAAAACAACCAAACAAACAAAAACTATAAAAAAATAAAACCAAAGGCTTAGTAAAATGAGCAATGAAAGAAAATATTAAAGAATGTGAAGAACAGAAAACAAGCCTGTTCAAAGTCTTCTTAATAATTTAAAGGGAGAAATAAATTGCTCTTCAAAATTTAGTGATACAGATGGTATGTTGATAATAGAATTCAGAAGAATGAAAACAGCAGCAAGGGGTAGTTCAAACTGAGAAGCAAGCCAGGCTATGTGCAACTGTCAAAGAAAAGATTAGCTCCTAATGCTATGCTGAAAGTCTTACCGTTATTCATTGCCACCCCTAGCTTTCATCCGACTTTCAAACCACTTTTAAAGCAAGAGCTAAGAATGAACAAGCCCAAGAATGTGTTGTGAAAAAAATGCACCAGAAACAAACGAACTAGAGGCAAGAATAAAGAAGCAGTCGAGAGATTGGCTGTTTCTGTGCCGATGTGTGATGCAAGGGATTAAATGGACTGCTCTGCTATGGGTTTATTGCAAATGATTATCACACAGTGATAATAAGTATAATTCTCTCTTTTTCTTTCTAATAAAATATAAATGTGCATGTTTTTCTCCTACTTTCAGTAATAAAACTGCATCTCTTGCAGATTGCTGAAATTGTCATCTTGACCAGACTTAAGACTGTCACTATGCACTGAAATGTCTTTTTTGCTCTAGATATAAAATGAACTTTCTAACGTGTTGAGAAATACCTGCCAACATTAAAAGAGATTGGTATCTTAACAGAAACAATAAAAAAAGTCTCAAAGAAACATCCACAAGGGCAAATGCAGAGAGACGCACATGCAAAACATAATCCCAGAGTCGGTTTAAACTTTTAAAAATGAAAAATAAAATTATCAGCATTAGTCAAAACGGACACAACTCAAACATCATACAAAACATACACTGATACAGCAATAAAATGGCACAAAATACAAACAAGAACATAGTACACTACAACTCCCCAAGGATTTTACATTTGTTACCTTCATGCACCAAATTTGGTCTGCAAAAAGGATTTTGGCTGTACTGGGCGAAAAGGGCTATTTGAAAGAAACTGTAAGGTGACAAATATTATACCACATAAAGCGGACGTTTCAACTTATACCAATATTCAGCCTGCTCCTGCCTGTAGCTGTAAAGCCCATTAATTGATAATTAAGGCAGCGGAGGAGAGATGCTCTGCTCCGCCTGTTATCACACCTGTCTTCTGGGTTCGGTGGAATACCAAGGTCCCCCGAGCGCAGTTTTCGACTTATCTCCTCAATCTGCAAATGTACTGCAAATGAAATTCAAAGACAGTTGCATGAGTCACTTTGAAAAAAATCTGTTCCTATTTCGTGATTAACATTTAGCACAAACTTGCGAACAGTGTCCAGAGATGACATCAACAGTGAAATAAACAACACCCAACAATTTCCATAAACACAAATCCAAAGGCAACTTGTATGGAACACGGGTGATACTGTCACATACAAAGTCAACCAATAATTTTAATAAGGTAACCAGCAATAATTAGGAATTACACAAGTTACAAACTGATGCATTCATAACGACATTACAAGTCATGACCCCTGAAAATTTTAAACCCCAAAAGTTATCACACAGACATCTTGTATCATGTAAAAGTAAAGAAATATCTTGAGTTGAAAATCAATTATTTTGGACTTGTGTCGTTATGATAATTATTATTATTATAAATATAACATTTATTAACTGAATCCACAATCTAAATTATACTTTTGTTTGGTCATGCAGGAAAGTTATTTTTTTTAAATCCTTTCACAATCAGCAAATCAGCAACGCTGGAATGTTCCAACAGCAAACTGCATTGAAATTATAAAACAAATGATACATGATTGTTAAGTA
The DNA here is from genome assembly GCA_036898135.1 of Oncomelania hupensis. NCBI lineage: Eukaryota > Metazoa > Mollusca > Gastropoda > Littorinimorpha > Pomatiopsidae > Oncomelania > Oncomelania hupensis. Next base: position 46,939,293 of record CM072512.1, on the reverse strand, counting down.
TGAACATTCATTTATGATACATCATTATCCTGATCAGATAAAATACATCAATCAGGAATCATCATATGACACATTGATCAAAATCATCAAATAAAAGTTTAAATCTTACCAATATACTGTTGCTCTTGATCTTTTGACAGGTTAGCTGGTATAACAGTTGGCATTCCCGGAATGACTGTTTTGTCACCATCATCTGTATTCCAGCGACTCCTCCTTTTCCTTTTTCGTCCATCCGATGGTCCATCACTGTCGTTACTGTCATTACCAGTGCCCCATGCACTAACTAAACAAGGAAAACGTAAAACATTACTTATTTCACTTTTAGAAAACAAAGACAACAAGTTGAACAACAAAAAATCAAATTAAGTATGTGCAACATCAAGATCTACATCAATAGTATAGTAGAAATGGTATCAACCCTTTGCCTTCTTAAGTCTTATTTATGTGCATTTCAGAAAGCAAACCTGTTAACTGTCTCCCGTCTCCATGGAAGCTATCAGGCGTCAGTTGTCTGAAGAATTTGCCTATCACGATGACTGGGGTAAAGCAGGGATCTCCACACAGCTCAGTTGAGAACATCAAACTAGATAAACACTGGTCCAGTCTATTCTTAAATGAATTTAATAATAAATTAAATAATAATTAACATTTATACAGACCTGCCTACTCTCCCGCTTTGGGCGGGAGACTCACGCATTTGACATGTCACGAAATACATATTATTCAATCTTTATTGTTTGCAAACACGTTTTATTTAACGCTAATGCCATGTCCCATTGTTATTATACAATGTCTCCCGCTTTTACTCTGAGGGGGGTAGGCAGGTCTGTTTATATAGCGCCCTTTCTAATGAAAGCTCAGAGCGCTTTACATTCACATAAGACACTTCTAAGAACTAAAATGGCTAAGCAATAACAATATAAAACATGGTAAACAAAACATACAAAATTTCATTACACACACACACATATACACTTCAAAACGAATTTACATTGTGGTGTCATCAAAGGAATGTTTGAACAGATGGGTCTAGAGGCCAGAATGAAAGGCAGCAGATGTTTGGGAAGAATGGAGAGACATGGGAAGGGAGTTCCAGATGGTGGGAGCAGAAAATGAAAATGAGCATTCATCAAAGGATTTGTTAGTTAATCTGCATTCTCTTTTGGGCAGAAGAAGGTTGAAGGGTTCTAGAGGGTATGTAGGGATTTAACATGGTTTTGAGATAAGAAGGGCCGGATGAAGAGAGAGCACTAAAGCAGAGGCAAGCAATTTTGTACTACATTCTTTGTTCGATGGGAAGCCAGTGTAGGTATTTAAGATGAGGAGTTATATGGGCAGATCTTGGAATGCGAAGAACGAGATGGGTGGCATTATTTTGAAAGATTTGCAATAGATAGTCCGGGCAACCACAGAAGAGAGAGAGTTACAATAGTTAAGCCTTGAGAGAATGAAAGCTGAGACAGTAGAGTGGCTTTGGCAGACAAAAAGTGACGGACGCTGTTGATTCGACGGAGTTCAAAATTTAGGTTTCGGATTAGAGTTTGAATGTGAGCTTGCATAGTCAGGTTAGAGTCCAAAATCACGCCCAAGTTTTTGACAGAATCAGAAAACTGGACAACAGAGTTACCAACAACAAAGGAAGATGGAAGCTGAGATGTCATGCGAGGAGATGAAATAATTATGGCTTCTGAAAGTTCTGTCTTTTCGTCATTAAGTTTGAATTTGTTGAACGTCATCCAGGACTTGACATCACAGATGCACTCTTGCATCAAATGTATTGTAATGCCAAGATCCTGGGGGTCAGAAGGTTTATGAAGTTGTGTATTGCCCGCAAAGGAATGATGATTGACAGAGTGAGAATCGATGATGTCAGAAAGAGGGGATGTGTAGAGAACAAAGAGGACGGGACCCAACACCGATACTTGCGGCATACCACAGAGGATCGGAGCAGAATCAGAGCGGTCATTGTCAATGTAAACAGTTTGTCGTCTGTCAGTGATGTACCACATGAGCCAGTCAAGAACTGTGCCACAAGGCCAAAAGTGTGTTGCAGACAGTCAATGAGAATGGTGTGATCTATGGTGTCAAATGCTGACGAAAGGTCTAACAGAGCAAGAACAGAATTTGTGGTATCGGCTGTGACAACCTCATTCAGCAGATTGTTTAAGTGTTAGTAATCCTGTTAGTAAAATAGTGCTGGAATAAAGTAACTAATAAGTAGTATTCTATACAGTATTCTTACATGCTGTCTTCTTAGCTAATTTGTAATCATGACAACATGTTCAAGTTGTGCCTGATTTAAATAATAAGGTCTTCGTGCTATGGGATCATATTTGTACAGGATTTTGTAAACCTCCTCTCAGACACCTGTACCTAAGACTAGGAAGCTGAAGATGCTTAATTTTAATCTCTTCTCACCCAAGATCCCGATATTCCATTATACATCTGTAACGTTTCAATTTTGCATATTATGCTTTTTTATGTTCATGGCTCCACACCAAGTTGCCATACTCCAGGAAGGGTTGGATAAGAGCCATAAACAGAGGAACCATTATGTCTTTATTCTTATATGAAATTTTCTGTATGTTATCAATGTGGAATAGTGCAGATTTATGATAGTGGCATGTATCTGTAATTGCTCGGAATCATGTGATCATGCATTATCTGTGTAAATGAATTGTTAAAAAGAAGAAGAAGAAAAAATATAATAATAATAATGATAATATTATATACTATATAGTACTGACAATAACTGCAGCGCAATAAATAATACATGGAAACAACATTCTAGTTTTTGTATTGATCAAATGACCAACCATGCAGCAGCTGGTGTGAACTGCCCAGATGAATCACTCTTTGAGTCACTCAATAGCAGACCACAGAAATGTTGATAAGACAGAAATAGTTTCATTCAGCAAAGTTTTTAATACAGTTTTAATTGGTCTAAATCTGCCTCGGAAAGGTTGGCAAAGACTGAGTGTGCTATATGCAACTGAATTTGCTTGCCTAGTTAATCATTTTCTTCTGTGACTGAAAATAGAGTTACGGAATTTTTTTTAGTAGAATGTTGCATAGCATAGCAATTTGTGTGGATGTGGCATGCTCGCGTATTGTGTAGTTGCTGCAGGCATTTGTTTAAAATTGCAATATATTTTGAGGCAAGTTGCTTTGGAAATGTGCTGATAGCAGGCATGCCTACCATCAAGTTTCAGTATTAGCTTTTTCAAATTTCAGTATTACGATTACGATTTCCGTATACTTTCACTACCTTTTGCTTCTGCTTGTGCACTTTTTTGATATTATGCGAAAAATCCAGTGATAGATTGATTTGCTGCCACAATCTTCTTTTTCTTCTCCAAAGCCTCATAATTCTTGATATGCTGTGGGTCTTCCGAATGCCGCTTGACGTCGTTAATATATCTCCGGTGGAGAGGCCAAACTGGTTGGCAAAAATCGTACTTTTGAGTCAGTGCTGCCGCGAATAACGAAAGGACACTTTTCCGAATACGAGGCAAGATATGCCTGCTCCTTGCACCGTTCATTTGAAGATTCAGATTCACAATCACTGTGCTTAGCCATTCGTTTGGACGCCATGTTTTGAAATCTGTCTCACGATCATCGATCTTCACTGCAATGGGCAAAAGCTGGTTCGGCAAACTTTGATGCCTCTACTGGAAACTTCGATGCCACGTGTCTCAACTGCGACTCAGCATCGCGGCATTAAACCGGGGTCAGCTGTCTTTGGAAAAAGGTCACGCGGTGCATTACCACAGGCCAAAGAGTTCGATTTTGTTTTCCCACTGTTGTTTTTATGTATTTCCGGAACGTGAAACAAGTATCCGTATTTTCCAATAGCGCTTGCCAAGTTTTTGAAATTTCCAGAAAAAATATGGAAATTCCATATGGGTAGGCATGTCTGTAATTGTGTAATAGTGTTTGTGTAGACAGAAAAGTTACAGTACTTACTTAGTAATCACTTTGTGCAGTCTTGTTGCTCTAAGTGAAAGTCTAAGTCAAAGTCACATTGTAAGGGCTAGTTAAAAAAACAGCTGATATTATTTAATGCTATGCATGATGTAATCTGTATTGTTTCAAATCATTTTAAATAGTTTTAAGAGTATAATGTGGATGGTTTTAGTAAACATGGATTTTAAGCCTAAAGAGTTGCAATGTGGCATGGAGATTTGCGATTTTTAAAAATGCATGTCTTATAATTTTATTTTTATTGGTATGGTGCATACTGAAACTGAGTGTTTGTAAATTGTGTGTTCCTGTCATCGGTACTTAAAACAAATTTTCTAGCTAAAAAGAAAGAATTAAACAAAGGTGTTGAATTTACCTAGGTCTAAAGTTATTCCTTTCACCACCTTTCTACCCTGTCTTATCAACAAAGCTGCTATTCTGGCGAAATACTCAAATAGTGAATAGCACATTTTAAAACCATCAGGGTAAAACTATTGCACACAAACTACAAAGGAGCATTGATAATGATGACGATTGGATATATTAAAACTAAAAAGTGTGCTACTATCTCGGCTACAATAGCTTGCTCAGTCAGCCAATCACTGAATCAGTGCAAATATTATGCACCAAAATAAAATATTGAATAATCTAATACAGCAATGTTCAGACCAGTTAACAGCATGTCCTGTCGATTCATAATGCACAGCACTAAAGTCTAAAGCTGTAGCACAAATTAAATTTGCAAGCATTGCAACACATAAACAACGATCCTTTAGTTTACTCTCTAATTTACTGTATTTCATGTAGCATAAGATGACGGACAATCATGAAAATATTTCCATTGATATCGTCACCCTTGCAAGACATTTTCTATTAAATTCTATGCGAATTGTTATTTACAAGGCTACATTAAACAAAATTTACTACTGTACTCTTATTTAAAAAAAGGATATGTCTTGCTTTGATTACTGACATAAATGTTCGTTATTTTGACTTAGTTTAACCCACTTACTTTTGCTGAACCACCAGATCAGTAATTGCAGATATACTTCTTCCCTCATCCTTGTAACAACTCCAAAGTCATTTGGCATTTAATATTTTTTGAGTTCTTTAACACCCACATTGCAGACAATATTTATTTATTTATTTTATTTATTTATTTAATCGTTCTTATATAGCGCTTTTCCAGCTCAAGAGCTGCTCAAGGCGCTGGCCGATACAGGATCTAACTCAAGCCGCCCGAGACGCCCACCCGCAGCCTTTGGGCGCATGGTCTGACGATCGGACAACTGAGCACAATCATGGGCAGCCAGGGATGGGGGAGAAGGACCTAGGTGCATGCTGAGTGTTTTCTTGTCACCGGCACTAACCCGTCTAGGACATGAGCGTCAGGATCTTTAAAGTCCGTTATGATGGAATGTATGCGACACAGACTAGACCTCGGTTTATACTCTCATCCGAAGGAGTAGGAAAACAGGAGTAAAGTGTCTTTCCCAGGGACACAACACAATGGCCCGGCCAGGGCTCGAACCCGGGACCTTCCGATCCGCAAGCCGAAGCACTACCATTAGACCACAGTGCCTCCCTAATTTCCCAATATAAAAATCTTCTTTCCATCGAAAATATTTAAATAATGATATCGAGGGGAGTATATCTGGATATTGTCAGTAATTCGCTAATTTAGTAATTGAGTGGCATTTGTGAAAGTGGACATAAGTAGTAGACTGTGGTAGTAGTGGATCTGCTGATCCTTAATCCTTGGGGCTTATTTGGCATCCCATCTTTGTGTCAAGTATTTGTAGTCAGGTCTAGCTGGCGTAAGACAATCAATTGTGAATCATGCAATTCATAATCTATATTAGTAAGTTAATTATTTATTGCTTACAGGGTCCAGCAAAGAGCTGAATCAGGACCACAAAATCAAGACCACAACTTCTCTGAAAGAAGACTCGCCTCGCCCCTGATCCGCATAAAAGATCTGCCGAAACAACCCTCGTGGTAACACTGAAGGCATTCCAACAGTTGGTCACTTTACAATAAAGACATCCCACGCAGGTGACGCTGAGGCTATACTCTAATTTATCGAACCCCCGTTTACAAAAACAAAATAGAATACAAACATCATTAATATAAAATATCAACAAAACACGTACATGTATATAAAATGCTTATATTGCCAAATAATAAAATCATAGGAAGCCCCAGTGACCACCTGGCAGAAAGCGTCCAATATTCCCAAGCTGATCCAACAGACCTCACACACAAATGAGGAGTTTTGTACCGAAGAGTTTTAAAGAAAAAAAGGTAAGTGACTGGTCTAGCAAAGAAGAAGATAGTATAGTAAATTGATAGAACAGAGTAGGAACGAGAAAGGAAAAAGACAGCGACAGTGGGAATTTAAAGCACTATATTTCCAGAAAGTGGGGATACTATCGGAATACAGGTCGCTTCGGCGACGAGCCGTTTCGGCGATGCAGTTGGTCGTTTCGGCGTGTGGTCGTTTCGGCGTTGGTCGTTTCGGCGGCAGTTCAATTGGGCGATAGTTCGTTCTAGACCTGCTTTGGAACTTTTAAGTTTTGGGGTCTTGACTCGGGATTAAGTTCTTGATTAGATATGAATCTGCGGACTCTATGACTCTGCGGAAGCTGGTAAAAAATGCTACTTCCTGTTTGCGGTAGTAGTCGGAATATGTGGGGTTTTTTTTAGAAGGGGGGGGGGGGGGCGGTGGGAGGAAGGGTTAGGGTTGAGTGACCGTTGACAAGTCAATGCTTATTGCATAGTTAGTTATTATTTATTTTATATGTTTGTGTGAGTGATTGTTTTGGGCGTTTTGGCGGCTGGCCCTTTCGGCGGTAGACCTATGTTTCGGCGGTGTCGCCGAAAAAATTACCCCCGAAACGACCTGCTACCATACTATTGTACTGAAACCCCCCCGCACCCCCACAAGGAATACTCTATAGCACAGCATAACATCGTTCGGCACATAGGTTAACAACAGCCTTTGGCCCTCATATTAAATCTTGATGAGGGTCTTAAGAACCAGACCCCTGGCCTTAGGCTTAGTTAGTGCCTACCAATTTTGAAACTTTTACTTAGACTAGGTGGAGTAGATCTATGCTATCCTTAATAAGTTCTGGAACACATTGAGCGATTTAGCATCCACAGCCTCGACAAGGGGTTACGACTCTATTAGTAAAATACTTCTTACATTTGCGATTATTATTGAAAGTTTTAGTAGCCTAAGTTTAAATTTGTTACCTCGTGTTATACCAACATCATATTATAATAAAAAAATAAAAAAGTACATCCTAAATCATCATCCTTATCCTAATCCTTCAAAAACTTAGAAGAGATTTCAAACGGTTCGTGTTAATTATTACATTATTGTTAGCTCTATAATAACTAATTTGATAATGTAGAAATTCTTGCTATTCCTAGTTACAGGACAAGTGGATCTGTCATCTCTGCAAATGGTAAAAACTAAGTAATAATAACGAATGAACGACGTCACATTCATTGCAATCAAAGATGGAGAGCCTCCATCTTATCTTGGCGTTGACAATACGTATGACAAACAACATAATGAATCAAGAATAAGGCGTAACAAATATAAATTTACTTACGATCAAATCCCGACGGACGTTTAAGGCCTTGAGGCGCTCCGAACATCGTAAAATTTTCTATCCAGAAACAGTTTTCTTTACAGAAATATTCATGCGTCCCGACATACCACTTCTAATCGCAAAGAATGTTGGGAACGGAAATGACGTACCCAGAACAAATTGAAACGTTTGTTGAACGTGCAAAATAAGGTTTTGTAGAAGGGGAACCAAATGCAGATATTTTGATTTTGGAATTGCGTGTTCATTTTGACATAGGCTTGGTCGGAACCAAAAGCCGCTGTGACAGAGAATTAGGTTCGTCGTGCTACTGCTAGCAAGGATAGAATGCTCAGAGCATGAAGAATGATACATCAGAAGAAAGTTGAAGCACGTTATGGCTGCCATGGCAACATCATCAACTAGAATCGGAAAGGTACAAGGCGTGCCAAAGCCAAGGCATCTCCAGTAGGCCTACATTAGTCTATATATTAAGAGGGTCTTCAAAAACTTTAAGGTATTATTTAAATCTTTCGCTGCCAGGGAGAGGGGAGGGGGGGAGAATGCACTAAGTTAAACCATTTGCGAGGCAAATCTTCCTCGCTATTGTTAAAAAAAAAAAAATCTAGCTTGAACAGTAGGCCTATATCTAGCTTGAACACAGTAGGCCTAGCCTATTCTATTACAAATATCCTATTGGGTGTATGACTATTCGCCTAACGACGATTCCCCTCACCTCGTTTTCAGTCTATTCACAACATCTTAATTCAATTGCCCTACGTGTGTTTTTGAATGCACAACTTAATCGTTGTGTTGTAACTTGTATTGTGTTAGCGGGTATTATAATTTATTTATATGCTAATGTAACTTGTATTGTGTTAGCGGGTATTATAATTTATATATGCTAAAGTTCAGGCGAGTTGACTGAGGCGAATTGACAGTTAGGCGTATCGTCGTGCACCCATCCTATCCAATCCCGTAACTCGAAGTACGTTTGGACACCACAGATGATCGTTTAACCAGCGTACTCCATCTTTCTCTGTTCAAGTTCAAGTTCAAGTTCAAGAATACTTTATTATCTCAACAGAGAAATTATGACATACAATTGCTGATCGGTATGAAACATTAAAACAATACATACATAGATAAAACAAGTACACAGTAGACTACATCTATAGTAAATTTCCAGTATGAAATGACATCTCAAACATCATCACAAACATCAAAATCTTATATACAAAAATATTACTTAGCGCTTATTTAAAAACTCAATAGATTTTGGAATAAAACTGTTTTTTGTTCTTATAATATGAGAACATTTAGGCACACGCAGTCTGCGACCAGAGGGCAACATTTCATAATGCTTTGCTAAAACATGTGAAGTGTCTTTCATAACCACTCCCGCCTTCCTCACCACACGGTATTCATGCAGTTCTCTCAAACTGTTTTGTCTTTCACCCGTTACTCTCGCACACACTCTCACCAATCTGTCAAGCACCCTCTTGTTCTTTACACTTAGCCCTCCAAACCAGCAGATAAAACCAAAAGTCAAAACTGATTCAATAAAACAGCGATAAAAAGAAGAAAGAATGGGTCGGCTGATGTTCAAAGAACTGAGTTTCTGAAGGCAGTACAGTCGAGGTCGGCATTTCTGGATTTTTGGATTTGTGGATTCTCATGGATTTGCTCAGTGTCAAGCCAGTCCATTCTCGAATGTTGTCCTCCCTCTTCTTCTGCCTTCTTGCACTGTGCCTTGCAGGATGGTCACAACACCAATGGCATCAACTTGCAAGGCCTGATGCTCCGGTAATGTGGCCATACCATCGAAGTTTCCGTTTCTTCACCACTTCATTTTTGGTGATGTGCTGGGTAGGTATAGAAAATGCCCAGAAGTCTTCTGTAGCACCTCATCTCCATGTTGTATTCTTCGTTGTAGATCTGCTGTGATGGTCCATGTTTCGCAAGTGTATAGGAAGATGGAGATGACAAGGGAGCACAGCAGCCTTACCTTGGAATGTAGATTGATGGTCCTGTCTTTCCAAATGGGCTTCAGCCTTGTCAGGGCAGCAGTTGTTGTTGCGATTCTGGAGAATACTTCCTGTCGGGACCCATTGTCTGATACAATGGCTCCTAAATATTTGAAGCTATGCACTGTGTTGTGGGATTGGCCTTGGACTTTTATGTCCATGTTGATGCCATTGGTGTTGTTGGTCATCATTTTGGTCTTTTCTGCACTTATTTCCATTCCACCGGCTCTGGATGTGGTGTTAAGCCTCTGTACCAGCTGTTCAAGTTCTTGTTCCTCTCCAGCCAATCCATCAATGTCATCCGTAAAACGGAGGTTGGAAATTGCTCTACCCCCTTTTCTGACTGTGCCTCCGTGATCTGCAAGGGCATCTGACATGATGCGCTCCAGGAAGATTTTGAAGAGTGTTGGAGAGAGAAGGCATCCTTGACACACATCGATTGTTGTTCTAAACCAGTTCCAGATGGCGCTGTTGTGGAGGTCTGCACTGGTAGCCTTGTCATACAGGCTTTTGATGACTTCAATAATTTTAGGACTGATGTTGTACACTTTCATGGTTACCCACAGAGCTGCATGCCAGACTCGGTCAAAGGCTTTCTTGAAGTCTACAAACACATCATATAGATGTTGTTGGTGCTTTAGGTATTTTTCGCAGATTATTCTGAGGTTGAAAATCTGTTCAGTGGTGCTTCACCCTGCCCTGAATCCTGCTTGTTCTTCAGCTATGATTTGTTTAGCTTGTTGTTTCTTCTTCTTCTTGCCGTATACGCCCACAATCAATCGTGTTGATCACTTTGGCACTTGAAAGGAAGGATTTATGCGCATGTCAAGTACAGATACAGAGCAAATAAATAATGAATCATGTCGCTACATGAATCAGACCATGGGAAATGTTAGTGAATGGGGGTAAAGCTGGGTGAGGAGACAGGGGGGATGGTGGGTTGTGGGGTGGTGGGGTGCAGGGGAACTGAAGGGCTTTACTGGGAGACTCCTGACACCAAGGTGTCATGCAGCCAGAGCCTCCAGTGCCTCACTTTTGAGGGCATTCCAGTCCTTTATGGTTCGTGGCAGAAAAGAGGCGGCTCTATATCGAGTCCTGCACGAGACTTGTTTGTATTGCTTGTTGTGGCTGCGGTGTTGGCGCGATATCCCCTGTTCCACTTTCCCATTGATGATGGGGCAGTTCGCAGTGCCACTAGTGATCTTGCGCAGCATCTGAAGGCATGCAATGCGATGTCGATCCTCCTGAGATGGCCACCCCAGTGACTCCAGCATGTCCCTAACACTCGATGTGTTGTGATAGCGGTTAGTAGCAAACCGGGTGCCGCGTCTCTGAATTGCTTCCAGCCTGTCGATGCCTTTCTGGGTGTGAGGGTCCCAACAGATGCTGAGTATTCCAAGATAGGACGCACGTTGGCCATGTAAGCTAGCTCCTTTATGGCAGTAGAGCTCACCTTGAGATTCCTACTCAGGAAGCCCAGTGTCTTACTGGCCTTGTTGGCGATGTTGCTGACATGTGCGTCCCAGGTAAGGTTGCTGCGGAGGGTCACACCGAGGTACTTGGCCTCAGAGACTGACTCAAGGGTGTGACCGTGTAGGGTGTAACTAGACTGTAGGGGTCATCTGCTCCTCGTGACTGGCAGAGTTGTGCACTTGTCAGGGTGGAACTGCATGTCCCAGCTCTTCTCCCATTGCTCAAGGAGCTGGAGGTCTTGCTGTAGCTGGGGTTGCTCTTGGCTGCTAGTTACCACTCTGTAGACGGCTGTGTCGTCTGCAAACAGTCTTGTCAGTGCAGTCAGTCGGTCCAGTAGATCATTGATGTAGGCCAGGAATAAGCATGGCCCCAGCACTGACCCTTGGGGGACCCCAGATTGCACACTGACAAAAGAAGAGCAAATGCCGTTGACCACAACAGCCTGGCGCCTGTCGCTAAGGAAGCTGGCAATCCATGTGAGTACCGTGTCGTGAATGCCATAGCAGCAGTGCTTGTGGACCAACAGACTGTGGTTGACTCGGTCAAATGCCTTCGCGAAGTCTGTGATTAGGACGTCCGTCTGCTGTCCACCTTCCATGTTGCACGTCAGCTCCTTGACAAACTCGAGGAGTTGGGTCTCACACGACCACCCTCTTCGGAAGCCGTGTTGGTTGTCATGAAGGGTGTTGTTGGTGTCAAAGTGGTGCATGATGGGCGCAGATGACTATGTGCTCCATAAGTTTGCAGGCCACACATCTCACGGATACTGGTCTGTAGTTGGCAGGATTGTATTGTTCGCCCTTCTTGAAGATCGATGTGACGTGTACAGCCCTCCAATCTGATGGTACTTTGCCTGAAAAACAGGGAGGACCGGAAAATCGCCATCAGCGCTGGGGTCAGTTCTTCCGCCAGCTCTCTGAGTAGGCGCGGGCTGAATCCGTCTGGGCCAGTAGCTTTGTTGGGGTTAAGGTTTGTCATCAGCTTCCAAACCCCATTATCCGTGATGGTGATGTTTGGCATGGCTGGGACGTCTTGGCTGGTCATGCCCGTCCTGAGGGTGAACTGCTCCTCAGTGTATGAAGCGCCATCACCAAAGACAGACTGGAACTGCTCATTCAGAAGGGTGGCTTCGGCCTCTGGGTCTGAAGTGAGCTGGCCATCCTTTGATGGTGCGACTCCCACATTTGAAGATCTCTGGTTCTTAATATAAGTCCAGAAGCGTTTGTTTTTACCCGCCTGGTCCGTGATGTAGTCGCCCAAGAAGATATAGTTGAGGTAGTTCCAGTAGCCACGCCGCATCTGTCGTTGTATGTTCTTTCACCTGTGCTCGGAGTTCTTCTGAGCCAGTTTTCTTCATTTGCCGGTAGAGTCTGATTCGGCGGTTGATGTGTCATATGAAGTCTTGAGTGACCTATGGATGGTTGATCTTCTTGCATGCGAGCTTGTGTGGAATGTGCTCCTCTGCTGCTTTAAGTAGGCCCTGCTTGAAAGTAATCCAGAGCTCCTCTAGTGATGCTGTGGCCTGCATTTCCTGCACTATAGCGCTGATTTCCCTTGCCGCCGTCTTCAGGTTCTCCCCTTGCGCTTTGGAGTACAGAGTAATCTGGCGAGGGGCCTGGTGCTTCTTGTGTAGGGTCAGGGAGAATTTGCAGTTATGAGATGCAGTGGTCGAATAGGCCTGGGACTACTTCTGTGCGGGGTACAAGTTGGGGGGAGTTAGTGATCAGGAGATCAAGGGTATTGCGGTCTGTTGTGGGCTCTTTCACAAGCTGTTCAAGGCCATTATCATGAATCATGCTGAGGAAGTCATTGTGAAGAGTAGGGTAATTTTCATTACCTTTCAGTGTCTCGGTCTCCCAGTCCCATCCTGGAAGATTGAAGTCGCCTTCTATGAGTAGGTAAGCATTATTCAAACTTGATGCTCTCTGTAGGGACTGACTGAGGAGTTTAAGGTTAAGCTCATAAGATTCGTCAGGGTGGTAGAAGGCGCAAACATACAGAGTTATCCTGCCTTGCAGCTTGATGCGCGCCCACAGAATTTTGCAATCCTCTACCTCAAGTTCTGGGGCTGCATAACTATCCAGATTGTCTCTGATGGCAAGAAGAACGCCACCTCTGTCACCTCTATTGGGTCTGTCTTTTCTACACACGTTGTACATGTTATGAAAAATCTCAGTGGATGACACAGATGGATCTAGCCAAGTTTCAGTTCCTATTACAATATCCGGCTTCAAGGTGCTGAGTAAGTTGGGTAACTCAGCCCTCCTGGAGCTCGTTGATTGGAAATTGATGTTTATAATTCGGAGGGGATGGTGTTTGTATTTATTTTTTTTATTTGCTCTTGTTGGAGTGGAGGCATGTTGTGGGTGGAAATTGTGAGGGCCCAGTGAGAGGTCGGCCAGCGAGGTGGAAGACCACTCCACACTGTGCAGGTCGAACCAGTTGAGTATTATTTTCAGGAGGAACTTGCTGAGATGGCTGATGGTGCGGTACTTTTCACACTCCTGAAGGTTACTCTTTTTGGGAAGAGTGATGACAAGCGACTGGATCCATGGTGTAGGTCATTCCTCACTCTGCCAGATCTTGTTACAGATAATGGTGAGGGCATCAATCAACAGTTCTCCTCCTGCTTGAAGCAATTCTGCTGGTATGTTGTCCACTCCCGCTGACTTCCCCTTTTTCAGTGGTTGGACTGCTGCCTCAACTTCTTCTAGGAGAATTTAGAGGGTTTCTTCCTCCTCTCTGTTCTGGGGACATACTAGAACTGATGGGTCTCCGTTTGGTGTGTGGTTGTAAGGGTCAGAGCAGTACTTTGTCCATCTATCCAAGACTTCTTGTTCTTCTGTAAGGCATATGCCAGACTTGCTTTGGATTGTGAGACCTTGGGCTGTTTGACACTTGTCAGCAGCTTCACGGTCTGATAGACCTTCTTGCTGTTGTTCTTGTTCAGACTGTTCTCTATTTCCTGAAATAGAAATAGAGAAATACCTGGTACATAACACTAAATTTTCTACATGCTATTTGGCCCCAGATATGTTTATAAAATCTTTGTAAACAGTTATTTTTTGTGTGATCCAAATGAGAGATCAGGAGAAAAGAGAGAAGAAGGCAATAACATCGTCAGTGTTGTTTTTTTTATGTATGGGTGCACAGTATATAGTGTTCCTTTTGTCTGTGTCCCTCTTTGACACATCAATATAGGCATGTGGTGGGATGGTTGGTGGGTGGTCCCCCACCAATAAAAGGGTTGTCATACTTTGTGAATGTTAAGTAGCTAATTGTTGTGAGCTTTCCAATTGGTGTGTATTTGTCATTTTGTGTTGCGGACCATTTAACTATACCAAGAGAAAAATATCACAATGACGATCGCGAGATAACACATTTTTGGCATATTTCATCACACTATTGTATGACGACATAAGTTGTCATAAGCAGTCAAGGGATTAACCTATAAATACTGATTAGTGATATTTGTTTTATGATCATATGTTTTGGAACTGAGGTGCAGTGACATCATGACTAGATCTGATAGTTTTATCACAATAGCAGGCCAATGACAGAATGCATTGTCCATCTGATAATTTTTCTTCGGCTGATGTGATGAACTGTACAGTCAACAACATACAGGGGGTATCCAGACCCAGAATCATATTTAACTGTGTCAAAGCAAATATCCTGTGAATTTCACTTCCATTTAAATACCCAATAATGTAATTACGTACATCAGTTAATTAATCCCTTTCCTTACTTTGTTTCTGGGGTTGGGAGGTGGAATGGGGATAGAGACATAAATTTCCTAGTGAATGCAGACTTCAGATTCATACCTATGGATTTGCAGCTTAATTTCCATACATGTGACAGATGGGCATAGATATAAATAATAAAACTGTACGTATTAACAAACTCATATGATGTGAAATGTGATGTTTATGAGAGAAACCATATTTAATGGTGTATCTATGTCCCTGACTGTTACATAGATTCGCTTTGTGGATGGGGTGGGAGTGAGGGTATATGTATATGTGTGTGTTTGTGTGTGCTAAATATGTGGATTCTTGGGATTTATCTGACCAAAGTGTGAAAAGAGAACTCAAACATTTAGTGTCTATAGTTTTCTAAAGATGGTGGTGGAAGTACTTCAGGAGCACTACACTATGTTACACTACACTCCACTACACTACAGTACACTATGATACAATATACACTACACTATGATACAATACAATTCAATTTCATACATCTTTCTATCCTATCCTATCCTATCCTATCCTATCCTATCCTATCCTATCCTATCCTATCCTATCCTATCCTATCCCATAACTCGGAAGTCGTTGGGGCACCACAGATGATCGTTTAACCAGTGTACTCCATCTTTCTCTGTCCTCAGCAGCCATTATGACTTCGCTCAGTTTCAAGCCAGTCCATTCTCAAATGTTGTCCTCCCACCTCTTTTTCTGTCTCCCTGTTCTTCTGCCTCCTTGCACCGTGCCTTGCAGGATGGTTTTTGCAAGGCCTGATGCTCTGGTGATGAGATCATACCATCAGAGTTTCATTTTCTTCAGTTGTTCAAGTTCTTGTTCCTCTCCAGCCAATCCATCAATGTCATCTGCAAAACAGAGGTTGGAGATTGCTTTACTCTCTATGCTGACTGTGCCTTCATGATCTGCAAGGGCATCTGATATGATGCACTCCAGGAAGATGTTGGAGAGAGTAGGCATTCTTGACGCACACCGATTGTTGTTCTGAACCAGTTCCTGATGGTGCTGTTGTGGAGGACTGCACTGGTAGCCTTGTCATACAGGCTTTTGATGACTTTAATAATGTTAGAGGTGATGTTGTATCCTCTCATTGTTGCCCACAGAGCTGCATGCCAGACTCAGTCAAACGCTTTCCTGAAGTCTATAAACACATAATATAAATGTTAATGGTGCTCTAGGTATTTGTCGCACATTATTTTGAGGTTGAAAATCTGCTCAGTGGTACTTCGCCCTGCCCTGAACCCTGCTTGTTTTCAGCTATGATTTGTTCAGCTTGT
This sequence comes from Oncomelania hupensis, assembly GCA_036898135.1. Taxonomy (NCBI): domain Eukaryota; kingdom Metazoa; phylum Mollusca; class Gastropoda; order Littorinimorpha; family Pomatiopsidae; genus Oncomelania; species Oncomelania hupensis. The sequence goes on along the minus strand of CM072512.1, from coordinate 46,923,196 downwards.
TGTTTCAACCTGTTGAGTATTATTTTCAGGAGGACTTTGCTGAGATGGCTGACGAGGCTGATGTTGCGGTAATTTTCACACACCTGAAGATTACCCTTTTTGGGAAGAGTGATGACAAGCGACTGGTGTAGGCCACTCCACACTGCTAGATCTTGTTACAGATAATGGTGAGGGTATCAATCATTGCTTCTCCTCCTGCTTTTAAGTAATTCTGCCGGTATGTTGGCCACTCCTGCTGACTTCCCCTTCTTCAGCCATTGCACTGCTACCTCAAGTTCTTCTCGGAAAATTGGAGGATTTCTTAGTTTTTTCTCTTCTAGGGACATGCTGGAACTGATGTGTCCCTGTTTGGCGTGTTGTTGTAAAGGTCAGAGCAGTACTCTGTCTATCTATCCAAGACTTCTTGTTCTTCTGTAAGGAACCTGGAATATCAGGACCCTAACTGCGGAGGGAAAATTAGAAGAACTGGTCCATGAGTTGGACCACTATCGATGGAACATTTAAGGTATCAGCGAACTGCGCTGGAAATGTCTAGGTGAAACAACGACCAATGAAGGCCACAAGCTTTATTTCAGCGGGAGAGATGATAGGCATGAACACAGCGTTGGATTCTTAGTCCACAGAGACATTCTAGCCACAGTCATGGGTTGCAGCCCAGTCTCCAGTAGACTCTTCATCAAACATCTTTGCTACCTCCGAAAGGAAGTAACACAGTATGTTGTGCTGTAGTAGTAGTACTCGCAGTTCTTCGTGTTTTTTTTAAGGATTTGGGGGTTGGGATGAGATGGAGTGGTTATTTTATTATTAACACCCGCTTGGGCAACATATAAAAAGAAACAAAAATTATGTTCTAGATGTTTTTTGCTTTCTTTTTATATTGAACAGGTTTGACCAGCCACAGGGATGAAACAAGTGTCAAGTGTCAGCACCTATCCCGCCCTAAAAGGTCAAAATGGAAGGAGGAATGCGTGGTCTTGTCATTATTGCAGCAGCGTTTTTTATCCAAGTGTTTGCTTTTGGCCTGGCCACATCCATCGGTGTCTACAACATTGAATTCCTGGAGTATTTTGACCAGGACTCTGTGGGAGTGTCTCTCGTTACATCACTGAATTTAGCCTTCTTCCTAGGTTCAGGTATTTCTCATTCTACTATTACTACTACTACTACTGATAATAATAGTTTACTTTGTAGTGCATACATTTTGTTACATCACTCATTCACTGAATCTATAGCCTTAACTCTTAATCTGGTTGTCACGAAAAAAAAGTACCTCTAAACAATTCAGTTCCATTTATCACTGTCGGTTTATGCCAGTACAGTTCTTTTTATCAAAGTCACTTCCTTTGGACCATATCTCAAATGAATATAGGGATTGTGATCTATATCATGAGATATATATATATATCCAACTCCATTTCTTGAAATATTTATTTATGTAACGTCTATTCACATCTGTGATATTTGTCCAACTTTTTTTTACCATTATATGCACCGTTTACAAATAATTGAACAGTGGACTATTTCTTTTCTTTAATACATTTTAAATAATTATGCGAAGGTAATGGCTATTGTATCTTACAGCTGTGAACACATGAAAGGTGTGCTGTCAGTTTGAGAATGTCTGTCACAGAGTGAGGCTGATGATATTACTTATAAATTAGTGCTACTCTAAAAGAAATGCATATCTTTTTTTTATGAACAATCAGTTACTCAGACCTTGTCTTGTCATTGTTTTTAGAAATCATGTCTGCAATTACATTGAGGCATAAACATAAAATAAAAGAAGCATGGAAATGTAGATCTGTGGTATGTTCTTTTCATTTTTATATGGTTGACCATAATGTTATATTTTGTAAATTATAAATAATTGTGTGCACTATGTTAGCACCACAAAGGAATTTTCCCTGTGGAGATAATGAAGTATTTGTATTGATAACCTGTATGTACAGATAAAAATGTTCCAACATTTTCTGTAATTTGTGATTGCAACTCTGTGCTCTCAGGCCCACTTGCCAGTTTATTGTTGACCAAAATGAGCTACAGGAAGGTTGCATTACTTGGTTCAGCCATGGTGACAGCTGGAGTGGTGTTGATGCCAATTTTTCCTTACATCCCAGCCTTTTGTTGGAGCTTTGGAGTTCTTACTGGTGAGTGATCACACGATAGACAACTGCCACCACCATCTTTAGAAAATATTAGGCATGAGATGTTTGAAGTCTCTTTTCACATCTTGGTCAGATAAATCCCAAGAATCCATGCACACTCTCTTTCACACACAAACACACATATGCACACAGGCATGCACACAAACACACACACACAACACAGAGATATATAAGGACGTAATCTAAAATAATTGTGTCTGCTTTAGGTGAGAAAAACAAATGCTCATAACACTCCGAGTTACTTCTATATTAATGAAAAAACAATATCACAATAAAAAGAATTATATCTCTGATTCTTATATATGACAGGATCAGAGATATTAATTATAAAAAGCAATGTACTGATTGCCACAGATATCTTACATTTTCATTGGCCAAATAGAGTATGACTAAAACTGGAATCGCATGGTAATTTACCAATCACAGATGACGATATTTATAGGAAGTTGTGCAATATATATATATATATATCCTTTTCTATCCTATCCTATCCTATCCCGTAACTCAAAGGTCGTTGGGACACCACAGATGATCGTTTAACCAGCATATTCCATCTTTCTCTGTCCTCAGCAACCTTCATGGCGTCGCTCAGTGTCAAGCCAGTCCATTCTCGAATATTGTCCTCCCACCTCTTTTTCTGTCTCTCTTCTTCTTCCTCCTTGCACCGTGCCTTGCAGGATGGTCTTTGCAAGTACTTGCAAAGACAATCCTGCAAGTACTGATGCTCTGGTGACGTAGCCATAACATGGGAGTTTCTGTTTCTTCACCACTGTGAGCATGTCATCATGTTGTCCAATGGCTTGTGTGATGGTCTGTCGGTCTTTGTTTTTGGTGATGTGCTGGGTATAGGAAAAGCCCAGAAGTCTTCTGTAGTACCTCATCTCCATGCTGTGTATTCTTCGTTGTAGATCTGCTGTGAGGGTCCGTCTTTCGCAGGCATATAGGAAGATGAAGATGGCAAGGGAGTGCAGCAGCCTTACCTTGGAATGTAGACTGATTGTACTGTCTTTTCAAATGGGTTCAACCTTGTGAGATCCTGGAGAGGACTTTCTGTCGGGACATATTGTCTAATTGTAACGTATGAATATTGGAATGGGTGGCTGTTTATTATAGCTAACTTAATGCAAAATATAACGGACTCCTAGATCAAAATAAAGTGTGCATGCAAGTCTCTCTGTTAACTACCACACCCACAAATTCACAGATTCTCACTAACACAGGCAAACACACCGACACAAATGTAAGTTCCACGCTCTCAATACTTTATATAAATAAACCACAATATTTTACACAAATCTGTCACACCACATATTTCAGATTCGAACTTGGATAATTGACGGCTCACACAGATTCTCAATAACACAGGCAAACACCAACACAAATATAAGTTCCACGCTCTCAATACTTTATATAAATAAACCACAATATTTTACACCAATCTTTCACACGACATATTTCAGATTCGAACTTGGACAATTGACGGCTGGCAATCACTTGTCCAGAGCCAAAATAAACACAAAAAACTTGTTACCTATGTAACGTAAAGAGTCTGTGCACGAGTAAGCCTGGATGAACAGTTGATGTTGCAGATAAACGAGCAGTTGATGTTGTAGACAGGCAGATAAACGAGCAGTTGATGTTGAAGACAGGCAGATTGGCTCGCCTGCCCTATCTGTCTGAGGTAGAAATCACGTATTGGTCAGGTATAAGAAGTACGGCTGACGGCCGATGTTTCTCGAGTCGCCCTTTCTCCGTTGTCTGAGACAACGCCGTTTGTCCAGGTGTTTGAAGCTACCAGCATCCCATAGGCAGCTGTAATCTTTACAGGCAATACAGCACAATATACAATCCTCTTTCAGAGAGAAAGTCCACCGAACCTATACTCCTTGATAAGTCCTCAATGCTTTCTACCTCTCAAAATCTTTCCAATAATCTTTTTTTTTTTTTTTTTTTCTATCCTGACACAATGACTTGACACAACCTCACATCTTGGGATGCAATACTCGGGTGAGCTCCAATGGGCCAAAATATTAAAATTAATTTCACATACTATACCATGACTCAAAAGTGCAATGTTATTGGCGTTGCTAGGTGAGTGCCTCTCAAGCGGAAGCTGACAAAAATAAAACAGTCATAGAGTTGCTTCCCCTGAACCACCTTCCCCATGCGTCTCGTGCTATAACACGCGTCTAAGCGCTCACGATAACGGTCCGCATATCTCATTCCTTTTTTGGCACTTGTTGAGTGTGGTTGTGCCTAGCTCTCTTTTTGCTGACTTACTGCGTTCACCCTGTAGTTTGCTGTTACTACCGCCGGCGGAGTTTTTGGTTTCCTTGTCATGTCTCAACGTAGCGGTTCGTCGGCTTCAACCCCGTTTATGCGTGTCCCTACTACTTCGGCGGCCGTTCGTTCTAGGAATGTCGAGTTTCCTTGCCTTCCTTCGTTCCCTCTCCTGCCGACTTTTCTTCTGTATTGCTACGTTGCGCTTCCACTCCTGCGCCTCCTGCTTTGTCTTCTACCCTTCAGGTTTGTGTAAGTGGTGGTGGTGAGGTGGGGAGTGGCGGTAGTGAGGTGAGGGGTGGCTCCTTGGTCTTGCCAGAAGGGACCTTGGAGCCGTTTCTGGTCGAGGAGAGAGAGAAGAGAGAGAGGAGAAGAAGAGAAAAAGAAGAGTTTACGACCAGAAACACATAAGTGGTCGCCCTATTTTAGAACCACATACATTTTCCGGCAGGGACGCGCCAGCTGGTCCGGATAAACTACCTGCTGAAGCCTTCCCTTCTGTTTCCTATCCGGATTCAGACCGGGTCGGGACTTTGGCTAATGTCGAGCTTGAGACATATAAAGCACTGCACGCAGTGTTAAGTCCGGCTACGGCAGGGGGTGTAGCTTCCGGTCTGGGGTCCTGCTCGGCCTCAGTTTCCGGTTCTGCCCACAACCCCCATTTCCATCCCCCTTTGTTTTCCACTTCCACTTGCGGTCGTGGGGTGGGGGCTCTGGTTTCCGGTTCGGGGGGTACGGTACACCCGTTACCTTTCCCTGTTTCCGGTTTGGCCCCTCCCTCCCATCCTCCTTTGTACTCCACTTCCGTTTGCGGTCGTGGGGCGGGGGCTCTGGTCTCCGGATCGGGGGGTTACGGTTCACCCGTGGCCCCCTTCAGTTTCCGGTTTGGGGCAAGCATTCCCTGTTCACCCTTCGGTCTCTGCCACTTCCGGGTTCGGTTGTGGATCGGGGGTACTGGTGTCCGGTTCTGATGGTACGATTTTTTTGTTACCTACTTCCGGATCACATGCAAACGCCAATTCGCCTTTGTGTGCGCCAACTTCTGGTTGGGGTGGGGCCCACTTGGTTCCTCCTACCCTATGGGGGCGCAACTCTGTCAGTGACCCAAGTAGCACAAAATCGGCTCTGACATTTTTCTGTGTTTTTTGGAAGTTTTATGAAAGGATACCTTCTCAAAGTTTGCAATCATGTGTATGATGGATTTAAGAAAGGGTTTTGTGACTGTGGTGGTGTTATGCCTGCTTGTTTCGTCTTTGCAAGGACTTTTTGTGAGTGCACACACGACTGATCACAACCAAGATGGCGGCCACTATACACACGACAATGTAAACATAGTCTACAGCAGTGAGTTTTTGCTTAGTCTAAAGCACACGGCCATTTCTATGATCGCCCCAAACATTGACATTGATCGTGGAGAAAGAAACTGCACAAATAAAAAGAGAGGATCGAGGGGAGGGATTAGAAATCGAATGCGTCGTAGAGGTATCAGACTTCCTATGCCTTCAGTGACTTTAACAAACGCACGCTCTATCAACAACAAAATGGATGAACTGACAGCCCTTGTACAACACGATGGCGATTTTCGCCGCAGCAACATCATCTGTGTTACAGAAACTTGGCTATCAGAAAATACAGAAGCAGATCTAGATGGGTTTACTGCCGTTAGACTTGACAGAGACCCACAGAAAACAGGAAAGAAGGTGGGGGGAGGGCTTGTCATCTACGTAAACAAAGACTGGGCTACAAACATTACAGTGAGAGAAACCATCAGTACACGCGACTACGAAATTCTCTCCATGTCACTCCGGCCTCACTACCTTCCACGCGAATTTACACAGGTGTCTGTTATACTTGTGTATGTGCCAGGCCCGAACGACGAAGCAGCAGCAGAGCGCATAGCCGAGTCCTATAACTCGGCGCTCACCCGATCAGCTGATCAGCCTGTGCTGTTGTTAGGCGACTTCAACACGTGTGACGTCTCAAAACATTTGCCGCAGCTTCAGCAGTGTGTAACAAAATCAACACATGCGAAAGGCAACGTTCTAGATAAATGCTACATGAACATTCTTAATGCGTACGCAGATCGCTACTCACCACCACTAGGAAAATCCGATCACTGTGTCGTTCATCTACTACCTAAATATAGACAACTAGTAAAGAGGGAGGGGCCAAGGACATGTGTAATAAACAAATGGGATCAGTTGACAGCAGAAACTTTGAGGGGTTGTTTTGAGATAACGGACTGGGATGTTTTCTTTGAAAACGAGGATAATATAGATACAATTTCAGATTCTATTACATCATATGTTACTTTTTGTGAAGAAAATGTTGTCTCTAAAAAGACAGTAAAAATCTATTCAAATTCTAAACCTTGGATAAATGCCGATATGAAACGAATTCTGGGTGAAAAAAAGAAAGCATTTGTTGAGGGAGATATGGCAAAAGTGAAAAAAATAGAAAAAGAATTTCGTTGGAAAGTTGCAAAGAGCAAAAAAGAATACAAAGATAAAGTGCAAGAAAAATTGATAGAAGGGAATGGAAAGGGGGCATGGGATGGGTTGAATACAATGATGGTGAGGAAAGTACAAAAGCAAGGTGTTAAAAATGACGATCCTGTTTCACTTTCAAATGATTTAAACAAATATTTTATGCTCGTTTTGATGAACATAATTTTTCACAGGAAGTTGAGGATGTTTGTCTGCCTCTGCTTACCATTCCAAATAACATTACCATTAACGAAAATGATGTTAAAAAGGTTCTTTCAAATGTCAATCCTCGCAAGGCTTGTGGTCCTGACAGGGTGGGAGGTAAAGTTTTAAAGGAATGTTCTAGTCAGTTATCTTGTGTTTTTACTCGCCTTTTTCAACTTTTAATGAATTATCATTTTGTCCCAAGATCATGGCGCACATCTACTGTAATACCAGTTGCTAAAAAGCCAAATGCCAGAGAAATGAATGATTTTAGGCCTGTCGCCTTGACCTCGGTGGTTTGTAAATGCATGGAAAAACTGCTCTGTAGTCAGCTGACTACCTCAGTGGCAAATCGCATGGACCCTCTGCAGTTTGCTTACAATGCAAAACGCAGGGTAGAGGACGCAACCTTGACCTTACTTGATTCTGTTTCTAGACACCTTGATACCTCAGGTACTTTTGTCCGGTGCCTTATGATAAGTATGCTTATTAATAATAAATTTAGAGATAAAATTTTAATATTATTTCCCTTGAATATGCAAATGTTCAGCCGATAGGTGCGCCAATAGTCACGTACTTCCATGTTCAGGTCGTGGATCAAAATCTACAGTTTTAAGTCTTTTTTGATGTCGGTATATATCTTCAGCTTTCATAGGCGACCCCAAATGTTTTTTTGCTCATGGGATTCAAAAAGGCTGCAACCTGCTCTGTGCTGATGTTAGGTATATGTACTTCTATATGCAAGTCTTTGTAGTTAGTGATAAGTGGTAACTCCATTTTGAACTCTGGTGTTGCTATGTCTCCTTTGCCAAAGTTGTCATTTCGATCATACGACTCAAGTCTGAAATCATACATAATTTTTTTTTTAATAGTCTAGTCATATAATATATATTAATAATAACAAATTTTTATAGAGTTCGGTACTCCAGCAGATGGCGTGACGTTGTTGTTGTTTGTAGATTATAGTCACACGACACTTTCGCATATAGGTGACTACTGGACCGATTTATACTGACACCAGCGGGCCAGTTGTTGGTAAAGGGGAAAATAATATGATCACACGTTGACCAATCCGGGATTCTAACCAGCGACCTTTTGGTTACTAGCAAGACGCTCTTACCAACTGAGCTACCCGGCCCCACATGGCGTGACGCAACATGGTGTACAGCTATTACAAGGGGCTCGATCACGTAGGCCTATTTACTACCGGAAGTACGCTACCCTAGGCGCACTCTATCGGATTGTCTTCCCCGAAGGTGGAGTTTTTTGGCCCATTGCCCTGACTGCCAGCTATTCATTATTCTATTGGCTCAACATTTTCAGCCAATGAAAAAAATAACATAAGACATATTTATTTTGAAAACAATTGCTCACATTCTAAAAATAAAAATATTACTGAGAACTGGAAAATTCCCGTTCTCTACACTGATACAATGGCTCCTAAATATTTGAAGTTATGCACTGTGTTGAGGAATTGGGCCTTGGACTTTGATGACTTCAATAATTAACCCTTAGCCTGCTGACATGTTTTTCCTGCTCTGTGCTAAAGAAAATTTTAAAATGTAAGATTAAAAACACACATGCCTTATTATATATGCCATTGTTGCTAAACTATTACACCTAGATATATAAAAGTATATATCAAATGATAATCATTAAGTCTCCTCTCTGAAAATCCTTATCGGGAAGAGAGGGGACTATAAACTGATACATTCAAATGAAAGGAAATTGAATAAAGATTCCAAAGAACAGACACAAGATAGTGTAAGATTGTTGGTTAGTACAATTATGGGATGGAAATTTAGGGGCATGAGCAAACAAATTCACTCTCACTCAACTGCACACCCATTCTTGAAGTCATACACAAAGAATTGCAAAATAGAAAAAAGATTTATTACCAAAAATTATGTTCTCAAAATGTTCAAAGAAAAAATTAGAGGAAAAAAAGAGTCAAGCTTTTGGATACAAAGTTTTTTTTCACCTACCGTCGTCTGCTAAAGATTGTAGGCGGCGATCGTCTTCTTCGTCCGAATCGTAATCACTCCCTCCAGCCTCCATCAAATAAACTTCATCACCCGCATCAAAATCTTCATCCCCACTATCATCATCAAAGTTTTCTTCCTGAAACATTTGCGCCACCTCTTCTGCCTTGTATGTTCTGCGTGCCATGATGGCGACAAACGAGGCGGAAAAGTTTTCGCCAGCAACAAGTGCTTTGACACGTGCTTTTTGTTTGAAAATTGCCCTTTAAACCAAAAGATTTTTCTTTTCAAAACATTACAGTTGAAGGGAAACAACTTTTGTTTCATAATCATGACCAAGGATTTATTTTATATACGCTTTTACCTCCCTTATACTATCGCCCGTACAACATACGTGGACATCGCATTAGGCTTGCTTTAAACACCACAACTACGTACGTTGACAGCGCAGCATGACAATTAAATAATTTATAATAATTTTATAATTTTTTAAAATTATATTATTGTAAAATATACCTATCCTATCCTGTCCCATAACCCGAAGGTCGTAGGGGCACCACAGATGATCGCTTAACCAGCATACTCCATCTTTCTCTGTCCTCAGCAGCCCTCATGGCTTCGCTCAGTGTCAAACCAGTCCATTCTCGAATGTTGTCCTCCCACCTCTTTTTCGGTCTCCCCCTTCTTCTACCTCCTTGCACTGTGCCTTGCAGAATGGTCTTTGCAAGGCCTGATGATCTGGTGACGTGGCCATACCATCGGAGTTTCCGTTTCTTCACCACTGTGAGCAGGTCATCGTGTTGTCCAATGGCTTGTGTGATGGTCTGTCGGACTTCAACGTTGGTGATGTGTTGGGTATAGGAAATGCACAGAAGTCTTCTGTAGCACCTCATCTCCATGCTTTGTATTCTTCGTTGGAGATCTGCTGTGAGGGTCCATGCTTCGCAAGCATATAGGAAGATGGAGATGACCAGAGATCGCAGCAGTCTTACTTTGGAATGTAGACTGATGGTTCTGTCTTTCCAAATGGGCTTCAACCTTGTCAGGGCAGCAGTTGTTTGTGCGATCCTGGAGAGGACTTCCTGTCGAGACCCATTGTCTGACACAATGGCTCCTAAATATTTGAAGCTGTGCACTGTGTTGAGGGATTGGCCTTGTACTTTGATGTCCGTGTTGATGCCATTGGTGTTGTTGGTCATCATTTTGGTCTTCTCTGCACTTATTTCCATTCCATAAGCTCTGGAGGTGGTGTCAAGCCTCTGTACAAGCTGTTCAAGTTCTTGTTCCTCTCCAGCCAATCCATCAATATCATCCGCAAAACGAAGATTGGAGATTGCTCTGCCCCCTATGCTGACTGTGCCTTCGTGATCTGCAAGAGCATCTGACATGATGCGCTCTAGGAAGATGTTGAAGAGTGTTGGAGAGAGTAGGCATCCTTGACGCACACCGATTGTTGTTCTGAACCAGTTCCCGATGACGCTGTTATGGAGGACTGCACTGGTAGCCTTGTCATACAGGCTTTTGATGACTTCTATGATTTTAGGGCTGATGTTGTACACTTTCATGGTTGCCCATAGAGCTGCATGCCTGTAAAATATACAGGTCATAAGAATACAGGGCCTACTTTAATCCATTTAAGAATCTCAGTCTCCTATGCCTTTTCCGCAGAGACTGAAAAACCAAACGGCTTTCTTGTATTTTCTAAAGCTTGCTAAAAGAGCAAGGTTTTATTTCCAAACCCTCAGTAATTTACAACTATTGCAGCAATGATGGGCTCAAGGAAATGAAGAGTCAAAAGAGTAAATGGACCGACTGAATCAGCAAATGAAACTGGCATTGTTTTTTTTTATTGGCTGCCAAAGACAGAGTTGACTGAAGCCTAGGCCTACTCTTTGAATGAAGCGGAGACGAATCAATGAAATGAAAGAGGCATTGTTTTTCAATGGTGAAGTTTGGTTGTAGGAATCCGTCATGTGTCATGTTCTGGTGTTCATTTCTTGTTACTCTGTGTATGTGTGCGAGTGGGCGGATGGGTGCTTGGATGGGTGGGTATGTGCGTGCGCATTTATGTTTGTGTGCGTGCTGAATAAATGTGAAGGAACTTTTCTGAGTTGGGGACCATTTCTGGTTGAGCATTTGAATGACATTAGTGGAAAGCAATGTGTTAAGTGGTCATTCACACACATCTTTCTCCTCTAATCTAATTTTGATTCCTCTTTTTTTTTCCAATTGAAGAAATCGATACATAAATGTTATTTGTATCTTAGAGGTGGAATATGAAAAATTGTCATATCTCGATCGACAGTATTACACTCGCGGGTAAAGTGCGCAAGTGAATATTGTCCAATCTCAATGTGACAATTTTCTATATCCCATACCAAGATGCGAATAACTTATATATCTGATCCTGTATCCTATATAATGATATATATATGATATATAATCTCTCTCTCTCTCTCTCTCTCTCTCTCTCTCTCTCTCTCTCTCTATATATATATATATATATCTATATATATATGATCCTTCTTTGCTTGCCGGGCCCTCCCACCCACCCACCTCCCCTGTATCATAACAAAGCGTTGTGTAATCACCCCAGGCCAGCTACGCTTTATTGCCCCACCCCCCTCCCCCTCCCCCCTTTACTGTTGACTTAACAGCCTCATAGTAATTCGGTCTCCCTCTTAAATATCGGTAGCAATTCGGTCTCCCTCTTAAATATCGGTAACAGCTGTTAGTAATCAACCGCTTTCTGAGTCGGACAATGATGCGTAATATGTGCCGTGTGTGTGTGTGTGTGTGTGAGAGAGAGAGAGAGAAATAAAGAGAGACAGTCAGTCTAGTGACAAATAATACATATATTATTTATGTTATATATAATGTTATTTTTCGTGTTAGCGTGAGTGCACGTGATAAAGTGTGCAAACATGAGCAACATAGGCCTACTATTTTACTACACACAAATTTGTCAATTCTAGTCATTCCTGATGAGACATTGTGTTAATCTATAATTGATTTAACCACCCTAGTGTCGAAAGGTTGTATGCAGGTATATGTGCATGTATGATTGCGTTTGTCATTCAGGATTGCTTGCTTTTAATTGTGTGCTTTTCTTCTGTTTAAACATAAGCGAATAGGCCTACACAACTGAGTACCCCATGTGCACCAAGATTTCTTCGATGTAAAAGTTGAAGCGAAATAAAATGTCTTATGTCTTATGTCTTAACTTGATCAGAGATATAAATTATAATTCTTTTTATTATGGTATTGTTTTGTCATCCAAATAGAAATAACTTGAAAGTTATGAGCATTTGCTTTTTTCACCGCAAGCAAAGGAAATGTAATTATTTTAGGTGACGTGTTTTAAAAAAGATTTAATTCATGGGTTTTTCGTTATAAAAAAAGTTGGAAATATCGAAGCCGATTTCTGTAAGTATTGTAGGTTAACTTGTTAATATATTTCCCTTTTCTGATTAGGTTCAACAACAGTATGTTTATGCTTTTCAGGCATTGGTTGCTGCCTGGTGTACTTGCCATCACACGTTTTGACTGGCCTGTATTACAAGAGGCATCAGAGTCTTGCCACAGGAGTGGCCACCAGTGGCTCGGGACTGGGTGGGGCCATTATGCCTGTAGTGTTTGGCAAACTAATAGAGGATTACTACTGGAGACCATCCCTGTATGTTGTAGCTGGCCTCATGCTAAACCTTTTTGTGTGCTCTGCCCTACTGGAATCACCGCCTGAAGAAAATACAAGCCCAGAAAATAGAGAAAAAAATGGGATGGTTGCCACGTCGGAATCAATGGCAATGCTGAAACAAGACGCCGCTGGTAAGGCGAGTCCTGATCTGTTCAGCGAATCGCTGACACAAGAATCAATCAAGAATATGACTTGTTCAACAGCTGAAGAGAATGGGGATGTTGGAAGTTCTGTTGATGAGGAAGCTGTTAGTAAAGGATGTGCTGCATGTGAGGTGCCAGACAAGGCAGAGAGAATTCATATATGCCAAACAACAAGGAAAGCTCATACATGCCAAGAAGAAACAGCACTGGTAGAGAAAGAGCAGGGAGAAGGGAGAAAAAAGAAGATACTGCGTCATATATATTTGTTCACAGATTTTGGTTTTGACGTTTATTTCATCAGCAGCATACTGTGGAATTCGGGGGCTGCAGCAGTCATGGCGTTTGGTCCGGATTTTACATATTCCCATGGCATCAGCGTCATCAACTCTGCATGGCTGCTCACACTCTTTGGCTTTGGGGATTTCCTGGGTGCAATCATCGGCGCTGTTGTGGGTAATGTGTGGTACAAGGGTCGTCTCCATCAGTATACTTTTGCATGCATGGTGTTTGGCAGCTGCTTGATGGCTTTTCCTCTTGGTCGGACGTTTGGTGAGTTTGCAGCCATACTGATATTTGGAGGTCTGTCGTTTGGTGCTATTCTGGGTCTGCTGGTGGTGGTGCTGGTGGACCGGATTGGAACGCACAACCTGGGAGACGGCATGGGCTATATCATGCTGGCCAATGGCATCGGGGCATTCATTGGGCCTGTCTTAACAGGTTGGTCGCACAATTGCTCTTCAAACTCTTGTTCTTTACAAGCTAAAATGTTGTGAAAGCATACTAATATTAGCTTCTTTTTTTCTCTGATTATATATAAGTATACAGCTTGTTGAGGGCAGTGCCCATCTTGACAAATTTAATTTCTTGCCATCGAATAACGTTTTTGACTTTCATGCGTATTGTAAGTCTATGTACTCAGCCAAAACTAATAATTTTATAGAATTTTGAAAGTATGTTGTGAGATCAGTCCTAGATAGTTCTAAAATGATATATCCAAAATAAATGTCTGTCTGTCTGTGAAAAAATTTAATTTGGAACCTATTTCATGTATCACAACCAAACTTGGTAGGATGGCGTATAGTCATGAGAGCTTGAAAATTATCAGTGACTGAATGACTTCGCTTCAAAGTCAAGGTCTCGGTCCAAAAATGACAAATTTCACAACATATCTGTTTTATTTTCTTGTATCACAAAATAGTAATTGCATTCTCAATATCAAGGGACCAACTGAATGTAAGTTTTTGCCTTATTACATAGTTTTCGACGACCTTGCAGTAGCTTTTTCTCTTCTCATTGTTTAGTCACCTTTCTTTGTTCTGCTGTGCAGGTTACATACACTCAATGTATGGAAGCTACAACCTAGCGTTCTACATTGCAGGGCTGCTTGGAATACTGGCTGGTGTCAGCATGTGGCTAATACCCCTTGCCAACTGTTTCTGTCCTGGTTTTAGGCGCTCAGCTTCACAAAGTGACGTTACCGTAATTGAAATCAAGCTTGATGCACCACAATGCTCCACACCACATGATTTGCAAGGGTGCTGAAAACAAAAAAGGAAATATGCACATGAAGAGACAGTGCATGATCAAATAAAGTTTTAAATAAAGCTGTGCAAATAGGGAGTGATGAGTTAGAAGAAAAATCACCATTGACCGAGTGAGCTGCGCCTGTGTGATCCCAAGCAAATTTTCGCTCCTACTAGATAAATGCTTGTAGCACCCCTGATCCGAATCTGGATTTCTGCTATGCAGCAGCTTGTCAGGTGCATCACACTGTCTGTAGACTTTTATTTAAGATATTGAACTACTAAACCGGTACATAATTCAGAAGGAATGATTTATAGTTTTACTTTGTGCCTGCACGAAGAAAAATTGATTGTTATGCTGCAATGACAAAATGCATATGAAGAACTGTACACTGTTGTCCGCCAGCATTAAAGTGTTCATTTTTGGTTGGTAGTTTTTTCTAGGTTGCTTGCGGTCCGTGATTCATGAATATATTAATTTGGTGCGTGAGTTGTGTGACTCTGCACTTTTTAAACACATAAGGTGCATGTGTACTAAATCTTCGGGTTGCTATTGTCATTGGGTGGTCAGAACTTTTTTTTCAGTGCCAGAATTTGTATGGCCATAAAATTGTGTTTGTCTGTTGACATGTGCTTTGTTCCAACGGTTGATATTTTAATAGAATAGGCACAGAAATATGACACCAGTTCATTGTACTTTTGTGCAAAACTGAATGACTGATAGTCAAGTTCTATATATATTTGAAGATCTAAAGATTGTGCCACACGCAGTTTGACACTATAACAGGACTGTATTTAAAATCCTATTCATGTCGAGTATCAGGAAAATGAAGCATCATGGTTGAAACTTTGTTTTAGTCACTTGAGCTTTATACAAGCATTTATAAAAAAATATTTATTTTAAAAGCAATAGTTATGAATGAGGCATGCCTGTTTGTTGGCATAGAAATTGACCATGACAGCTGAATTGTGATGAATAACGTTTTCAGTGTGATCTTTTGGATGAATGCATTTCTGACTCACATGCATAGCAGTGTGAGTCAGTGTACTAACCCCACCCTCCTTTCCCCCCCCTCCCTCCTTTCCCCCCCTCCCCCCCTCCCCCCAAAAAAACCTTCCAGATTTTCACAAATCTGTGCAAGATGAGACCTAAATGGTCCCAAAATTATATAGAAAAAAATGTCCGTCAATCTGTCTGCCTTCCGCCGTCTGTGCAAAAACTTATAAAATGGCTAAGTACTCGGAGCCTATTTCAACTTTCACAACCTGACTTGGTAAGATGGTATATATCAATGAGACCTCGAAAATGATCAGTGAATGAATGACTTTACTTCAAGGTCAAGGTCACAGGGTCATAAAATGTTAGTAAAAAAAATAAAAATTTTCACAAAATTTAACTTTTTTCTAGGTTAGGAACCACCCTTCCTCCCATCCCCCCAAAGTCTGTTTATGGTGACATATGAAAAATAAATAGGGTGGGTAGGCCATTTGGAAAGACAGGGCCATCGGTCTGCATTCCACGGTAAGACTGCTGCGCTCCCTTGTCGTCTCCTTGCTTGCAAAACATGGACCCTCATGGCAGGTCTACAGCGAGGGATACAGGACATGAAGATGGGGTGCTGCAGAAGACTTCTGGGCATTTCCTGTGCCCGGCACATCGCCAACCTTGAAGTCCGACAGACCATCACACAAACCATTAGACCACACGATGACCTGCTCACAGTGGTGAAGAAACTGGAAACTCCGATGGTATGGCCACGTCACCAGATCATCAGGCCTTGCAAAGACCATCCTGCAAGGCACAGTGCAAGGCACAGTGCAAGGATGTAGAAGAAGAGGGAGACAGTAAAAGAGGTGGGAGGACAACATTCGAGAATGGACTGGTTTGACACTGAGCGAAGCCATGAGGGTTGCTGAGGACAGAGAAAGATGGAGTATGCTGGTTAAACGATCATCTGTGGTGCCCCTATGACCTCTGAGTTACGGGATAGGATAGGATAGGATAGGTCGGTTTCTGTAGTTTTTTTTGTTTTTGTTGTTGAAACCTTTTCCACATTGAGTGCGATTTTTTGGGTCTTTTTTCAAATTTTCTTTCAGACGATCCCAAAAAAAGTTTAGGGTCGGGCCAAAAAATGAGGGTCGGTTGTTATACCATAAACAGACTTTTCTTGGGGCCTTATTAATATTGAACTTACGATTTTTGTATGCATGATTGATGTCAAGGTACATACTAGGCAAATTTGGTCAACCTCACTCCAAGGTCAAGGTCACTGGAGGTGTCCAAAGTCGGTTTGTAGAGGTACTTTGAAGTGACCGTGATCCTAAACTATTGAGAGATATAAAGTCCAAACGTATTGTATTTAGAGATTCTTTGAAGTGACCGTGACCCTAATCTATGAGAGATATAAAGTCCAAACTTATTGTTTTTAGAGATGATAGATTGATCTTTCATATATGTTCCATTTTGAGTTGATACTGAAGGTCAAGGTCATTTTAGGCCTTGCAAAAACATACAAAAAATAGGTAATCGTAGATTGGAATGGTTGTTTATTTAACCCATAATATGCAACAACATTGGGTTATTGATCAGACATGTATGCATGAGAGATAATGTGAAGGTCAAGGTCATTCCAAGGTCAATGTCACTGAAGGTCAAGGTCATCCCAAGGTATTTTTGGCATAATACAACTTGCTGTACTTTATTTGATATTACATCGGTGTATTTGGAGCCAGAGGTCAAGGTCACCCCAAGGTATTTTTGGCATAATACAACTTGCTGTACTTTATTTGATATTACATGGGTGTATTTGGAGCCAGAGGTCAATGTCATCTCAAGGTCAAGAGCATAGAAAGATCAGTCAATATTACTTTTATTGCATTTTAATGCCACCATTTTATTTACCTTTTTTGTGGGCACTCATTTTTATGTTAAATATTGCGGACTTTATAATTAGCATGTGAGTCATATGGGTTTGTCCTTCTAGTTTGTCTATTATACCTTTTTTTCATCACTGTTTATCACTTTTTCTGTTCATCTCTGTTTTGAGATGTTGATTGTAGGAATGTCAGCAAGTATATATTATTGTTTGACTTTCACAACGAAGATCTCCACAAAAGTACTTTCTCAGAATATTTATCACCTGGATATTACCTTCTTGCTAAACCCTGACCTGATGTGGGTGAATTAATAATAACCGTTTATAATGACACAGTGTATTTCTGTTGGCATGGGACATTCAGATGTCGACACTAATATTAACTCTTGAGCTGGTTGCTGCGACAAAAGTTGCACTATACAGTTTGTTTGGTTCTAATTATCGTAGTCATATACCTTGAACCACGTCTGAATCAAGAGTCGCTTTTTCTCCACTATAATTATTCCACGAAGTGGACCCGGAACATTGATTTTCAAGATTTTAATACTTTTATGCTTAAAAAAAAAAATGTTAAGATAAATAATTGAACAGCAAATTATTTATGGGCTAAGAATTTCTCCACACTTTACAATGTTATGGGTTATTGTTGAGTATGATTGTCACAGCGTTTTCCAAAGAGTGCACAGTTGTAGTAGAACAAAGCTGGCAAAGTTTGTTTTTTTTTGTAAATTTTGTTCCCCCTCCAGTCTAGTTCAGTGCGTATCACTCTGGACAAAATTCTTCACACAAAAAACACAATTAAACTTGTTACCAAACAATTACAAAATTAACCTTTGTTCCTCTGTTCTTATTTATGCGAAAAAGAAGATTTCTCAAACGTTTGACAAACAAATGGAGAAAAAACAAAAAGAACAGATTTCGAAGTTTAGAGGTAAATAAATACCAAACAAGTACATTGAAAATGTTTTGGACTGCCGGTCATAAGGACCAGTCTCATTTTGTTGAAAATAGTGAACGAAAATCTATTTTATGTGATGATCAATCTGTTTGTATTTTCATTGCTGTAAGAATCTGTGTACTTCTCTCAAACGTATCATGACATAGTCAACTAGATAATTGTTGGATGTTTGACTAGAAGCCAGAAATGTCATTTTTTTTAATGTTTTGATCACCTTTTTAAAATGAATTTTTGGGCACGAATATAAAAAAAAATACACAAATTGTCTTTCTTCTTGTAAGTACATGGGCTTTTTTTTCTTCTTCTATTTTTTAAATAAATTCTTTGTGAATCTTACAATTACATGAAATTATATTTTACAGATTTTTTTCTTCTTCTGTGTACTGCCATGAAATGTCTTTTTGTTTTTAGTTATTTGTATGCAAAGGTGTAGCTGGCAGTATTACCTTTGTTGACTTTTCAGCATCCAGTTTTCCATTTTGATGGCGATAAAACTAGTGTATGAGCATATTTGATAAGAAATGTATTTTGGTTATTCGTTGAATTGTTTTTAATTCTTGAATAACAGGCAGGTGTATTTATCATTGTATGACATATTTGTTAAAAGACATATACAATTTCTGTATTGTTAATGCTTTTGTGTGTGAATCAATCACATATTACTCTTCTCTTTGATAAATGTTTATATCAGAATTCTTTCCATATTCTAGGTGTGCGGTTTTGATCAATATCTCAAACAAAAATTGTGTTTACTTGATTGTATCAGTATCAGAAGTATTCTGGGCATTTCCTATACCCACAGTGGCACAGTGCAAGGAGGCAGAAGAAGATGGAGACCGAAAAAGAGGTGGGAGGACAACATTCGAGAATGGACTGACTTGACACTGAGCGAAACCATCAGGGATGCTGAGGACAGGGAAAGATGGAGTACTCTGATTAAACGATCATCTGTGGTGCCCCTACGACCTCCAAGTTAAGGGATAGGAATCAGGATAAGATAGGATCAGTCATTTTAAAGTTTTATCCAGCATATATATACAAAGACGGTTGTATTCACAGGGTTCATACGCACCCTTGAAAACCTTGAAAACCCTTGAATTCTGAGATGACTTTTCAAGACCTTGAAAACCCTTGAAATTTAATCAATCCCTTGAAAACCCCTTGAAGATCAAGCCTAGGCTAAAAGTAGAAATGAAAATGAAGTTAAGACAATAAAAATGGAACTTTAAACAGAATTTTTATTATGAAAGGCCGTAAAGTAGAAGCTATGTACCGTGATGAAAACGGCGTCTGCTCATAAAGGAACATTATCACCGCAGGAAGTTGTGATAGTTATTGTGTAGCACCGGAAGTCACTTTGCGTTCGAGAAAATTCGTATTTCTAAGTTACAATTTTAATCAGTGCGAAGATTAAATTTGTAAATATCGTGACTTATGATTTCACGCCTCAGGAATTTTCACAAAAAGGCCCTTGAAAGCCCTTGAAATGTCCTGGAATTTTGCGTTCAGAAGTCTGTATGAACCCTGATTCAGCTTAAGTTAAGACATTGCTTTTACTCAGCATTTCATGGCATTTTGTTAGAGTGTTTTATTTTATTGTTGCCATTGTTGTTTTTAATCAATGTAATTATTATCAGCACTACTTATGTTAATCTGATGAATAAAAATTTATAGGATAAGTCAAGTGTATCTAATAAAAATTTGTTTGGACTGGTTATGGTGTATAGTTGCAAACGTTTACTTAGCAGTGTAATTGCTATACAAATTGGACTTTAAAAAATTCTTCATAATCGAATAGCTAATTAAAAATTAAAAAAAAAAACATTCATTTTTGATTGGGACTGTTGTGGAATGCTGGGAGAAGGTGCTTGTGTTTATTTTTGGCTTCAGTGAGTTAACCGTTTCTTGGTCATTTATAACAGATTTCCAGAATGCATTTTTCTAATATTTATTATTTATTTACATTTAAAAGAAAATGTATTTATGATATTTTAAATGTTTTGTTTACATTTTTTCCTTATGTGCTTTTCTGCTGATTTATTGCATATAAAAATTGCACTTCTACAGTGTTTTAAAACGAAACCCACACCATTAAATAAGTAAATAAAATCTGAAAATATGATGAGAGCATTTTAAATGGCATTGTTACAGCATTTCTTATGCACATGGAGAGGGAAACAAAGTATTCATGTTATAAAGAAATGTGAATATGAGGGCAGTATTTGTTGGAGAGGTTTGTTATAAAATACATAATTAAAAAAAAAAATCCTCTAAAAAAATTATGTTCTGTTGTCAAATTAAACAAAATTTTATCTTCAAGTGCATTGTGCAATCTTCTGTCCACATGTTGCGAGGAGGGCGGGAGGTGGGGAGGAGGGAAGAGGGTGTGGTGGTGGTGTGTGTGACTAAATTTGCTCATTATTGCCTGTTCTTTTTCTTGTTCGAGTAAATTCTCTAAATTTGTTGCTGGAGAAAAATGAAAGAGGGGAGTGGGGAACAAAACGCACACACACACACACACACAAAAAGGATTAAGTAGCCCTATGCAATCACCTGGGTCGACTTTTTAAAGGGACATAATTTACTAACTTACATACAGGACCATCAGTCTACATTCCAAAGTAGACTGCTGCGCTCCCTTGTCATCTTATCTACCTATATGCTTGCGAAGCATGGACCCTCACAGCTGGGCCCGTTGTCTAAGACGGGCGCACGCCAACGCTCGCTGGCTTTCGGCTTGGAAACGGTACGCACGCCGCAGGCGTGCGCGTGCGTTGGCAAGCGGTGGCTGAAGGTAGTATGCCGCGTGCTTCATGATCTCGGAGCACAGCAATGCAGCAATCGTCTTCACACGGTTTCTGTTTACAATCTTTCCTTCTTCTGCCGCCATTTTGAAAACGTTCACCACGCGCAAACCGTTTCATAAGGCAAAGTGTGCAGTGCGCGCGCTCACGGCAGGCGTTTTGTTCTAGGCAACAGGCCCGAGCTCCAACAAAGAATACAAAGCATGGAGATGAGGTGCTACAGAAGACTTGTGGGCATTTCCTATACCCAACACATCACCAACGACAAAGTCCGTCAGACCATCACACAAGCCATTGGACAACACGATGACCTGCTCACCGTGGTGAAGAAACAGAAACTCCGATGGTATGGCCACGTCACCAGATCATCAGGCATTGCAAAGACCATTCTGCAAGGCACAGTGCAAGGAGGTAGAAGAAGAGGGAGACCGAAAAAGAGGTGGGAGGACAACATTAGAATGGACTGGTTTGACACTGAGCGAAGCCATCAGGGCTGCTGAGGACAGAGAAAGATGGAGTATGCTGGTTAAACGATCATCTGTACGTGGTGCCCCTACGACCTCTGAATTACGGGACAGGATAGGATAGGAATCTACTTCATGCATAATTTGAAAGGTTATGGACAAAACAGGAAATCTAGCACACCGACCCAGGAATGAAGTATTGCTGCTGGATTACTGAAATATTCATACTCCAAATAAAGTGGCACACCCAGCCCCCCCCCCCCCCCCCCCCCCCCCCCCCCCGAATAGCTCAAGAATAATTTACATAAAAACATTGATATTCCTATTTTGGAGTCCTTCTCGCTATTTTTTGCCCTTTTCGTACTTTCTGTACACCGCATCCCCATGCAGACGGTTTAATAAAAATAAAAAAAATTAAAAAAAAATACCAAATATAAGGGACATCACTCTCGAGCACAACGACAACTTCCGTTTTGGTCGCAACAGACGCTGCTATTTTCATTTTGAAACAGACAAGGGGACCTTATTTCATTATTTAGCCTACTTTCTTTCTAAATTTGGGTAAGATTATGTATATCCTCTCAGTTTCACAAACATTTTTTTCATTCTTACTGTAAGTTTTCTTGGAATCATTCACTTGGATTCAGATTTTATTTGATCGACTTGTTTTTAGGAATTCAAGTTCTGGCATGATTGTTGATTATTTTGTTCTAGTTATACTTTTTTGTTTGGTCAAAGGTACACAATGCCTAACGCTTTGAAACACGTTTCTCAGCCATATAAAAAAACACTCCATATTAACTTCATATTCGCTACTTTCAATAAAGATTGTTGAACTAGAAGAACTTCAAGAACAAGAACTTGTGAATGATTAAAGCATAATTCATTTTTGCCTTGCAGTACAATGCCTCTGGGTGGTTTATTTGGGAACAAGTTTACTCCAAAAAAGACACCTCCTAGGCGAGCCCAATCACTCTCCAACTTGAATCTTGATGCTGAGCATGCTCAGGCAGAGTTTGGGGTGGACGGATATGGTGGCCTCAAGCTCAATCTTGGCGGTCAAGAAGTGGCCTTTGAGAATGGAATGTGGATTGCTGGTGAGTAAACTTTCACAGTTTTGAAATTTCAAATAGTGAGCAGGTCAGATGCAGTCAACTTGTCTTTTATCTATTTCATTGATTGTAAATGTAATTGGCCCTTGATTGACTGATTTCCTTGTTCTTTTTTCAAGACTCCTCAGGTGGCAGCGCCAGCCAGAAAGAAGTCATGAAACTGAAAAAGAACAACCAGCAGCTGCATGAAGAGAACAACCTCTTGAAGCTGAAGGTCGACATTCTTCTGGACATGGTAAAATTCGTTAATTATCCATTCTGAAAATGTGTTAAAACGAAATTAAATAGTCAGTATATTACATCCAAAGCCAAGTATTGGTGTGCAGCAATTTGTTTAATAACAACATTTTTGTTTTAACATTTTAGTTCAAATATGTTGGTGAACATTTCTGCTGTTTATCAAGTAGTTTTCACTTTTGAACATCATTTTTCATGTAGTCTTTATTATAACGAAAATCTGTTTACCCTTGAATTTGGTTTAGTCGCTTTCCTGCCTTTGAAAAACAAAGCAGGTCGAATCAATGAGAAAAGCTGAATCATGAGTGAATTATACTGGGGAAAGGAACATCGGCGCAAGGCTTATCAACCCAAATTTCATGCACTTTTCAATTGCATACAGTTGAACTAATCTGCATCCCATTTTGCTTTACAGGCTGCAGAACAACTTTGAAAAAAAATCTTTGAAGTTTGGCCGGGGTCTAGGGGCCGTCTAGGCTCCTATGGGGTCCAGGGGCAAAACCCTGGAGGAGGGTTAAGGGGGGCAAAGCCCCCTGAAGGAAAAGAAAAATGGCACTTTTTAAAGCCATTTTGTTGTATTTCCTGGATGGAAATACTGGAAAATTTATAGCTATGTTTTGGGGGGAAAAAGTGTTTTTTTAGTATGAACAGGTAAAAAAAAAGTGCACATTGCCTTTTTTAAAAAAAAGTATTTTAAATCATTTATTGACACCATCAGATTTCTTCTTGAATACCTCACAGACATGCCTACCCGTACGGAATTTCCGTTTTTTTTTTTTTCTGGAAATTTGAAAAACTCGGCAAGCGCTACGGAAAATACAGATATTTGTTTTACGGTACGGAAATTTAAAAAAATGATAAAGAAAAAAAATCGAAATCGTTGGCCTGTGGTAATTCACCGCATGACCTTTTTCGGAAGGTTTAATGCCGCAATGCGCAGTCGTAGTGGAGACCTGTGACATCGAAGTTTCCGGTAGAGGCACCGAAGTTTGCCGAACCCGTTTTTGCACAGTCGCAGTAAAGATCGGTGCTCGTGAGACAGAATTTAAAACATGGCGTTCAAACGAATGGCTAAGCAAAGTGATTGTGAATCTGAATCTTCAAAAAAAACGCGCAAGGGGCAGACATTTCTTGCCTCGTATTCGGAAAAGTGTCCTGTCATTATTCGCGGCAGCACTGACTCAAAAGTACGATTTGTGCCAACCAGTTTGGCATCTCCGCCGGTGATATGAACGACATCAAGCGGCACGCGGAAGGCCCACAGTATATGAAGAATTACGAGGCTTTGGAGAAGAAAAAGAACATATTGTGGCAGCAAATCAATCTATCACTGGATTCTTCGCATAATATCAAAAAGGATGAGTGCAAAAACAATAGGTAGTAAAAGTAAATACGGAAATCGTAATAGTAATACTGAAATTTGAAAAAGCTAATACGGAAACTTCAAATTGAGGGTAGGCATGTCTGACCTCACATCAAAATAAGTTATAAAAAATTTGACACTTGTGACTTTTGAATAAAAAATCTAAAAAAATGTATGTTTTCGAAAAAAAAAAATTTAAGCACAGGTTAAAAAAGTAAATTTATTTTAATTGTTTTACACTTAATAGGAAAAAAAACTGGCACTTTTAAAGGTCATTTTCCTGTATTTCCTGAATCAAAACATTGAGGATAGAGGGAAAAAACTTCACATCAAAAGAATACTTCACATCCCAAAAAGTTATAACAAGTTTCATTTCTTTTACTTACACTTAATTGGGGAAAATGGCTCTTTCAAATGCCATTTTGTTGTATTTTCTGAATCAAAATACTGCAAAAAATGTTTTGGAAAAAAAAATTAACAGAACTATGAACAGGTGGGGAAATAAGCAAAATGTTTTAAATTTTAAATCATTTATCATGACACCTTCACATGTTTTCTTGAATACTCAACATCAAAAAAGTTATAACCAGTTCAGCTGTATTCCTTTTATGTACAAATATAATATAAAATTATGGGAAAATTGTCACTTTAATATACTATTTTGTTTATTTTCTGAATCAAAATACTGAAAAATGAATAGTTAGTTATGTTTTGGAAAAAGTTATTTGTAACAAAACCATGAACATCTCAGATAATTGTTTGTTGGCACAGCTGAAAGATTTTGATTAGGTTTTACTTCTTTAAAAAAAAGAGAAAATGGATGTTTGCTTTGCTTTGACTTGGAGGTCATCACAAGAAACGATATCTGTTGCACACTTTCTTTTAGCAGCCGTCTCGTGAGCCACAGCTGTGCAGAGCCGTTTTCTTCCTGCTGAAAAAAAATATTCTCGGTATTTTTTCTCTCAGAATTTTTTTTTATCTTGGAATTTTTTTAATTCTTACTCGAAAAATCGCGGATCTACGGAGAGTTCTGCAGCCTGGCTTTATGATGTGATATAATTTTATATGTGTTATTAGGCTGTGAATCCTTTATACAGTCTTCATGGCTACTAACTTTGATCTAGGCTTACCTTGGTCTTTTGACATTTGTGTGATAGATCTCAAAGAAAAATGTCCTAAAAAATAAACAATTTTTATCATAGGTGAACTATATTGGGGAAAGGAACATCAGCGCCAGGCTTATCAACCCAAATTTCATGCACTTTCAAATTTTATACAGTTGAACTAATCTGCATCCCATTTTGCTTTATGATGTGATATAATTTTATATGTGTTCTTAGGCTGTGAATTCTTTATAGTCTTCATGGCTACTAACTTTGATCTAGGCTTACCTTGGTCTTTCAGGGTGGAGAACAACTGAATCAAGAAATCTCTGAAATCCGGCCGGGGCCCAGGGACCAAGCCCCGGTATTCGCCCCCTGGAAGAAAATGAATTTATGCAATTTTGAAAGTAATTTAGGGACTCTCCTGAAAGCAAAAAGTAAAAAGTAAACATGAATAGAAACAAAAAAACAACAAAAAAGAATGTTTTATGCACATGTCTTTCAAAAACGTTAAGAATCTTGATTTGTAGGCCTAACAAAGTTTGAGGTCCACCACTACTGGGCACACGTTTGTCTATTTTTTAGCTGTAAACAGGCAAGAATTTTTATAATTTTAGAGATATTTAGGGGTACGTTAGTAAAAACACCACATCTTAGGTATTAGTGACTAGTGTATAGATTTAAATGAAATAAAATGCAAAATGAACAGAAATAAATTCTATTTTGATTATCTACCTTTTTATACTTCTCTTGTCATGTCTTGTTTTTTATTACTCCATGTGTATACCAAAAAAAGTTTTAAAAAGTCCAAAAAAGCCTCCTCTTCTTCACTTTCATGCCAGTCTGAAAGATCGTATGCATGCACACATGTCAGTACCGATCTCTTCCTCCGACTCCAAGTCAATTTCTCTCACTTTAATGTCTGATAAATGGAAGCCTGTAAACTTCCCTTCATCAGTCGAAGAATCCAAACCATCCCTTGTAGGCACACACACAAGAAAATTTGAAAAAAAAATCAAAAAAACGAACGCATCACAGAGAAAACTTGTGGAAATGCAGTCGAATGTTTTCACAACATAATAAACCGGAAGTCAATTCCCGGAAGTCTCGCAATCTTTCAAACAACGCGAGAATATAACCACATGGTTGATACGGACGCTTTTGGACGTTTTGCCTGTTTAGACCTTCGGCCGCTTTTGGCCGTTATGCCCAGTAAAGGGTCGCCCCTCAGCTTCTCACACTCGGAACTCAATTTTTTTTCTTCTCGGAAATGCAAATGCTTTCCGCGGAAATCCGCGGAGAGTTCTCCACCCTGGTCTTTACCCCCGTTGGGTTGCCGGGGGTTTCAGTATAAATATTATCCCCACTTTCTGGAAATTTAGTGCTTTAAATTCCCACTGTCTGTCTTTCTCATTTGCTCTTTCTCATTCCTGCTTTTTTCTATCAATCTGCTATACTATCGTCTTCTTCGCTAGACCAGTCTCCTACCTTTTTTCTTGAAAACTCTTCCGGGACAAGACTCCTTGTTTGTGTATGAGGTCTGTTGGATCAGCTTGGGAATATTGGACGCTTTCTGCCAGGTGGTCACTAGGGCTTCCTATGATGTTATTATTTAGCAATGTAGGCATTTTATATGTATGTGTTTTGTTGATAATTTATAATGATGTTTGTATTCTATTTTGTTTTTGTAAACGGGGGTTTGATAAGTTGGGGTGAAGCCTCAGCCGTCCCCTGCGTGGGATGTCTTTATTGTAAAGTGACTGGCTGGTGGAGAGCTTTCGGTTTTACCACTAGGGTTGTTTCAGCAGATCTTTTATGCGGATCGGGGGTTGTCCGGTCCTGATTTGGCTCGGAAGAGTCCGCTGGACCTAAAGCAATAATAATGTAATGTAATGTACCTTGGTCTTTTAACATTTGTGTGATAGATCTCAAAGAAAAATGTCCTAAAAAATAAACAATTTTTATCCTCCCAAAGAATAGACCTGTGGAATTTGTGTATCCTCTTTATTCTTCCAGTTTCTATCTTAAAAACAAACAAATAATGTATGCAAACTTTTGTCTCTTTTCCAGCTGGCAGAAATCACAGCAGTTTCACACTTCCATGAAAATGAATTGAAACAGCTGCGTGAGGCCAAGAGCAAGAGGAGATGATCATTTTCCAATAGGAAATGGTATGATCATTGATGTAATTGTGATGCTTATCGAGTTGCGTTATGGCAGCCAATCATGTACATCAACATTTTGTTTTAGTGTACAAGTTCAGTTTGTTACAGACTACTTACTGTACATTGTAAATCTGCATCAAATTTTATATTTATTCTAAGTGTGTATTATAGTGTAGTATTTTACACTTGGTTTTAAATATTGTGCAAGGGTTTCACATCTTCTGTTCACAATTGTCAAGTTGAGGACTTGTAGGTCTCAAAACTGTACTTCGTTTCATACTACTGTT
This sequence comes from Oncomelania hupensis, assembly GCA_036898135.1. Taxonomy (NCBI): domain Eukaryota; kingdom Metazoa; phylum Mollusca; class Gastropoda; order Littorinimorpha; family Pomatiopsidae; genus Oncomelania; species Oncomelania hupensis. The sequence continues at coordinate 46,895,347 of CM072512.1, read as the reverse complement.
CATTTGTAGATAACCGCTCCGCGAAAACTATACTTGGTGATGTTGATCTTTCTTGCACTTTTTGAGATCGCGGAGTAAAAACTAAATGGAAATGTGTTTTAGAAAAGTTCTATATGATAATGATGAATGTTGTGAACGATGTTGAAAATTGTGAAAACTAATGTTGGTTTGGAGAAAGAATAATGCTTTTTTCCCCCCCTCTTGGTTGTGGTGATGGATTTGATGTGAAGAAAGTTGATGTGCGATGCTGCATGTAATGGCATATCAGATTACGTGGTTGACGATTGATGTCCACTCTTACCATGCGGGTATCCCTTCCAAGAGTGTTGACACAGCATGTAAACAGGTGTGAAGCAATGATTGATGAAGCAGAATGTCAGATTCAATGAGTGTATGATACGAGTCGTCTAAAACAAAATAAAACAGAAGAATGTCAGGATGGTGTTGGTGTACACTTAAACTGTGAAAGTACTACTAAAACATAAAATATTAATTTTATTTGGACACTGGTTTATTTTAATAAAAATGTTTATTTATTCCCAATAATAGTATTTTTTCTTGAGTTAAATGTTCTGTGAAAATTTCAGTAAAAATAATTTTGTACACTCATTAGCAACAACATTTGTAACCAGATCAAAGTAAAACATTGAGCACAAAAAATTATGTGATGCACAGCAATGATAAATATAAAACAAATCATTTACAACTGACCACACATTCATGGACTTTTCCAAGTTCTTGCACATAACTTCCAATTCAACTTGTGCAAAGTAAGAATTCATTTAATAAACCTGATCCCTTTTCTTTTCAACTTAAAATCAAAGTTCCAGAATTTAAAATACAAGTTCAATGCACCCTCATTGAAATAGGTTGATAAAACAATGTTATATTTAAAATATACTTTGTGCATGTAAGTCTACAATAATAAAATAAATTTCGTTTGTGTTGAGCTGAAGTAGAACAAGTCCCCTCGCATCCGTGTCCAGGGACGGTAATCTACCCACTGAACTGAACTGAAGTAGAAAATCCATGACCTCTAACAGTAAACACACCATAATAACTATTTTAGTGGACGTTTTCTTCATAATTATAGATGAAGCTTTGACGGTATTCTGAAAAAAAACAAAAACTGCAAAAACTATATCCAATGTTTGAAATCTTTGCTCCTGGGCACTGTCAGGGTTGCTTTTTCCGGTTGGTCAGGTATTGTTCGTCTTTGTGCAAGAGTTTTCCTTTTCTGTCCCTCATGTCCGCTGAGGCCAAAATGCCTGGCTCCTCTTGTGAGCCTGGGGCCCAATTAGGGTTATTTTCTGCTTTCATCAACTATTAGTTGTTTTTATGTGGGCAAGCTTTACTTGTGTGTCCCACAGCATCATGCGGATTGTCTTACGACTGGGGCCACATCAGAGTTGTCTTTCTGATTATCTAGGTTTAGCTGTCTTTATGTGGGCAAGATTTCCTTGTGTGTCCCTCATCTCCACAAAGGCCACAACGCCTGGCTCGTCTTTGACCTTGGGCCCCATCAGGGTTGCTTTTCCGTTTCTGTCCCCCTGTTGCTCCTCCTCGAGACCCTCTACCTCTTCCTCCTCCTCCCCCCTGGTTATTAAAATTGTTTCCTCCAAAGCCACCACCTCCTCCAGTGTTAAAACCACCGCCTGAAAAATAAAATCATGATAAAGCAAACTTCAAAATACTGCCTCTGTCACACCCGATTTCTGCTTTCTAGATATTTCATGTACATTATTTATGTGTCCATTTTTATTTACAAATGTTTTCAATATTTAGTTGTTTCTGTTAATATTGTAAACTAAAACATCGCGATTGAGAGCACACATAAAACATCACGATCGAGAGCACATACAATTGTTAAAGATCAAAGGTTCGCAAACACATTAGTGAACATTACCCGTTTCTGTGCAATATTTTGTTTTCATCTAACTCAAATTCTAATTTACATTCGCCTTGAGATATATATATAGCTACCAACCTAGGAAAACGGAAGGAAAACGAAAAATTCAGAGAGACCATTCTGTGGGGTAGGGGAGATAATCTCATTTACAATCACAACTGGAGAGTCCAATTTTGTTTTCGTGTAAACCTTAAAAACAAAACCAACTATTCCAGTCATAAAGTGAAAATCACATAATTTAAAACTCATATTCAAATGCAGCTTAATATTTTAAAGCTCTCCATGATATTGCTTGTTATGTGCCTTTTTTTGTTGAAAAAAAGACTGAATAAATTAAAGATTGCATATACTTAAGTCAAATCCTTAGTCCCAAGCTGCTTAATACTTTTCTCTGTACTATATCCAGTGTCTCTAACTTCTGAGCCTTACCTCCCCCAGTTTGCAGTTCATCAGTCCACTGAAAGAACCGGCAGCCTTCACCTCGCGGCTTTGGACAACCATAAAATTCACGTCCGGTGTTTGGCCCCTCTTTTTGAACTGTTAGCTTTCTTGCTGGGGTTCCACAGTTGCAGACAACGGAATCGGCACTAGATCCAGGAGGTGGGAGTCTTGAGTTTGTGTTGGCCTTTGAAGCACTGAAACTGTAAGGAAGATGAAAATAATGCAGCACAAATACTGAATAAAACAGAGAGAGAGAGAGAGATTCACCTGTAGATATTCTCTTCTTCCTATTCTTTCTTTCCTCCCTTTTTTCTGCTTCTTTCCCTCTCAATTTTTATCTTTCTTCTGCATACGAGTATAATAGTTCACCATTTTTATAACACACATGCAGTGTCAGAATAAAAATGGAAGGTAAAAGATCTAGCTGCTTTAAACAACTAGAATTAGTCCAAAGGCATTGAGCTGGTGTTTATCAAGTTAAAAGTGCAAAAACTAATGTTCTATCTTTTCTATAATTCATCTATTTACTAAGTTTTGATAGAAAAAAATATAAATAATTACTGTTGATAGACAAAAATAACAGCAAAGTGACATACTTTGAAGGGTTCATAGAACTAGCAGAGGTTGTCCTGTTTGATGCTGTAGCTGATGAACTGTTCTGTTCATCGGCCCACAGGAAGAAATTGCAACCCTCCCCCATAGGTTTGCGACATTTGTAAAACTGACGACCTGCAATTTAAATACACGTGCATTGTAAAAGGGAGAGACCAACTTATACATACACCTAGGTTCAACAACAGCAAAAACCTCCCACAAACTAATGTCTGTCTGTTACACTCCGTTTGATGGTGGTGTTTTCAATCAGTAGTAGATTCAGCCCCAATGCGTGAATGCTCCTGATGAGTGTAAGCTCGGATTCGATTATCCACGCAACCCGCTCAATCAGCATACAAGTCACTGAGTCTTCGTATGAAGTTTTCCACTTTTATTCAGCACACATCAACAACTGCATACAATCGCTTTTCCACTCTCAACTTTTTACTTTCCAACTCACTATCAACAACAACTTTTGAAACAGTGTGGCACTTATATAGTCTCTTCATACTCCCGAACAATTTAGAACACGGTAGAATGACGCACTACAACCAATCAAATAAAACTTCGTCATCACTGACTTACGTCATAAAACATTCTTTCTGTCCAAGAATGTTCTCAAATATCCCGAAACTTCGATCGATATAAACAAGCAGATCTAGAGAATTCTCCAATAATATCGACTAACGAAAATTATCAACTTTATACAAAGCTTCTTCTAACAACAATGCAAACTCAAATCAAAGGTAAATACACTCTATTATTGCATGCTTTACAAAATAAAACGAACAGATCTATCGCGCGCGCTTCACACATAATATCCTGTGCATTTCACACGCACCATCATGCGCGTTTCAACGTAACACTGTCACAAAGGCACCCAGACATCAATGAAGATTAGTATTATCAAATGAAGATTAGTATTAAAAACTAACTTATCTGTATCCAGCTCCACTGACTATTTTTCATTACATCACCGCATTTGACACGGAGTTTAGTCATCATTATTTAGCAAAGCCTTTCATACATGTACTTAAAGTTGAACATGAAGTTCTCGTATTTTACATTTCTCTTTTTGAAAACAAAGTTATGAACATGGCTGGAAACACAACGAACATATTTATTTTCATCCCAAATATAATTTTAGGACTAGTTATATAGTTAGGGTCCATCTTGCACATTCCTGAGGGGAGAGAGGGGGGGGGGGGGAGGGAGTAATCAAAATTTAAAAAAAAAAAAGAATACATAAATACACGGTTGCAATCAAAAAACACAAGCCACCAACCTGTATTGGGGCCTTCTTTGCGGACTGTCAATTGTGTTGCATCTTCACCACAATTGCAGACAATGGCTGATCCACCCCCAGCACCACCATCATGGCCACCAAAGTCACTGCTAAAGCTGTTGTTTGTAGCGCTTCCAAAACTGTTTCTTCCCAGGCCTGTGTTTCTACCTCCTCGAGGGCCAACACCAAATTTGCTGCCATTGTTGCTGTTCATTCCCAGTCCTGCACCTCTGCCTCGCGAGCTGTTCTGTCCGCCCCTACCACCTACACAAAGAGTTCGTCTTCAATAACGCAAAAACCCTTTTACAGGTACAGGAAAATTACACTGCTTATTTTTATTTTCTCAGCGCAGCACACTTTTTTTTTCTCTTCTTTTGGGGGGTGAGTATATAGGAAGGATTTAAAAACAAATCAAAAAAGAATATAATGCACAATCCTGCAACGTGTAAAGATTTCTATACAACGGGTGTCTCTTCGTGCCAGAAAATTCCTATTCCCAAAGTGATTTTACATGTCTTGAAAATATTCAGATGTCAGCTGACAGTTGCAAGTTTTGGCTTGGAGATAAATCATTTACCCATTACTTCATTTATACTGCTTCTTTACAGCATCATTTTTACTACACTAACTCAGATTAAAACTATGGCCCAAACTCACCTCTTCCCCCAGCAGTGCCTAACAGTCCAGGTCGCAGAGCGTTATTGTCCACGGAGCTCAGCGGTACTCTGGGACCATTGGCATCTATGCCTCTGCCTTGTGTGGTTGCAGGGAGGGTGGTGACAGTGAGCGTCGAAAGATTCCTGGTGGAAGAAGATGTGTGGTTTGGGCCAGCGCCTGTTGTGTTGGGTCTGTTGTATGTGTTTGGTGTGCCCGCTGCTATCATCCATCAGTCAGCACACAAATAAATACATGAATTAAGAAACAAAGAAAGAAAGAAAGAAATGCAGTCATTAAGCAAATAAATACATACAAAAAATGAACAGATACACAAATTTGTCATACTGAATGCTGGTGTGTTGCAGCAAAAAAACTTCAACGTTATACTACCATAAAATGCTTCTCTGCAGAAAACCTTATTACAGGTTGGGATATATCGGGTCACAAGCCATTGGACAACATGATGACATGCTCACATTAGTGAAGAAACGGAAACTCCGATGGTAGTGCAAAAACCATCATGCAAGGCCCAGTGCAAGGAGGGAGAAGAAGAGGGAGACAGAAAAAGAGGTGGGAGGACAACATTCGAGAATGGACTGGCTTGACGCTGAGCGGAGCCATGAGGGTTGCTGAGAACAGAGAAAATTAAATGGAGTACACTGGTTAAACGATCATCTGTAGTGCCCCAACGACCTTCGAGTTACGGGATTGGATAGGATATATTAGGTGACATTTATCAACCAGTTGTTCTCCAAATAATCATCACAACATTGAGCAAATGGCTTACCACCACCACCACCAGCTCTCATCTGGCGCTGAATTCCCAAAGCCTCATTCAGCATTTCGTCACATCCGCCTATGCAGCCCGTGAAACTGGGAAAAAAGAAAGCCCAGAAATTATTTACCAAATAAAATAAAATAAGGACTGTTATTACAAACTAAGTTCATTATAATGAAGACCCCAGTTTTAGGTGCTGGAATAATGAATATTCGATTTTGGACCCGCAACAACTGAAAGAAGATGACACATTGCAACCAATAACAGATGAGTATACCCATGGTAAAGTTTTGAAAGGAACTATAAATAAATTTTAAAAAGCTCAATTTTAATATCCTCGAAAAATACTGCTGGGCTATTTAGTAATAAATGGACAAATAAAATCATGTTAGCAACTGCCACCTTCTCCCCATCTTCATTTCTTAATTCAAACAAATGAGTCCTAATAAGGATTTTGTAGTCAAACAGACTAGGAACACAGGATATCAAATAATTTCATTAAAAAATACCCAATAACTTATTTTCAAGCAAAATAATTATCCATGAAATATCTACATTTTTAAAATACAAACATAATAATGATACATGAAAGAGAAAGAACCTACTTGTTCGGTATGCCTGGAGGCACAGTGCCTGGTCGGAACTTGAAGCGAAGAAGACGCACAGAATTTGGTGGCTGGCACTGTCACAAACACACTACTATGCCATCATGAAGTCATTTCCTCATCATACAATACAGTTCTCATATGCACACAAATACAACACATTGACACTGCTTTAATACAAAATAAACATTTTCTAATACCACAATGCATAGTGCACCTTGAATCCCAATTCCACAAAACTACACTTTATATGGCCTTGCATTATGGTCACTAAAATAAATGGTATAATGCCGTATTGTCCAGTGCCCAAGATTTGTTGTTATAAAATGAAGTTTAATTGGACACTTTGTTAATGGATTGTATGCAAATGTTGCACGCCAGTATGAGACCATCTGCCTAGATTCTAGTATTTCTGGACCAAGCTGAAACTCAGTATTTACTGACGAAACCAATCTAAAAGTAGAATTAGCATAAAATGAACATTAATTTGAAATTTCGTTGAGGGATTTTCTGAAGATACACCAAACAACCTGCAAATACACCAAACAACCATCTGCCTTGTTTCTAGGTAAGTGCTTCTTGACTAAGATGAAACTCGGTCTTCACAGACTACCAATCTTAAAAACAAAAAAGTTAGCTATCAAATCGTACAAATAAAATCAGCAAATACTGACTGTATCGCAAGTCTGCTGTTCCACTGCCGCCTCCAGAACACCGTCTGGTAACCATAAAGCGTGTCGGCAAGTTGGATAGTTGGAGCAACCAATATAATATCTGAAATGTGATAAGAGAAACATTTGACAAAATAGAAAATCGTCACCATATTACACCAGCTCAATTCCTACGTGAGCAGCTCTGTTCAGTGCCTCGGGCTATTTATAGCTTGCAGGCATCCCCTTTCCAGAGAAAGGAAGCATCGGCAAAGCTATTTATAGCTAGCCTGGCTGACCTGACCTCAACATCTGAAAAGCTTCTGTAGAGCCGCTGTGATAGTATAAATAGCTGAAAGATCATGTAAAACGGAAGGCAGAAATTGCAAGTAAATTTAATGTTGCTCATTTAACAGGGGAACAAAGGTAATTCTTGGAGGGCAGAAATCTTGATCACCGCCATCAACAGAACAGAGTGGCGAAAGATCTTGGTGCCATTTTCCCATTGCCCATCATCTCTACCTCACAAATCCATAAGACCTGAGATTGGAGGCGAGATGCGACCTATTTAAAAGAATGATGATTTATTTTGTAACTTGCATACCCTTTGCCATCTTTCTTTGTTCTCAATGATAGGTCTTGACCACAGCGAGGACAGGGCATGACGATACCAAGAGTGGACACTGCAACATGACAGCAAATTAGCTGTTATCAGTTGGAAGTATAATAACATAAAAAATAATAATAACTAATAATAATAATAATAATAATAATAATAATAATAATAATAATAATAATAATTTACTACTACTACTAATAATAACAACTTATTATGTAAAACACACATGTCAGAAAACAAAACCTGCTCAAAACTCATAAAACATTAAGCCTGACAATGCACAAAACATACAAATCAACACTAACCTTAACTATACATAACAATAATGAGTGAAGTTTCAAAGGACATATAAAAATAGTTGACTTTTAACTCCTGAACAAGGTTTGAGCAAAATACATGTATTAAGAACCTTTTAATCTGCTGTGTTTATCCCTTTGCCTTTTAGCTCTGTCTATTCTTCCTTTATTCCTTTTTTTTTTTTTTTATTTAAGTGTGAACTCATTTTGCCTAGACTTGGTTCCATAACCTAGCCTTGACTTGGTTCAATAAAGTATACATCAGAAGATGTACTTGTAAAGCAGAGCTTGTCCTATTCAGCATGGGGGAGGAAAGTCATCAGAATCGTCTCAACAGCACAAATTTTCCGATTCAGAAAACGCCTTGAAATAAAACTAAGACCACAATTATTACAGTGAAAAATGGTAAGATCCCACATTAAACAAGAAATATAGAAGCAAAGGTAAAAGGAGCTAATATTCTATACCGTCTCAATGTATAATACAGTGAGGTGGAAGAGTATAGAATATTACTCAAGTATTGCTGTGGAAAAATAAGCCTGTGAACAACCTACACAGGTCTACAATGTCTTATCATCAACAAAGCAAAATTAGACTTGCCTGCCTGGGAAACTGTGTAGGGTTGTGCCTCTCCCAAATACTGTGCCAGCGCTTCATCTAGTTTCACTGCCTGCACAAAACATCAGGAACCGTTTTACACAACCATGTTCTTTGGTTTACTCAGCCAACTTCAACCTGTTGGACAAACTTGCTGCACTGGATGGAGGCTGCTGATCTGGTTAAAGGTATAGGCCACAGCGCCATACTGGTTACTCTTTAGATGGGCCATCACTATTGCCTACTCTGCCGTACACAATGTGAGGCGTCAGCCGTTCGCCTATCACTTTTAGCATAGCTGCTAGAGCCGTAAGAAAAACACATACCCTTATTACAAAATCAATATCTTTCGACCCCCTAACATTTTACGATCGGTGTTATCATATTCTAAAAGAAAAAGGATTTTGCTAAACAACACCACCAAACACAACTAATTTCTGATAAAATGTGTTGCTTGTACGCCTGGTTAAAATGAAGTGTAAAACCGAACACTTTGCGAGCTTGTATTCACATGCAAATATGATTTTTGAACATATTCTGAAAGAAAAATGAGTTTTGTACAAAATGAAATACTGTAATGTATAAAGCGCTAAAATTAAACTTATTGTTTGCTCTAAACGCTTACTAGGCAGGGCGCGAAATTAACTTTTTTCTTTGAGGGTAAACAGGACCCTTAACTTTTAAAAAGTGAGGGTCCTGTCTGAAGTGTGAGGGTCCTAATACATAATAAACAATCGCACATTAAAAAATTTCAAACACATTTTAATAAAACAGAACTTTAATTCCCTCTTTTTATTCATTAACAACGGATATGTTTAAATAAGTACTGGTACTCTATCTGAGTCCCAAATTTTTAATTCGAAAAATAAAAATCTCTCTCTCTCTCTCTCTCTTTCTCTCTCTCTCTCTCTCTCTCTCTGATTCTTTTTACTCTTTTTGTATAAAAATGTTTTGATTAATTACTTTCTCAATTAAAGTCTGTGCATTCATGCCTTGAGAGAGAATAGCTTCGAAAAATCGTTGATCCAGTAATATAGTTGTCTTTACCTTGCGCAAATGCTTGGTTTCCTCGTTTTTTGGCCTGATTTTTGCACGGCTCACAGATCAACACTTCGACACCATCTTCTCGCCGAATTTTTCTGTGCCACGGAAATTTCTTAGACCATTCTTCTTGGTAGCTTCTGCTACGTTTTGCTTGCTCGTACTGCTTTTGTTTTTTCTTCCTTTCATCGTCGTTTTCTGTCGAGGCAGGTCTTTTTCCAAAAATGGAAAAGTATTTGCTCTTCTCACTAGCCATTTTCGGGATTTATAGTGAAAGCAGACGCTCGACAGTGAAAATACGAACAGCCCATTGATTGGCCAAAAAGCGTGACTCTGAGCCAATAAAAAAAGACGTACTTAATATTATTCAAGGGTAATAACTCGAGTGACAAATACCTCGCATCCATAGCAACATATAGCGCGATGGGTACTCGACATCGATTTTCGAAGATTTATTATTGCCTTCTACTTTTCACTCAAAAATAATTTTTGCATCGAAGATTTTTTTCAGTAAAAATGAATTGATTACTCAACTTTGTAACGTAGTTGACAATTTTTTTGCGGGTAAATCGGGCACGCTAGAAATGAAAAGAGCGGGTCCGAATCAACATTTGAGGGTAATTCGCCCCGGACCCGCCTTAATTTCGCGCCCTGCTAGGACACAACCCGCTGACTGAGCCACTTAGCAAGCGCCAGTAAATCACTCTTATCCGACAGGTTCCAAAACAGACCTTGCCAGACACTAGTTATACAAGAAATGCCTACCCCAAAATGTGAGTTTCAGTAACAACAAATTTTTTTTCTGGGACAAGCCATGATTTTCTGGAATAATACATAACAAAAGTACCTTGTATTTACACTACGTACATGCTGAAATGTCTTCTTCGGTTACTGTTGTTTGTGAAGGGACCTATAGTGAGCACTCTTCAGATCTCTGAAATTCTCTTCTTTCCAGCTCCCTTGAAAGACATCTCCTGGCCTGGACTTGGCAATAAGTAGAGCTTCACATGTGGTGCAAAAAACTAAAGGTTTCCCATTTGTTGCGCACCACAAAACATGGCCACTTTTCTGTCTAGTCTTATTTAAATTTTGAATCCTTCGCTTGTTCGTTCTCTGTCATTGGTAGCCGCCATCTTCGATACTATTAGGCCTACTCTGGAAGTTTGGAGACGTTGCTTTGTATTTGCACATCCATTCTGACTAACTCGGATTAATGTCCACAGAGGTGGGGAACCACTCCTCGGCAAACTGGGAGGGAAATATGCTGACTGAAACGCAAAATCGTTTTTATTTTGGGAGGGTAATTTCATGACTGGAACAGGCGAACAGAATCCGTACCTCCGGAATGTTCTGTTCTTGTATTTTATAGATTTTCAGTAATAAATACGGCTTTACAGTAACGGTAGTCATGTCTGTAATACGCACTAATATGAAACGAATATGAAGATCCTATACCAGATAATTTGCATTATTTAAATGCTCCTATTAATTATGAAGAGTTTTAGGTGTATGATGAAATATATATCGACGCTCAACAAGATTATCCCAAAAGAACAAAAAATATGAAGTACTTGCAGCCAATTAGAAACTATACAAAAGACCTTTTTGATAAGTGTGACATTGGTATCACATCAGTTTCAGTTCTTCCATTAACACCATTGATTCCACCATGGGAGCATTTATGTGCACATATTGATATTGACTTTAGCCAAACTAAGAAAGAGGATAATCCTAATTTATTAGTTACTGAGGTAAAAAAGCATATTGAAAGTAATTACCAAAACCATATGCAGATTTTTACTGATGGATCAGTTCTAGATTCTTTGGATAGTGGATCAGCATATATTATTCCTGAAATAAATATCAGAAGGTCATATTATTTAGGAAGGGGATTTTCTATATTTACAGCTGAGCTTTATGCTATTTTAATGGCTTTAAAGTTCATTATGTCGTCACCTTTAGAATTATTTGGTATATTAGTATGTGTTGATTCAAAAGCGGTTCTGTATGCATTAAAACAGTGGAACTGTAAAGATAGAAGGGAGATTATCTATGAAATTAAACATATGATACATTGTGTGATTTCTAGAGGAATAAATATTGATTTCTGTTGGATACCATCACATTGCGGAATTCACTGGAATGAGGTATGTGACAGATTAGCTAAGGAGGGAGCACAAAGGTCGTCAGATTCTATAATTATAACAAATTTGAATATGTGTAATCATGAAATGTTTTCCTTACTAGAAAAGGCAGTTTATCATGATAATAACATTAAAAATGTATCTATACTGAATTGTTCAAGACCAGTCTAAATTAATATATAAATTAAGAATGAACGCATGGAACACTAAATACTCAGCTGATGTTCAGTGTATATGTAATACAAGTCTATCAGTACATCACCTTCTCTTTGAATGCTCAGTTTTAACAGACATATTCAAAGTAAATGGACTTAGTATAACTAAATATGGACATTCTGTAGACATGGTTCTATATCATCCAAATGTTACAGACATTGTGAAAGTTATTGCTAAATCTCCTGTTGGTAGACTCTTATAGAGACTGTTTTGAAATTATGTTTTGAAATAGTTAACGTGTTTTAAAAGTTGCATTTTCAATGTCTACTATCACCAAAATGTGTTATCCAAATCTTACAGACGTTGTGAAAGTTATTGCTAAATCTCCTGTTGGTAGACTGTTATAGACTGTTTTGAAATTATGTTTTGAAATAGTTAAAGTGTTTTAATAGTTACATTTTCAATGTCTAATATCACCTAAATGTGTGAAGAGACGTTAAATTAAAGATTGATTGATGCACAGAGAGAGAGAGAGAGAGAGAGAGAGAGAGAGAGAGAGAGAGAGAGAGAGAGAGAGAGAGAGAGAGAGAGAGAGAGAAAGAGAGAGAGAATCGAGTGAACAACACCCGGGAGAGTGCATTTAGATCACAAAAATGACCCTGAAACAAACAGTGATATCTTCCTTTAAACGGAGGTTGCACTGAAACTAATAGTATCAGTACAAAGCGTCACCTTTTCTCTATGCATTGTGCAAAAATAGTTTTCAGAAAAAGTCACATTCATTCACTAGAGAGCAAAACGTAAACCAACTGAAAGGCCGATTTTTTAATACATAATATATAAGGAGGGCCTCTAGGTTCTCGCCGGGCTAGCGAAGTAAGGCAGCTCGCTCGGATTGCAGCAAAAAGGCGACTTTCAACATTGTAACCAGCAGCGGTGAGGCATAGGTAATTTTTGGCAAAATTTCAGACTGGGAGAAGGGAGATTGATGGGGTAGGGGAGAAGCGGGAATGGGGGGAGAGGTGGGTGGGGGGGAAAGTGGGACGGGGGGGTGCCAGGGTGCAGCTGTATTAGAAATCTACCTTTGGAACAACTGTCAGTCCTACATGTTTCACTGGCTGTGGTAGAAATCTATTAACTTTAAAACTCAGGAAACAAAATTCATTAAAAACTATTAGTCAGTCCAAACAACATAGCCATCACTGCAGTTATCCCTCAAGGTGGCGCTGGCTACAAGATTATCTCCCATCCAAATGTCTCTCAATGGGTCAACTTTGCAGTTACTCTTTGTTCTTGTTAACACCCCACTCTGTGGCACTGACTGTATAAGAGTGAAACTTTAACAGCGTCATCTTCTATCCCAAAGTTGCTCCCTGGAAGTGGCAGTGACTATCAGTAAATACATTCTGCTTATTTCATTTACTACAGTTTCACTTCACTCACAGTGAAATCAATTCATCCCCCTTCTCATTTAAAATAAAATCCTTAACTCGTTGAACCCAAAAGACCGATATATCGGTCTAACCCTTAAACAGCTGTGCCCCGATAAACCGATAAACCGGTCTCGTAACCTTACCTTAGTCTTGCGGTCCGTACAAAGCTTACTGTTCTTTCTAGTACTTGCTGTTTGGAATAGGGTTATTGGGAATAAGGTAAAGCAAAATGTCTGCGCTCTAGTGCGAGCACAGTGCGTGTTTTTGTGACGTTTTTTTCTCAATTTTGCGTCATGAAACGAAGGTCTACAAATCAAGGAAGCGTCGCTAAGCGACTGTACACAACTCAGGAAGTAATCGATCAATTGTGGGATGATAATGAAGATGAAGAGATGACATAGTAAGTCATTTATACACTAACTTTGGGTTGTCTAACACTTTGGTTGATATGTTTTGGTTGTTGTACTAAAAGCATGCTAAAAATGCCATTTTTCCCAGGGGAATGGGCTCAGAATTGGTGGGGCATCCAGGGTTCAAAGGGTTAAGACTACATGATTTACATGACAAACCAATTGAGCAACAAAATCAACCTGACCTGCTGGCATGCTTCCTGGAATACTTCTTTGTATTTTCTTACTTGTTCTGCCAAGACCACTGCATCAACAAAGTCAGCAAAAATATTAATATTGCATGAAAAATACAAACTCATAGATATACACACCCACACAAACAACTGCCATCTAGCATTTTCCCAGCAATGACTGGAATTCCAGTTCAACCTAGGACGTATGAGAAGTCCAAAAACCACTAGTATGATCCTGAATTACACCGCATTCCAATTCATCCCGTAACATAGATATTTTGGAATTTTAGCACGTTATATATTCATTCATTCAATGCTCAAAACTCTCTATAGGTCAACAAAATATTTGTGGTCAATGACCACATTTGTCAATTATGAACATTTCAAACCAAAAGAAAGTTGCGAACTTGTCAGTCTGGCAAAATAGAGAGACAGGGACGGGTGTGAGAAAATGTAAACTTTTACCATCTTTGTTTTTCCTTCCTTCACAAATCCTGTGGACCAAAAAATAAAAAATAAAACAATCAAAAAGGACAGAAAAACAAAATTAGTGCTTGAGAACTATAGCACAGATTATCTGTATACAAATGTATATTATCATGAATCAATAAGCCACAAGGCTTAATGATCAGCAGATCCAGTACTGCTGCTGCTACTATGAATGAATGTGAAAGTAAATGACGCGAGGACAGATTGGAAGATTGACCTTATAGCCAAAATCTCCTCCCCTGCTGTAAATAAAGATTTTGAATCTGGATCTGCTTTATGCCGAAACAAAAAATGTCAGAGAGAATGTTTTACAAGCAGAGTAAACCATAGGAGGGGTAAGGAAGGGGGTGGGAAAAGAGAGAGAGAGAGAGAGAGAGAGAGAGAGAGAGAGAGAGAGAGAGAGAGAGAGAGAGAGAGAGAGAGAGAGAGAGAGAGAGAGAGACAGAAGTCTAACTTCATCAACAGCAAAACAAAGTTCTACTTACGCTTTTAGGTCCGCTTCCAGTTCAGCGCGTAGATGAGGTTTTGACATTTCATATCCCATTTGGTCATATCCTGAAAATGAAGCAAAAACCATTATCCTGAAAATGAAGCAAAAAATTATTGCATTGATGCTTTTTTTGTTTAAATGATAAGAGGCATGAAATAACAAACAAGAGATAACTATGTCATGTGTAACTCGTCAGAAGCTGAACACTTTTCTTTACCTTCCACTAATCCCATACCAAGCTGGCCCGGCACAAAGCGGTTGTCAGGACGCAGACCAACATACATGCGACTCTTAATAGTCTCAATGTGTTCAGCATGGGTTGCATCCGTGCCTGCACAGACAACACTTTAGTGTAGGAAAACAACAGTGCACAGAAGTGTTTGCACATACACACCACATACACATACTGTAAACACACAGCCTAAACAAATATTTATTTCAAATCCAAAAGAGATAGCAAAGAGAAATGGAGGCAATCGCATCGTCTGCTGTATTTTGGGATGCATGGCCGCGCAGTGTTTTGTCCCTTTGGTCTATGTCCCTGTTTGACGCAAAGCTCAGCTTTGTAGGTGAAGGTGTTTGGGTCAGGTTGTGGCAGGCTCATTGGGTGGGTGGCCACTCGCCAATAAAAACAGTTGTCATAAATAACACATGACTGTTAAACAGCTCATTTCCTGAGCTTTCCAAATGGTGTGCATTTGTGTTGCTGACTGTTCAACTATATCGAGAATGATAACCATCACAGTGATGATGACTAGTTGTGCTCGTCACAGGCATAAATCGCCACACTGCTGAATGATGAACTAAGGTCAAAAAATAAATAAAATAAAAGAGTATTAAATAAATGAATTAAAAAAATCTCACCAATGCCATGTTTATCCATCAGAGCAATGAGATCAGCTTCGGTCAGAAGTGGCGGCGGAGAAGTCTCTCCAGCAGCCATCTAACAACAAACAAAACATCAATGCCACCCAATGTCCAAAAAATATCAAATAAATGAACTACTCGTTAACAGATTTCGTACAACGTGCGACAAATTGTCGCATCCGCCAACATGTGCCTAAAACCCCAGGTGCGACAAATTGTAACACTATTTTTAGCCTACCGGGATGCTGACACAAACTGACTTTGTTTCTAATTGAAGGGAGATAACTTCAACTGCTTCCTGCAATCGTTTGTGACAGAAAATTGGTCAAATAAAGCAGAAAAATGACTAAATTCTTCACAGTGATTGCTGAGCTCGTAATGGATAAAAATAGTGCTGATGCTTCGAGTTGGATAGTGACTTTGAACCGAGTGAGAATGAGTCCAGCACTGAAGAAAATGATAATAATAATAATAATAACGGATTTTTATATAGCGGGTACTCCAGCCTATGACCAGACTCACCACGCTTTACATAGCCATTACATATAAATACATGCACTCGATAAAACATCGCTTTTGCTACAATACACCAAAAGACGGAACAGTAAAGGTACAAACTATTTACAACTATGTACACAAATTACAACAAAAAAAGACAGAAATAGACTATTTACAACTATGTACACAAATGACAAAAAAGACAGAAATAGAATAGCAAAAACCTATTCACAGCTATTTATATGCCCGGTTAGGCCCAGGAGGAAAAACAGTATAAATATTTACAGCCGTGTATACACTTACGGATCAGACGGAGACAAAAGAGGAGAGAATGGCAGCGGGATACAAATCAGTCTGAAGAATGCAGTTTGAAGAGGTGGGTTTTGAGGGCCTTTTTGAATGCTTGTGTTGATTGTATGTTGCGGATATGGGAGGGAAGGGAATTCCACTGCTTAGGTGCGGAGTAAGCAAATGCACGTTTGCCGTATGTCTTAGTGCGGGTGATGGGAACATTGAGTGTGCGAGTGTCAGCAGAAGATCTTAAAGTGCGTGAAGGGGAGTAGACAGACAGTAGATCAGCAAGGTAGGAAGGACAAGAATCTGTGAAGAAGCTGTGACAGAGAACAGAGAGTTTGTACTCTATGCGTGCTTGCACAGGAAGCCAGTGAAGGGAATGTAGTAGAGGTGTGATGTGATCACGTTTTTTAGCTCGGAATACTAGTCTAACTGCTGAGTTCTGAACCTTTTGTAGTTTGTCAATGTGTTTTGGGGAGCCAGCGAGGAGAGAGTTGCAATAGTCAAGACGAGAAAGGACGAGAGCGCAGACTAGGGTTTTGGTGGCAGTGACTGTAAGATAGTGGCGAAAGCAGCTGATTTGGCGTATGGCCGTATATGCAGAGCGACAGACGTTGGAGATGTGGTTGTTGAGGGACAGGTCATCGGAGAGAATGTAGCCGAGATTTTTTGCTGAGGATGAGAACTGAATGTTTGTTGTCCCTACTGTAAGCGATGTTGGGAGAGGCGAGAGTGAAGAGGTGTTGTGCTTGTGAATGAGGAGGGCTTCGGTTTTATTGTCATTAAGCTTAAGCTTGTTGAGTGTCATCCATGACTTAATGTCTGTGATGCAGTTCTCCAAAGTCTGAACAGTGGAATTAATGAGAGAGGGGGCAGTGGATTTATAAAGTTGTGTGTCGTCTGCAAATGACTGACTCTCAACAGCATGCTTTCTAAGCAGGAGAAGCAGTAAAACGGAACCCTGAGGCAAAATGATAATGATTATGTCAGTGATGCAGGTGAATGCATGTGTAGCTATGGTGCGAAATCAGAGGGGAAATGTCAAGGGTTCAAATACAAGCAGGTAGGGTCGCCAACCCCGGTCTACAGTAAATAGCTTTGCCTACGACAGCCGGTAAGAAATGTGTTAATGATAATGGATCCAGTCAATTTAAATTAAAAAATTTAAACATTAGTTTCCCTTCCATCTTCAATAAAAGCAATCTAGAACACCTTAAAAAAAAAGTTAAATCACATAACGCCAACAAAAGTGGACACGTGAACAGAAAATAGCTACCTCAATTGTAGTAGGCTCAAAACTGTCTCCTGTTTGATAAATTGGCATTTCCTGAAAACAATATGACATTTTTTTTGTTATAGTGAACACTCTATTGTATTTGCAACAAGAATAACTATACTCCAACAAGAGTTATACACAAAGCTAATATCCAACAGATTTGTTTAACAGAGTGGAAGAGCATTCGAAAACAAAAGTACAACTCGTGCTTAGAATAACCTACAGTAATTAGCTAGTTATTCATTGCTTACAGGGTCCAGTGGACTGCAAAGAGCTGAATCAGGACCACAAAATCAAGACCACAACTTCGCTGAAAGAGGACTCACCCTTGATCGGCATAAAAGATCTGACAAAACAACCCCGGTGGTAACACTGAAGGCACCCCATCAGCCGGTCACTTTACAATAAAGACATCCCACGCGGGGGACGCTGAGGCTATAATCTAATTTATCCAACCCCCGTTTACAAAAACAAAATAGAATACAAACATCATTCTAAAATATGAGCAAAACACATACATATGAAATGCCTACATTGCTAAATAATAACATCATAGGAAGCCCCAGTGACCACCTGGCAGAAAGCATCCAATGTTCCCAATCTGATCCAACAGACCTCACACACAAATGAGGAGTTTTGTCCCGGAAGAGTTTTCAAGACAAAAGGTAGGTGACTGGTCTAGCGAAGAAGAAGATAATATAGTAGATCGATAGAACAGAGTAGGAATTAAAAAGAACAAAGGAGAAAGACACACGACAGTGGGAATTTAAAGCACTAAATTTCCAGAAAGTGGGGATACTATTTATACTGAAACCCCCAGCAGCCCTATCAGGGGTAACCTACAGTAAACTTAAGAAAAATCACTACCCTTCATTCATCAATTTTACTCAACTTCACAGAACCTGCCAAAAACAAACCTACACAAAAGAACAAAAGAACCAAGAAATATAAAGAAAGAAAACATTCAACAATGAATATAAGGGGCAATTTTACAGAGTAAAAAAAACAACTTATTATTTTTTTTAATTCTTTTTTCACATTTATAGTTGAAAGAAAGTCATCATACCTTGGCATTCCAGCGTTCATACGGATAGACCTCAAGGTAGTTCTTGGCCAGAATCATCAAGCCTTGGGCAGTGAACTGGAATAAATATGATGCTGATGTTCATCAATGTAAGAATAACCCTTGCTTAAAGGTCAACCACAGTGCTCGGTCAAAAAGTTTCTGCTGAAAGAACTTTACTAAATAATACCAGATGCAAAAAATTCGGTAAGCAAAGCTCTACCGTTTAATAGATATCGATCACTGAAAGTGGGATTTCCTACCTGTAATTAAGGGTAAGGGAAGTAATAATCTAAAACGCAGCCATCGCTGATCTCCCCTCGCAGTGACGTCAGCAGTTGTATACAATGGTCGACTGCGAAGAAGTTACAAGCGAGACAAGCAGTGTTTCTTCACTCGATCTGTCGTGTTACAGCAGTGCTCTCTTCTGTTAGAAACGAATTCGACCCCCGAGTACTAATTGTAATAATAAACAAATAATTATACGAGGTAGACCAGTGAATTCCCTTTTCTGAAAAGCTCCTCTGACTTTCTTGACACACGGCAAACTGATAGCAGACGATGGATGTGTAGTAGCCACTGTGACTGTAGTTGAAGTTAAAGCAGTACTAGTAGGCCTACTACTAGTAACTTGAATCACTGTTGCTGTTGTTGAGGCGCTTGTTGCAATGGCACACGGACTTTGGATCGTTGGAACAGAGCCAGGCTTTAATGTCTGTATTGTTTTCATCCCAAAGCTCCGCATTAAAGTGGCACTTGGGAGGTAGCAGTCTTCAGCGAAGTGTTTTGCGCAAATTGCTGACGACGCAGTTGGTATCCCGTACTTCGGACCGAAGTTTACACGCTTTTCCTGCACGAATCTCACCCATTTATTTCGCACTTCTTCGTTTTTTGGAAACCTATGCAATGCTAGCCCATCCGCTTGTTTGTTTGTACAACCTCCAACGGCACAATATAGGCCACTGCTCTTCGTTTTTCTGCGTTTTGGTAGAGAAGGGGCACTATCGGACTCCATATTGTCTACGGCAGTTGACGTCACGAGCCATGTGGTCACGTGATCGGGCTTTTCGAAGGTGCAAAAGTTTATTCGAAGTAGATTTTATTAAATATTAAAAAAAAGGCAGTATTTTTCGGAAAAAAGTTGTTTGGCATGTGACTTCTTTTATTATGTAGATATTTTGTGCTCAGTTTTATTTTTCAATGATGTTGACCTTTAAGAGAGTACAATGCAATTACAAGGATGGACTATAAATCCTCCAGTGTGGTTGGCTAGATCACAAGTTTTCTATGCTGAAGGTTTTTGGGTTTGGTCACAACTAGAATGATTTTCTTTACTAAGATATGAGATTTTTGAGGTCACTGCGGGTTTTCCCCTGATACTCTGGTTTTCACCTTCCCCTTAAAATAATATTGTATTGAATGTAATCAATCTTAAAAAAAACCAAAACTTTCCGAATTGTATAATAGTAATCTCCTTCAATTTAAAATTTGTTTGTTGTTGTGTCTGGCAAACTCCAGGAGTCTCAGACCTCTGTCATTTGTCTTGTGGCAATGGGGTTCACAGGTGTCTCCCCAGTTGTGATACGCCTCGTGGCCAATCTTGGTATTCTAGCTGCCTTGCACTATATGACTATGCCCTTCCTCTGAACTTGGTCAAGGACAGCCTGCAGATGTTCATAGAAGTCCTCGGCTTCGCCGTCGTCATAATCTCATGTTGGGGTGTAGGAATGGATGATGGTGATGTTGAAAGGGGCTGCTCTCAGATGGATGGTAATGAGTCTACTGGAGACTGGGAGACAACCCATGACAGTGGCTAGAATGTCTTTGTGGACCAAGAATCCAACGCCATGTTGGTACCTGTAATCTCTCCCACTGAAATAAAGCTTGTGGCCTTTGTCGGTCGTTGTTTCACCTAGACTTTTCCAGCGCGGTCCGCTGATACCTAAAATGTTCCATCGATATTGTGTTCCAGCTCGTGGTCCAACTCTTATTATTTTCCCTCTGTAAGTAGGGTCCTGACATTTCAGGTTCTTACGAAGATGTTGTCTCTCGTGTGGATCTTGCTAAGATGTCCATCAGTAACAAATTTATTACCTCCATCCTGGTGGTCAACACAAAGCGCTGTCCTTGGTGACCCTGGCGATGACCTATCCGATATGGAGTAGGTGTTTCTATTCATGTCATGGTGTGTCTTGGGTTAGAAAGACATAGCGGGGCCAGCCGAAATCCACGAGTACAGTGTGGCTTACCTTGGCCCCAAGCACAGGGTAGTTGAACTTATAGTAACATGAGGTTCCTCCGCCCTGGTGGGCAGTGACTTCTCTTTAGAAGACTTTCGCCCAGTGATGCCGTGATGACGTTACCCATGTTAGTCGCTTCTTACGACACGGCGGGAAACGTTGGGTCTATTTTATTCAATGCCCAAACCCACACTTTAATCTTTTGACTTAACTAAGGGGAAAAAAAGCGGGTATAGAATTCTGTATTATTATTAGCACAAGGAAAGATGCATGTAGCACATACCACAGTGTAATGTCCAATGTAATGATAGGGGGCATTAGATTAGACTCAACTGATACCGTGCAATTGCCTTTGTTGGGATTCCTGCCATAACTCTATATTTGAGCGGCCATAAATAAACCATCCATCTTCACACACGAGCTTGGGTCTTATGTCTCTTCTGAGAAATATAAAAAATACAGTTAACTCGCACTCCTATACTTCAATGTTAAAATTCAAAGAAATTGATTTAGGTTAAAAAACAACAAAAAACAACAACATAAAGCTGTATTACTCTCTCTCCAGCAACGTCAATCTCCACAAGAGTTTCATGGCCAACAGCATCCTCAGAACAGCAGGCCAAGAAATGTCGCACAATAAACTCGTACAGGCGTTGTTCATTCCCCTGCAACCAAAATAGAGCACTGTTGATACGATGCGATACAATATGATCATTTATTGCCAAGTAAACCACCAGAAAAAAGCTTTGGTACAAAAGGAAACAACAAGGCAGACAAATTAAAATAGGCATACAAATAAAATCAGGCACTTCCAAGAGCCCTACATGTAGTAGTCATATTTACACATAGCGCTCGCAGTCACAGCCGAGAACAGCATATAATAATAATAATACTAGGAACATTTGTATCCAGCCAAATCTTGACAAAAATAGTCTACAGGAACATGCACACACACTCACACACACAAACATACACACACATATCCTTGACATGTAAGAACATAAAATACCAAGAGAAAAAAGCAAATCACAATAAACAGTCAGTCGGAGTGGATGGTCAAACTGGATGAATCACTGGAGCGGAAAGAAATGAGTTTTGAGAGCAGATTTCAAGGCAGAGAGTGGAGGCTCGCTGCAAAGAGAGAGGGGAAATTTGTGCCAAGTTCATGGACCCAAAACAGCGAAGGAGCGTGGACCTGCAGAAACAAGTTTTGAGTGAGGACTGCGGAGGGTGAGAGCATCAAAAAAAGACCTGAGATTACGAGATGGCATGTAGAGCTCAAGGCAGTCAAGTAGGTATAATGGTGCACAATTAGAGAGACACTTATAGCATAGGAGGCAAATTTGGTATTCAATACCTAATGAGACAGAAAGCCAGTGAAGAGAGTGCAGGAGAGGAGTGATGCATCAGTTTTCCTCGTTCTAACTAGTCTAGCTGCGGCATTCTGAACGCACTGTAGTGGCTGTATAGGTGAAGAAGGCAAGTTGGAGAGAAAAGAACTGCATTAACCAAGTTTTGACAGAACCAGAGATGATACAAGAGTTACTGTTGCTTCTGTGGTGAGACACTTAAGAACGAGAGCATATGTGAAAGTAACAGGCTTGACAGGTTTTAAAAATGAAGTCTTGCATAGACAAGTTGTCGTCAAAGACGACCCAAAGATCTTTTACTGAAGAAGATAGGTTGATTGTACCGTTTCCAAGGGATATGCTGGTATTGACAAGTTGAAGACTAAGAAGTGGATAGCTGTGAGAGTTTGGGGCATTTACCAATTAGCATAGCATATGAAACAATGATGGGTTATAAGTAAATATTTGAAATGTTAATTGATCAAGATGGATGGAGGACACATTTTATAACTAAACATTTGCTATGTTGAGGTGCTTTTTTGTATTGAAAAATGTTTTATATTTTTCTAAATGTGCCTCTACAATTGAACTGGGTACAGTTTATTATGAAAACAATTCAATTTAAACCCACAAATCTTGATTATCATTAAAGGCGATTAACAGTGATTGTGTCGCATTGTAACAAATAAAAGCCTGCAAAGTAAACATCAGATTCTTTGAAAAAACTGGTCTAGCCCCAGCAAATGCCCCCCAACACAAGCTTTATACATCTACCTGTCATCATTAGCTTTCAGCTTTGATCATGTATTACCTGTAAGTTATCTGTGTACTTGATGGGGTGGATAGGGGGATGGGCTTTATCTGTCTTGTTTCCATTTCTTGGTGTAGGCCCGCGGTTCAGAACACCCTGAGCAAATTCTGGGTACAAAGAAAACGCATAATTATAATAGATTAAAGAAGTCAAAATTCTCTAATTAAAGAGATTAAAAACAATTTACCAAAAAAATCTTGCTATACATTTTTTTAAATATCTTTGAACTCTTCACGCAGTTTGGTATAAATTCAAGAGTAAGGAGAGAGAGGCTCAGTAGCAATATAATTTTAAGAAGGCAACTATTGATGTCAATGTGTGTTAAATACTGCACTTTCACCCTGAAGAGCTGCTCTAAGTTTGGTCACAAGGAGTATTCCAAGTACAGGGTTCAAAGGCAAAATGTACACCTCCTGCAACTCTGTACACATTTAAAATTCATACTTTTGTGCCTCTCTGACAAAACTGAGCATTACATGGCCAATGAATACAAGGAACTGGACAACAAATTATACCCAAAACTGAATTATCAGTGTAACAAATTGATTATCCTAAAACGTTATTATTGTCATAAAGTCTTCTTTGCGTATACTACACACAACTGTTCTTTTGTTGGTGAGAACTCTCAACAATTTTGATTCTGAAACCAATATAAACATCTAAAAAATCTTTCAAACCTCCCCAATTGGGGTCTCTAGTCTGCTCTCTGACGAGGCTGACAAGATCGAGATCCTTGGGAAACATGTTGGTTTCTGTGCGTGGGTAAGAGATATAGCCCTGAGTGTAGAGCCGCTCTGCAATTCTCATCGTTTCCTTGGCGTTGATCCTCAGCTTGCGTGACCCAAGTTTTTCCAATTCCTGTGGGATGTATGTAGTGTGCACTAGAATATTTACCAAAGGTTTCACACACGCAAATGCAGCTCTGAATCTTAAAAAAAGACTTGGCAAGATTTTCTGACAGACTTTAAAAAAAAAGCGTTTGATTCATGAAGAGTTTTAGCTCAAGATTTTATTGTATGTCATGCCAATTAATCTTCTGCATACATTATCAAAGAATAACCCCATTCACTAGAAGGCATGATATAATAACCATAAACAAGTGACAGACCTCTTCTTTCACACTTTAAAAAAAAAAATAATGTTGAGGAAACCCTTACCCACAAAAACACCCCCCTACATACTCGCAGATAGATACCCACAACACTACAGGTGCAAACAGTTCCTACACCCTTCAACTCCCACACAACAGTTTTCAAGATTTATCCAGAGCAGGAAAACTTACGACGGTATCTAGAGCAACGGGCCTCCATTTGCTTTTGTTTTTCGAGCGCACGTCCACCACTGTCGCTACAGGATTCTGCACACACACACACACATACACAAGAAAATCAACCTATATATCAAACTAATTACACAGCAAAAAGTTCATAATTAGTCCCAAAACGAATGTATACTGTACTAGTGGTTTTTGTACCCTGGCAAGCCAGGGTACACATGATGCTGTTTAAAATGTAGACAGAGAGAACTTTTGTCTGCGAGTTTCATTTGGACGATGATACCTCCCCATATCCCCCTTGATACCTCACCATACCCTCCCCCCCCCCAAATATCTCCCCGTCCCCCCCCCCATGATGCCTCATCATACCCCCTTGATACCTCCCCGAACCCACTTGATACCTCCCCATACCATTTTAATGGAAGCGCGCGGAATGAGGCTATTACAGTTTGTGGACATTTTGTTTATTTATTTATCTCAGAAACGGTTAAACGATCGGTAAGGAAATGTCGGCTAAAACGATTTCGCTGGTTTTGAGCACACAGCAGGCATACTACTACTACTACTACTACTACTACTACTACTACTACTACTACTACTACTACTAATATTGAATATAGAATAATACAAATAGAAATCATAAAAAAACGATAAGGTTTTAAAAGAAAATTTGATATAATAATAATAATAATGATAATAATAATAATAATAATAATAATAATAATAATAATGTATTATTATTATTATTAGTATTATTATTATTATTATTAGTATTATTATTATTAGTTTATTAATAATAACAATAATAACAATAATAATAATAATAATAATAATAATAAATGAAATGTAAAAAGTCTAAATTTAAAAAAAATATCCATATTGTAGTGTAAAAAAAAAAAAAACTTAAAAAAAAAATATGGCCCGCGTGAGTATCGATCTTGGGTCGCCCGAAACCGTAGGCGAAAGATTAAACCACTAAGCTACGAAGGCTTCGTAGAAAAATCATGAATTTTTTGTTCTATATGGGAAAACATGCTGAAACCTCAATTTGATTTTTAATGGAAGCGCGCGGAATGAGGCTATTGCAGTTTGTGGACATTTTGTTTATTTATTTATCTCAGAAACGGTTAAACGTTCGGTAAGGAAATGTCGGCTATAACGATTTGGCTGGTTTTGAGCACACAGCAGGCCGATCAGCAGCTCTCAGCACGTGCCCAGATCAGCGTCCATAGGAGACAAACTTTATAGTAGTGGCGAAGAAGGACTTCCGGCTAAGCAATTTATATATATAGATGTTACAAATAATATCAACAAATGAAGTTAACACTGCAGTGTGTGGAATTTTATCACCACAGTCGCTACAGAATTCTGCACAAACGAACATACACAAATCGGCAGACATATTGACAGAGTTGATCATAATTAATTCCAAAATGAATATGTGCTAAAATGAAATAACAAACTACACATTACCAGCATACGGTGTGAAACTGTATAATTAGTTACTTGTTAATTGCTGCTATTATAGAGAAATGTTAAAATAAACATCTAAAAAATACAAACAAAACATACCTCTATGCATTGCTCGTACAGCACCATGCAAGCCAAATGATCAAACAGTCGATTTCTGAAATACAAAATACACTTCACTGACTGATACAACAGTTTGTGCTTACCTCAAATATTTCATGAGTAGATTTCAATTATAATAGTAGGGTTGTTACTTTTATATATATTAAAAAAAAAATTAAAAAAAATCCCAAAATAATAAAAACAAATTTAACAAAAGTTATTTACAGTGGTGTACGACAATCTTACCTTTTCCAAGCAAATTCAGCTTTAGCTTCCTCATCTCGGACATGGGTGACTGCAAAATACAGTCAAAAATTCAAATAAATAAACAAATACAACTCGCAGCCCCTTCTCAGCTTCCAAGTCTCTTCTCGTTGTCCCTGGGCACAAGCAAAGTAAGACTAAGAGCTATGGCCAGAGTTCTTTCAGATACACTGCACCAATCTGGTGGAATTCTCTTCCAGAGGGCATACAGATGGCAGACTCTGTGGAGGCATTTTGCAGAAACCTGAAAACACATTTCTTTTTCTTCTTGCTAATCGGTATGTTTAACTATCTGGTCTTACATTTAATGTGCATAAGTCCCTGTGTGAAAGGATTGCATCAATGTCTGATCTGTGTGCTACAATATGTGGAGCGATAGCCAAGAAGTTAAAATGTTAAGTTAAGTTAAAGTATTAAGTTCGAGGCCCATACCCTGCCATTGTGTGTGTGTGTGCACACCGACTCAACCAAAGCTTTTAGGTTTTGAAGTTAGTTCAGCCAGGCTAGCTATAAATAGCTTCGCCGTTGCTCTTCTTTCCTTTCCTTTCACTGAAAAGGAGGGTGTAGGCAAGCTATAAATAGCCCGCAGCCAGCAAAATGTGGGAGAACCTAAGAGTGCTGCTCACATAGACATTGAGCTGGTGTGTGTGTCCACCTCCCTCCCACCAGTGCTGCAATCATGCCCATCGGCGTGGAGATATTTATGCGCTTTACAACTTATTTAATCATTTACTCAATCATACAAGCATTTTCTTTGTTTCCTTACTTCTACTTCTCAAATGCCAAGAGTCTAGGAAATGAAAACGGACATTGATGCAAAGCATCATCCCATCAATAATATCATCATCATCATCATCATCATCATCATCATCATCATCATCCACCACCACAATAACAATAAACACCGTAAACAGTGTAATAAACAGGACGAAGAAAGGCACTAACATCAGTGTCCTATCCATACCTCACCGATGAATTTTAACTCAGCGATGCTACACTAATTCTTTAAATCTTTCTGGAAAAGAAAATGGAACACACACCTTTGAGTTTCCAGAAGGGTTCTGGTACAAACGCCTGAACTTGCTTGTAACGCTCCACCACAAAGCCAAGCGTGGGGAACTGGCAGCTGCCGTAGCTGATGAGTTGGTCAGCCAACGCTTGGGGAAACACCTTTGTCAGTCTCAGTGTTTGGAAACGGGTGAAAGCGGCACCTGTTATAATACATAATGCATCAGTGCACAGGTTTCACAATAAGGTTCAACCTCTTATCAAGCAGCTGCATGGATCACACTAGCTTTTTCCAAATCAGAATAATTCATTAGCAGGTAATACCGTCACTATATATATATAAGTAATAAATCAAAAAGTCCAGCCAACAACCTGCAAAATCGTGGATTTTTTTGTGTTGAAAAATTAACCAGCATTTCAAACACACACACACACACACACCACAAGGTACATCCTACCTGCACCTGTTTCCATGTTAATATCAGTAAAATACTGAATTTCAACCAAACAGAAAGTAATACTGATGATGTTTCCCTTACCAATGCGAAGATCCAATTCCATTCTGACGTCAACTGCATCACTAGTAAGCTGATCTGGCTGTATAAGATTCCGCACTGCACGAGTCACTGCTCTGAAATCCGTTGCATTAACAATACATTTTCAACATAAAAATAAAATAATATAGAACAACTTTATTATCTAACGATACCCAAAAAATTTGCCTTTTAAAAGCAGCCAAAACAAAACCAAATTAAACCTAGTAGAAGTTTCTTCCCTAATTTTCTTACCTTAGTTTTATCAAAACAACCATCACAGCAACAGGAAAACTCTCAGTATCAATAATACAACATTTTCCCTTAAAAATGACTCTTTTTCCATGAATTCATGTCTCCTCTGAGGAAACAGATTATTCAAGACTACACCATCAACATCAGCAATCATTTTCTTTAAAAACAAAACAACAAGCCCAAACCATTCATAACTTACTGAGGTGTTATCTCTGAAAACTTGGCGCGATACACTTGGATGTTTGGTTTGACTGCAACATATAAACTTCTCACTTTAAGTACATTTGTAAATTTGTACGCAAGATCTGCGCTCATAGTTCTGGTCAAGCATGCAAAAACCTTGGCATCAGACTGACAAAATTATGTAATGTGATCAATGATGTGTATCACAGAAACACATCGAGTCGTTACACACTGGTACTAGGAGAATGGCCCTTTGAACATTGTAGTTTTGAATGCTTGTGTGCTGCTGCAGAAAACTTCCATGTCTTCCCTCTATGTATGTATGAGGAGGATCTGTGGTACTTGGTATCGATGGAGCCAAGATACTTAAATGATTCCATTTCATCCAGCTCCTCCTTGTTCATGGTGATGTTGGTGCTGATACTGCTGTGTCTGTTCACCAGTGCTTTGCTCTTTTTTGAGCTAACCTCCATGCCATAAGCCCCTGCTCGGTCAACAAGCCTGTCTGTCAGGTCTTGGAGTTCCTGATCGCTGCCTCCCATTAGGTCAATTTCATCAATGAAGCGCAGATTGCACCATGGTCTTCCTCCAATGGAGATGGTAGTTGGAAGTTCTGGAGGGTTTCTTCCTTGATGTGTTCAAGGAATAGGTTAAAAAGAAGATGAGACAGTATGCAGCCTTGGCAAACACTCACTGTGGTCTGGAAGGTTTCTCCAGTCGGTCTACTAAGCAGGACTGCACTGCTGGCACTTGTAAAGTGCTTCAATTGTTTCGACCAAGCTTTCTTCAATATTTGGAGCGCCGCAGGATGTTCCACAAACCGTTGCTTCAGACTCTATCAAAGGCCTTTTTAAAATCAATGAAGTTGTGGTATAGGTCCTTTTGGTGTTGAAGGTGTTTTTCGATCATAAGGCAGTTGCAGATTTCCAGGCAGAAGAGATACTCGCAGAAGAGCAGGCAGGATTTAGACCATTTGTGTTACAATAAAAAATCATATTCCACCAAAAAACTGAGACGCAAATATATGCAATAAAGAATACATTTAAGCAACAATCACAAAACGGCTGTTGGTCGCTCTCCAGTAGAGTCCCTTTGATCGTGCAGTAAATACGCACGTCAGCGAGAAAGCCTTTGCATCTCATTAGAATGCGCCGTTTGTTGCCAAAATGATTATAGATAAGATAAGATAACAATTGTATGTATTTATTTTATTTGATAACATGATATTGTTATTTATAGAACTACACAGAAAACTTCACAGAGTCAGACATGCCCATACCAAAATGTTAGTTTCAAGAACACAATTTTGATTCCAGGTACAGGTCACGATTTTCTGGAACACTAATACATAGTTCAGTTCAGTGGGTAGATTACCGTCCCCGGACACATAAGCGTATAGGGGACTTACTAATACATAAGGAAAGTTCCTTGTATTTATACTATGTACATGCTGAAATGTCTTCTTTGGGTACTGTTGTTTGTGAAGGGACCTATAGTAGGCCTTCTTCAGATCTCTGTAATCTTCTAAAATCAATGGTATCAATGGAAGTACTGTAATTTATGTTATATCAACGTCACACCTATCAAAAAGTTCTGTTATATAGTTTCTATTTGGCTGTAAATAATTCTTTTTTTTTTCAAATCTTGTTTTGTTTCAAATATACACTACATATTTCATCTTGCATCCAATTTGGAACAGATAAACACCTTACCACATATTTTGAAGTAGGTTGTTGGCGTTTTTGGTTTATTGGTAATATCCCAGCCTTTTGGTATTTTTCAAATGTGTTAGCATGAACTGGAACTCCAAATGTAACTTTAATTTAAGAAGGTTTAACTGATTTTGAAATATGTTGCTTTTGTTTAGAAATATCACTTTGAGAAAGGGTGCGCTGGCAAGAAAGATGCCAGATGTAGATGCAGCTGAGATAAATAATCCAGTCAGGCTGGGGACCATCAAGATAGGACAAAATGTCAAACCAACACTTGAGACTGGTGGTGAGGACTGAGGAAACACAGAAGAAGATCCTGAAGGGAATTTTTGATCTAAATAAAAACAAAACCCCATCAACAATGATAGTACTCCCAAGAAAAGAGAACAAAATCAAACTAAAGGAGGAGATGAGAGAGGGATAGATTTAGATACTCTGGACTGCACTTCTTATGTGGATGTAGAATATGTGGAGACGTAATCCAAGTTTTTAAAATGTATAATGGCATTGATGACCTAAATTGGAATTACTTTTCTGCAGCACTGTTTTGTGACGGAACCCGAAATTCTGATAAAAAAAATCTTTGTACAGCACTGTAATGCTAACCTGTGGAAGTTTTGTTTTTCTAAAAGAGTAGCTACCTTTTGGAATGATTTACAGTTTTTTTTTAAAAAAAGGCATCTAAGATAAATTCTTTCAAAAACAAGTTGGATGAATTACCAAAATGTAAAGAGATTTTCTATAGCTATGATGACTGATGTGTAGGAAAATTTGAATGCATAGCAGACCCATAAAGTAATTAAACCAGTCAAAGAAAGGAAATTCACAAAGGCTTCAAGGACTATTTTGTCCTAACACTACTACTACTACTCCTATCCTATCCCATAACTCGGAGGTCGTAGGGGCACCACAGATGACCAGCGTACTCCATCTTTTCCTGTCCTCAGCAACCCTGATTGTTTCGCTCAGTGTCAAACCAGTTCATTCTCGAATGTTGTCCTCCCACCTCTTTTTCGGTCTCCATCTTCTTCTACCTCCTTGCCCTGTGCCTTGCAGGATGGTCTTTGCAAGACTTGATGATCTGGTGACATGGCCATACCAGAGTTTACGTTTTTTTCACCACTGTGAGCAGGTCATCGTGTTGTCCAATGGCTTGTGTGATGGTCTGTCGGACTTCGTCGTTGGTGATGTGCTGGGTATAGGAAATGCCCAGAAGTCTTCTGTAGCACCTCATCTACATGCTTTGTATTCTTCATTGTAGATCTGCTGTGAGGGTCCATGTTTCGCAAGCATATAGGAAGATGGAGATGACAAGGGAGCACAGCAGCCTTACCTTGGAATGTAGACTGATGGTCCTGTCTTTCCAAATTGGCTTCAACCTCGCCAGTGCAGCAGTTGTTTGTGCGATCCAGGATCGCACTACTACTACTGCAACCATTAAATTGTCTGTTGGAGTTACATATGTAGCAGTTTCTGTAGCTTTGGGGGATTTTTGTTCACTTTTGTTTCTAAGTATTATTTAACTGTCAACTTACTTTAAAAGATTTCAAATGATATAATTTAATTCATTTTTTTATATAGTTTGGTTTGGAAATATATGACTTTACTTTAGGGATATTGTTCAATTATTAGTTCATTGAGAGCGCTGATGGCTCTGCTTGGGGCTCCTTTCTCTTCCTCTTGTTTGTTGTAATCGGCTCTACAGTGTGTAAGGGTGCGTGCGGTTGTGCATGTGTGGTTTGATAAAGCGGAAGGAGGGGAGGGAGGGAGAGTGGGAACCCGAAATTAGGTTACATGTGTATATAGACGTATGTATCGTTTTTAAAATAAATATTAAATGTGTTGGTTGTTAGTACAGTTTAACTTTAAT
Organism: Oncomelania hupensis; assembly: GCA_036898135.1. Classification (NCBI taxonomy): domain Eukaryota; kingdom Metazoa; phylum Mollusca; class Gastropoda; order Littorinimorpha; family Pomatiopsidae; genus Oncomelania; species Oncomelania hupensis. The sequence continues at coordinate 46,863,509 of CM072512.1, read as the reverse complement.
TTCATTAATTACTGTATGGGACTGTGATATCTTGCACGTAAAACCTTTTTTTTGTAATGGCTCTCTGTGATAACTGTACCCTGGCTGAATCTGTGATTGGAGGTAATAGCCTCTTCTGTGAGAATTTGTTTTACATTTTTTATTACATAATTTACTACATAAATAGTGTGGGTGTGTATTTGTTTGTCCATATATAATCGTATCCTACATGTTGTAAAGATTTTAAACAAATATTATTTTATACTATGTTTAATTTTTTACTTGCATTTTTATTTTTATTTTTATTTGTTTTATTTTAGTGATCAAGTGCCTGTCATAATTCCTTGTAAGAGGTAATAAAGATTTGTTGAATTGAATTTAATGTACGTTGTTGCATTTTCCGTTTTGTTTAAAATCCTTTCTTTGCTTCAGTAAATATTTCATTTTAATTTTAAGACCATTACCGAGAGCACCAGGTCTTGCAGTGACCATCCTGCAAGACACGGTACAAGGAGGCAGAAGAAGGGGGAGACAGAAAAAAAGGTGGGAGGACAATATTCGAGAATGGACTGGCTTTAAACTGAGTGAAGCCATGAGGGATGCTGAGGACAGAGAAAATGGAGTATGCTGGTTGAACGATCATCTGTGGTGCCCCGACTTTCGTATAGGACAGGATATCTTGAACTAAGTTGAAAACCGCAGCAAATAGGTCATTTAAATGTTATTATTTCACTAGTCTCTGTTCACACACTTATAAAGAAAATGCAAAGGCAAATGTTAACAATTTTTTCTGATGACATGTTTTGTGTTGGTTATTTTACTGGTAAATTGAGAGCATCGTCTATCACTTCTTTTTTAATTGTAATGTTGTTTTTATTGTAATTTTTCTAAAAATATGTTTAAATGGTTTAATGGCCATGATTAAAATAAAATTGGATTCTTCTTTCCAGCTTCCTTGAAAGACATCTCCTGGCCTGGATTTGGCAATGAGTAGAGCTTCACATGTGGTGCAAAAACTAAAGGTTTTCCCTTTGTTGCCCACCACAAGACATGGCCACTTTTCTGTGTAGTCTTATTTAAATGTTGAATCCTTCGCTTGTTCATTCTCTGTCTCTATCCTCTTCTTCCACAGAGACATGCCATTTGGAAGCTGCCATCTTCACCACTTGTAGGCCTACTCTGGAAGTTCGGAGAAGCTGCTTTGCACATGTGCATCCATTCTGAATCATGCGCACTAACTTAGATTAACGTCTACAAAGGTGGGGAACCACTTTTTGGCAAACCGGGCGCTGGGAGAAAGAGAGAAAATCAGCGACTGTCATTTTTATTTTTGGAGGGAAATTTGCTGACTGGAACAGGCGAACAGAATCCGTATTTTGAGAATGTTCTGTTTATTTTATTGATTCCCCATAATAATAAATACGGTTGTACTGTAACGGTAGGCATGTCTGCAGGGTGTCATAGTGATGACGTGGTTGGAGGGTGAGAAAACATAAAACCTCTGAAACAGTGTAGAAGAAAGAATGCCTCACCTGCCCTGCAAACCTGAATAACCTCAAAGCCAATGTTTTCACCCTCGCGATCGCAGTCTGTCCAGATGATCAGCGACTGACACTGACGTATTTCATGCTCCAAGGTCCGCTGCAAGCAATAATGCAGAAAGTTGAGTTTATTTGGTTAGTTAGTTATTCATTGCTTACAGGATCCAGCGGACTGCAAAGAGACGAATCAGGAACACAAAATCAAGACCACAACTTCGCTGAAAGAGGACTCGTCTGCATAAAATATCTGCCGAAACAACCCTAGTGGTAACACTGAAGGCACTCCACCAGCCGGTCACTTAACAATAAAGACATTTCACGCAGGGGGCGCTGAGGCTATACTCTAATTTATCGAACCCCCATTTACAAAAACAAAATAGAATACAAATATCATTATAAAATATCAACAAAACACATACATATGAAATGCATACATTGCCAAATAATAACATCATAGGAAGCCCCAGTGGCCATTTGGCAGAAAGCAGTTATTTGGTTGAATTACTGATTCAAATGACTGATTTAAAAAACTGATTGACTGATGTCTGGTACACCAGTTACCAGTATTATTATCAGTGCCACTAATATGCATGCTAAAATGGCAAACTCAGCGTGGTACGGTTTAATAATGGAGCGTAAGATAAAAACTGCGGAAAGAGGAGTAAAAGTCTCAGTATTTAACGTCTTCATAATATTCTAACAGTGTCTTGATAAACAGCAATAACAATCCTTCCTATTATTTTACAAATTACAATCACAATAAAAATACATTTACTATAGAACAACACTCAATCTAAACATCAACCTCATGCCAACTTTTATGATGTTGTACAGTGTTCCCGATTACGCACAGTAGTGCGTCAATTACGCACAAAATATAAAAAATGACGCAGAAAAATTTGCATGTGTGCGTCCTGTTGAAATAGCAGACAACAGCAGGCGTATACTAACATGAGAGAAAAAAACGAAAGGTACAGACAACAAATTAACTGATATCTCTTTTAAATTGCCCTAAGACGGTCGTAAAAAGGGCTTAAGACACGGTCGCTGGTCGCATAAACGAGGTTGTCGCTTACCAGAGGTCATTTATTATTGGAAGTGAATCCGTCAGAAGTTTTAAGGTCACATAACGTAACGGAGGGAGTCGTATACCAGAGAGACGGATACCGGAGGTTCCACTGTACACCGTTTTCCCCCCTCCCTTCAACAATGGTACTGGATGCAGCAAAGCTAAAAAATGTAACAAATAAAAATTTCAATTCCTTTCCGTCTTCTAAGAGTGATCTGCTTGCCTTTTACACCGCATGTTTGAGTGATAAGCTTAGGTCTGACGACGAATGTTTTGATTGCAATCATAGGGTAAACCATGACTTGAGTCACTGACTTGGTGTGACTATCACCCAGTCATCTCAGTCAAATCAGTTCGCAGGGCGTTTTGTGATGATTTTCCACATTTAGAACATGCCTTAATTTCGACGAACTCATTGCAAGTCATTCAGCATGGGAATCAATGAAATGCGCTACTTTGTTCACGTGATCTTGCCATGGCTAATAATTCTAAGACCAGCCCGATAGGAACATTTAGTGTGAAAAATACCGTTGGGGTGATAGAGACAATACAATCACTTGAATGATTATAAGGTATCGTGTTTTTCTCTGAACATAGCAAATGATATGCTACCGTGTAATGCAAAAACTCTTCGTCGCTGCTTTTCACACATTTTAACTTTCCACACAGCAAGGGTAACAACTCACTGTGCTTTAGTTTATGCGCAGTGACTGTGCGCATGTTTACCAAAATCAAACGTTTTAGTCTGACCACAGTGTGACTACTGACGACTCGCAGCGTCAATCCTCCCAGTCAAATCATGACTCGCAAACATTGTGACTGCAATCAAAATGTTTGTCGTCAGACCTAGTCTATAGATGTACGTTTGTGTGTGTGAAAATGGGTGATACATGTGAGCGTGTATGTTGGTGCACTTATGTAACTTGGAAGTCTTTTGTTGTAATTGCAAATACAAGTAAATTGCCTAGGGTCTTATTGCTTTATCTCCCAGCATTCGGTAAGTTTGTGAGCTAAATCTGTTTGAGTTTGACATGATTGTAAATTTGCTTTTGTTGTTCCTTTTGTGTTTACAGTTTCATCACTCTCGCTTACACGAGTTCACACCTTCATCGCTTCTCCATCTTTAGTTGTTGTCACCGACTGCTAGTTGATAGGTTCAACTCAGTATTTCCCATGTGGTTTAATTTGTATCTCAACTCTGTTCAACCTTGAGTTCATGCCTTTCACTGCAGGAATAAATTATATTTAACTTTTTGTCTGCATGTGTCAATTATTTGAGCGCGTGTAAAATCATGGCCTTCCCCCTTGACTCGCCATTTTCTTACTTCTATCAGACGAAGGCAGGAACATGTAGTGTGTGTAACCACCACGCTTCTGTCTAACAGTAGGATGAAATACATGTAACAGTTAATAGCACTTGAATAAATGACCCACCTTGATGTTTTCATAGTCATTTGGACAATATTTCTGTACAGGGATGTCGAACAAATCCAAAGGGCTGCAAGAATACCTGATGACAAAGACAATCCAAACATGACTACTTAAGCTCTTTTTCATTCCATCAAATTGTCAGTAGATGTTCACATTTTTTCTTTAATATTTGACCCTCTTAGAATTAGATTAAAGTTTTGAATTATTAATTTAGAGACACCGTGCACATATAAGATAAGAACGTTATTTTGCAAAAGTAAAAGTAAGCACTGGGAGCATTTTTTTTATCTCTTGCACTTGGGCCACAGAGAGAGAGAGAGAGAGAGAGAGAGAAAGAGAGAGAGAGAGAGAGAGAGAGAGAGAGAGAGAGAGAGAGAGAGAGAGAGAGAGAGAGAGGGAGAGAGGGGGTGGGGGGTGGAACCTAGCATACCATTTTCTGTAAGCTGGTGGAAATTCCAGAGCCAGCATGTGTCCAGATACCGAGGTGAAACTCATGGTCACATTTTGATTCATCAGGTTGAAGTCAAACTCATAAATCTTGTTGTACACTGAAAATCCATCTCGCTGCAAAGAAATATTTTATATAGCCACTTGTCAATTTGAGCAAATGCCAAATGAAATCTAAAGTAAATTATCAATGCAAAAAAAAAAAAAAAAAAGTCCTGCAAATAAAAAATATATCATGTTCTCTAGTCACCGGAGACACAGGCATTAGATGTCACTGCTTAGTGTGGAAAACAGAACTGTACAATTAGGTATACATCAGGCACCACACTCAAACCACACACTAGGCCTATCTCTTAAAGTTATGCATGTACTATGGATATATAGGATATAGTTCTGGGTTAGTGGGTCTTACTTGTCTTAATAAGACTATCCAAATTTCACAACTAAACATAACAAACACATTATTAAACCAGACAAATATTGTCACTATATCAATATGACATCCTCATCATCATCAATGACATCCTCATCAATGACATCCTCCTCATCATCATCAATGAGTGAATAACAATGCGCATTGCAAACCAATGAAGAAAACGAAAGCCTGATCGTTTTGTTACTTGCCTGCTTTACTGTAAATGTTACAAACAAAATAACTGCTGTGAACTTCTTCAAACAAACAATCTCAAGAAAAAGACAGAAATTTTCTGTAAGTGCAACCCACCTTTCTGTGACGACCATTGGACATAACATCTGCGATTGACTTCGCAGCATCGTTCTTCTCAGCAACATTCAGGACTCGCACCATTGTTTTTGTTGACACACGTCGCAGTGCTATGAAGTGCAAGCGAGAAAGTAGAAATATTTTCGAGAGCATATATATTTATAAGCAAATTCCAGTTTCGCTTTGGTTTGGTTTAGAACTTTCTTTGGTGGTTTCACTTTACCGCCATCTTATATGCAATGTCAAGGTCATGAAACTCTTTCCGGCTGAGTTTAGATGGTTAGAGTACTTTTCCTTGAAAAAAAAAAGATTTCGATTATCTGCGTTTGTTTCCATCTTCTAGGTTGTTGATACAATAAATAGTCTTCATTATATACTATATCGTTAACATTCAGCGGATAGAGAAAAACACACTGTGTACGGTGGGTGAGTTGCAAAGAAATGACTTAACCCAATTACACGTGTTCCATAACAACTTAAGCACCTGGGCCGAGTTTCAATTCAGCGAGACTATCTAGGTCACAAGATCTCGTTTTTGAGTCAGACCGATCATTGAATGAAACCACCCAACATGCTGCCTCATTCTAGCCTCGTTTTCAATTTGTACACAAACGGCGGTTCCTTCGAATGTGTTGGACGATTTGCGAAAATAAAATAAAATAAAGTAAAAAAAAATCAAATGTATCATCAAAATCGATTAAAAGCAAAATTGTTCACTTACAGTTCTTCACCCCCTCCCATGATCTGGTTGAAACTCGAAGATTTACCATCGAATTATCACCGTAACAGATTCCAAGTAGCATAAACCGCGTACTTTCCGCCATCTTGATTTTGCAGGCTAAGTACCCCGAGAGGCGCCTAGCTCTTTCTCGCCTCGCCTTGCGATTGACTAGCGAGCGAGCAGCCGTAGAAACGACCCAATGAGCAAGATCTACCGAGATCTACCGAGATCTCGCTGTTTTGAAACTCGCCCCTGATGTTGACCTTCGAAGGCGAATTGTAACGTAGTAGCCACCCTAGAATTGAAGGTTCAAGCATCCAGCTCTCTCATTATGTTCAGCAGAAGAGGAGTCGTGGCTGCTGGTAAGCTTCTGCACAATGTTCGTGGAAAAACGTTGACCAGGTGAGGTTGTACAGAAGCTGATGCAATATAGTTTCTGATTATGCATGTTTATTATTCTTTGTTATGTAATGAAAGCTATCAGTCTTCTTTACACCACATGTTTTAGAGTGATTGTTTGATGTGTGTGAGAGTGGGTGAAACATATGATTATGACTATGAGCGTGTATGTTGGTACAGATCGCCGACCTTTGAGCCCGTGTAGTAATTTGTGGAAAAGCGTGTATATAGCATCCAGTACTATTATTATTATTATTATCACCTGTTGCAGATGTGAAACCAGGAGCATCTTGGGGACCTGCCAGTGCCAAGCTAAGCAAGAGAGGCAGCCAGATGGTGAAGGGCCCATTCCGTTCTCCTCTAGCAAGGCAGCCTCCTGGAGCTTGACAAATTCTGTAATTGCACCTAAGCGGGACATTCCCTGGTACCAGTCCCTCAGTGTTGTGGCCAGTGTCTCTGTGTTTCTTGTATACTTTTTGGTTTTGCGTGAAGAGAATGATCTGGATGTGGAACTGAATTATTCTCTGTTTGAGCGTGTTCCACAGCTAGAGGAGCATCAGCTGAAGCTGGTCATTGACTACAATCGACAGGAAGGCAAGGACATCAAAGATCTTGAAAAGCGCTTAGCTGAGCTTCAGCGCCAGAAACAGGCTAAAACAACTACTGAATCATCATGAGCGCTTTGAGTTTGGATCGTTGTGACTGTGGATGTCTTGCTCATACACTTTTTAACTGGAAAAGTAGACTCAAATGGTTTCCGTATCATATTCTAGCGTGGTGCTGTGACATTGGATTGTAGGCTAGGCAGATGTCTTTTATAATGAGACTGATATATGCCGTTGCTTGTTTGGGTGCTTCAACTAATGGCATATTTTACATATATAAGTGGAGATTTCAACAGATTTCTTGTGTGGTGAAATCCAGGAGCAGATCAAATATTAGTAGGGTAACCATTTGCCGTTTGGAATTTGTGAGAGTATGACAATATTCACTCATACTGTTAGTCATGTCCCTTTAGTTGACAGTAATAAATATTGATGTCTTATAAGAAAAAAATCTGGACTACGCTTATTTCAAGTGAAAGCTACATTTCTGAAATGCTTTTGTTGGGGGGGGGGGGGGGGGGGGGGAGGGAGGGGGAGGGGGGAAAATAAACCTAGAAGGGCAAAGCCCATGACTCACATGCTTCTTATGAAACCTGAATATTTAACATGAAAAGGAGTGCCCAGAAAAAAACAAAATGAAACGGCATTAAAATGCCAATACAGACTTTGATCTTTCTATGCTCTTGATCTTCAGATGACCTTGACGTCCAGCTCCAAATATACTGTGTATTCACAATCAAATAAACTTATAACTTATAGTTTAGGGTCAAAGACACTTCGAAGTACCTATACCAACTTTGGACAGCTCCAGCGACCTTGATTTTGGAGTGAAGTTGATCACATTTGCATAGTGTGTGTGTCTCATTGATCATATCTATCGACTATCGTGCCTCAAAGAATTATAAGTTCAATATTAAATAATATTAATAACATAGAAAAAAAAAGTGAAATTTTGTTTAAAATTGTCATTTATTTTACTAACATTTGTTGACCCTGTGAAGTCATTAATTCACCGATCATTTATGAGGTCTCATGATGTATATCATCTTATCAAGTTTGGCTGTGATAGTTGAAATAGTTTCTGAGAGTTTTACACAGGCGGACAAACTGACCCCTCTCCCCTCCCCCCCCAAAAGGGTATTTTTGGACGATTTAGGATTTGTCTCGCACAGATTTGCAAACATCAGGATTTTTTTTTTGGTAAGAGAGGGATAGGAGGGGAGTACATAACCTCACATTGCTATGCATGCGAGTCAATAAAATAATCGATGAAATTTACATTTTGAATGTGAATGACGAACTAAATATTAATATATGTGCTTGTGCCAAAAGGTCATTTTGAAGCAGTATGCATTTTTTAAATGGAAATAAATGTGTATTTGAAATTATGTGTTTGTTGTAATTTGTGATATTATGTAAGAGAGCTAGAGATATATAAAATAAACTGATGCTGTTAATTGTAGAATTAGTATATTAAAAAAAATAAAAAAAGTGAAAAAAGGGATTTTTTTGCTGTCCAGAAAGCTGTAAGTTATAGTTGATCACATTAGAGTCTCTTTACTCATTTAAATGAAATAACAACTGGATAAAATTTTGTAGTTTGACTTATCGATGTTTAAGCACTTAAAACAGCTTAACAATTTATCTGTAACCCTTTTTGAAATTATTGCTTTATAACCTAATTTTTTTCACGGACGGTCGTTACATCAATATTGTACTACCCTTTGCAGACAAAATAACAATGCTTTAGTGAAGTTCCAGTCCTAATTTTGGGATAACCGAAGCAGAGACATGTATGGCAAAAACAAATATATTTTGTTTAAAGGATAAAACGAAATTCTTATAGGTAAAATATGGCAGAATATCTCACTTTAAACAAAAATGTCAAAAAGTAACGACCGTTCATACTCGGTTTTTTTATTTATTACTTTACGTTTTGAAACCCGTTCCGACATTTTATTGATCACATGACGGAAACAGAAAAGACAAATGGGGGCTATTTTAGCTGAAAGCAAGCTACGGGAAAAACGGGTCAAGTTTTCATAAAATGTCAAACTTTTTAAATAGTACGACCGTCACAGAAGTTTGATATGATCGTTTCTTCACTTGTTGGATTGTACATTATGCTTTTATTTCGCAGTATTTTGGCAGGAAAGTGAAAATAAAAATGATCGGAAGCGTAAATATAATAAAGTAGAACAACCAATTCTGATGTTTTTCAGATCGACAGATGTCTTATTTCAGTAATATCGACCGTCATTTTTTATTAGTAACATGTTAGAGGGTTTTCATTACCTTTGGCTGGCAAAAAACATGTCCCTAGCAGTGATTTTCTAACTACAGATCGATAACAGTGATTTTCTAACTACAGATCGATAATGTAGGTTATCCAGACTCTTACTAGATCTGTGATGACTATAATAACGTGATAAATTGGCCTAAATTCATTATTATTAGGTTTACATTTATTATTTTATTCAAATATTGTTTGTTTTATTTTTTAATTTAACCAGTTCAGTTTGATACTTTTTTAAAAAAAACTGTTTTACTTAACTAGATAATAATTAGTAAATATGCTGATAACATGAATAATTTGTCTTTCTGTCCTATATGTGCACATTGCTTCATTATGTATGTCAACACTACTGACAACAGTGTCTCGTGTAACAACCATCACAATGTTTCTCAATACATGTATAAACATTTTGTATTACTTGACAATGTTTACATGTGTTTTATTTTGAAATGTGATCTAAATGTTTTTAAAACCAACATATCTTAAATTATTAAAGCAAATCATAACATAGCCATGAAAAAATTAAAACCAGATTTGCGTGATGGTTGTTACACCTGACATGATCATGTTCATATACTCAGGCCTGCCTACCCAAGATTTGAAACTTCAGGGACATTTTGCACGGCCGACAAGAAAGGGCGACCAATACGCGCCCAAGTAAGTAGTGGGGTCCAAAGGACTCAAAATCATGCAATCTGAGCAAGAATTTGAATTAAACAAAGTTGATATTACAAGAAACTCTGTTAACAAATTATTTATTAAGCATAGCCGTACTAATTTTAGAAAACATACTTTTAGTAATAGAGTTGCACCTCTATGGAACAAACTTCCACAAAATATTAAACAGGCAAAAACTTTAAACAGTTTCAAAAATCTTATTGATGAACAAGAAATTTTAAAATCTATAAAATACGATTTTGATAGTTGAGCGTCTTGAGCCGGCTTAAATCAGACCTGAAATATATGTGCTAAAGATGGGACATTAAATAAGCCGTGAGGCTTAATGATCACCATGATCTAGTCCCTACACTACTACTAGTACTACTACTACTACTACTAAGGAAATTGGCACTTAATCATCAGGATGCCAGTCACACTAAAGTATCAAATGCATGCAAGCTTACCTTTTAGCTATATTTACACTATGTACACCACTCCACTACACCACTGAATCTACTTGGACTTGGGAAGAGACCTGCTTGAAACCTCTGTTAACTTTGTCCAATGACGCCATCGGCAAATTTAGCTCGACCACGAGATCCACCATCATGGTTTCAGCTCTTATGTCCAAATCATGGTTAGAAACTTGACTTGGAAAATAACTAGTCAACTTTTGGTTTGTTTTGTCAAGATTTTTTTAGACACTTCCACGTTTGATACACGGATATCTTTCGGTGTATTTCTCCCTGTAAGGCTGCAGACGCTTTGTAGACTTTTTACCACCGGCACCAGCGGATTTGGATTCACTTTCAGTTTCATCGGAAAATTCATCATCAGTCTCATGCACCTTACGTTTTGACGCAAGTTTCGATTCGAACGAGCTTCTATGCCCATGCGCAGTGCGGCTCAAACAGCTGTTCTGCAACACTCGGAAGGCCGCGTCATCATCGTGTGCTGTGACTTCGGCCACTGTCGGAACTGAAACCGCGCGTCATTTGTCTTTTTTTTCCCCCCGACACGCACTCTTAAAAAGTGTGTTCCAGAATTTTTTAAAATTTCCGGAATGCGAAAAAAACTTCCGTATTTTCCGTAACCAATTGTAATATTTATTTATATCCGTCACGTTGTCAGTTTTTTTTCACATACATGGCTTTATGTGAAAATTCCTTTAATGAGTAATCTTTTCATGCACATTTCCTTGCAGCCTATACACAAGACTTACAAAAAATGCAAATTATTATGTAATCAAAAACAATTTATTAAACTGCTTATACAACACGACCTTTTGGCACTTGCTCATATATATATATATATATATATATATATATATATATATATATATATATATATATATATATATATATATATACAATGGTATTAAATATTATTTTCATAATTTGGAGTATATGTGGAGCTTTCTGTGTAAAAAGATGTAACTGCTATGGAAGCATTGCTGCCAACATACTATCTAGTTCATCCAGAACCAGACTGATAGGGTCACTAGTCATTTAGAAAAGTGCTTGGAAGAGTTCATTTAAACAGTTTTTGGGGATTCAGGAACAACCACCAGAAAAATTTATTTCCTTTATAATTAATGGTTGTTTTGCAGAAATGTCCTACCCATGCCTGAAATTCTGTAAATTAGGGTCCGTGTTGTAAATAATAATGAACACCAATCATGAACTTCAGAGCAAATTTTTTTTTTTTAAATTTGGTAATTAGTCATAGTTTATAGGGTCCAGTGGACTGCAAATAGCTGAATCAGGACCACAACTTGGTTGATAGAGGACTCGCCACGGCCCATATTACCCAAAATGTAACACTGAAGGCACTCCACCAGTCGGTCACTTTACAATAAAGGCATCCCATGCCGAGGCTGTACTCTTAATTTATCGAACCCCCATTTTCAAAAACAAAAGAGAATATAAACATTATAAAATACAAAACATGCATATAAAATTCATATCCTATCCTATAACTCGGAGGTCGTTGGGGCACCACAGATGATCGTTTAACCAGTGTACTCCATTTTTCTGTCCTCAGCAAACCTAATGGCTTCGCTCAGTGTCAAGCCAGTCCTCTCTCGAATGCCCCCCCCCCCCCTCTTTCTCGGTCTCCCTCCTCATTTACCCCCCTTCACCACAGAATTGGCCTCGCAAGGCCCGACGATCTGGCCACACCATCAGAGCCCCCGCCTCCCTAAATTGTTAATTACTATAAAAAGACCTAGTGACCATGATTTGGCAGATGGCAGCAGCTAAGCACTAGCTGCTCTTTAGATGAAAGAATGAAAATAAATTAGCTGTAAAGACATGATCAACTATGGAGAAAAAATTGTGTAATTTAGCACTAAAGTTACTTCAGTTTACAAAATTTTTACTTGCAATTAAAAACAACAAAACAATTCTTACCGCCCAGTATTACAATATTATAGTAGTTTCCAGAGCCAAATGTGTTCTAGAAGTGATGCGATGCCTGCCTATTGCAAATGCTGTAGTGTAAATTCTGCGAGTTCCACAAATGTTGCTATTTTATTTGCATCCATATTTATTTTTTTCTAATCCATATTTAAAATTCAATTAAAAGGGTTATCATACCTAACTTGTGAATTAGCAATGTCAAGAATGTCCATGTAACAAATTGACTTTAATGGTGAAGTCATTTTGCACTGAAGTATTTGTTTATTTTGTGATTATTAGCGAACACTAATCAAGTCCAACTAAAAAGAATGTTAAAATGGCTACACCAATTAAATAAATTCTGGCAAAGGATATTTTATACACTGGTATTTTACATTTGTTAGAAACAAAATTAGGATTCAATGTAGTAACTTTTATACCTTACTTCAGTAAAGCAAAATTCCAATGTTTCAGCCGTTATTGGGTGTAACCAGGTTTTTTATTTTCACAAGGTTAATCAAAGTTATCCTCACTGAATCATTTTTCAAGTGGCACTATTGCAAATTGGATTAGATTTCAGATTTCAAAAATCTACATGTATGCACTATCCTTAGGCCCTTTGAATTTTCAGAATGGAGTTCTAAATGGAAAATTCACTACAGGGTTTGCCAATTTTTCAACGTTAGCAACTATCATTTGCAACTTTTCCGCTACAAAAATGAAGGTTGAACAATTGACCAAACATATCTGCTGTAATATATAAGACTAGAGTGCCATGTCAAAATTCTAAATATTGTGTTCCACAGGCTACTATGCAGATCAAAGTAAACATGATTCGGTGCCAATCACAGCGGTTAACTTACCACTGGGCAAGGATTTCACTTTTCTCTGCGACTTTAGTTTACTTGCCCCCGGTGTAGCAGGCCAGATTATACCCAGCCTCAAGTATACCCAGGGTATAAACTGGCCTAGCCCAGACTATGCCCCCACATAAACTGGCCTAGCCCAGACTATACCCCTGGGTATTATATGGCCTAAACTCGTTTAACCCCCTCCTGCCCATTATAACCCCCCCCCCCCCCCCCCCCCACTACGGAAGACCTTATCTTTCACGTTGCTCTTTATGTGTTGTAATTGTTCTGATGCACTCTGACGGATAGATAGGGTTAGAGTATGGTTTTTTTTACACACAAGCTAAAGGCTGTTAGCGGAGATCACACCGTTTTTTCGGTTGTTTTTTTTTAACACGCAAGCAAAAGGCTGTTACCTGAGAGTTGGTCACGCAAATGGTCATGTACAACAAACCCATGAGTGAAACATCTTTAGGTGGGGGTATATTCCAGGCGCGAGGGGTATGACCTGGCCTAGGCTGATCTATAACCAGGGGGTTAAACCCGCCTTGGCTACATTATACCCAGGGTATAAAGTAGCCAGGGGTATATTCCGGCATGTTACACTGGTAACCGGGATTTGGCAGTCCCCGACTTAAATATTTTGCAAGATTTCCGTTTTATTTACCCTTTAGAAACTGTCCATTCATCCGACATGGAGTCCTATATATGAATAGCAAGAGATTTCCAGAATAGTGACAGCAGTGAGAAAAACAAAAGGCCAGTGTTCCCTCCAAACACAAAAAAAGAGAGTCCTTGGGACTCCCAGGTATAAAATTTTAAGGGTCCTGGTGCAAATTTTGGGAGTCTCCAAATCGAAAAAAGAAATGTAAAAACAAGTCCAAGCCTCACTTTCTTTTACTCTGTTAAAGCGTCACATTAGTGATCATAATCATATAAAACCAAAAAAATTTAAACATGTATTAAATACCCTCCCGCTTGCGTCAAACTGGCACCACTGGAACTCTTGTAACCATCTGTCGTCGAGTTTTCGTTTCTTTGGACGCTTTACTTCAGTTTGAGTTTCATCATTTATTTGTTTATCTTTGCTTTGGAGTTCCGTATTTTCGATAATGACAGGATCTGTACTTGATGTTGCTGTGGATGAACAAGTTTTTGGCCTAGTCAACCAAGTTAGAAGTGACATGATCGTGTATGATAGAATCAAAGAATGGATTCACGAATATAAGTTTACAATGCGCGCGCATGCGATTTTGAAGGACGACAACTCCCGACACAATCTTTAATCGTCTGCAATGGCAGTCTCAGTTGGGTTCTGATTCTGATTATGCCGTGAATTAGTTCGCCACTCGGTCGTATTTTTGACTTCAGCTATTCGAAAAAAATGTGTACGTCCACAGGATGCACACATGCAAATTTTTCTGCGTCATTTTTCATATTTTGTGCGTAATTGACGCACTACTGTGCATAATCGGGAACACTGAGGGCAATCTTGGAGGTGGGAAACAGTTCAAGATCAAATGAAATCAAGGTTAACAATTTCAAATGGAATGGCAAGAAAGATGTCGGGTTGATTGATTGATTGATTGATTGATTTATTGTTGCTTTAGGTCCAGCGGACTCTTCCGAGCCAAATCAGGACCGGACAACCCCCGATCCGCATAAAAGATCTGCTGAAACAACCTCAGTGGGAAAATTGAATGCCCTCCACCGGCCAGTCACTTTACAATAAAGACATCCCACGCGGGGGACGGCTGAGGGTTGACCTCAACTACGCGAACACCCCGGTTACAAAAACAAAATAGAATACAAACATCATTATAAATCATCAATGAAACACATACATATAAAATGCCTATAGTGCTAAATAGTACAATCATAGGAAGCCCTAGTGACCACCCGGCAGAAAGCGTCCAACACTCCCAAGCTGATCCAACAGACCTCATACACAAACAAGGAGTCTTGTCCAGGAAGAGTTTTCAAGAAAAAAGGTAGGTCATTGATCTAGCGAAGAAGAAGATAGTATAGCAGAGTGAAGGACAGAGCAGGAATAGGAAAGAGTAAATGAGGAAGACAGCGACAGTGGGAATTTAAAGCACTAAATTTCCATAAAGTGGGGATACTATTTATACTGAAAACCCCCGGCACTCCAACGGGGGGAACTGTTGCCACAGTGAAACTGTCTTGCCTATAAAGGAAAGACAGGTTTTCAACTGTGGCTTTCACTGTTCCCTTTATAGGTTTGAACAAAAGATGTCGGGTAAAAATAGTATAAAGACATTCACTGTCAACATTTCATACACAGAAACTCAAAGTACTTTTTCTTTAACTCATGTGCCACCCTTTATTCTTTGTTCCATGCAAAATTATTAAAATAGACTCATCACATTTTGAATTACATTTAAATCGGTCTAACGGTCAAATGGAACGAACTTCAGTAATTTTTTAGTCACTTGATTATTTGTTGCTGCCTGTAGTCATGTAGTTAACGTTCCCTGATGACAATGATTTCCCATTTTCTAATCCACATAAAAATTTAACAATCCTGTGATAAGACGCATACAGGTGGGCTTGCGCAGCTGCATCTTTCAGAGAGGAAACGTTCTGGTTACACTTTTCTTCAAATACACTGGATCCCTACCCCTCAACCCCACATGGTCAACAATGACCCCTCACCATCCAAATGGCAATATACAGAAATGACAATGAGTGACAATCCCATGAAGAAACACAATCACACCATGTAAACTGATAAAATACAAAAATAAATAAATTAAACACCTAAATTTTATAGGAATTTGCACATAAAAGAACTAAAAATATTGAAACGAGTCAGTATACACAATTATTATGATAAACACAGGATGGCCAAATCCAAGGAACTTGCTCAGATGTTTCCTATTGAGGTCAGTGTTGAGCTTTGAGAAACAGTCCATCTTATGCTCTACACAAAAACAAACAAATGTAAAATGGGGCACAAAACTCCCATGAGACCTCAATCCATTATGCACGTTCACCACGAATACGGCGGGCCAGCTGGATGTCCTTGGGCATGATGGTGACACGTTTAGCATGGATGGCGCACAAGTTGGTGTCCTCAAAAAGACCAACCAGGTAAGCCTCACTAGCCTCCTGCAACACCAAAATTTCCATTAAAATCTGCAACAATGCGCAAAAAGCAAAACGCACACACAAAGCATGCAGTATGCCCAATATTGAATTTAAGCCCAAGCTGGGTATTAAAATCAACGGACCATTAATGTAACGTTTCTCCTTCGGACGAGTATAAACCGAGGTCTAGTCTGTGTCGCATGCATTCCATCATAACGGACTTTAAAAATCCTGACGCTCATGTCCTAGACGGGTGAGTGCCGGTGACAAGAACACACCCAGCATGTACCTTGGGTAAGGCGCTTCACTTGGGGCTGCAGCACTTTCGAAAAAAGAAAGTGCCTGAATTCCACCTTGGTGATAATAAAGTTGTTAAAATAAATTTTTAAAAAAAAATGTTTTGGTAGAATCAGCTCTGATACATTGTATCGGACAATAAGGCCCGACAGGAAGTCTACAGGATCGCACAACTTCTGCCCTCGCAAGGTTGAAGCCCATTTGTAAAGACAAGACCATCAGTCTACAACGAAGAATACAAAGCATGATGAGGTTCTACAGAAGACTTCTGGGCATTTTATATACCCAGCACATCACCAACCATGAAGTCCGACAGACCATCACACAAGCCATTGAACAACACAAACTGCTCACAGTGGTGGTGAAACGGAAATTCCTATAGTATGGCCACGTCACCGGTGAAACGGAAATTCCTATAGTATGGCCACGTCACCAGATCATCAGGACTTGCAAAGACTATTCTGCAAGGCACAGTGCAAGGAGGTAGAAGAAGAGGGAGACCGAAAAAGAGATGGGAGGACAACATTCGAGAATGGACTGGCCGGACACCGAGTGAAGCCATGAAGGTAGCTGAGGACAGAGAAAGATGGCGTACGCTGGTTAAACGATCATCTGTGGTGCCCCAATGACCTCAGAGTTACGGGATAGGAAAGGATAGGACAATCAGCTCATTTTAATATCAAGGACATAAAATCTTGTGCAGCGGGTTTCTGAATAGAAGCAATTTAGTGTATCCGACCATATGACCAACTGCAGTATAGGTAAGTGTTCATATTTCACTCAGTAGTCCTGATTCGGCTCTCGGCAGTCCGCTGGACCCTAAAAGCACTCAGTATCTTAAAAAAAAAACCTCGAGTCATGCTTATTGAATAGATCTGCATATACAAACGCATTTTGTTAAGTGTTGGCACAAATTTTAGTAACATGTTACAAGTCCTGAAAGTTTGTGCATTGGAACTGCGACCAGGGTTCATACATTTACAACCAATCAGAAGCTAGGAAAGTGATGCCACGGACAAACTAAATATTTAAATAATCTAGGCTACACCTCGCTTACTTCCTCTGCTAGTAGACAAAAAATAATTATTTTTAAGAAGTAAAACCTTTATTACACTTTATATAAAACTATGATTTCATTGGAATTTCCACAACATCCCAGGCCTGGAAAATTAATTTAGAAATTCCATGCTGGTATGAACCATATGCTACCCTGCCATTTCTGATTTTAAAAAAACTTATGAACAAACCTGCAAGGCACCAATGGCTGCACTCTGGAATCGGAGATCTGTTTTGAAGTCCTGTGCAATCTCACGAACGAGACGCTGGAATGGCAGTTTGCGGATCAGCAACTCTGTCGACTTTTGGTAACGACGGATCTCACGAAGAGCGACTGTACCAGGTCTGTAACGATGTGGCTTCTTAACGCCTCCTGTGGATGGAGCACTTTTTCTTGCTGCCTTGGTAGCAAGCTGCTTCCTAGGAGCCTTTCCTCCTGTGGATTTACGAGCCGTCTGTTTTGTACGGGCCATTCTGAAAGCAAAACCGAACATTATAATTGCTTCAAACAAAATGCTAAATCTCCAGGGGAACTAGTAAAACAACAAGTTTGATAGAAATTTTCAAAAATAAAATTTGATGTTCTTTCTGTCTACTAACATTGCAATCTTCCTAAAGTACCAAGGCCAATTGGCTGAACATATTTTAATCAAGGATCTTGACCACCACAAAATGTAAAACCTTTACTTGTCATTGATTTATCAATCAAGGAAAGTACCAACATGTACAAAAATTGCATCACAGAAATGAAATATTGTGAACCCATGCTTACTAAGTTATTGGTTATAAATATATGTAATATGGTTAGTTATTAGGGACTACTCGATCCTTTTTAATAGTTCTTGGGTTAAAAATAAATTGAAAACCGAACACGACTAGTAATTTTTTACGTTTCAATATAGGCCTAATGGACATGATTTGACCAAAACAATGATAAATCGTCAATACTCGGTAGGCCTATATTTACAACTACAGAATACCACTAACCATGCTGACGTAATCATGGTAATGAACAAGTCCAAACTGTACAGTTCCTAGCTATTTATAGATCAGGAGGGATTTCCAAAACAAAGAGATGCGATTTATTTTAGGTACATTTACAACTTTATTATAAAGTAATTAGTTTACACAAACACATTCGTGTCATCGTTTTAATTACTCTATCTTGTTTGAAAGGATCGCAACTAAACATTCCCAACGCAAAATGCAATTTTTTTATCTTTTTTTTTTTTTTGCGGGATTTCTTTATCGCCGCCATAAGAACATGGCGGTCTTGTATTTATAACTGGCACAAGTGAATGAAAATATCTAAATAACCAGTGATTATTGAACACTAACACAATCAATATACGTGTATATAAACAATACATGATGTTATGATTAAACAATACAATAAATATGAAAGAAATTATCATTAAAAACACTCACATTTCCTATTATTCTGCTCTGTTTTCGCACTTTGCCGCAAAAATCGCAACGCACTGTGGTCATGAATATTTCCGTCCATGAACTCCCCGAAGAGGGAATATTCTGATTGGACAAGAGAACTATCTGTTGATTGGCTGAAAAATTGCTTTTGTGGTTGGTTATCGTTTCAGTTTTTGTTAATGTTGATTGGCTAAACGGAGTCACATCTCATTGGATAAATATTTCCACCATTTTTATTTTAACTTTCGCTTTCTTTATCGACCTAGAAAACACCATCAATAGTAGTAGTAGTAGTAGTAGTAGTAGTAGTAGTAGTAGTAGTAGTAGTAGTAGTAGTAGTAGTAGTAGATGTAGGACAGGCATCGCTGCCTAAAGCCTCGCGGCTTATAAAAACGTCCCCTCATTGTTTATGGTATATATAGTTTACATTATGATTTGCATGCAATAATTTGAAATAATCTTTTCTAGTCGTATTGATAGAATAATTCTTGAAATTTGGAATCAGTGTCTATGTGGTTTTTTAAACTATTTACAGATGGTGCAAATTTAATATTTGTTGGTAAAGAATTCCAATAATTAGCTACTCTATGTGCAAATGAAAATTTTCGTTGGTTAGTTCTACAATATTCACACTTCCTAGTTCTGTTAGATTGATCAAGCAAGAAAAAAGTATTAGTATTAACACCCTCTACATCATTAATTATTTTGAATGTCTGAATTAAATCTCCCCTGATCCTACGTCCTTTCAGAGAGTGAAGGCCCAGAAACCTTAATCTCTCATCATATGTCATGTCACGACACTCAGATAATAGTTTTGTGGCTCGCCGTTGAATTTTTTCTATTGCTACAGACTGCCTTTTCAAATATGGACTCCAAACTACGTTAGCGGGTTAGAACTTTGGAACTTTGTCCTTTTATTAGCAAAACCACATATAACTCCAAACATGAAACAAGGCTCATAGCCCAGGGGGCATTTTAGCCAAAAGTACGGGGGAAAAAAGGGGGGAGGGGGAATTAAAGACATTAATAAACAATGAACGGCGCAAAAAAGACTGCTCCATAGGCATCACAAGACAAAACTCTGAAATGCCAAACACCCGTTTTAAGGTTTAAATTGGTTCAATATGGAAAGAAAAGTGTAAAACATCGCATGGTTCACAGAAGAAGACAAAAGGGAATGCACAATATATAAATAATGACATAACTCCAACAAAGCGGCTAAATTTAACAATCTGCTCTTTGATTCAGTATTCATCAGCTGGTTAAATTTAAAGACACTTGATTGAATCCCAGAGTATTTTCAAAAAGAAATTATTTTCCAAAATGTTTTCTATCAGCAAGGAATTGTTACATGTAAATAAATAACGAAACTCGACACCAATTTCATCTAAGTCACACATGGTACACAACCGTTCTTCTCTAGGTGCATTATTGTATCTTTGGAACTTTGTCCTTTTATTAGCAAAATCACATATAATTAAAGCATGAAACAAGGCTCATAGCACAGGGGGCATTTTAGCCAAAAAAAAGGGGAAAAGGGGGATGGGGAATTACAGACATTAAAAAACAATGAACGGCACAAAAAAAGCTGCTCCATAGGCATCACAAGAGAAACCTCTGAAATGTCAAACACCCGTTTTAAGTTTTATGTTGGGTCAACATGGAAAGAAAAATGTACAACATCGCATGGTTCACAAAATAAGACAAAAGGGAATGCACAATATATAAATAGTGACATAACTCAAACTCCAATAAAGCGGCTTAAATTTAGCAACCTGCTCTTAGATTCAATATTCGTCTAAACAAGAAAATAGAAGTTTGACATAAAATTAAAAGAGAACTGTGCGTCACTATTGGAAAAGTGAAAAAATAATCCCTATAAAACGGCTCAAATCAGACAGCCTGCGTTTAGATTTAGAGTTCAATAACTGGTTTAACTTATAGGCATTCGGGTGATTCCTGAAGTATTGAGGTATTAAAGAAAGTCTGTTAACAACCAACACAGAATTTGTACATCTAAACAGATAATGAAATTCATCACCTAGTTCATCCAGATCACACAGAGTACACAGTCTATCTTCTCTCTGAATATTCAAATATCTAAGTGATTGAATTGGCAGTTCGTGACAGCTGAGCCTAAATTTCAATAAGTTTCTTCTCGATAGAGGTGACAATGAAACTAAATAATCTTCGAAACAGAACGTACTCTTAAAAATTCTATACGTAATACAAGCATTATGAGCGAATACATCCTGATGCCAGGTTTGCAAGAACTGGTCTCTCAAGCGTTGTTTGACCATGGTCTTAAAACAATTCAAAGAGTATTTACAGCCGTTTAACCAAATGAAAGACAGACCAAGATCATTTAGCAGAGAACGAACAGTATATAGCCAGGAGAGTTTATACTCAGAATTAAAAAATAAATAAGAGCATAGTCGAAACATAAGTACTGACATTCTAGCAGAAAGCAGTTGAATTTTTTCTATTGCTACAGACTGCCTTTTCAAATATGGACTCCAAACTACGTTAGCATATTCAATATGAGGTCTTACAAAAGCTTTATTTAATTTTAAAAACGTTTCTTTTTCCAAGTATGTGAATGCTCTTTTGATTATTCCTAACATTTGGTTTGCTTTAGTAGTTACCACTCTCTGAATATGTGCGTCAAATTTTAACTTGCAATCAAAAGTTACACCCAAGTCTTTTTCATTATCGCTTACATTTAATTTATAAACTTCATCTTTTATTAACATTGTATATTCGCATCCACGATTTCCTTTCCCCACATGCATAACTTTACACTTCTGCACATTTAAATACAACTTCCACTTCTCACACCATTGCTGTAGCTTATGTAAATCATCTTGATTGACCTTAGATTTAGATGTTGTATTATATATTTTAGTGTCATCAGCAAATATCTTAACCGTACTCTCCAGTATCTCAGGTAAATCATTAATATATACTACTCAAAATAATACAAGGGCCGCTTGGACAATGGTCTCTCTTTAAATCAGAAACACGAATTCAATTTATTAGTTCATCATATTTTATTGCAATCATTTCTGCATCAATAACAAAAAAGATTTTAGACATCAGTCGCTTAAAATTCGAGTAAATTCTATTTAACTGGACATACCCCTCATTTACAAAATCAAAACTTTAGGAACCAAAAATCTATAGAGTCAGTATCGGGTGTGGCCACCGTTTGCATCAATGCAGTTAAGTTGTGGCATCGTTGTCTCATGGACCGTATTAGGTTATGGAGGTTGTTTCCTGGAATGGCCCACCACTCTTGCTGGAGAACTTGGGCCAGAACTTCAAGGTTAGCTCCTGGAGGGAGGTTTGCCCGTGTCTGTCGACCCAAGACATCCCACAGATGTTCTATGGGGTTCAAATCGGGTGATCGAGCCGGCCAATCCATCCTTATGACGTGCTGTTGCTGCAGGAAGTCATTGACGATACGCGCTCGGTGGGGTCTGGCATTATCGTCCTGTAGTATGGCACCTTCCCCAATGGCCCACAGAGCTGGGAGAACCCTAGGGTGTAGGACGTCATCCATGTAGCCAATACCGTTTAAGTTGCCATGAATTTGGAGCAGGGGTGTTCTGAAGTTTAATGCGAAGCCACCCCACATCATGACAGATCCACCACCAAAGCGGTCATGCTCGCGCAACGTCGCATCAGCAAAACGCTCCCGTGGACGCCTCCAAACATTCACTCGACGGTCGTTGAAAGACAAGGAGAACCGAGACTCGTCTGTAAAGAGCACCCTTGACCAATGTTGCCTAGTCCACACCAAATGACGCCGAGCCCAGGCCAAACGCGCTGCACGGTGAGCTGGGGTGAGCAAAGGCCGTACTGCTGGTCGTCTTGATCGCAGGTTTGCCTCGTGTAGACGGTTGCGAATAGTCTGGTCGCTGACGTTAACATTGCTGGCTGCGTGAAGCTGTCTTCTGATGGTGTTTGCTGTAGCGGACCTCATCCTCAGAGCTGACAGGGTGATGAAATGGTCTTGTCTTGCAGTGGTAACGCGGGGGCGTCCGGACCTTCTTGGTTCTTGGACGCTTCTAGTGTTGTTAAAGCGCTCCCGCAGCCTTTGGACAACGGAGTGGGACACTCCCAGCCGCCTGCCAACTTCTCTCACTTCCACCCCTTCCTGAAGCCATGTAATAGCTCTGCCTCTATCCGCATCAGCCAATCGTCGCCTTGGGGGCATGGTTAGAAAAGCAGCAAAAGCGCTGCCATTTATACCCAGAAAAAAGCGCCGATTGTTGAACTGAACTCACAAAATGCAAGCCTATCGCGTGCAAATCACTTTTTAATGTTGAAAATTTTGCTTTATTAGCAAGACAACAGTAAATTAGGGTCTTTTTTTTTGGGTAAAAATTGGGTTGGTTTTTCAACTCAGTGCAGAAAGTTCAAAACTCACACATGGGATTACTTGTCAGAATAAGATTGTCTTGAATGTTACTGTACAGGATAAGTTTTGAAATAAGCAATATAAGCGATATTATTGATAGCAGCAAAAAATAATTAAACTAAATGAAATATGAGAGTGGCCCTTCAATTATTTTGAGTAGTATATATAGTAAAAAGAATTGGACCTAAAATACTGCCCTGTGGAATACCACTTAAAACTCTAGCATATTTAGACCTTTCTGAACCAACTTTAACCCACTGTTTACGTTCAAACAAAAAGCTTGATATCCATTTAAGAACATTGCCTCCTATACCATATGAAGCCATCTTTAACAACAGTCTATTATGTGGCACAGAATCAAACGCTTTTCTAAAATCACAATACACTATATCAACATCATTCCCATGATCAATTAAAGCCGTCAAATCCTCCTTAACCTCTAACAACTCTGTCACACAAGACCTACGTACGTTTCCTGAACCCATGCTGACAAACTGCAAATAATTTATTATCCGTAAAGTATGACACAATGACATCTCGAACTAGTGACTCTAAAACTTTACATGTAATAAAAGTCAAACTCACTGGCCGATAATTACCAGGATCTGATTTGGAGCCCTTTTTAAATAATGCTGTCACTTCCGCACTTTTCAATTCCTCAGGCAATGTTCCCTCTTCTAATGACTTGTTAAACAATAGACACAAGGGACCAGACAACTCTTCACACAGCTCTTTTAGTACCTTGGATGCAATCCTGTCCGGACCTTGTGCCTTCGTGGGGTCTAATTTTTTGAGTTTGTCTTTTACCGCTAAGGAAGTTATTCTTATATCGCCCAGAAAAACACCACTGGAATACTCTCTCTCTCTGGTATCACAGGAATATCGTTTGCATCTTCTTGAGTAAATACACTATAAAAGAAATCATTTAGTGTTTCAGCTTTAGTAACATCATCTTCAGCTAAGGATCCATCTGCTCTCTTTAACGAACTCATTCCCTGGCTAATTTTCCATTCTATCCTGTACGTATTTCCAAAATTTTTTAGGATTAATTTTACTCTCATCTGCAATCAGTTTTTCATATTCTGTACGGGTTATTTTCAATGCTTTAGGACATTTATTTCTTATCTTAACATATTTTAAATAATCGTGTCCAGATTTAGTAGTCTACACTGATATCTCCTATACAAATTATACTTCTTTTTAATTTGTTTAAGTAACTTACTATTCATCCAAACAGGTGTATATCTTTTACGATCTGCTTTTCTTTTCTTTGGGATACATTCATCCATACCAGTTTGTATAGCTTCTTTCAAGTAGACCCATGCTTTCTCAACATCATTGTGTTCTAACACAGACCAGTCGTATGTTTTTACAAAATTTCTCAGTCGAGAGTAGTCCCCCTTATTAAGATCGTAGACATACTTTATTTCATGTTTATTTTTTTTTCATTGAGACGGATAAATTAAAACTTAAAATATTGTGACCACTCTTACCTAGAGGATCAACATAACACATTTCTGAGACTAAATCACTTTCATTTACAAGTATCCAATCATCTAAAGTCGGTTTCTGACCCACCCTCCTTCTTGGCGGTTCTCTCACTTTTTTTAATCAAGAAAGCATCCTGTACTTTTTCAATTATTTCGTAATTATTTTGTCCTGACCAGATACCATCCCAACGTACATTGGGATAGTTAAAATCACCAGATATACATATTTTATCATACTTTATCATTTCAAATGACTTTAGTAACTGGAAAAGTTTGTAATCATTTTCTTCATCACTTGTGTTAGGACTCCTGTATATACACCCTAAGAGTACTCTTTCATTATTTGCACTAGTAAATGTACCCCATACACTTTCCTCGAAACTGTTTCTAGTCAATAATTCACATTCACGAGCATTTAATTTTGAATCAACATATAAAACAACCCCTCTTTTGTGATTAACATTTAAAAACATATCATAGTTTGAAATATAATACTCCTCCTCAACAAATGATTTAACATGTTTTGCTTTTATCTCAGTTAAAGCGATAATAGAAGGTTTTAGGTCATCCACTCGACTTAACAATTCATCTTTTTTGTTTATCAGGCCATCCACATTTGAATACATCATAATACAAGCATCACTATCTATGTTAGTATTTTTGTTAACCTTTCTTTTTTAATTTTTGTATTCTTATCATGAGTAAACTTGCAGCTAGAAGTAGTATGAATTTTACATTTATTGCTATTGACATTATTTATAATATGTACACTATTTATATGATCTTTGTGACCTTCAAGTCACTCAGTACCACTGGATGACTGTGCTGGTTTAGGGTCAGCGCAAGCACCAGTGTCGTCCCTAAACCTCCCACCTTGCCTTGCTTTCAGAGAGACAATCTTCCCATTTCTTATCACCAGGTTCTCCTCCCCTTCATTTGTACGCCTTTGCTTTTCCATCCTCAGTTCTTTGTTCTTTTCGCGCTGCTTTTGGGTGTTGTCAGGGTTGATATAATTTTTTTTCTCATTTTTCATAACACCTTTGTTCAACTCTGGAGCTTTTCTAAGAATCTCTTTCTTTTTCTCTTCTGATTTCATTGTTACTCTTAACATTCTAGGTCTACTGCCCAAAATCTTACCTAACCTGACGGGTTCTACCAGGTCATCACTCTCTAAAGTGACCAACTTCCCCAAGAGAGTTTTAGCAGCTGCTAGGTCCTCCTTCTTTCTTTCCTCAAACTCAGTTTGGGTGCTTTCTTTTAAATTCACAATAATGAGATTTTTCATCCTCTTCTCTACCTCCCTCTGCTCCTCCATTATCTCAGCCAACTTTCTTTCCACCACCTCTATTTTTTCTTCCAGCTATTCACCCATCAACCCTTTATCAATGTTCTCAAGCCGAGAGCTGAGAGAGTGAATGAACGGAATCAAATCCAGAAGTTTGTCCATCCTGTTATCAAATCTTGACTGCGGTTCACTACTCTTTTCCAGACAAGGTTTACAAATCCACTGTAAGTTATGCTGTTTGGGATCAGACAACGAAGGAAAGATATCATCATCCAACCCACTGCACTCCTAGTGTGCCAAATTCTTACAAAGAAAACATTCAATAGAATCATCCTCCCCATCATCACATGGAACATCACAAACAATGCATTGCCATGCTGCTAACTGCTGTGTAGCTTTACCAGCTTTTTTGTTTTTCTTTTTGCGGTGCTGGGACATTTTCTCCAGTAGACCACGTACTTAAACGATTGTTCGTCGCTTATCTGTATAAGTGGTCGCGATCACTGAGGGCTGTTTCTGCCAACAGTGAGATGCTCTGCACACCCTTTGTAAGCAAGGCGTTGCAGAAACTTGTCTTATGTTTTGCAGACGAGCAGGCTTGGTCCGAGGCAGGAGATAGACCACTGAGAGTCAACCCTGACATTCGGCCTACATTTGAGCATCGAGCACTGCACTACGATAGCTCAGTAGTCAACAACCGAGACCAGGCGACCACAGCACCACGATCAAGTTAGTGACACAGAAGAAGTGCACAAACACTGATCTATCAGGACTGTGCGATAGTCCACTCTTCCTGAAAAAAACGAACATTAGGCAAAACCAGAACAAAGCCCAGTGATGAGACAGTAGCAAATATCGAGAACAGTAGCATAATAGATCCATCTAAGATCTACCCATTCTACGAACCACTCGCAATGAACTTTGGACTGTTAAGTTAATCCTAGCTGTATTACATTTTGGACATTTAAGTTACTATAGTGATTAGAGAATTAGATATAGAGTAGAGGAAATAAATGTGTGATATTTACTGTTAACAAGTGGCTGAACTACCTATGTTTCATAGCCGTGCGAGAGCTAGTGTGTCAGTGAATCTTTTACGCGTTTCTCCCTATCTCTGTAACCATATCCTCACACAGACTTGACCAAATAAATAAATGTATTAAGATTAGTCATAAGGTGATTTAACTAGCCGATCCCCGCAGACGAAAGACGAGTGGGTAATAGCATTCCATTGTGCAGAGCCCAGCAACAATAGACCCACCGTCACAAAGACCATCCTGCAAGGCACGGTACAAGGAGGCAGAAGAAGAGGGAGACAGAAAAAGAGGTGGGCGGACAACATTCGAGAATGGACTGGTTTTACACTGAGCAAGGGCATGAGGGTTGCTGAGAACAGAGAAAGACGGAGTACGCTGGTTAAACGATCATCTGTGGTGTCCCAACGACCTACGAGTTACTGGATAGGATACGGTTTTTATAATATAGATCTACACCTTACTGGTGTGATAATAGGCTAATAATAATAACAACAACAACAACAACAACAACAACAACAACAACAACAACAACAACAACAACAACAACAACAATAATAATAATAATAATAATAATAATAATAATAATAATAATAATAATAATAATAATAATATAAATGGTATATTTATATAGCGCTGTTTCCTAAGGAACAATATCAGCTCAAAGCGCAGTAATACTCACGCATTCATTCTAAACGTTAACATCCGGCTTCATACAAAATGATATCAGTCAAAGCACTTGCTAACCAATTGCCCAAGGTCATAAAATATAAAGTGGACCCTCCCAAAAAAACAAACCGTAAGAGTGAAATAAAAGAGACGATGGAGGGAAGAGGGAAGAGCGACGAAGGGGTGATGGGGTGGGTGGTGGCGGTGGTCTGAATCAAAAAAGGAGGAATGGTGACGATGATAAGATGGGAGACAAAATCAGAAACATTTCAGGAAGAGATGAGTTTTCAAGTTGGATTTGAAAGTAACTATGTTTGGAGAGCTGCGAAGAGAGAGAGAGAGAGAGAGAGAGAGAGAGAGAGAGAGAGAGAGAGAGAGAGAGAGAGAGAGAGAGAGGAAGGGAGTTCCAAGGTGAAGGCCAATAACTGAGAAAGATCGACAGCCAGCAGAGGGTCAAGCATATGAGGGTGTCAGAGGAAGAATGAAGATTCCTAGAGGGCTTGTAAAATTGAATGTTCTGGGTGAGGTAGAAAAGGGCTAAGCCACGGACGCATTTGTAACAGAAAATAGAGATTTTGTAGATAATTTTATGAGCTACTGGAAACCAGTGGAGTGAATGTATGAGGGATGTGATATGATCAGATATTTTTTTTCTTTTTGAGAACCACGTTGGAGCAAATAAATAGAAGAAGAAGGAAAGTTCGGCCAGGAGAGATTTCCAGGATAAGCGTGACAGAACAAGAGAGGAAATGAGTTTGACAGTACCGTCAGTGGTCAGATGCTTGCGGACAAGGCCTATTCTACGGAGATGGAAGTTTCATGTTTCACACGTTTTGCGGACGAATTCTGTAAAGTGTAGATTAGGCCTACAATTTAATCACTATTTTGATCTTCGTCCGCACGTTGTGAACTACACATACGAGAGAGAGAGAGAGAGAGAGAGAGAGAGAGAGAGAGAGAGACAGAGACAGAGACAGAGACAGAGACAGAGACAGAGACAGACAGAGAGCATACAACAAAAGTTGATCGATTGAGAATTGAGATTTTAAGAACGAGAGCCATTTAAGAATGGTTGCAAGGCAACAGAAATTGGAAAAGCACCTTAGGAATAGAAATTGGCTAAAATATACGAATAGGCCTACATTTACTTTTGGAGAGAGAGAGAGAGAGAGAGAGAGAGAGAGAGAGATTGAGTGAGAGAGAGAGTGAGAGAGAGAGAGAGAGAGAGAGAGAGAGAGAGAGAGAGAGAGAGAGAGAGAGAGAGAGAGAGAGAATAAAAAGTCAATAGGAATAAATACTGCTCATTATTACGTTTTAATCGGACATATATTTAACGCCGATGGCGATTAGTTACAAACAAAGTGTTTCCATTTCAACACAACATACACCGCTGACAGAAAAAGGAGAGACAAAACGTTTCACAGTTAGTACGGGATAAGGAACAGGTAGTCTCACTTGAGAATAGCTGTATTCTGAATTCATATTCAGCGCTATTCGGGAAAAAACCCCCAAAAACACCAAACACCAAAACCCAAACATCTTCAAGCCTACACCGATTATCAATTGGAATGAACTTGTCTCATGGTGGGCAACAAAATTATTGTCTATTCATAGCTTCAAAACGAATTAGATTAAGTATCATTAAGAGAATGACAATAATTATACCATACTAAATAGCGTTATCAAATAATTAGAACAATGGACATATTTCATTCAATACATTGAATTGAGAAAAAAATTGTAAACTGTACAATTGTCAGTGAATAAACCAACCATAAGAGAAGGTGTACAATCGGTAACTAGACAAAAGTACAATTGATAGAGGTTGCAAAATACAATAAATAGGAACTTGATACAATTGACATATATATAAATACAGTGTTTAACACAATTATACTAAATATTAAAATTGTAAGAAACACAAAATAAATCCAACCACAGTAGTGAACTGGACATACACCATATGAGAAAAAAAGATGGAAGGAAAAATGGGATGAAGATAAAGGGACAGAAAAACATTTTAGCGGGCGGTTGGGTGGGAGGGGGGATTATATGTACATTTGGTGACAAAAAAGAAACATAATAGTCATGAAACCACTCTCCGTATCTTCACCGTATAAAATAATTGAATAATCCAGTGTATTATGCAGGTTCCAACTTATTAACGTTGTACACGGACAATGTAGGCCTATATTACATACCTTCATTTCTTGCAGTCGCACACTGCATCAATACATAGCTATATAGAGTACAGAGTCCTCATACAAATAGAAGAGCTTATACACGGGAGACAAACGGAAGATGAATATTATTCAGAGAAAGAAGAAGAAAAAAAACATTTTTCACGGAGTGAAAGTTTCGAAGAAGAATTAAAATAAAGCAAATAAGAAATCGCTTAAGGTAAATGTATTAATCAGGGATACATCTAGAACAGAGGTGTCGTTTACATGCTGATAAATAAATATATAGCAAAAGTGAGGAGAAAACACCTTGAGGAGAATGTTCTAGGATTAACAGCAGGAAAAAACCTACTGAAATCAAAACATAAATGATGAAACGAAGCATCAACGTTAAATTATCTGTTATAGAATTCACAGTGGAGTATACCAAAGACATCTCTAAGTGGTAAACAGTTAATAAATAAATAAATAATTACATAAATAAACAAATAAGTAAAGAAAGCTGTCAAGATGAAAATATTTTCCAATAATGCATAAATAGATTACGCACAAAGCTAGTCAGCAAGTTGCTCGCGCCAAAGTGAAGCAGTAGCCTGCAATTAGCGGTAGCGAATCAATAATTACCGTATATTTCAAAGTAAACAAGTACAGCCAACTGGTTATAGTAGGCTTTTAAAAAAAAAAAAAGTAACCACACATACATTTCAAATGTCAAGATTAAAGAAAATAAGACCTTAATCTGAATCTGAATTTTTTTAACGGACAATAAGATGTCAAGGTTTTAAGTGTTTAACAATTATACGTCCCACAATCAACAACTATATAACATAAATAGTCCATTTTCAAGAAGACAACACCACGCTATTCCAGTAGAGGGCAAAACAAAAAACAAAAAAACAAAACCATCAGAAAGTACGTCATACCAATTAACAAATCGGAAGAGAAATTACAGGGGCGGACCACTGTCAGAGCAGGCGGGGTGGGGTGCACCAACACTTTGTATACGCTAATTATCCGGCTACAGGGATGGTCAAACTACCGAGCTTTGACGGTCAGCTGCCGTCAAAGACTTGTCAAAAGCTTTAATTGTACGTTTGTTTTTTATTTATTGAATTTTAATTTTATTGTATTATTATTATTATTTTTATTATTATTATTATTATTATTATTATTATTATTATTATTATTATTATTATTATTATTATTATTATTGGAGGGGATGGGGCAGGGGAGTGCAGGTGCACCCAGTGACACCCTCTCGTCCACCCCTAAAATAGAGATACAAAATGAACAAAAAAAAAAAAATTTTTACTGACAAATTCACACGAAGTATTTTGCACAAAGACTTTTTTTTTTTAAACGAAGATAACATTTCACTGAAAAATACAGATTTGACATTCCGCAAAAATCAACTTGTACATGTGGACAAAATTCCTGTAACTTATGCTAAACATCCTCCATTCAGCTGTTAATGTGAACAAAAGTTCTCATATGGGTGAATCATGCCAATCAAACTGCCAACAGTCCAATCAAAGATAATTTCAATAAAGAATCGCAAGCATGGACGATGTCAAACATGAATCATCAAACGTGAACCATGTATCAGTCATGGGTAGTAACTATGGATCACAACCAATTACAGATTATATTATCTACATCAAGGATCACGAACATGAACTCATATCCACTCATGAATTATACTCCATCATGGATTTTATCACAAAGCGAAAAACAGCAGCTGCGGCAGAAATTCATATAGGCTACGATTGCGAATAAACTAACAGTCAGCAATCATAATACCAATCGGGGATCATACTCAATCATAGGTCAAAGCATCAATCATGATGATCAATCAAAGGACGATAAGCAATAGTAGCACAATGGCGGAGATGAGAATGATCAGCCCAAAGACAACTTTCATCGACCTCTCCAGCTTGCTCCGACTCTCCACGTACAGGACGTCGTAGCCCTTTTTGTTGGCTGGGATGCGTGATTGAGCCTGCAATCATTGGGTCATTGAGTCAATGAATGAGTGAATCAATCAAATCCATTTGATCAGCAATAAATCTATATGTAGCCTAACACTCAAGCAATAAGGTCTAATCTAACAATCACTTCAAAAATCAATATTTACTCTCTTCGTTCAGGCACTCTATTCTATAGTTCTATAAACCAATAAATAAATCATAAGCAATCAATAAATAAATCGATACGATCGATCAGTGAATAAATCAACGGCACGCTCAGCAAGTAATCGACTAGTGACACGCAACAGTCGGAGTGCCTGTATTTGTTTTAAATCACACGTTTTTATTTTAATTTAATTATATATATTTAAATTAAATACACGTTTATTTGACCCTAGGGTGTACCCTGGATGCCCTTCGACAGATCTAGTGACGGTATTCTTTTCATTGCTGCAAGCGCGACGCGAAGAACGCGAATCACGAGTTGTTTTTTTCTTCAGAAAACCGATTCAAGTTTTAGAGAATCATCCCGTCTCCTTTGAGAATTGAATCCAGCCCGTTTGCACCGATTTTACAGCGCACTTGCTCAAACATCTATAGAAGGCGCTAAAATGTATTGAAGAAAAAAAGTGTCAAATTAAACCTTTTTTAGAGCTTTCTTTTGGTTCACAGCTCGCCTAAAAAGATCCTTCAAGACGAACGTGAGGCGACCTGACCTCAACTTCATGCGAATCAAGTTCCAAGGTTGAAGAAGCCCGGAACTTCCACCCTGTCACACAAAATCAAACAGTGGTTATAAACCATCCACACACGCCCACACTCACATAATGCATGGTGAATGCATAACCCTCCTCTTCATACTGACCATACTGGAGGGACATCGACTGCCTGGATATCTTCAAGAGGCATTTAAAGGCACACTTTTTTTTTAAACAATAGTTGCTGCCCTTCTTCCCCTCCCTCACCCGTCCCCTTTTGCTATACACCAACACTGTCCCCTCCCCCCCCCACCTTACTTCCTCTTTGACCCATCAAACTCTACCCCTTTTCGCCCATCCCCTTCTCCTGTGCGCCCTAAGCATGCTACCAGCATGGATAAGCTGCGCCTTACAAGTGGACATCATCACCACACTGACAAAGTTTTCAACAAATATTGCATTGTACATGGGGCACTCGTTTAATGTGATGACTACATTTCAACAGTTTCGATAGCCAACAGAATCATTAAAAGATGGCTGAAGAAGAAGAAGACGAAGAAGAAAGAAGTGGGGGACGACGACCACAAGAAGAAGAAACATAAAAAGAAAGTTGAAGTAGGCACCACATACCTTTGATGATGATAGAAGAACAGACTCTGCGCCTCCTAAACCTGTCTCTGGATCCTTGAGGTAGACCACCACATCAGCTCTGGGAAACTCCTTTGATAAACTTCGACTGCTGGATGGCGCAGACCTTGACAACGGGCTGCTCGATTCTGTTCCGATTGTTCTAGGTGAATTATAAGGCAAGAAAAAAGACTTTTCACCGCCTGGTGTCTTGTCTTTTATGATCCGGTCTTTCAAGGAAACCAGCTGATTTGTGTTGATCTCTTCCACGGAGGAAGCGGTTTCATTGCATTCTTCAAACGGCAGGAAACTACAGTCACCAGTCTGCTGCTTGCTTTCGAAAGCCAGCGACATCTCAGCTCTTCCACTAGGAGAAACCAAGAATGGTGTTTCGGTTTGTGAGTTTATGTTCATCACAGCAAGAGATCCACAGTTTCCACCAGCTGTAGTTCTCGAAGTTTCTCCAAGTGGAGGTTGTGCAAACAAAGAAAACTGCATGGAGGTTGGGGTACTTTGAGGACTCTGCTGACAGATTCGCTGATTCTGTTGTTCCAGTGGGCTTCGTATAAACCGTTCCAGGAAAAACGGGTTCGCCTTTGGGGATGGTGATGGCCTTGAAGATTCGCCAGGCAATTTCTTGATCTCGCCTAATGGGAGACGCATAGTGTCTTCAGCGTGACTCAGAAACTCTTGCTGCCCCATAGCCATGACTGGAGACCAGATTGGCAATTCAAGTTGAGAATGCACAGATGGAACCAGAATTGCATGCCTTTCTGTTTCCATTGTTCTTTCTAGTCGCTCAGTCTGCTTCGGACGTTCGCCGGCGCTCAGGTACATATCGGCATCACTTCTGTCTCCATTCGCCATTGTTTCTTTTGATTCTGAACTGTGCTTGTTTGCTTTCTCATTTGCTGCTTTCAAATCTTTTCCAGCATCCAATACTTTACCAGATTTGTTATCATCACCATCAATCTTGCTTGGTGCATTTTCATCACCAACGTCTCTTCTTTTCTGCTTCTCAGAGCCACCAAGGGCCTCGAACGATGTTTTGAGTTTTTCAGCAGGGGAATCATACTCAGGAAAGGATGGTCCTACCTTTGTCTCTGTGAAGATACTGGTCCCTTCATATTTTCTGCCATAATTTTTCTCTATTGGGTCTTGCTCAGAATGCGACTGCAGAAAATGAAGTTCGGTTGTTACAGTCTGCTCATTTTCAACCATTGTTTTGTGTACATCTTCAACGATACAAGTGTTCATGTTGAATGAATGTTTATCAGAAGCAACAGAGTGACTCGCTGTAGAGACAGGCCCTGCCCAAACCCATTCTTTTTGCTCCTCTGAGACGTGCACAACTGTAATAGGACTATCAGTGGCAAATGATGCCATTGAGTACTTTTCTGAAGCAGCAAATGTGAAAACATCCAAAGTCGGAAACGTTGCTGGCGAGAGCGTCTGTTGATGAGGAACTTTTTCTTCTCTTTCATGGGATACTGGCGAGTTTTGCGAACTGCAAGATGATACTAAATCGGTGTGTTTGAAGTTATTGAATTCAAAAGAGTCGAGGGTTTCCACTGCCGGGAAAGTTTTATAATTGCCCTGCAGAACAGCAGTTTCTTCTTCAGTCTGCCCAGGCGTTGCGTCTGACAATGTAGGGGCGCTTGCAGCTGCCAGATTCTCTGATTGGATGTTGACGGATTCAGCAGATGATACAGGTTTCAACGAATCATTTTCTTTGGGAACAGACGACCCAACAGCACAATGAAATTCTCTGTCTATTTCTGGAACTGAGTTTCCTGTGTCTTCTTGATGCAGTTCGTTGTCAGGCTTCAGCAATTTGACTGAAACGGGAGCTGAAATTTCTAAATATTGCTGATTGATTTCTTTGTCTGATTTCAGGGCTTTGACCGTGGTAGAAACAAGAAGCACGTCCTGGGAAGAAGATGATGGTGGCTGGGTATTTGGTGTTACCTCCCCTGGGAGTTTTATGGTAGCAGGAAGTGATTTCAGCAAAGCTTCTGTAGGTAGCGTTGGCTGGGTATTAGCTGCATCTGTATTTTCTGTTGTCCCTAAGGATTTCAAGGGTTTCATGGTAGGAGCAGCGCCGCTAGGGGGCATTTTGGCCTGTCCGGATACAGCTGGTGAAAAGAATGAGGAACTTTCTTCAGGCACAGGTGTCAAGTCATCATGACATTCCTCCATTTCTTCCCACCTTCCTCTATTGCCGTAGATGACTCGGACAATAATGTTACCCTTGCTAACACTGTTCGGCAGCTGCGAGGAAGACGAAGCAGGCTTCAAATCAGAGGGTTTGTGAGCAGATGTTGCTGAAGAGTCAGAAACGTTGCCTGCATCTAATCTCTTCTGAGAGTGACTAGACAGGTCTGAGCTGAAAGCAGAAGACCCGCTTGAATTAGCAGTCACTGCTTCCGCTCCTTCACATTTCTGAAGTTTATAATTCAGCTCTGCGAAGTGCCTCTGTTCGTCCGTCTGGGGGTACTCTTCGTTGAAAGACGAGCTGGCGGATGGCGGAGCGGATGATGAAGTATTCGAGTCTGAAGACATGGAACTGTTCTCAGGTGATGTGGTCTGCTGGCTGTCGGTCGATTCATCACTGGTTAGCTGCATCTTGGCTAGCAATGCTGCCTTCCTCATCTTTTGGCGCCGACCTCCTCGACAACCTCGCTTCCTCTTTTTCTTCCTTTGGTCTGGACCTGGAACCAATGGTCAGATCATCATCATCATCATCATCATCATCATCATCATCATCATCATCATCATCATCATCATCATCATCACAACTACCTGTATTATCACCGTTACCACTATCATTATTAACATTAGAAGAAGCAGCAGCAAAAAACATTCTGAAAATGAAAGTTTCATCGGCTGTGGTAAACTCTTGAATCTGTAAACCTGCACACGCTAACAAACGTTTACTCAAACAAAAACATAACCATGACGAAGATCAAGTGCTTACCAAGAATGAATAATTCTTGCAGGCGAAGAAGTACGATTTGGTCCAGCTCTGCCGATTTCATGCCCAGCAGTTGTTCTCGGCTGTACTGTAGGTGAGGACGACTGGTGTTCAACGAGCACTCCACGCTGCGACTCTCATCTGACAGAGGGCCTTTCGGGAGGCCTGTGGACGTGGAGAGGTCGGTGATGCTACTGCGAACACTGGTATGTGCACTACTACGAGGATGACACGTTGATCCCGAAGAGTTATGATCAGGATGACCACCGTTAATGTCTTTTCTTGCATCTTGTGCATGACTGTCTTCCTTTGTATCTCTGACTTCATCTTGAGCGCGACTTTCCAACACAGGATTGTTTAGGTCATCGTTTTCTGGCCGGAAGCTCTGGTCAGGAAGGCAGCTTTGATCGGGAAGACAACTCTGATCAAGGAGGCGGGACTGTTCAAAGTTGCAGCTGTTATCTACTAGCATGACACGCGGATTGCACGTGGAAGTGGAATTGTCCATGCGGCTGTGGTCCGAGTGTAAATTACGAGGGTGGCATGACACTAAAGAACAGTCAGTGATAGAACTGATGTCAGACGGCACGTTGCGGTGTCCGCTGGAGGACTGAGGACTGTCCATGGCGTTACGACTTTGGTCAGATTGCAAATTTGCTCCCGATGAATGCGTCGGCAGGCCGCTATCGTGGTCCGCTTCTCCGCTTTCTTTCCCTTGGAAAGTTTTAAAACCTGAAGGATAACGAGGGTCTAGAGATGGTTGCTGGCTTCCCGACTTTTCCGTTTTGGCCTCTGGAAAGGTCTCCTGGTCTGGCGATGAAGGCATGCTACTGGTGAGTTGATAATCACCTTGTTCTAGAGGATTGATGACTTCTTGATCGTCGTTCTTCTCACTTCGGTCGACTATAGTTTGAAACGTATATAGAAGAGGCGATTCTTTGGGCAAATCTGTGCAGATGTTTTCTTTGACGGACAACTTTCGCTGAAGTACCTGAACAATTATATTGTCGGGAGAAGAGGGAAGACTACTGTATCCCATGCTTTCTTCAGATGATTCCTGATATCGTTTTGGTGGTTTGATCTCTTTAATCAACTTTAGTCTTTTTTGGTATGGGTCTGATGACTCTTGGTTTGGTGGCGGAGCTCTGGAAATGCCAGAAGATGCTTCAAAGACTCTTTCATGAACACTTTGAGGTTCATGGTCAGTAGCTTCAGCTTCTGGTGGCCGAAGAGATAGGTGGCTTTTGAGTTTCATTCCTCTTCTGTCTTTCTGATTCAGAAGCGGCGTGTCAGTGTTGGAATTTTGAACCATGCCTGTAGATGCCGGCGGCCAGCATGGCAAAATGGTCGTACTGGACTTCATTGGACTTCTGGTCACTGACAGCTTCGGCAGGACATACAATGGAACAGGGTTTGGCGATGGAGGCCATGTTGGCATGTGAATGTAATCGAAACTTGGCGAGTAGAACCGCTGAGGGGGCTGCTTTGGGGGATACACCGGCGATGGGGGCCAGTGAGGAAGGCTTCCAACGCTTCTCTGTCTGGGAGGCTTCTTCAGCGCTTGAATGTGAGGATCTACAGGCATGTCGTCCCAGACCTGCCCAGCCGACTTGGAGCGCTCTCTGAAGACAGGATTCATACGTAGATCATGCTTGTTAAAAACATCATCGTATGATGCCTCTGCATACTTTTGACCGTCTGATGGTAATGGTTGCAGAGGACGACTTGAATAAGGTTTGCCCGTCCTGAAAACGACAGTCTCAACATCCCCAGTACGATCCACAACTGGCGAAGGATTAGCTGCGGATGACCGTGATGCAGAACCATTGTAGTTTGCAATCTGAGCAAGTCTGGGATCTTTCTGTTTTGAAACATTTTGATAATTTATTTCTTGTTTTCGATTTTCAGCGGGCGTTTTCGTGGTTTCGGAATTAGGCTGCTTGTGCAATTGCTCAGGTAGTGTTGCTCCTGTCGCGCTCACAGAAAATGTGTTATCCACAGCATTCCAATCGGTGGCAGAATCGGCAGTAGGAAGCTTATCTGCTTGAAAATCATTGTTTTCGGTGGACCCTGCTGGTTCCTCAGTGTGAGGTGAGACAGACTGGCCTGCTGAGTTTTCTGAGATTATCTCTTTTTCGGCGCTCGAAGATTTCTTAACAGATGAATCAACTGCAGAAAATGCACTACCGACAGCCTTCACACCGCTATTTTCTTTGTTCTCAGAAATGCTTGGGTCGAGGGTGTCACTGTTAGTTACTGGTTGAGCAATTGAGAGATTCATGTCTGAGCAAATATCTTCTTCTGCAGGAGTTTGATCTGAACGAAATTTAGGACGATTCCGTACTTCTTGTTCGTTGTCTGAGGTTTGGGTAGATGCTGATGAAAGCCTTCTTCGGTTATCATTAACAAATATATGTCTTTGCGGTTTTGGTGGTGCGTTTGCATTGGAATCATGGAACTGACGTGTCGCTTGAACAGTCTTCTGGCTTGCCACTGTGCCAGCATCTCTCTTGAGAATCTTTGCCGGATTGAGTACGAAGTCTGGATGTTGAATAGCAGAAGCAGGACCTCTACGGCCAAGATCTCTTGCCTGGGCATAGTGACTGAAATATGCGTCAGATGGTGGTTCGAAAACTACCTTCTCCGAAAGCTGAAGCGAGCCTTGACGGGAAGAAGGACGACTGAGGTCTTGGTGACGAAATTCCATGGTGAAGTCGTGGATTTCCCTTTCCTCTGCCTTTCTTTTCAAAGATTCACGAGATTGCGATCGTGGGTTTGTCAAATGAGATTGAAGTCGGGCTGAAAAGTTGCTGGTTTCTTCCACAAACGTATTCGGAAATGTGCTACAATCATCCTGGCTTGGATAAGGCGTTTCCTTCTCCACTCTCCTGCCTGCAGCATCTGCATGTTGAATTGACTTTCTTGATTTTAGCCCTTTGAGCGTCAAGGGAGGCGGGGAGCCAAGAATTCCGGCTCCTCCTTGATCATTGCAAGAAGGGCGACTTTCAGCCACGTTCGAGGAACGGTTTTCAGACTGCTTAGACATTTTAGGTTTCAGAGAATCGGGACTCAGGGTGAACACAGCAGAAACGTTGCCTTCCAAAGTTCCGACTTGACGATTCCAGTACTTGCGATACTCCTGCTGTGATTGGCGAGGGTGGTGGTGATGAATGATTGGCTGGGAAGGCTGCGTATGCTGCACAAAACTTGGGTAAGGAACTGGAGCAGGCTTCGGCTCGCGGAGATCAAAACCACAGTGAAAACTGGACATCGGTAGGCGCGGGTTGTGGTTTTGTGGTTCAAATTGCGGTTGGACATTGACAGCGCTGAATCCGTTGGACGCAGCGAAAGCAGATCGGCGGGACATGCTTCCTTGGAACTGCAGAACATAGGCCATTTTAGAAAATCAAACGTGAACAAGGAACATTTTTACGGTAAATTTGATTCCGACTGCCCTTGTCGATTGTCGACAGCACACAATGGCACAATTATCAACTGATCAAGAGTAAAATGTTAGCCAACAAGAAATGTAAATTTAGTGCTTGACAGAATCGTGGTCAACCTCAAACAAGTAGGCCTACCCATCATATATTTAAAACCTGTTAGCAGCAAATAAATATTGGAAATATTACTGAGCCAGGTGTGGCACGTAAAAGTAGGCTATAGAGATGTTTATTTTAGGCTTATCGAGATCCGCTTTTATCTATTTATTCAATCCGTATGAGCTCATCAAACCCGTTTTCAAAGTATCAGTTTTAATCCCGTTTCAATAAATCATCTGGACTTTTGTGCAATTGAAAGGTCTCGTGCATTTGGAGGGTTGTTAATCTGTTTGAATGACAGAACTGCGAAGAAGAGGAACAACAAAACAAAGAACAACATACCCGCACAGCCGGAAGCGGAAGTGGTGGCGGTGGCCGAGTCAGATCAATTTCGTATGGCACGAATCTTTGATCTACACATTGAAGGTGCTTCCTGCGCTGCACTTCTTCCAGCAACCCAAGCTGGCAGTCTCCGGAGAAACGCCGGGTCACGAGGTCACCTTGATACGCTTGAAACGAGGCGGCAGGACTAATGCCTGGCATGTCCATCAGATCTCCGCAGCTCGAGAAAGGACGGGGATTGACTTGGTGCTGCCCGTGGAAAAGTGGCCTGTGAAATCCTGTTTCATGCGCTGAGAGGAGGTGGTTGTGGTGGTATGGGCAGCTGCCAGGGGCTGGAGACGCCCTGACGGGCTCAGCCATGGCTGGCAGATGGCCCCACAGGGTCCTACTGTTTTGGAGACACTAGAATGAACTGAAACAGACGGTATTGTGCAGACATGTAGAACATACTGGAGCCAGCCTGGTCTTTTTGGGAGGTAGGTAACATTATACATTCACAGAATGGCGATGTCGAAAATTATGAACCAAAACAAGCTTTCTAAGTAGCTATTCCCTCAACCCACTCACAGTTTAACACAATGTTTTATTCCACTTCGTCCAGATCTTCAGTCCACAGGAGCCTAAAACGTATTTTTCCATTAATACACAATGGAACATTTCATTGTAATCATCATCATCATCATAATCATCATCATCATCATCATCAGCAGCAGCAGCAGCAGCAGCAACAGGTTTGAAAGTGTTGTATTAGTTTATAGGAGGTCCACCACGATGACGACGATGATCAACAACAGCGACAACAGCATCAAAGGTAATCAGGATGACGATAACATCATCAAATACAAACAATGGCAACAACAGCTGCAGCCACGTGGATATTAACAGTAAGGTTACAGCACATTTATACTATTTGTAGTATTTGTCACCAATCCAATGCCCACTTGTATGCGCACAATTGTTGAATTTGTAACAATAAACGAGTTTTATTCTCACTGTCAATTGTTATTGTGATGTATATTTGTGTTGACTGTTTTTACACCACAACCTAATTTTTTGGAAAAAATAATAAAGTTATCTTATCTACTAACAGCAAAAACGATTACACAAACAGCAGCGACAACAACAACCCCACCAAAGCAACCAAATCCATCAACAACCCAAAACTGTAGCTAAATAAAACATACACACAAGACAATTTTCCTACCCATAAATTGAAATGAACAGAGATAATCTACATTTCTATGCTGAAGTATAATTATGCCCGAGGATAGTCCAAAGGACCATCAGTCTACATTCCAAGGTAAGGCTGCTGCGCTCCCTTGGCATCTGCATCTTTCTATATGCTTGCGAAACATGGACCCTCACAGCAGATCTCCAACGAAGAATACAAAGCATGGAGATGAGGTGCTACAGAAGACTTTTGGGCATTTCCTATACCCAGCACATCACCAACGACGAAGTCCGACAGACCATCACACAAGCCAAGCATTGGACAACACGATGACCTGCTCACAGTGGTACAAAAACGGAAACTCCGATGGTATGGCCACGTCACCAGGTCATCAGGTCTTGCAAAGACCATCCTGCAAGGCACAGTGCAAGGAGGTAGAAGAAGAGGGAGACCGAAAAAGAGGTGGGAGAACAACATTCGAGAATGGACTGGTTTGACACTGAGCGAAACAATCAGGGTTGCTGAGGACAGGGAAAGATGGAGTACGCTGGTTAAACGATCATCTGTGGTGTCCTTACGACCTCCGAGTTACGGGATAGGATAGGACATGTGGGAGAATAAAGGCCAAGCAAAACAATTAAAGGGACCCACTATCACCAAGCCTCCTCGACAGATCCTTTTAACATTCACAGTGAGTGTTGCCCCCCCCCCCCCCCCCCCCTTTGGAAAAAAGGCTAACAACAAAAAATAACTGTCTAAGGTATACTCATTTTTTAAACGAATAAATTCCGCAGTGTTTGTGCCTATTAATAGCAACAGCCGTTGACAACATTCTGGAGCTAAAAATAGCAGCTATCAAACAAAGCCTGTACGAGACAAAACCCGTTAAAATTTTTTTGTTCCTAAGGTTTTTCGTTGTAGGTTGATAAAATAGACCCTACCCTACCCCAGACACCAAAGACGCACTCTTCACGCCGCGTGGGTCACTCAGAAACAGGGTCCAAGGTCACAAGGCTATGGTATCGATGTACCGTTAAAACATGGGAAATCATTCCCTGTCGAAACCAAAATGGAAAATTCAGACGTTAGCGGTTGGCTTGAGCAAGGAAAGCCCACTTTATCATTGTTTAATGTAATAACAATGCGAATTTGAGGGTAAACTGTTTTCGCGAAAAAGTAAACAAAGCCTTTGTATTGGGGTCTTTTAAAATAAAACGAACCCCGTTACAATTGTTTCCATTAAAAATAAATTTATTTAGTCGTTTTTATATAGCGCTTTTCCAGCTATAGGCGCTGGTCAATACAAGATCTAACTCAAGCCGCCGAAGGTGCCCACTTGCAGCATTTGGGCACATAGTCTGGCACCCAGACGATTGGGCACACTGCTGGGCGACCGGGGATGAGGGAGAAGGGACATTACATTACATTATGATTGCTTTAGGTCCAGCGGACTCTTCCGAGCCAAATCAGGACCGGACAACCCCCAATCCGCATAAAAGATATGCTGAAACAACCCTAGTGGAAAAACTGAATGCCCTCCACCAGCCAGTCACTTTACAATAAAGACATCCCACGCAGGGGACGCTGAGGCTGCACTCTAATTTATCGAACCCCCGTTTACAAAAACAAAATAGAATACAAACATCATTAAGCCTATAAATTATCAACAAAACATATACATATAAAATGCCTACATTGCTAAATAATAACATCATAGGAAGCCCTAGTGACCACCTGGCAGAAAGCGTCCAATATTCCCAAGCTGATCCAACAGACCTCATACACAAACAAGGAGCCTTGTCTCGGAAGAGTTTTCAAGAAAAAAGGTAGGAGACTGGTCTAGCGAAGAAGAAGATAGTATAGCAGATTGATAGAACAGAGCAGGAATGAGAAAGACAGCGACAGTGGGAATTTAAAGCACTAAATTTCCAGAAAGTGGGGATACCCCGGCACCCCAACGGGGGTCCGCCGAAGGTGCCCACTTGCATCCTTTGGGCGCATAGTCTGGCCGCCCAGACGATTGGGCACACTCCTGGGCGACCGGGGATGAGGGAGAAGGGATCTAGTACTTGCTGGGGGCATTTGTGTGGCCGGCACTCATCCGTCTAGGACTCTGATGAGTGTCAGTCCCTGCGATGGAATCCGTGCGTGCACGGACAAGACCTCGGTTTTAATTCTCATCCGAAGAAGTACACCGACCTTTCAGTTTTAAAAGAATATAATAAGTCGATCCGCCTCTCTGATATTATACAGATCAACAACGATCATTACAAGTTGATCCTGGACAGGGTTAGAAAATTAACCTTTTACAAGGGTGCCCTTTGGGTGCCTTACTTTAAAATTGTGGGTGCCCACACAAAAATGTGTGAGGTGCCCAA
Organism: Oncomelania hupensis; assembly: GCA_036898135.1. Taxonomy (NCBI): domain Eukaryota; kingdom Metazoa; phylum Mollusca; class Gastropoda; order Littorinimorpha; family Pomatiopsidae; genus Oncomelania; species Oncomelania hupensis. The sequence goes on along the minus strand of CM072512.1, from coordinate 46,819,715 downwards.
AGACAAATAACTTGAAATACACGAGTGACCTAGGAGATTCCTCCCTGTTAAAGTTAACCAAACAGTGACAAAATGACAACAAAAAGGAAATAAAACTAATGTGTTTTTGGTTGTACTCCAACAAAACTGGTTTTCTTTTTACACTTGAAGCAGAAAAAAATATCAGAATAACACGCGAGATAGCAACTTACTCCCTGATTGGTAATTGAATAATTACTTGCCAATGAGAAAGCTCGTCTTTCATGCGTAAAGGGAGACTATTCCTCACCCATCGGAACCAAAAGCGAATGGAGAAAATAAGAATGCGATGTGCAATGGATCGCGGAATATTTATGTTGCTTTCACTCTGAAGTTTTCCTCCGATCTTTAATTACGATGTTGACTATTCGAAGGGAGCTTCAATGAGTTAACTTTATTTTAGGATTTATTATTTAGCAATGTAGGCATTTTATAATGATGTATTTTGTAAATATTTTATAATATTTATATTCTATTTTGTTTTTGTAAACGGGGGTCCGAGAAATTAGAGTATAGCCTCAGCGTCCCGTGCATGGGATGCCTTTATTTGCTGGTGGAGTGCCTTCAGTGTTACCATTAGGGTTGTTTCAGCAGATCTTTTTTTGCGGATGAAGGGTGAGCGCCCTCCTTCAACCAAGTTGTGGTCCTGAGTCGGCTCATTGCAGTTCTCTGGACCCTATAAACAATAACTAACTAAAATTACCTGGGATGGTTATCCTCGTCTGCCCTATCTCCTTTTTACGTTAAACATCATTGTTCTTTCATTGTTTAGAATGGCTATGGCTATTATTGTAAGAAGATGAACAACAAAAAACAAGAAGAACAAAAAAGAAATACAAAAATAAAAAAAGAGAAAAAATAACTAAATAAATATACAAATAAAGAAAATATGTATTTTAACTAACCTGAATGGAAAAAAATAAAAAGATGAAAGCCGTAGTTTACAGTCGCTCCTTTTGTTGTTCCAAGAAAACTTCCTTATCTTTCCATGACGTCCAGCGCACACAAAGCATACTGCTGGTCTCATGGATCAAGGATCAAATGAGTCGATCTTTTTAATTGTCGAAATTTCAATTTAAACGGGTGATTACAACTCTTGCATATTTGGGCATATTGTGAAGACTGGCGTTCTTTGTCAAACGTGTTTTTTTTTGTGTGTTTTTTTTTCTTTTCTGGCATTAGTGAGTGAGGTTCACGTTGATTGATCATGTCTTAGTGAGTTCCCAGTTCAGTTATATCCAGAAACTTCAACTTACAACTGTTTAGTGCTGCGTGATTTCTTGTCTTATCAACTGTTGATTGGAAGCAGAATATAAAGAGACTGACCCCGTTTAGTTTCAACAGAACTTGAAAGAGTGAGTTTATTGCAATCAATTATGATCTGCTAGAACGAAGCTAAGAACGAAAGCGGTTGTTTCAAAATGGAGGAATTTAACAGAAAATTAACCAAAACGAAAAATTGAGGGAAAATGGAAAATAGTAGATTAGCAACTGACAATGGGAAGTAAACAAGCACTGAGGAAACTAAAGTATTTCTCGAAAAAATAGTAGTTGTCTCCCTTTGAAAGCCCTTTGAAAAATAGTCTTCTCTGTGCGTGTGAGTGTGTTCGCGTGTGTGTGCGGGTGAGTGCGCGCGCGCGTTTGTGTGTGTGTGTGTGTAGGTGTGTGTGAGTGTGTGTGTGTGTGTATGACTCACTATAGTTAACAATGGTTCCTGTCTCCCAATGCATAAGACAAGGCATGGAATTCTGACTCATCCACTCTGATTCAAAAAGGGATGTGCTGGGGATGTTTCTGGGATAAAATAACACCCACCCCCCAAATCCCACCCCCTAAATCCGACCACCAGCATCCCACCTAACTCCCTAATTATAAGTCCAAGAGTTAATGTTCATATAATACAACGTTCAGTATCTGCATAATTATATAACCTAACTATATTCGAAAGCAATACTTGGAACAATATGAAAATAACTACAAATTATGAAAACAAATTTGAATCCAGTATCAGGAAAAAAAAAAGTGCGTTCTAACTATAAAACGTAGCTGCAATTGCTATAGCTTTAAAAAAAATCAAAACAAACAAACATGAAAACGTTATTAAAGGGACAAAAGGACGCACGTACATTTTAGCGTCACAAATCCTTTTCAAATCACAGTGAGTGTTGCGCAACCGAAAAAAGTAAGCAAATACCCCCCTCGTCCCCCTTTACCAAAAAAAAAAAAAACCATCAAAAGTGCGGTTTTTGATACAAATCTAAATAGTCATTTGATCATATGTCTATTGATAGCATCAAGGATGATCTTAAAAGTAGCACAGCAACGAAAGTAAATATAGTGGGCACAGTTGTTTGTTTACTTAACAAGGAAGGGACGCCTACAATTCAAAGCTTAGCGGTCGGTGGTGAGCAAAGATGGCCCATTATATCATCATTTAATGTGACAACATCGCAATTGCCCAAGTAAACTCACACAGTTACATCTACACACAAAACAAACAAATATCCAAACACACATCCTTGACAAACTGGTCCCTTTAAGTTAAGTGGCCGATTATCATTTGCGAGCGAGCAGGAAAAAATCTGCCTTGTAAAATTATTGTTTTGGTCAGACAAAGGATCATAACTCGCGATTGGCTAAATAAGAAGACATAAGACATATGAGAAATTATATTCCTCCAAAGGAATACTTCGGGGAAAAAAAATTATGGCGAGGACAGACTGCTAGGATTAGTTCGGCCTATCAATGCCTAGAACAGACGCTCGTATCTGGTCCTATTTATAGAACGCGCCCCTCTCAGTACTAGGATAGGACCACAGAGTAAGAATATACAGAGAGCGCACTACAGTCAAAACGCGAGGTCACTGAGAAGGAGTGCTTTCCCCTGTTTGCAAGATGGAAGCATCCAAGAGGAAACGTTCTAGGTCCGGTCGCTTTTGCAGCGCAATAGGCTGCACAAACGCCTTCTACAAGGAGAATTGCAAGGGAAAGTCATTTTTCACGTTTCCGCAAGACGAGATGAGGTATGCAAGAATTTGCTTTACAGCTCTGCATAAATTAATCTTCATTTGTTTGCTAGTCCAGTGACTGAGAGTCAGACACTGAGACAGAGTTGTTACGTTATGATTGATTGAAAGGATGCACGGAACAGTACATCAATGAATGATTTAATAACTTAGTGATATGAACTATGAAGGTAGAAAAACATCATTCATTCCTGTTCTCGTTAGGTAAATGCATACTTACTAACTTGAACAGGTGTGTGTGTGTGTGTGTGTGTGTGTGTGTGTGTGTGTGTGTGTGTGTGTGTACTGTTTGGGTGAATACATGCTACTTTTGTGTGCTTGTTTGTGTACACTAACACTGTAGTAACAGGGGTTTGGTGGGGGTGGGGGAGATTATTATTATTAAAATTGTTGATAAAATATACAGTAATTGTTTCATAATTTATTTCAACCAGTTGTTCATTTTTTTAGAGACAGTAAATTAGATAAAAAGTTGAATTAATGCTGCATTGTTTGACACGTTGGTGTCAAGGGTCTCCCGCAGCTAAGATTAGTCATTCAACAAGTATGATTGTGGGTGATTACTGGAAGACAAGACAATAAAGATAGCTTTTGAACCAAGCTGAAAAAGCAGGAGTAGCCCTCCCCCCCCCCCCTTTTTTTCCTCTAAAGCTCAATAGTCAATCTTTTATTGAATTTCTTTTCACACTTAGGTGATATTGGACAAAATTATTATTATTATTATTTTTAATGAAGTATAATATTAATGGGGAATATATTATAGTATTTATATTTTAGTTTTTACTTTGAGTTTGAACATAAACAAATGAAGTGAGAATTATAAAAGTTTGGCAACTGGACAGTTAAGCAAACAAGTAATAATGTTAACTTCTTAATCTATTATTGTGTTTAGTATTTTTGTTTTTTATGTCTCTTTTTCCAGCTGTTGCTTAGTTTCTGTTTTAGTCTGCAAACATGACTGGATTGACAGGTATATAGAATGATTTTTTTTGTTACAGATGTGCTGCATGGGTGCAGCGCATAAGGAGAGAAGACTTGAGAGGAAAGTCAGCCCAACAGCTGCGGCGTTCAGGGGTGTGTTTATGTAGTGACCATTTTGAAAAAAAACAGTTTTTGTATCCAGATAGGACCAACAAGTTGGCCTGGAATGCTCTTCCGACACTGTTCCAGAATCTTCCAAACCCTCCTCCTGTAATAGAATGCCTGAGAAAACCACCAAAGACTCGCAAGGTAATTATTATAATTGTGTAATTTAAAAAAAAAAATTTTTTTATAAGAATAAGAAGAATTTGTTTTGTCGGAGTTTTTGATGTCGGTCATAAATTTACAGACATTGCAGACAATGTACAAGATGTCGGGTAACGATCATAGTCATCACTACTGCTAAAAATGTATTATCACTGTTGTCTTGTTTTAAAATTTATAAGAAAACAATGGGCATGAAAAATATGCAGTCCTATTGGTTATACACTCTTACAACAGCTACAAGTACAATGGGTGAATGTATCCCTCATCCATTCATTGTATACATACATTATATAAGATACGTTTATTAGTTTTGAATCTCAATTAAAAGAGAAAAAAGGCATACTTCTTATAATGCGGGGCTGTGCTGCTTGCGCAGCATAAAATCAATATTTATGACTTGCTGTTTATACCAGCTGCATTTTGGATAATTTTAATGCAAAAAACATATGATGAAGGAAATTTTGAAGTCCATGATCCACTGAAGTCCATGATCCACTGAAAGTCCATGATCCACTGTGACTGGGTGAGTTACTATGTCTGTATATCCCATCTCCCACTACATAACTGAGACCTTTTCTACATTCATACATATTGATTTTATGTGTGTAGGTGCCTGACCAACCTGTGGAATATGTCCAACCCAGAAAAAAACAGCGAATCCTATACACAGAAGGTATGTATATTTTTGTGTCACCGACTGTCATTCAAGGATTATACATTTTCTGGAGCAGTAATCACATTTGTGTGTGTGTAAAATTGCTGTTAACTGTGCATTGCATGCAAGCATACACACACATGAGCCCATGCATACAATGCATACACACATACACACACAGGTGCAAGTGAAACATAGAAAGAGAGAGAGAGAGAGAGAGAGAGAGAGTGCAACATGGCTGATAATAATGTGCATTTATTGTGTTTCTTCATACTGTCAGTGAGACACACTACCATTGGCCTATCTACTGAGGATCCAGTGCCAGTATCAGCTTGTGAGGAAGGTATGCAAGGTAGGCGGAATAACTAAAGCCGTTGTTGATTGTCATACATTTCGAGTAGTGTATTTAATAGAAACTTGGACAGAATTATCTGAAAGATGTTGGATTGTTCGAAAATTCCAGAATATGTCTTAGTATCTTCCATATATGACTTTGACCAGTATATGCGTGTACGCGCGTTGTATACTTAATCTAGATGTGTACACCAATAAAATGGGCACAAGTAAGACGCAACAGATCTTGAGCACTGTGGCAAGATAGTGTAGATTTGAGCACTGGCTTGTGCTTGGCTCAGTTATATTGCCAATGTTTCACCCCAGCGGCTCTTTCTCACATGCACTAAACAAGCACCACACACAGTATTTGTTTTCTGATCTGTGTTGACATGGCCAAGGTGATAATGGTCATCAATTGGTTTTATGTTTGCAGAACAGGAAGGCTGTATTCCACAACTGTCACCAAGGAAGCGAAAACTGAAGGCTTGTAGAAATAAGCTGTACAGGTTACAGAAAAAGCTTAAGACACCCATTAAGAAACAGACAAAGCAGCAAAGTATGGCACAGAAACGCAAGCAGATATTAACTGATATATCTGAGTTTGTAAGCGGTTCCCTGCTTCATTTTATTAAAACTCAGCTTACCATGGTCACAAAGAAGAAGACAGGACGGAGATGGGATGTGCATGACAAGAGAATTGCTCTTGCAATCTTTCACGCAAGTCCAAAAGCCTACAGACTTCTTCAAAGATTGTTTTTGTTGCCTTCAGTTGCAACTCTGCGACGAGTCATGCAGTCCATACAAGTTTACCCTGGATTTAATAGAAACATTTTGCAAGCGTTAGCAGGAAAAGTGCAGTCAATGCCTGCTGGCTCAAAATGTTGTGTGTTATCATTCGACGAAATGGCAATTAAAGAAAATGTGACTTACAATGTTGAGAACGACTGTGTTGAAGGTTTGGAAAATTTTGGGAGCATAGGCAGGTCAATGTATGTTGCAAACCATGCAACGGTTTTTATGGTTAGAGGCCTCGCCCAAAATTGGAAGCAGGCAGTTGGGTATTTTGTTTCAAGTGGGCCCATTGCTAGCAAAGTTCTGCACAGTCTTCTTCTAGATTGTTTGGACCAACTGGGATCGTGTGGACTTGATGTCAAAATGGTTATTGCTGATCAGGGTTCCAATAATCGTTCAATGTTTGACAAATTCCTGAAGGTCACAGAAAGCCATCCGTTCTTTCTCCACAGAGGGAAAAAGGTGTATGTCATGTATGATCCACCTCACCTCCTCAAGAACATACGTAACAATCTGAAGAGGCATGGTTTCATTGTCAATGGTAATGAGATCAAGTGGTCCTACATAGAAGAATTCTATAACTTTGATTCCACAAACTGCATCCGTTTGGCGCCTCGCCTAACAAAAAAACATATTTTCTTGCCACCATTTGCTGCTTTGCGGGTGAAATTTGCAACACAGGTATTGTCAAGGAGTGTCGCAGCAGGGATTTCAACTCTTGTTGGACTGCATGTTATGAATGAGGACGCGTTGCACACAGCAAAATTTGTACTGAAATTTGATGAGCTCTTCAATGCGTTTAACAGTGTCAGTTTGCGATCTCCACAGGTTATGGGTCATGCTCTGTCAGCATCATCTGGGCATGAACAGTTTTTGCAGGAGACCCTGTTGTGGCTGGATACAGTTCAGCCTTTGACACCACGCGCCAAACTGCCATGCTTGTCAGGATGGAAAATGGCCATAAGAGCTTTGCTAGCCCTGTGGGACGAGCTGAACACATTTCAAGGTTTCAAGTTTCTACTGACAAATAGACTTAACCAAGACTGTGTAGAAAATCTGTTTTCCATTATCAGATACAAAGGTGGCTACAGCGATAATCCTAGTGCAGCTAAGTTTCGTGCCCTCATTCGCCAGGCAATGGTCGATCAGTTTTTTTTAAAGAGTGCATCAAGCAACTGCATCGAAGATGGTGACAGATGGTTGCTGACCTTGACAGGTGTTGTAGAAAATCAGGATATGCTAATGGATACCACACCCCCTGTAATACCTGCAGTAGTTGGTGGCAGTTTGGATGGGGATGACACAGACTTTGTCTGTCAGCTTGCAATTCCTGCACCATGCCAAAGCCAGGTTCAAAACGTGAAGGACAATATCCTGCTGTACATTTCTGGTTACATTGCCAAAAAGGTATCAAACAAGTCCATTTGCGCTGAGTGCAAAAGCGCACTTGCTGGTTCTTGCAGCATTTCAGAAACTACAACATTTTTTCGCCAGAAACTGGTTCAGGGTTTGTCTACAGGGCTCATGTTTCCAAGTGATGCTCTTCAAACTGCTGTGAAGCTGTTAGAAGAAACATTTGTGCAGAACATTTGTAAGGTCTTGTACATGGACAAAGTGAAAGCACGCCTGCTAGCATTGTTTAATAATGCTAATCTCACAGTTTCATGTCAGCAGGGTAAGTGTGCAGTTCTAGAGCATGTACAGAATCTTTTTATCAACATTCGCCTGCATTTTTTCCTCGAAGACATGAGCAAATCTTTTTCTGAAATCAAGCAGAAAAGAAACAGGAAAGTTATGAAAGTAAACAACTTGTAAATATTCATTTGAGGATGGACTTAATATCTGCAGTCAGTAAAAAAAACACACCCAAAAACTCTTAAACTTATATACTATTTATTTCACTGTTATGTTTGTTCTGAAATTGACAGTTCCTTCATCTTTGTTAACTTAATCATCATCATCATCTTCATCATCAGTAGCAGCTACCATTATTGTTAATGTCACCTTAGGGTTATTACCATATCCATCTGTCATTGATCATATAATTTATCATCATCATTGGAATTATTTGCAACATCACCAGCATACTCATCATCAAAATCTATGAGTACTAACTACAGATGATTTTATGTTTTGTTAGTGTAGAAGTTATACAGCGTGTGTAATTTGTGATGATTACCTGTACTCATAAGTTCATAACTGTTACTGTCATCATTTGTGATGATTACCTGTACTCATAACTGTTACTGTCATCACTGCTGTCAAAGTCATCGTGTGTTGTTAAACCACCACCGCTAGCATCATATTAACATTCATATAAATGTAAAATCAGTATTTAGTAATCAAGTTTTTTTTTTTAAATTATAAACCACCCCCCCCCCCCCCCCACCGCCCTCCGTGGGTATGCGGGGGGCGTTTCTGTATAAATAGTATCCCCACTTTGTGGAAATTTAGTGCTTTAAATTCCCACTGTTTCTGTCATTCTCATTAATTTTGTTATTTCTCTTCCTTAATCTGTTCTTTCAATCTACTATCCCTCTTCTAACCCTATAAGCAATGAGTAACTAACTAACTAACTTCGCTAGACCTGTCATCTACCTGTTTTCCTAAAAACTCTCCCAAAAACTCCCCATTTGTGTATGAGGTCTGTTGGGTCAGCTTCGTGGTATTGGACGCTTCTGCCAAATGGTCACTAGGGCTTTCTATGAAATTATTATTTAGCAATGTAGGCATTTTATATGTATGTGTTTTGTTAATAATAATAATAATAATAATAATAATAATAATAATAATAATAATAATTTTCTAAAAATAATAATAATAATAATAATTATTATTATTATTATTATTATTATTATTATTATATTATTATTATTATTATTATTATTATTATTATTATTATTATTATTATTATTATGTGTTTTGTTATTATTTTGTACTGATGTTTATATTCTATTTTGTTTTTGTAACCGGGAGTTCGATTAAATTAGAGTATAGCCTCAGCGTGTCTTGCGTAGGAAACCTTTATTGTAAAGTGACTGGCTGGTGGTGGGCCTTCAATGTTACCGTTAGGGTTGTTTCTGCAGATCTTTCATACGGATGGGGGGTGAGTCCTCTTTCACACAAGCTGAGGTCCTGATTCGGCTTTTTGCAGTCCGCTGGGCCCTTATAAGCAATGACTAACTAACTAACTTTCTAAAATTCTAATATCATGCAATGAAAAACTGTATTGCTCAGTAATAATTTATTGTATTTTATCCCACGGGGAAATTTCATAGTGTATCATTGAAAGTAAATATAACAAAACAACACATGTCAGCAACACACACACACACACAAACACACACACACATGCTAAATTTGCAAATGTCTGATCAATAAATGTGTGTGTTCCTGATGATTTGGCTTTTGAGAGTTGTGTGAATCTGAATTAATGCTAGAAATACTCATCACTACTACCACCACCAAAAGTACCATCAATGATACTTCAATGATGATGATGGTGGTGGCGATGATGGTAATTAATTTTGTTGGTGGTGGTGATGATGGTAATTTGTTGGTGGTGGTGATGATGGTAATAATAATAACAAATATTATTAATAGTATAATTAATAATAATATAATACAGTACAATAATAATATAACATAAAATATATAATAAATTAAATATAATAACCTGATAATAATAAAATAATATGCATAGAATAAACAAAACAAATACAATAATATATAAGTATAATATATTCTATTATAACATGATAATAATAATACAATATTAAAAATATAAATAAAGAATAATAAACATAAAATCATACATAAATTCATAATGAAGTATAATAATATTAATATCTTAAACATTACATTTAAAAGAAAACCAAATTTACAGGGAAAGTCCATTAAGTTCAATATTTCTAATAATAATAATTTTAATAAATATAAGTAGTAAAGAATAAATTATATCAATAATGATAATAATCCTCCCGGAAAACGCAAAAACATTAAAATTCTGTGCACAAATCAACTGCCTGTGTGTAGCCCATCCCTCTTTAGAACAAGGGAAATAACCACGGCGGGTGACATCGCTTTTACAAGTAAGAGTTATGAAGAAGTGAGCTCTCTGTATATTCTTACTCTGTGATAGGACGTCCTCTATAGAGAGGACGCTTTCGTATCCAGCAGATACGAGCGCCTGTGGTGCCGACAGACGGTCTCCCCGCATAAGAATTGATCGACAAGGGCCCTGGTGCTCCAAAGCATGGCCCGCCCGCAAGTAGGCCTGGCCATTCTATTTTCAAGAACTCTCAGCAGGATAAAAGAGACCAATCATCGAATATATTCTGTTCTCTGGGTTTTGTCTTTCAATAGTATACGTACAACGCTCGATGGTTAAATTGTGTACTTAGATCGAAGAATTCTGCACTGATGTTAATAAACCTAATCTGCATAGTGCATAGCTGAGACTGGCGGAGGCTTGGAACTTTGGAACTTTGTCCTTTTATTAAGCTTACGCTCGCTTCTATTGGGCCACGCAGTATATCAGACGCTGGAGAGTGGAACCCCAGTCAAGTTTTCTGTGTTAATCATCAATCAGTTGTACTATACAGTCTCTCAAAGACTGGGACAGGGGGTGTAGTTGACTCATCGACCTGCAAAACAGTCCGTGACACACTGAATTAGCATCAGTGCTCGAGGGGTTTCATTGACCGGAAACCGCTAGACTTTGACGCCAGCCTACACACCAGGTATAGTAGAAGTGCGAGGTGTCGTGCGCCTGTGGTTTATCCCATTATTGACAGCTTGTAGAGTAAGCAGTTCCCGTGCGCGTACTACATCTGTTACTCCGTGGATGCAGTCTTCAGTAGTTGATGTATCTGTGTGGTGCGTGTTGCATCATCGTCTTGTTAGAAAACAGCAGACAAGCGGCGGCTTCTCTCAAATTTAATTGTGTATGTTTTAGGCCTGCTCGAGGAAAAGGAGTAAGACAGACATAGAAGTGACCACTAGCAGCGATTGATACATTAATCCAAATTCAGTCTTTTTTCTTTTTTTTTGAAGAACAGGACGATGAAGGAGAACCATACAAACACAAATTGAACCAACGTTTCTCGATCGATCTCGAAATTGTCTGCTGCAACAACTTCCAGGAAATTGATTGGTGCTGATGTAGACCTACATTAGGAGAAGAAGAAGATATGCAGCCTAGAGAAGAGAGGACAACAATCAACAAATTGATTATCGATAGTTGGAAGAAGAAAAGAGAAGAAGGAGAAAGGTAGACAAGAAGTAGAAGAACTAGAAGGTGAAACAGGAATGCTAGACACTACTAGAGAAATGACACGAACTGCCAACAAATTGATCCGACCCTGAATCATTGGAAAAAGAAGAAGAAAAAAAGTAAAAGAATGCAAACAGATTTTAAAAAAAAATTTAAAAGAAGAAGAAGAAAATTGGTCGAGGACGAAGGAGACCGAATTGACAACTTCGGTGGAAGCGAGTGCTCAAATCGTGATCTCTTTCGAGTGGCAGGAATAACGACGCTTAACGCCCTATTGCGTTAGCGTTAAGGACGAATTACCACGTCGCCCCTTGACAACACAGGCGCTTGTATCTGGACACGCGAGCGCCTATGCCTGTGACGCGTCTCCCTTTGGTTATCTATATTCTCCCTTTGGTTAACTATCTATATATAACAAAGGGAGACGCGTCACAGGCACAGGCGCTCGCGTGTCCAGATACAAGCGCCTGTGCTTGAGAACAATGATGATTATCATCATATCAAAAACACTACCTTGATCGTGTGTGTTGTCGTTCGAGTGACAGGCGACCGTCAAACGCTATTTATAGCGTGTTTCTGGGATGCTTGTGCTACTCTTCTGCTTGAGGAAGTGAAGGAACGAAGTTGTGATTAATCATGATGATGTGGATGGAATTCAAGAAATACTACACGCAAACGTTTTGTCTCTGTGAATTAGGGTGTGATTTCATTTTCTTGACAACGTAAACTGGATTTTATCATGTGCAATTAAGTGACTCTATAATGGCCGAGAGGATACTAAACGGCAAAAGTAACGACGGGTGTTTCAGCGCCATCAAAACTGGTAAGGACTGTTTTCAGATTTTTCTCCGTAGCAAATAATTTTATTTGTATCGAATTAAGTTTCAAGTTTGATGTTGACAAATACAAATTTTGCAATTAAAATGTAAACTGTATTTATTTAAAGCCATTAAAAAATTGTTTAAACAACAAAAAAAAGCTTTTGATTTGTATTGATCTGATGTTTTTTTCTCAGAAAAAAATGATGAAACTCAGAGGCTATAACGTGTACTAGATAGCAGTGACAATTGGAAAAGATAAGATTTTTTTTTAAAATTAGGTGAATTACAGTTTTACGTAACCGGTGCTACAAATTGTTAGTTCCCGAACGAAAACTGGTTAGCCGTGTATTGTTGGTGTTATCAGAAGTTTACGAATGCGGGTTTAAATGTCAGAGCAAGTTGTGAACATATGTTGTAAGGCGCTTAAAAAAAAGATATTATAATTAAAAAAAAAATTGTTGTGAAGAAACCCTCAATCATTTTTCGTTTTTTGACGTATCTTACAATTTCAAGAAAATAAGCATGAGTAAAAATGAACAATGATATTATTATTCTGAAATTATTTGAGCTGAAACGATTAATTGCTGCATCAAACAAAGGCAGTGATATTTTGACACATTATTAATATTTGGGTAGCACTTATTTAAGCCTTGTGCTTTTGTGCGCCCTGATGTTTTGCCTTGTATTAAAATCTGGTTTGTTTGTTGAATAAATTTATGTTAAAACAAACAAAGGCATTTGCAAAATATTTGGAATACTGCTGTGTAGTGGTTGTTGTCCCCCTTTGCATGGAAGTTGCACCTGGCGAAGTCAGTCGAGGTCACAGCAGACGACACGTGCGTCTGAGAAGAATAACGCAGGATAAAGGTATTGTGAATGCATATCGCGCTTAAGTGGGTTGATTTGAATTTGTTGAACAAAGAACGACGACCATTTCCAACAAAAAAAAAGTATGCCTGTCCCAACACCTTTTTCCTTTTGTATCTTTTGTATTGATCCTGCGTTTTTTTTTTTTTTTTTTTTTTTTACCGTAGTCCTTCAGGTTTTTTAGTTTGAATGGATTATTGTATCGATTTTTTGTTCAACCTGGTCAGCCGAGTTTTATGAGACGACTAGAGCGAAAGAACTTGCATTTGTGTTTCCTTTCAAAGTTGTGTGTGATAGTAGAGTGAATGCCAAGGGGGTGGAGCTGATAGCGGAGTGTGTGTGTGTGAGTGCGCGCGCGCGCGCGCGAGCGAGAGGGACATTACATTACATTACAGTTTATTTATTTATTTAATCGTTCTTATATAGCGCTTTTCCAGCTCAAGAGCTGCTCAAGGCGCTGGCCGATACAGGATCTAACTCAAGCCGCCTGAGATGCCCACCCGCAGCCTTTGGGCGCATGGTCTGACGCCCGGACAACTGAGCACAATCCTGGGCAGCCAGGGATGGGGGAGAAGGATCTAGGTGCATGCTGGGTGTGTTCTTGTCACCGGCACTCACCCGTCTAGGACATGAGCGTCAGGATCTTTAAAGTCCGTTATGATGGAATGTATGCGACACACACTAGTTAGACCTCGGTTTATACTCTCATCCGAAGGAGTAGGAAAACAGGAGTAAAATGTCTTTCCCAGGGACACAACACAATGGCCCGGCCAGGGCTCGAACCCGGGACCTTCAGATCCTCAAGCCGAAGCACTACCATTAGACCACAGTGCCTCCTACATTACATTACATTATTATTGCTTTAGGTCCAGCGGACTCTTCCGAGCCAAATCAGGACCGGACAACCCCTGATCCGCATAAAAGATCTGCTGAAACAACCCTAGTGGTAAAACTGAAAGTTCTCCACCAGCCAGTCACTTTACAATAAAGACATCCCACGCAGGGGACGCTGAGGCTGCACTCTAATTTATTGAACCCCCGTTTACAAAAACAAAATAGAATACAAACATCATTATACATTATTAACAAAACACATACATATTAAATGCCTACATTGCTAAATAATAACATCATAGGAAGCCCTAGTGACCACCTGGCAGAAAGCGTCCAATATTCCCAAGCTGATCCAACAGACCTCATACACAAATAAGGAGTCTTGTCCCGGAAGAGTTTTCAAGAAAAAAGGTAGGTGACTGGTCTAGCGAAGAAGAAGATAGTATAGCAGATTTATAGAACAGAGCAGGAATGAGAAAGAGCAAATGAGAAAGACAGCGATAGTGGGAATTTAAAGCTCTAAATTTCCAGAAAGTGGGGATACTTTATACTGAAACCCCCGGCACCCCAACGTGGGTAGCGAGAGAGAGAGAGAATGATCTAAAACCTGCAATGGAAAGGGACGTAATCGTTCCGTGTTACTAATAATAAAAGCTACACAATTTTGTTACTTCCCTTGCACTATTATTGCCTTTAGAAGCTTTGTCCAAATTGTAAGTTTCCAAAGAGGGGATCTACATTTCATTTTCTATCTGCTAAATAAATAGTCTAAGTTGATAGGTGTCGATAGGTGATCAGTGATAATGGTAATTAAGACATGTTCTGTGTAATTCACATATTCACCTGCTAGCGCCAAAACCTGATAATTACAAATATCATAGGAAACTTCAGCAAACTATTTTGTGATTGGCTGGATAGAAGTGGCCAGCGCTTTGAGAAGCTCTCTGAACTTAAAAGTGCGCTATATAAGAGTAATACCTTTTTTTTACTTGCAAATATCAACAACATATTTACAATTAACACATAAAAATTGTAATTATCAAGTTAAAATTACAATTTTTGGTTTTGGCGCATTTCCGACGGGTTGCTAGAGTCAAAACTGAAATTAAAACAAGAACACGCGAAGATATTTGTAATTTTTCAAACATACTCTTGATAAGTGTAATTATCCCATGATATTTGTAATTATCTCTGTTCTGGGGACAGGCTCATGATATTTGTAATTAATAGATTTTGGCGCTAAGAAGGCGTCTGATAATTATTAATTAACACTGTGGAATACCTGTATCTCCGTAAGTTTCACAGAACACGTGTTAATTTCAATTATCTCGTGATACTGGTAACTCTCGGTTTTGGCGCTAGTAGGCCGTCAAACAAAGGCCCGGACGTATCCAGAAGCGGACATAGGAAGTGATCCTGACCTAGGAATGTTAGTAATGAAGCTGAAGTTACGAAAGAACTTCCAGGCAGCCACCCCCAGACTTTAGTCCAGCTTGGATAAACTCTCAGACCCTGAAGTGGAAGCCGTTTTCCAAGCTCAGGTGGGCGGAAGATTTGCAGCACTGGACCTGATAAAATGCATTATAAACGAACTAACAAACAGTTTTTGCGAAGCAGTCCGAGAAACATCGAAATAGATTCTGGGGCGTCAGAAAAAGAAGATCCAACCCTGGATCTCTGACGAAGTACTTGACCTCTGTGATAAGCGCAGAGCGTTGAAAGAACTCAAGCATTCAAATCCGCAGGCAGCTGAAGAATTCACACTTTTCTGCTATCCTATGCACCAACGGGAATCCCCTCTATGAAAAATACTTCCGGGTTTTTTTCTCCGCGTGTTTTAGTGAGTTATTTCCAAATATTCAAGAATAATAACATGTGTCACTGGCCACCAGTATCGTACCCTCACATATTTTTTTTTGCTGCAGTTTATTATCCCTTTCTATCGCCAGTGGCGCGCCTAAACCCTACCTACCTAACATTATTTGTGAATTTTTGAAAAATATTCGGAAAAACATAACGCCCAGATGCTGGCTCGAACCCACATCTGTCATGCGCCATTGGTTTCTGGCTTGTGGACAAGGCAAGTTAGTCCCGCCTTAGCCCACTTGGCCACAACGCTAGCCTAACATAGTCAGTTACTTCGTGTTTTGTGAAGGTTGCGACGGCGAAGCTATGGAAAACTACAAGAGTTTTCAGGTCCTGTTTCACTTTCTGTCGATGATCGACGCACCTCCGAAGTCGCCACAAATACAGGCCTCTACGATTGTTTTTTGCATTCTTTCACTGAGCATGTACTTCCTCCACCGTTTTTATACCTATCCCACTCGTTTTCTGGCTCTAACAATCGTCGTTTTCGGCAATTTGCCATATTTAAAAGTCACGCATCAAGCTTTGATAAAAGCAAAACAAGCCAAACCGGAACTTGGTTTCATATAACCTCGTTTTAATTTATAATGGCGATACCCACGAGTTTTTATGAGAGGTGCCGGAAAGTTGTGAAAATTGAAAAGCTAACCCACTGGTACGGAAGAAGATGGCAGAGGCAAAAAAAAGGACTGGATTATCATGCAGTGCGAGTCAATCCAGCAAACATGGATAGGGGAAACAGCACAGAGGCTTTTAACATCATCGGAACAGGTCTTCTGTGATTGAGGGCCAAGATGGGAGCTCCTGACAGAAAGCACAGCCGTACTGAATAATAATAATAATAATAATAATAATAATAATAATAATAATAATAATAATAATAATAATAATGGACATTTATATAGCTCTATTACTTGTCTTTTTTTTTTAATAGACAAGCGCATAGCGCTTTACATGATAAGAAAGAAACAAACATGAAACAACTTACAATGTTGCATTAGAAATTATACAATGAGAAAAACTACACATGCAAAATCAGACAATATAATTATAAAGTTAACCTTCTGCAAACAAGTCATCACAATCACAACAAAATCCACAAGCAAAGCAAAGGAAGCAGGCGACGAGGATAACATGGACGGCGCTAGACATGCCGCGCCTCCTGACGATAGCTGCAGACAGATCGAAGAGGCGACAACTCTCTTCGTCGGCATCCCTTCTGTCTCCCCAACAGCCTATGCGGCTGCGGGACTGAACTGGACTGAATTGAACTGAACTATAGACGCATGACCGGCCTATGCATGCCTGACCAGTGGAATTTCGATGGTTTTACGGCAGTCTTTTGTATTGAGCTCACAAGCTGACAAGAAAACTTTATTGATGTTATACCGTTCGTTAATTAGATCCAATTTAGACTATGGATGCATTGTTTATGGTTCTGCTAGAAAGTCTTATCTTAAAATGTTAAATCCATTTGCTCACCAGGCACTACGCATTGCTTTGGGCGCTTTTCCTTTGTGAAAGCCTTTACGTGGAAGCTAATGAACCTCCGCTGGAACTGAGACGTATAAGATTATCACTGAATTACTATCTAAAATTAAAAACTGATCCTATGAATCCCGCTTATGACTGTGTTCTCAACCCAGATTTTTTGCAGAAATCTGAGGCCAAGCCGAACGAAATTCCTCCATTTGGCATCAGAATGCAGGATCATTTGAATAAAGCAGGCATTGCTGTTGCTTCCATCAATGATGATGAGCTTCGGACTGAAGCTCCTCCATGGAAATTAAGTAATCCTAACATTAACTGGCAGTTGTCAGCTTTCCTCAAAAAGAATACCTCTGAAACTGTCTATAGACAACTTTATTTAGAACAGCGTTCTTTGTACTCAGGTTATGAAAAACTTTTCACCGATGGATCAAAGAAGGATAATTTTGTCGCTGCTGCTTCGGTTCAGTTCAGTTCAGTGGATAGATTTACGTCCCCGGACACAGTGCGTATAGGGGACAAATGCTTCGGTCTCTGAAAGAGACTTTGATCATCCCCTGCAACAACGATTACCAGACTTTTGTTCCGGTGTATTATTTTATTGTCTGTCGTAAAGTGTATGCACTTTTAAATGTCCTTCAAAAACTGAAAGAATAGACAAACATGTTCAGATTTTTTTTTCAATACCTAGTTTTAGTGCGTGTGCACTTTTTGGATTGTATTTTTAATTTTAATTTTAGTTTCGAAATGTTGGCTGTGATTGTATGCTGGTGATGTTTACGCATTGTTACTGTAAAAAAAACGTGTTCTTCCCATCACAACAACACGTTTCTTCCGTGAGCATTTACGTTACTTGGTAGGTTGAAAAGTACACTCTTGTTTTTTTGTTGGTTTTTAATGTCTTTTGCATCAAGATAATAAGACAATAAGTAAATAAACGAAAATAAAATAAATTAACAAAAATAAAATAAATAAATTCAAAAATTAAAATACATATATTAATAAAATACTAGTAAATAAAAATTAATCAATTAATTTGAAAAAAATTATCAATCACTATTAAGTTATCATACAAACTGACCAATTGGAGAACCATTAAACGTTTTCGCCAATGTTGTGCAAACGTCAAAATTAATATTGTACTATAGATGTTACATTGTTATGTACACTATTATGCGAGTGACAGCACTCAGATACGTGTTTCACAGAAAACAATTCGTTAATACACATTTAAGTATACGTCTTTTCTTTCTTCCTGGTTTTATAAAGGATGAGAAAAATGGCATTTTGTGTCAAATAGCTCCTTGGCAATATAGTACATGTTATTGTTGTTCGGTGTTGTTGTTTTATTGATGGAAGTTTTCAGAAAAGCCTTAGGAAGGGGCAACCGATAAGGAAGAGGTGCAGACGGAGGAAGGGGAGGAGGAAGAGGACTATTAGAAGAAGAAGAAGAAGAAGAAGAAGAAGAAGAAGAAGAAGAAGAAGAAGAAGAAGAAGAAGAAGAAAATGAAGAAGAAGGGGAAAACGAGGGAAGGGGAAACGAAGAGGAAGAGGGAGAAGAAAAAGAGGAAGAAAACAAGATAGAGAAGAAGAAAGTTGGAAAGGGAAAGGGAAGAAGGCGAAAGGGCAGTAGAAAAAGAAGAAGAAGGAAAAGAAGAGGAAAATAACAGGAAAACATTTCACAATGACTGGCTATAATAGTTACCAAGTTTCTGGAAAACATTTCAAACTGACTGGCTATAATAGTTACCAAGTTTCAATGCAACCTCTTTACCCGCCCACTGACGAGCCTGACCTTGTTCAACTCACAGACTCACTTTTTGACTCTGAATAGTATATAATAGCTATCCAATCTCAAAGCCATCCCGTTTCTATCGCCCACCTTTTTTTCTTCTTATTCCAACGGCAGAAATACCATCCTCTTTCAAAACCCAGTGAATTCTTTCCCTTTTGTTTTGTGCAAACAAAACATAAAAGCACGGCTTCCTGTATCCCATCGATCGAGAGTTCTGATTGGCTGTTATCAGCATGGAGATTTCAACCCAGCAGGCTTTGTCGTGTCCTGCTTCCGGCTGTTGAGAATTGCGATAAGCGGTCTTGCAGTCTTGGGGCAACAGACGCTAACGAGTACCTGAGCATGTTGTGACATCACAAGGTCGCATGCATTAACATTTACCCTAACTTAGACTAGTGTATTTTGCATTTCAACACAAAACTTGTAACATTTTTAAAACTTTAATTTGCGTTTTAGCGTTAGGCAAGTGTCTTGCTATGCCTTGTAAACGCATTCAGACCGTAATATTTACTCTAGTGCATTTTAACATGGCAATTTGTTTTCCTTTAGGGAACAGAATTTAAAGTTTCGGATACTGACGCAACAGCGAAGCCGTGACGCAAGATATTGATGCTTTTCATCAATAGGATCGAGCATTCTTTTTCCATGTAAAGCGTAAACAGTCGTCACTTTAGCAGAAGGAAGGTGGGGTGGGGTGGGGTGGAGTGGTGGGATGTGTGAATGAGAGAGAGGATAGGTGTGTGTGTGTGTGTGGAGGAGGGAGGGAGAGCACACGAGGGAGGGAAAGTAAGGGGAGAGTGTTGGCCCAGAGGCCGAAGGCTTGACATTGCACAATGTGCTACCATATAGGTGCGATGTCGATGCTTAATTTCAGCATACTATATGAGCACGACTGCCAAGCGCCAAGCAGGTATTTTACTCGGACAGTTAGAAAAATTCACTGTTTTAAAAACAGCAATGGTTTATTTAATTAATTATTTCTTTATTTTGTACTGCATTGTATTGTATTATAATGTATTGCATTGTATTATATTGTAAATAATAAAGACGATTTTAGTACTAGCTTTTTAATTGAAACTTAAGAAAGTTGACAACCATCGTCCTAGGGGAAAGAGACTCAAGGAAAGGGGAATTCATGGAATTTATTGAAAGCATCTGGAACGTAATCCTTACTAAATGTTCTTTTTTGTGGTAGTCCTGTTATTTTTATGGTTGTAGTTCAACTTTAAACGGCTAGATTTTACTGTATGATTATAATTTAAATTCACGCGTGAGAAATGAAGTGGCCTAGAGTACGTGATGAGGCAGTAAAATAAAAGATTGAAGTGGATTAAATTTTGTTATTGAAAATATGAAATGCGATCCTTAAAGGGGTAAAGAAATAATAGAAAAAAGATCCAGCTCCTCAGCAAAAAGATCCAGCTCCTCTTCTATTGTGTGGAATTAAGATTACGCTACAGGCACACAATGACTATTTCGCTGTGTTCGCAGCTCTTCAGCGTACCATCCTCAAACACAGTCATGTAGATGATGTCTGCTAATGCTCTCCACGGTCTCCCATTCATCTTTGCTAAGCTGTAAGCATCCAATGGAAAGGTCAGCCCTCTTGCCTGATTTAAGATATACGTTATGGCAGTTCTCAGATCGATCGCCTGTGACCTTTTGCTTAGACTACCAGTATAATGCAATTGTTAAAACCTCTCTGCCAAGCCTTTTATCGTGGGATTATATTCTCTAGGGACGAGGTGTGAGGGCAGTGTCGTCGTTGGAACTTCAACTAACGGCAGTTGTGCACAGACATGGAAATAGATATGATCATTGGACAATATATTTTTCAGCTGGGTTCATCAATATTACTGGTACCTCGTTGAGAGGGTGAGGAGTCGGTGGGAAGGGGTTCGTGTAAGAAACATCGCAGGAAACTCCTTTATCGAAACCCCCGTGCAAGTATTTTGTGACTTAAGTCGCACTGTGAACTTCATTTGTGCAAGTTTTAGAGAAGCACCCAAAGTTTTTGGTGCACGGCAGTCAGGAGATTACTATAGAAGATTAGAAATCTGAATTCCATAGATTGTTCTGTCCCCTCTTTTTTCGCATAACACTGTCAATGTTACTGCGTTGCAGACGCGCTGTGCGCCTTAGTATAGTTTATTGGAGAAAAGCGCTATGCAAGTCATCGCCGTCATCATCATCATCATCATCATCATCATCATCATCATCATCATCATCATCATCATCATCATCATCATCATCTTCTTCTTCTTCTTCTTCTTCTTCTTCTTCTTCTTCTTCTTCTTCTTCTTCTTCTCATCATCGCTATCATCTTTCTCTATGTTCCTCATTATAATCGTTTTCACCGCCATCGTCAACAGCAGCAGCATCATCATCATCATCAGCAACAGCAGCATCACCATCATCATCATCATCATCATCATCATCATCATCATCATCATCATCATCATCATCATCATCATCATCATCACCATCATCATCATCATCATCATTATCACCACCACCATCAGTTCTGTAGCGGTAATACAATACAATACAATACAATATATCTGTATTGTCCAACTTTCACATTATGCATAAAAGCGGGAAATTGCCTTTGGCATTGAGCGCAAACTGTGCATAAAATAGTAAAAGAACAAAAATAAAAATGTTCTTGCGTACAACAGTCATGTGGGTCAGCTGGAAATAATCTCTCTCTCTCTCTCTCTCTCTCTCTCTCTCTCTCTCTCTCTCTCTCTCTCTCTCTCTCTCTCTCTCTCTCTCTCTCTCTCTCTCTTCTCTTTTTAAAAAAACAAACTGCCCGATCGTCCACAAAATTAAATGTTCCAATTCCAAGAATTGATCCCTTCAAAACCAGTCTAGCTTATTCCGGTTCCACTTTATGGAATAACTTTCCTGAAGATCTCCGCACTACAGCATCTACATTTACTTCATTTAGAACACTTCTCCTAAAACACATTAAAAATTAAATACACATTAATTGTTAATGTTGTTGATTAGTTTGATTTCAGTTGTTTGAAAATGATTTTATCTAATAATAACTTTATTTATTTGTTATTGTTCCATGATGTGAATGTTATAACCTTGAGTTTTATTTAATAGTTATTGTTAAAGCCCCAAGGGCAAGATGTAAAAAAGCGCATCCAGCGCTTACTTTTTTACCCTTGCAAAATAAAATTGTTATCTTATCTTATCTCTTTTTCTCTCTCGCCTTTATCCATGCTGAATCATCCGCACCCACACACATATGTACATACACACTAAATAATGCGTCAATACAATGTATAAGTAAAAACATAATAAATACACACACTAATTGCATAATTAAATCATGTTTAATTTAATTTGCACATTAATACACACACACACTCACATAGGCCTACTTAGTGAATATATAATGAATACATAGAATATACGTGTATCCATATATACATTAAGGCAGAATAATCAACATTCATTAAATTGAACACATCCATGTACATGCACACGCATAGCCTTAACCCATCACATGCCACCTGCACTAAAAAAAACCATCAGCTAGTTAAAGGCATAGACCACAAATAACCGGACCGCTCTCTCTACTACTACTAATAATAATAACGGATTTTTATATAGCGGGTACTCCAGCCTATGACCAGACTCACCACGCTTTACATAGTCATTACATATAAATCATGCACTCGATAAAACATCGCTTTTGCTACAATATACCAAAAGACGGAACAGTAAAGGTACAAACTATTTACAACTATGTACACAAATGACAAAAAAGACAGAAATAGACTATTTACAACTATGTACACAAATGACAAAAAAGACAGAAATAGAATAGCAAAAACCTATTCACAGCTATTTATATGCCCGGTTAGGCCCAGGAGGAAAAACAGTATAAATATTTACAGCCGTGTCTACTACTACTTACGGTCTCTGCACTCCTCGCGCAACTATTCTTGCGCCTTGGTCAGTCGATTCTTCCGGATCAGTACACCGCAGAGCTTTTCACATGGATTGTGTTGAGTGATCTATGATTTTGTTTAGTGGTGCAGTTTGTAATGTATATCTTTTGTCTTGCATTATGCCTGGCGCAAGTTGTACGGTTGTGGGTTGTGAGGCATGCAACGGAAAGCACAAGGGGCTGTCGTTTTTCTCCATTCGCCAACCAAAGGATTCGAAGTGGGACGAACGAATGAACAACGAACAAACTGTAATTCCTGAAGGCACTGGCCCTTAGAAAAGGGTCACAATACAATACATGGAAAACAATACAAGCAAACCCAAAGCAAATAGAACAATTATCAAACGTCCAAGGTCATGGCGACGATGACACCCATCCGTGTCTCCTGTTCCTGAAAATGAGTGTCATCATTACGGTAACTTAATATTTACATACAATGCTCTACAAAATATGGTCAATAGATCTATACGTTTGCCTTTGACGCAATGAGTAGAAAACTTAAAAGGCCAATTTGCGAATCTGCTCAGTGGATCCATTACGTAATACCGCCGTGTAATGTTCGCTACTGCCGAGTAAGTATTTCATCCTAATGTCTCTGTACAAACCACAGTGATGAATAAAATAAGCTTCATCTTCAGTTTCATTACATATGATGCACAAAATATTAACATTGTTATAAATAGATCTCTTAAAAGATGACCCATTAATAGGTAATACACCGATGCGAAGTTTAACAAGACCGTCTCTAAAGCATCTGATATAAAAAAAAATCAAAAAAATTCTTCACATATAAAATCTGACTTAAATAAACTGTATACTCTATAAATATCTTTCTCTCACTGAGCAGTTCCATTCTTGTACATACTGGTCCATCATTCTCTGTTTCAACATTGAAATAAAAGCAGATTCACATCCTACGCCCTGGTTAATCCACGCATATCCAAACACTAATTTAAACAAAGTGTGTTTTACTAGTGTTGCCCAGCATGCTTTGCCTCTATCGTCCATACTTAACAACATGTAATAAGCCTGTTTTGGAAGTCTTGATCCATCCATTTGGAGCAACTTTAACCAGTATTTGATGCATCAAACTGCCCATGACTACTGACAGCAAAGGCTATGAGGGTTCTAAGCAAATACATACGCTGATGGGCTTTTTACAGACCAGCATTTGCGTTATCCTGGAATGGTAATTAATAACACTGCCAAGATATTTAAAATGACTAACCTGTTCTACCTAGTTATTATCCATAATGATAGTTGGGGTTCTCCTTTTGTCCAAAATAAGTTCTCTTGTTTTTGAAATGTTGAGATTGAGAAAGCTATCTTTAAACCAAGAATTCAGAGTTTCTATCTGGAGAAAGTACAGAGCCAGAGAGTCTTCGTCCCTGAGTCGGACCAGCGCCATGTCATCAGCAAACTTGTTAAGTATCAGAAATGATCTCGAACAGAAAATTTCATTCGTATAAGCAGAAAAAAATCGGTGACAAAACACAACCTTGAGGTGCCCCTGTGTTAACAATAATTTTAGTAGAGAGTAAGCCACTCAGACTGAGGCGCTGCGGCCGATCGCGTAGAAACTCCCTGATCCACAGAACAATAATATGAGTAAATAGTAAGATAATAGTTAATTTCAAGGTTACAGTGTGCACTGACCTTTGCAAAAATCAGCCTTCGATATCTGACTGGATTATATATTGGAAGACAGATGGCCTTGGAAGGGAAAAAGGGGAAAAAAACCGGGCAGCCAATGTTTACACCGTCACACCCTGCGCTGTTTATTACCTGTCTATAAGATAAGGCTTAACATGCGACTTCCCATTCATACTCTGACATTTGCATAGACTGTATGCAATGTATACAGTAATGTATACTTACAACTAACAACAACGAAAGTACCATGCACTATTGTTTATGTTACATAGCAGGATTGTTTATTTATCAATTGTTGATTCAGCCCCGAATCTTGATAAGTGTAAGGCAGATTCGTTTATCCACGCAGCCTGTTCACTCAGCAACAAGGCAGGAGTCGTCGTATAAAGTTTTCCAACTTTACTCAGCATACATCAACAACTGCATACAAGATCACTTTCCGAAAATCACTTCAAAGATCATCATCAAAAATCATCTCTATCAATCAAATTTTCACTTTCTTTCACTCTCACAAGCCGAAACAGTGCACCACTAATATAGTCTCTCTATAATCGAGAGAAAGTTCGAACATTCCAGCATGACGCAATAACACCCAATCAAAATAAAACTCGTCACCGGAACTATGCACTGTCATACATCATATAACCTTATTTAGGTTAGAAGAATCGCCCGGCCATCACTAGATTTATCGCGAAACTTCGGTCGATAGTAAACATGTAACTCCAAAAAATTCTCCAATACTATCGACTAACGAAAATTATAAACATTATAGAAAGCTTCTTCTAGCAACAACGCAAAATCAAATCAAAGGTAAATACACTCTGTTATTGCGTGCTTTGCAAAACAAATTGATCGGATCTATCGTGCGCGTCTCAAACGTAACAGTTTATAAGACCTTTCGCTTTTTGTATCAACGATCCCCCATTTAAAGGTCTTTCCTGTGGAGTGAGCCACGATGATGACGTTCTTCCACGGTGTTGAATCGGGGTGGAGGGGAAGAGGGGTGGGTGGGGGGCGGAGGGGGGGGGGCATGAATGTCGAACGGTCATGCTGTCAGCGAGCAGAGAGACATGTTTCAACGTTGACTTGGCTGTTTACCGCCATTGTTCGCCCTTACAAGCACTTGGTCATCCAGTGTTCGGAAAAGCAACCATTTTCTACGAGAGCGTAAGCGTTTCCTGAATTGGCAGTATAAAAATGCCAAAAGTGACCATTGACAATTTATTTCTTAATTTAGTTATTTATTTCCTTCCTGCTTTTCTTCCTTTCTTTCTTTCTTTCTATTTTATGACTTGCTTGATTCCGGATTATCGAGGTGGTAGTGTACATTTTGATTATGACAGGTAGTCGATGCCTGCAAGCTGTCAGAATAGGAGAGAGGATTGACACCCGTCTGTCTTAACAGGTCTGGTTGCTTTTCATCATTGCAGCCAGCCATATGTTATGAACCCATATGCATGAATCTTCAGTAACTATTGGACAAACGAGCGTCAAACTGCAGCACCCATTATTAATATGAATATTTTTTTGGCGAGCGGATTGTGTCTGTAATTGGGTGTATGTGTATGTGTATGTGTACCAAACAAGCGCCTTCTTCTAAAGATTTTATAGGAAAGAGGCTATTGATTCTTTGATGCAGAGATTTAAACATCTGTTAGTTTGTGAGTAAGTAGCACAAAGGTAGCAAACAAATGGAGACCAAACATGTGTGTAGAGAGCACGAGCAGGAGGTGTCACGCCTAAAGATATGGGACCGGAGTTTATTGATAGCATCAAAGACCATCCTGCAAGGCACGGTTCAAGGAGGCAGGAGAAGAGGGAGACAGAAAAAGAGGTGGGAGGACAACATTGGAGAATGGACTGGCTTGACACTGAGCGAAGCCATGAGGGTTGCTGAGGACAGAGAAAGATGGAGTAGGCTGGTTAAACGATCATCTGTGGTGGCCCAACGACCTTTGAGTTACGCTATAGGATAGGATAGGATAGAATAGGATCTGGGATATAATCCTTACTAGGTGCTATCCTCCGGGGAATGAGGAAAAAACAGGAAAGTACTATAGGGCCGGACCTGGGGAAAGTCGAAGGGGGGGTTACAGGTTCAGCGAAGGCGCGAAGCGCCGAGCCTTCTAGGGGGGTCCGGGGGCATGCCTCCCCGGAAATTTTTTTTTTCAAGGATGCAAAATGGTGCAATCTGGTGCTATCTGAACCTTTAAAAAGCCATTTGTGATGGTCTGGGACTTTGAGCTTTTTTAACAGTTGAACTGACAAACTCTGAGGTACAAAAATTATCCTCTGCACCTCCCTTAAAAAACAACAAGAACAACACACACACAAACATTTATTTATCAGCAGAGATATTTTGTATACTATTATTATTCACTACTTTTTGTCGATCGCTAACGGTATAAAGCTTTACCTTGTAGTTTATGAACATCACCGCCCTGCTTTCACTTTCAGTCTTGCTGCACTAGGTTCTCCGGCATTAGTACCATTTGTGAATTGTATCTTCTGGCAAAACAGTTCACTGCCTCTTTGAAGTCAATATCAACATCCCTGTGCACTTTCAGTAAAGCAAGTCCATTGAGCCTCTGTTGCCCCATTGTAGAGCGCAGGTAGTTTTTCAGGTTGCGCAACTGACTGTTTGAACGCTCAAACTCGGCAATAGTGACAGGCAGGGTGCAAAGGTTCTTTAGCATGATGAACAGGTTGGGATACA
Organism: Oncomelania hupensis; assembly: GCA_036898135.1. Lineage (NCBI taxonomy): Eukaryota > Metazoa > Mollusca > Gastropoda > Littorinimorpha > Pomatiopsidae > Oncomelania > Oncomelania hupensis. The sequence continues at coordinate 46,792,358 of CM072512.1, read as the reverse complement.
AATCCCCGTCACAATGTTTCAGTGCTTCTGATGCCTTGGATGGGATGATAGCTGTCGCATTCTCAGCAGCACTTCGCCATTTGCAAACCCACCGTTGGTATTCTGCATCAAGGGTAGCGTTGTCTGGTAGGTCAGACTCCCACAACATTGCCAGTGTCTTCACCCCTTCTGGAACCTGCATGAAACCATCCTGGTTGTCTATTAAAGTGCTTGGCACCAGACAGAGACCATCAACTTGCTAGGTCGGCATTTTTGAACCTCGAGTCCAATTCGGTTGAAAGGTGTTCCAAGAAAGGAATGGCAATGCTAATCTTGAAATATTTTTCTGGAGTGGCCGCAGGTTGGTTGTCACGGAGAGTCTGTCGGGATGCTTGACGAGGAACAATAACATCAGTTATCAAAGCATTTGCCATTTTGCTGACTTCACCAAACCAGGCAACGAATTATAGTTCATAATTATCAACTTAGCATCTTAATTAATATTTCTAAAAAGTCGTTTTTGGGGGATTAGGGCAGTATCAAGGTGAAGTGCTGGAAGAGGCTTGCGGACAGAACAGGAAAATATGGCTGCATTTACTAATTTAGGCTTAGGGGTTGGGTTACTTGGTCGTTTCAACGGGAAAACGCTTTGGACGTTTCAACGGATCCCTTGAAATGGATTTCCGTTAAATTGTCTATAAATAACTATTTGTACCTTGGACCAAAAGTGAATAAAAACTGCAATGTTTTAAAAACAATTTTAAAAAAATTAAACCTCTTTGCATAAAACAAAATTAATTTTTTTTTTAAAGTTTGGAGGGGGGTTCTGGAACCCAGGTAACCCTCCCCCACTGGATCCGGCCCTGTTAATCTCCCACTCTCTGCTGCCAATTATGGAATTCCCTTTGTTAAATATTTATGTTCACCACTTTAAGCTAAATAATCTTTATTTAGAACCATATTTTCTAAATAATCATTAATTTGTTTACAAGCAATGTAAGATTTCTGTAAGTAATATATTTACTCCGTAAATAACTTATAATTTACCTAAACAATATAGTGTTTAAGGAAATAAATCGTGATCTAGGTAAATAAGGCATTGTTGCTGTGACGGTGGGTCTATTGTTACTGGGCTCTGCACAATGGAATGCTATTACCCACTCGTCTTTATCTGCGGGGATCGGCTAGTTTAATCACCCTGTGACTAATCTTAATACATTTATATGTTTAGCCCGGTCTATGTCCGGATAGGGTTATAGAGATAGGGAGAAAATGGTAAAAGCTTCACTGACACACTAGCTCTCACACGGCTATGAAACATAGGTAGTCCAGCCACTTGTTAACAGTAAATATCACACCTTTATTTCCTCTACTCTATACATAATTCTCTAACCACTATACTAACTGAAATGTCCAAATTCACTTCGAATAGTTCGTTCCTTGATGGGTCTATGCTGCTACTGTTCTTGATATTTGCTACTGTCTCATCATTGGGCTATTTGTTCTGTTTGGCCTAATGTTTGTTTTCCGGAGAGTGGACTACCGCACAGTCCTTCTAGATCAGTGTGTGTGCAATTCTTCTTTAGCACTTATCTGATTCGTTGAGGTGTGGTGATGGTGTCTCCTCTTCTTGGTTGTTGACTATTGGGCTATCGTAGCTCAGTGCTAGATGGAGCGTTCCACTGCAGGCCGAATATCAGGGTTGACTCTCAGTGGTCTATTTCCTGCATCGGACCAACAAGCCTGCACGTCTGCAAAACATTAGACAAGTTTCTGCAACGCCGTGTTTAAAACGGGTGTGCAGAGCGTCTCACTGATGGCAGAAACAGCCCTCAGTGATCGCTCCACTTATACAAACAAGGGACGAGCAACTTCTATGTCCGTGGTCCACTGGAATCTCCAACATAATTCCTATACATATACATACATCGTGGCTAAACTAAACACATGGTGAAGTAATTAACAAGATACACATTCTCCGGTACAGCCACTGGTCTGCAATAATACACATAGGAGAAACAACAGTGGGTCCGTAGGGAATACCTCATGGTGTCGAAACCGGTCGCGTGTCCGCCACGTGGTTACGCTAAGTTTTACAAGCAGTCACAGTTATAAAACATGGCAAGACTTCACAAGCATAATACAGTAATATTATCAATAAATCGCGATGAAACAAAAGATCGATCATTTACCTTTTTGACAATGTCAGGCTGTGGCTATACTGTGATGAATAAATTTTACCCGTCACTTGCTTAGTCTTCGGTTAGAGAGATCTTTCAGAGCGTTGCTCCTTCTCGCGTGAGGTTCAGACAAAGCATGACTACCTAGCCTTGCGGTCAGTCAAAGCCCTCGAAAATCTCGTGAGACCTGAGCGCTTCCTAGCGGGTGGTGGTGGCTATACGTCAGCGGGATGAGGTCACTATCTACCTGAGCGAGAGTTAGCTTACACATGCTTAGCACAGTCCTTTACTTCTGTCGTCTTCTAGGCATCGACTTTAATTTACAAAGAATACAGCGGGCTGAACTATTTAAAGCGTGAAGCAGTAGTGCAGGGTCTAAATAGCCTATTGTGACAGTTGCTGAAAAGGGAATTATTTACTTATAAAATGCATTATTTAGCAGATTGTTAAATAATTCATTATTTAGAAATGTATATAAATAATGATTTGTTTACCTGTATAATGCATTATTTAGCAGAATTTGCTAAATAATGTATTATTTAGAAGATGTTGCTAAATAATGCATTATTTACGTAAAGAATACATAGTTTAGGGACTGTAAGTTTCATTATTTAAAGGACTCGCAGATACAAGTCGCAGTATTGTGAGGTTAGGTGTTAATGATAAAGAAAATAGCAAAATCGTGATTTTACGCTGTTTTACGATTTAAGAGGCATTGCTTTGTTTTACTCTATTATTTTAATCTGTTCGCAATGTACGAAACTGCAACGATAACGGCTCCGGAAAAGAGCTATCCATAATTATTTCTGCATTGGCGGGACTATCTTCAGAGTAATTCCGCCATGTTTCTTGTCAGTCCGAAGAGCAAATCCTTGGTAGTTTCGAATAAGCTAAAACCTTCAATATGAAATTAAAACATAATTCAACTCAAAAGAACAAACAAAAACACAGTCTCAACACAGTTTGTGGGTAATACAAAAAAGCGTAATTTTATCTTCTGACGGAAATACTCACAACAATGAACACTTCCGCACAAAAACTGACCTTGACCTTTCGTTTCTGTTCGGGAGGTTACAGACATTTTATCTTCCAATTTGTGGAGTCATTTGTGTTGAAAAATAAATAATTAACACAAATTTTGATTGCACAATCTTTGGAAAGACCTTGTATTCAATTATAGGAAGCAGTCAAATGATAAAAACCAAGTTTTCAATGGGATCCTGGAATCCCCTAAATAATTAAAATTGTAGTCCCTAAACAATTAATTGTTTATGTAATTAATGCATTATTTAGCAAATCTTTTAAATAATACATTATTTAGCAAATTCTTCTAAACAACGCATTAAATAGGTAAACAAAGATTATTTAGAAACATTTCTAAACAATACATTATTTAACACAATCTGCTAAATAATGCATTATATAGGTCAATAATTCCTTATTTAGCAACAATGCCTTATTTATCTATATCATGATTTATTTACGTAAACAATGTATTGTTTAGGTAATAGTAAGTTGTTTTTTCCGGATAAAATATAGTATTTAGAGAAATCTTACATTGTTTGTAAACAAATGATTATTTTAGAAAATATGCTTCTATATAAAGGTTATTTAGCTGAAAGTGATGGAAACATTAAAAAAACCGAAGAAATCCCAAATAAGTATTATAGCCAATGGGTTGCATTTGTGGATTTGTGTAGGTAGTTCACATGATGCATGGTCTCTACGCCTCTTCTTTTGGATGGTTATTCCCGTCTGCCATACAATTGCGAGTATTGACGTGAAGTTTCAAAGTTCGTTAATGTAAGGTTATCTCTTGTGTTCTGTGTACCTCTATGGTGTATGTAAGCTTACTGTAAAATGTAGGCTTACCCTGTCGTTGTTTCCTAATTAAAAGGAAAGCACGGCAGTTTAAGCACAGCGCCACCCAGGACAAGGAGAGAAAAGACCTACACACCCTTCCAAACCAACCCGCCCACTATACATTGAAATAAGCACTAGACTGGCCGCAGCAATAAGATGACCGGTGCTCACAGCCAAATTTAATGTCTGGGCTACTAGGAATCGAACTCTCAACCTCTGCTAAACGAAATCGCCGCTCTAGCAGCTGATCCATCCTAGGCTCATACCCACAAATCCAGACAGAACAGATACATAGCATACAGAACATCCAAAGATCTAAAACTATACCTATTAATAAAACCCTAACCCTATTACTGAATTATTAGCCTTAAACCTGGAAAAACTCTTGCCCTATAGTTGCCCTACGCTCCAAGGTTAGCTCGAATCCTATTACTGTATTTTTTGTTTTTATTATTAACCCTAGCCCTGATTGCCCGGGTTACGGGTTTAACCAAACTTTCGGCTAAATATTAGTCTTAAGTTTAGATGGTATGGTTTGCTCACACTTCGTGCATGTGGGTCCAGTACCTAAGGGCAAAGGGAGGGCAAACATGTTTACCTGGTGAGTAGCCGTTCCTGTGCCAAACAGCAATGCTCGGTTTCGTATCTATCATTGAGGCTGTTTTGTTTTGATACACACATAGTTAACCTTTGTCTTTGTTTTGCCCGACTTTAATGGCACGAATCAATCTAGCTCACTGTGAATAGACCCATATTTCATTAAAGATGGCACGAGCGGAAAGCGTAAACCCATGCGGTTCAGCTACAAGGATAGAGGGTATTTACCTTTGATTTGATTTTGCGTTGTTGCTAGAAAAAGCGTTGAATAATGTTTATAATTTTCGTCGGTCAATATTGTTGAGAATTTTCTAGAATTATTTGTTTACTATCGATCGAAGCATCTAGATAAATCTAGTAATAGCTAAGAGATTCTTCTAAAATAAAAATAAGGTTATATGACGTAAGACAGTGCATAGTTCTGGTGATGAGTTTTATTTTGATTGGGTGTTATTGCGTCATGCTGGAATGTTCGAACTTTCTCTCGATTATAAAGAGACTATATAAGTGATGCACTGTGTCTGCTTGAGGAGTGAAAAAGTGATTGATTTATGGAGATTTTTGATGATGATCTTTGAAGTGATTTTCGGAAAGCGATCTTGTATGCAGTTGTTGATGTATGCTGAATACAGTTGGAAAACTTCATACGACGACTCCTGCCCTGTTGCTGAGTGAACAGGTTGTGTGGATAACGAATCTGAGTTACACTTATCAAGATTCAAGCATCGGGGCATCAACCATTGATAAAAATAACAACCGTGTCACAGCCTTTTCTTAAAGGGACAAATCAGATGGGCAAAGAACTTCAAGCCCTCAAGCCCTCGTACCTGAAGCCGTTGGGGGACTGTTAGAAATGGATGCCGTAGACTATGTTGGTATACTGTATTTTATTTATTTTATCATTTTAACTGCGCTTTTCCAGATCCAGAACTGCTCAAGGCGCTGATCGAAACATTACATTACATTACATGGTTATTGCTTTAGGTCCAGCGGACTCTTCCGAGCCAAATCAGGACCAGAGAGGCGTTAGCTTAAAATATTATAAAATGGATCAAATCTTAAAAACAAGCCTGTTACTCTTAAATATTCAAACAAGCTTTCACACGCAACCTCTTGAAAAAAAAACTTCTTTAAATCTGATGTATTAAAATAATAAAATAACACCCAAAAATTTGATTTGTTGGACCGTCTTTATTGGAGTTTTATTGAGGGTAATACTTACTTACTTAATGCCCGTCACCCCTGCCAGGGTATGGGCCGCCAACAACAGCTCTCCAGAGTCCTCCTGTCACATCCTTCAAGTTCCGGGTCTCCTAGTTTATCCGAGCGCATTTGCGCATGCGCTAGGTCATGTCGGGCCGGCTTTTTCACGAAGTTCTTAGGCGTCATAACCCTAACCCTAACCCAAACCCTAACCCTAACCCTAAACTCTTAACTCTAACCCAAACCCTAACCCTAACCCTTACGAAGACTATGATAGCACTGTGCGCATGCGTCGAATTTTGTAACGCGTCGACCAATCAGAATGCTCCCATTCGCTCCCAGCCCAGCTAAGATACTAGGAACTGTGAGGATGTCACACCCTGTCCTGTGCAACCCAGGATAAAGTTTTCTCTTTTTTCTGTTGTTAACGTTTCTGTAGCGTAGTCTTTTTTACGGGGTGGGGGTGCTAACCCCACGCCCAACCCTCCTCTTTTTGCAGCCGGGCTTGGGACCGTCCTTGGCGGAGTTCGAGTAATACTAGGATCTTGAATAATTCCCCGGTGCTTGGAAAAGTGAATACATTCGGTTTTTGCTTCAGAAAATTTGAAACCATTTTGAAATGCCCAGTCTTCAACGGCATTGACACATAACTGCAGCTGACGTTCTGCAGATGCCAAGGTTTTACCTTTGGCTACGAATGCAAAATCATCAACAAAGAATTGTCAATTCCCTGTTTCACTGAACGAACAATATTAATTATTTTAATATTAAACAGCAAGGGAGAAAAGATAGTACCCTGAGGCACCCCAATCTCCTGTTCCCTCATATCTGATAAAGATCCTCCAACCTTAACCTGAAAAATTCTGTCCGTTAGGAAATTGCATATAAACAGAGGTAAATGTCCCTTCAATCCCATTTCTTGCAAATCTGAAAGAATGCCATATTTCCGTGTGGTATCGTACCCTTTTTCCAAATCAAACATGATGGTAACGACATGTTCACCCTGGACAAACGCGTTACGGATAAATGTTTGCAATCGCACCAGGTGATCAACAGTACTTCGACCACTTCGAAAGCCACACTGAATGTTGGATAATATATTATTTGTTTCGAGATACCACATTAAACGAGAATAAACCATTCTTTCCAGCGTCTTGCACAAGCAGGACGTTAAGGCTATTGGTCTGTAGTTTGTTGGATTAGTATGGTCTTTACCAGGTTTAGGAATGGGTACAATACTGGCCTTTCTCCCAGAGGGAGGAAAGGTGCCAGTGATCCAAATCTGATTGAAGATGTCCAGCAGTTGAGACCGTGAGTACCTTGTTAAATGTCGTAGAAATTGACAGTGCACATCATCCGGTCCAACTGCTGAATCTGCACTTTTGTTAATTGCATCATCAAGCTCAACTAATGAGAACAAAATGTTGTAGTCTTCAGAATTATCAGAGGTAATATTTAACCGTTGTTTTTCTTTACGTGTTTTAATAGTTTGAAAAGAAACAGAATAGTTTTCAGAGGAAGAATTTGCAGCAAAAGAAGAGGCCAAAAGATCAGCTACTAGTTTGGTTGTTTTATTTGTTTTTTTAATCTCCGATTGGGTCCCCATGCACATAAAGGCATGGCCTCCCTCGCGGCAGGTGTGACGGCTTTAGACACGATCGCCTGCGTGTGGGATTGACGGTTTTTGACGTGACCGTCGGCACGTTCTCCAGTGTTTCTAATGGGGCTGGAGACCCCCCACCCCCCCCCCTCCCCCCTTGTGACCAAGCAACGTGAGCATTTTCTCTAGATTGTCCATCCGTTTGCACAATGCTTCCAAAATCTGCGTCATTTTATTCATAGTGATTTCCATTGCCGGGTGTGTACTAGGTTCCACAAGAGGAGTGGAACCCGCCACAGACGCAAAGGATCTCTCTCGGATAAACGGCCTCTTTTCCATAACTTTTTTCTTCGCATCCCCTCAGCTCAGTGGCCCGCACCTTTTGGATCTCCAGCTCCAACTGCCACTGGGGGCAATCCTTGGAGCTGGAAGAATGCTGCCCCGCGCAATTTACACAGCATTTGGGGTCTGTGCATTCAGTTTCATGCTTATCTTTGCCGCAATCTCTGCAGATTTCTTTATTTTTGCAGGTCTTGCTACCGTAGCCAAACCTTTGGTATCCCACCTTGAGTGACTCCGGCAACTTGGCCATGGCAAAAGTCACAAAAAGTGTGTTGGTAGGGATACGCTTGGGTCCTTTGGTGACAAATACCCTCTGTACTGCTGTGACCCCCTGGCTGGAGAGCTCATCACGGATTTCTAATTCGGACATGTCAGTCAAGTCCTGGCATTGGATGACTCCCTTGGAGGAATTCAACCGTCCATGCACAGAAACTTTGATTTGTCTATCAACAAAGACTGTCAAATTCCTCTTCAACAGATAGTCCGATGCCCTTTTGGTCGAGCACTCCACCAGATAGGCCCCAGACCTCAGGTTTTTTACATCTTTGAAACCGATTGTGCAAATGGACTGGAAATCCTTATGGATGACGAACGGGGACAGCTTGCCCAGTGGCATAGTCGGATCCGCCCCCTCCACAACCAAAAAAACGAGGCCAGACCCCATACACCCCAGAGTTGGGTTTTTTTGTGCTTTTTGTGTCATATCCAAGTCACTGTCCGTGTCCGCGTCTGATCCGTCATCGTGCAGTCGTTTTTTTTTGTGTTTTTTTTGGTAGATGCCATGTTTTTAAAGTAGTAATTCATCCCCCATGCTCCCCACCCACCACGGAATCCAACAAGGGGATGCGTCAAAGCGGAAAATCCAGAAAGGAAACGCACCAGGGCTATAGGGGAGATATACACCCAGACAATCCCGCTCTGTCACTACGGTCTTTCAAGTTTGACCCATGAGCCGCAGCCTTCTAGCAGAGCTAGGGCAACACACGACCAGCCGCTTGACTGACGCGGGCCACCGCCAGCCTCCCGTCTAGGAAAAGTCCAGGCCAAAGAGGTGTGTTGTTGTGAGGGATCGCAGTCCCTCAGTGACCTCAGCCTCCATGATCCCATTCTTCCCCGACACGGGTTGTCCTGCACGGCAAACGCAGGGGGCCAAGAGAAGGCCACAGAGAAAAAGAAGGGTAGACAAAGAAGGAATGACGGGGAAAAGGAAGATAGGAAAAGTCCGGAAAGGCAGAAGAAAGGGAGTCAAAACTGCACAGTATACTGGGAGAATTTACGGGTGAAAAGTATATAGGTGAAAGAACCAATAAGACAGAAACAAGACAAAAGAAAAGAAAAAGGGGAAGGCAAGCTTTGTCACCCAGCCAGAGAGAGGCTGGGGTCCACCCCCGTCACGCGGAGCCGAGCTCGTGGAGGCTGATCGAAACAGGATCGATCTATAATCACTCAAGCCGCCCGAAGGGCTTCATCCGCGTCTTCTTTCTCTTTTCTATTTCAGTTTAGGTCAGTTTTCTGTAATTTGGTTGAAATAACGGATGTGTCGCGGAACTGCATGGGCAAGCAAACCAAACAACTTCCGGACAGACCTTGCTGTATCTCAATGACTTTTTTGTCCGTGTTTTTACAATTCTTCAGTGCACTCTTTGACACAAATCACCAGGAATAAAACTATCACTGAAGCAGGAGAACTTGTGCTTAAGTTCCAAAAGGATGTTGGTCAGTGATCACCCTACGAAGCGGCAACGAACCGTTATACTTCCGCCGATCGAAATCCCATCGTTGGGATAGCTAATTCTACCGCTTAGGAGAGACATGTAAAAGAGAAGCAATTTTAAATGGGAAAGATTAAAGTGGCTGATTTTGTTTTCGTTCTTCTTCGATTTCAAATTAGAATGGAAGAATATTTGGCCAGAAGCGGTGTCAGCCATTTTTGTTTTAAATCAGGAAGTAGCGGGATGTGTTTTATGTGTGCTGCAATTGTGCTTTGTGAAAGTGAATGTAGTTGTTCTAGTATAGCTCACTTGCTAGCTCAGAGAACAGCTCAAGGTGCTGGCTTAAAGTCAGGATGGAACCAAGAGCACCCAATGCGCCCATTTGCTGCAGGTTTCTGTATTGTGTAACGCCCTGGTTCCCACTATAATATTTGCTCTAGCGTGGACTCCTTCCTCTTAGTCCCCTATACGCTATTGTGTCCGGGGACGGTAATCTACCTACTGACTGACTGACTCCTTCCTCTCTCACACAGATTGACCGCTATGCCAAATCCTATATATATGAGAACAGTGTGGTATTTATTTATTTCTTTATTTATTTATTTTGCAGACATAAATGGAATTACTTTTAAAATGGGAATGGGGAGGAGGAGGGATCCAATTCGGTCTGTCGGCCTCTCGGTCTGTCTGTACTTTCGATCCGTTCGTCCGTCGGACGTCTGAACAGATTTGGACGCAAACTTCATAAGGAACATTGCCTTAGGTTAGTGGCCTGCCTCTCGTCCCATCATCTCTGCCCTGCCGCAAAGGTCAAGGTCACTGGAGTCATTCTGTTGCAAAACACGTTTTGCTCAATATCTGAAAAACGGCTGACGCGCTTTGTTTGAGTTTTGGTATATAGGGACTTTAAATCATGGACCAGCCTTCAGTGGCAGCCCGATTGTCGGTTGGTCTGTCGCTCCGAATATACATTTTGTGTGTGTGTGTGTGTGTGTGTGTGTGTGTGTGTGTGTGTTTATCTACTTCCCTCCAACCAGCGCTGCTATCATGCCCGTCGGAGTGGAGATATTTACGCGCTTTATAAATCATTCATTCATTCATTCATTCATTCATTATTTTCCTTCTACCGATTCAAATGAATGAAACAAATCTGCCAATAAAATCGTTTTGTATTGTATCGTATCGTATCGTATTTCACCACCACCACCACCTCCAACAACAACAACAACATCAACACTATTACAGCAACCACACCCACAACCACCACCAACTCAACCATCACCACCAACTCGAAAGCCACTACTCACCCTCAGGGTAACGTCAACAAAATTATGGAAAGCTGCTCTAATGCCCTAATGGTGTCTTGGTTTGTTCGGGTCGATACGGAGGTTGTATGTAGCAAAGTCAGCTGTTTACGATTTGCCTCCACCGGATAAGTCAACACACTCAACACGCTGCATGCCTCGCTGAGACTCGCCTCCCTTCTCCAATAATGGTCTCTCCAGCTAGTACGGAGGCAAACACATAAGACCTCGTACTCTAATCACCCATTCCTCTCTCACCTCTTCTACCACCGGGTTTCCCTCAGTCTTCCTATTATATTTTATTCTTTCCCGTAACACGTAGGTCGTTGGGGCACCACAATTGATCGTTTAACAAGCGTACTCCATCTTTCTCTGTCATCAGCAACCCTCATGGCTTCGCTCAGTGTCAAGCCAGTCCATTCTCGAATGTTGTCCTCCTACCTGTTTTTCTGTTTCCCTCTTCTTCGGCCTCCTTGCAACGTGCCTTGTAGGAGGGTCTTTGGAAGGCTTGATGCTCTGCTGACGTCGCCATACCATCCGAGTTTCCGTTTCTTCACCACTGTGAGCATATCATCGTGGTGTCCAATGGCTTTGTGTGATGGTCTGTCGGACTTCGTCGTTGGTGATGTGCTGGATATAGGAAATGCCCAGAAGTCTTCTATATCACCTCATCTCCATGCTTTGTATTCTTCGTTGTAGGTCTGCTGTGAGGGTCCATGTTTCGCAAGCGTATAGGAAGATGGAGATGACAAGCGAACGCAGCAGCCTTACCTTGGAGTGTAGACTGATGGTCCTATCTTTCCAAATGGGCTTCAACCTTGTCGGGGCCGCAGTTGTTTGTGCGATCCTTGAGATGACTTCCTGTCTGGACCCATTGTCTGATACAATGGCTCATAAATATTTCAAGCTACGCACTGTGTTGAGGAACTGGCCTTGGACTTTGATGTCCGTGTTGATGCTATTGGTGTTGTTGGTCATCATTTTGGTCTTCTCTGCATTTAATTCCATTCCAAGGACTCTGGAAGTGGTGTCAAGCCTCGATCTGTACCAGCTGTTCAAGTTCTTGTTCTTATCCAGCCAATCCATCAATGTCATCCGCAAAACGGAGGATGGAGACTGCTCTAACCCATAAGCTTACACGCTTACTGTGCCTTGGTGATCTGCAAGGGCATTTTTGACATGATGCGCTCTAGGAAGATGTTGAAGAGTGTTGAAGAGAGTAGGCATCCATGACGCACACCGATTGTTGTTCTGAACCAGTTCTTTATGGCGCTCTTGTGGAGGACTGCACTGGTAGCCTTGTCATACAGACTTTTGATGACTTCAATAATGATAGGGCTGATGTTGTACATTCTCATGGTTGCCCACAGAGCTTTATGCCAGACTAGGTCAAACGTTTTCTTAAAGTCTACAAACATATGATATAGATGTTTTTGGTGCTGTAGGTATTTCTCGCAGATTATTTTGAGGTTGAAAATGTGTTCAGTGGTACTTCGCCCTGCTCTGAATCTTGCTTGTTCTTCAGCTATGATTTGTTCAGCTTGGGGTTTCAACCTGTTGAGTATTATTTTCAAGAGGACCTTGTTGGTATGGCTGATGAGGCTGATGATGCGGTAATATTCACACTCCTGGGAAGAGTGATGACAAACGACTGGATCCATGGTGTAGCCCACTCCCCACTCTACCAGATCTAGTTACAGATAATGGCGAGGGCGCCAATCATCGTTTCTCCTCCTGCTTGAAACAATTCTGCAGGTATATTGTCCACTCCCGCTGACTTGCCCTTCTTCAGCGATTGCACTGCTGCCTCAACTTCTTCTCGAAGAATTGGGAGGATTTCTTCTCCTTCTTTGTTCTGGGGACATGCTAGAATTGATGGGTGTATGGTTGTAAAGGTCAGAGCAGCACTCTGTCTACCTATCCAAGACTTCTTATTCTTCTCTAAGGCATATGCCAGACTTGCTTCGGATCGTGGAGCCCTTGGGCTGTTTAACACTTGTCTGCCGCTTCACAGTCTGGTAGGCTCTTTTGCTGTTGTACTTGTTCAGACTGCTCTCTATTTCCTGGCATTGATCTTCTATCCATTTCTCCTTTGCTGTGCGCATGCCTTTACGGATGTCATTGTTGATTTTTCGGTAGGCATCAGTTCCCTGTGAGGTGTTTTTTTCTTTTTCATCTCTCTTCGTTTGTCACACAGGTCCAAAATTTCATGTGTGATCCACGCTTTCGTCTTTGGCCCGTGCTTGCCAAGGATCTCAGTGGCGGCATCTGTCACAACTGAGTTGAAGGTGGTGATCATGGTGTTGACATCTAATTCACCAGCTCCCAAAATGCGCAGTGGTGCAAATTTCCCTCCAATTGTGGCTTGGAATATATCTGCCACCTCCGGGTCTTGAGTCTGTCTAGGTCGACCTTCAGTCTGGTGAACTTTGCTGTGTTTACTGTCTTCAAGTGGAGCCAGAAAAACATCATCACGAGATCGTGGTCACTTCCGATGTCTGCCCCTGGAAAAGTGCGTGTCCTGCCAATGTTGACGTGGTCTGAAGCGTTTCTTCACCACGATGTAGTCAATCTAGTTGTGATGCTCTCAGCTGGGTCTGTGACATGTCCATCGTTTGGAATCTTTGTGGAGACCAAGCGTGTTTGCAAGCATCAGATTGTTGTATCTGGCAAACTCCAAGAGTCTCGAACCTCTGTCATTTGTATCTTTTTCGCAGTGAGGTCCACATTTGTCTCCCCAGTTGTGGTGCGCATCTTGGCCAACCTTGGCATTCCAGTCACCTTGCATTATGACTATGCCCTTCTTCGGCGCTTAGTCAAGGACAACCTGCAGATGTTCATAGAAATCCTCGACTTCGCTGTTGTCATAGTCTGATGTTGGGGCATAGGATTGAATGATGGTCTTCCCTCAGTCTTCTCTCAGTTATAATCCTCTGTGCGGACTCTCTCTCTCTCTCTCTCTCTCTCTCTCTCTCTCTCTCTCTCTCTCTCTCTCTCTCTCTCTCTCTCTCTCTCTCTCTCTCTCTCTAATCGGCTTACCCCGTCTGTACTTGTACTTGTGTACCAGCTAACACGCACAGCTGAGTGATTGGAAATAACGATTCTGTATTTACTTCCAACCGCCTCCGTCCTTCTCCTATTTAATTGTCGTTTTTCATTACCTATAAATTAGTTTCGCCACCAGAAATGCGCTTTGATGTGTTATTGTTTCCAGATTGAAAACCGGAACAATTTCATTCTAGCACCAGAGTTTGAAAATTAGCATCAAGGCGAGCGGGCAACGACCATAACCTTTTTAATTTTAAAAAATTTGTTTCATTTATTTATTAATTATTTTATTTACCGCTGAGCGAAACGATCAGGGTTGCTGAGGACAGGGAAAGATGGAGTATGCTGGTTAAACGATCATCTGTGGTACCCCTACGACCTCCGAGTTACGGGATAGGATAGGATAGGATAGGATATTTACCGCATCTTTTGATATCGAGTTTTGAAAAAGTACACATAAGCAGCCGACCGTGACCTTATTTATTTATTTATTTGTGTATTTATTGATCAGTTAATTAATTACCGCATCGTGTGATGTCCAGCTTCACCAAGACGAGTTCAACAAGATTTCCTGTTACAGACATAGGTGTCGACCGTGACCTTTTTAAAAAAAGTTTAAATTTATTGATTTACCGCATTGTTTGATGTCCATCATCAACGAGACCATTTTAACAAATTTCTTGTTGCAGACATAAGCAGCGACCATGACCTTATTTAGGCCTATTTATTTATTTTAAAAATATTATTATTATTATTATTAGTAGTAGTAGTAGTAGTAGTAGTAGTAGTAGTAGTAGTAGTAGTAGTAGTAGTAGTAGTATATTTTTAATAAACCATTAGTTTTATTTTTTAAATTTTATTTATATATGTGATTTTGTATTTTATTGTATTTTGAAACTGTTACCTAATTTCCACATCCTAATTCCTTTCTATAATGCAACTGATCGATAAGAAGATAGATTGTCACCTTTTAATCCCTGCGTCTTACTTGCTCAGTACAGTGCGATGGAATTTTTTCCATTCCAATCTCTTTAATGTGCATTTCATTTTTTTCCGGCAAGGGGAGAGTTTGAGGGAGAGTGGAGGAGGTGTGAAGCAAGGAGGAGTGGAGGGGGTGGAGGTGGTGATGGCCAGTTTTGCTTGGATTGTTTTTCCTTGCGCAAGAAAATGTTCGGGCTTTACGTTGAGCCAGAAATGAAGTTTCAGATTTTGATGTCCTTGAGCACTTCATCCTATGACGGCCTACTAGCGCCAAAACCGAGAGTTACCATTATCACGAGATAATTGAAATTATCACGTGTTCTGTGTAATCCGCAGTGTTAATTAATAATTATCAGTAGGCTATTTACCGCGCTTTCCTAGCGCCAAAACCTGTTAATTACAAATATCATGAGATAATTACAATTTTTAAGAGATAATTACAATTATCAAGCGATAATTACAATTATTACTCAAAAATTATAACTATCAAGCTGAGCAAGCGGCCCGATGCGCGAAGCGCATGCGCGGTAGCGGCACTGTTCCCAGCACGCTTGGGGTTTTGGCCCTAGTAAAGCGTGGCCCAAACTGAAAATTAGTAATTAACACTGTGAATTACCGGTATCTCGGTGAATTACACAGAACACGTGTTAATTACAATTATTACTGATACATGTAAGTTTTGCAGGTTTTGACGCCAGTAAGCCGCCTTACCAGAATTAAGCATGATCACGTGAAAATTAAAATTATCAAGTGAAAATTGTAATTATTATGTGATAATTACAATTTTCAGTTTTGGCGCATTTCCAGGCGGATTGATAGAGCCAAAACTGAAAATTAAACATGATCACACGAACATATTTGTAATTTTTCAATGATAATTGTAATTATTTCATGATATTTGTAATTATCACATGATAATTGTAATTATGACATGATAATTGTAATTATCAGGTTTTGGCGCTAGTAGGCCGCCATATCATCCCGGCGTAATTAAGTGGTAACGCTCCCTCTTTCACTCTACCCCGCGCGTGGGTTATGGAATCTTTTGTAGGAGAGAGATGAAGGACGATGCTACAGAATTCCTTCTATACTCTGCTCTGTTAGTGGCAGACCTTTATTTTAATTAATTTGTTTGAAATTTTTAATATTTCATTTTATTTTATTTCTACTTTTTGACATTTTATTTTAATTTCACAATTACCTTTTTAAATATTATTTTATTTTACCTTATTTTATTTACTTTCATAAATTTAAAAAAAAACATTTTGTGGGTTTTATTGTTTTGAATTCTCTTTTATTTATTTATTTGTATGGCTGCCAGGAGATCTGCTATCCGATGCTCATGTCATATATGTGTGAGTGTCAGCACAAAAGCACATGCCCTACCCTGTTCTGCATCGACCTACATGTAGGTTGCGCTACTCTGCGGCTGCCGCTGCACTGAAGGAAAAAGCTACCTGAAATTCATCAATATGGGTGAAAAATATTTCATCCAAATCCTCCACACTCACCACTCTCTACCCCTTCAAACAAACAAAGAAATTAAAAAAAAACTTTCAGATCTATTTGACGTGCGTGTCAAGGTTTTATCTATGGCGGACGTAAACGCGGCATTGCGTATACATGTATGGGCCAATGGTAGTTTAACTGCCATTTTTGCTGCTTTTAACATCGAGTTGAGCGAAAGACGCTGAAAACAAAAGGAGGAAGAAATAGAGCGCCCGATTGTGTCTGTGTGTGTGTGTATGTGTGTTGTGTTGTGCTGTTTGTGTAAGTGCGCGCGGGCGCATATGTGTGTGTGTGTGTGTGTGTGGGTGCGAGCGTGCCTGCTTGTAAGTGTGTCTGAACGCGTTTGAGGACGACTAAACCCATATTCAACTGTTGGTGCTTAGAGAAAAAATCGAGGTCAGTCAGTGAAAAATGACGGAATAAGCTTATATTACATGACAACTATGGAAGCGATAAACGGGTTTATCCTAATAGACATTGTTTTATTGTCAGATATCGGTTGGCTTATTTCCCTCCCTTCACCGCACGGAGCATGCTAAATCTGAGACGTGGCATTTGATAATGTTGATATTAAAACCCCATTCACCTCATATCGCTATCACAAATATGTCATTTTTCAGGCAGCAACTATCGGATTATCATATTAACTTCCAGATAGCTGTTATTTATCACGAAGAAATATCTTGAGTATTGTACAAGCATGCGTATTCGTAACTAAGTTACATCAAGACTATCAGGATGCAAGTCCGTCTTCATATATTCCGACGTGGGCGGACATCCCAGCCAATCAGAACATGCGTTTAAGACACGCCTCCCCTGTTCACTTACAACGCTTTGAATCCAACAGCTTTATATCAA
Source organism: Oncomelania hupensis (assembly GCA_036898135.1). Classification (NCBI taxonomy): domain Eukaryota; kingdom Metazoa; phylum Mollusca; class Gastropoda; order Littorinimorpha; family Pomatiopsidae; genus Oncomelania; species Oncomelania hupensis. Next base: position 46,775,182 of record CM072512.1, on the reverse strand, counting down.
AGTTGGAATGTAAGCACCAAGTTTGATGCCATCTAATGCTTGACCAGAAGCCTACATTAAACATACCATTCATGAATTATTCATGAATTATATTTATGTATACTTATATAGTTATAGTAGTGGCCCAGCGCTTTGAGAAGCTCTCTGAGCTTGTAAGTGCGCTATATAAGAGCAATCCCCCTTTTTTTTAAAACCATTAATTAATTAAATAAAAATATAAATAACAGAAACAGCACACACTTTCGGAAATCGGAACCTACTAAAGCATCTCAAACTGTCCACTCCAGAGTGCCTGTTCTTAAAGGGCTGTTACACGGTATTTATCAATAGTCGATTCAGCCCCGATGCTTCAATCTTGATAGGTGTAACTCGAATTCGTTTATCAACGCAGCCTGTTCTTTCAGCAACAAGGCAATTAGAGTCGTCGTAAAACGTTTTCCAACTTTATTCAGCAACAATCAACAGCTGCTTGCAAAATCGCTTTCCCAAAATCACTTTTACAAGCATTAATTATATAGCCTCTCTGCAATCCCGAAAAGCTTCGAGCATTCCAGTATGACGCAAAGTTAGTTATTTGGTGATTGTTTATAGGGTCCAGCGGACTGCGAAGAGCCGAATCAGAAACCACAACTTGGTTGAAAAAGGACTCACCCCTGATACGTATAAAAGATCTGCTGAAACAACCCTAATGGTAACACTAAAGGCATTCCACCAGCCGGTCACTTCACAATAAAGGCATCGCATGCAGGGCACGCTGAGACTGTACTCTAATTTATCGGACCCATGTACAAAAACAAAATAGAATATAAACATCATTATAAAATAATAACAAAACACATACATGTAAAATGCCTACATTGCTTAACAATGATACTTCAATAATGGTACTGGACGAAGTCAATATAAAATTTTAAAAATAAAAATTCGATTTTCTTTCCGTCTTCCAATAGCGATCTTCCTGCCTTTACACCACCTGTTTGAGTGATAGATGTGTATTTGTTGGGTGTGTATGTGTGAGGGTGGATGAGACAGGTGAGCGTGTATGTTGGTACAGATCACCGCGCTTTGAGCCGGACTGATTTGGGGAAAGGCGCGTATATAGCATCCAGTATTATTATTATTATTATTATTATTATTATTATTATTATTATTATTATTAATACCATAGAAAGCTCCAGTGACCATTTGGCAGAAAGCGTCCAATATTCCCAAGCTGACCCAACAAACCCCATACACAAATGAAGAGTTTTGGGAGAGTTTCCCCCCAAAAAAATAACAAAAGGAGGTGACTGGTCTAGCGAAGAATATACTAGACTGAAAGAACAGAGTAGGAGCGAGAAAGAACAAATGAGAATGACAGGAACAGTGGGAATTTAAAGCACGAAATTTCCACAAAGTGGGGATACTATTTATACAGAAACCCCAGGCCCCCCTCACCCCCAAAACAGGAACCCCCGGCACCTCCACGTGGGAGTATGAAGCAAAACACCTAATCAAAATAAAACTCGTGACCGGAATTACACACTGTTTTACGTCACATAATGTTACTTATAAGATCTGAAAAATTCGATCGATAATAAATAAGTAATTCCAGAAAATTATCCACGATACTACAACATTATGGATCGACGAAAAATATAAACAGTATACAAAGATTGTTCTAGCAACAGCGCAGATTCAAATCAAAGGTAAATACACGCTATCATCGCATGCATTGCAAAACAAACTGATCGGAACTACCGTGGGCGTCTCAATCGTATCAAGAGCATTTTTAAACTCAGAGAGCTGTTCAAAACTAAAATCGTTACACTATCACCTTAGCCATTGGACAACACGATGACCTGCTCACAGTGGTGAAGAAGCGGAAACTCCGATGGTATGGCCATGTCACCAGATCATCAGGCCTTGCAAAGACCATCCTGCAAGGCACAGTGCAAGGAGGTAGAAGAGGAGACCGAAAAAGAGGACAACATTCGAGAATGAACTGGTTTGACACTGAGCTTCAACATGGAAAGAAAAATGTACAGCATCGCGTGGTTCACAAAAGAAGACCAAAGGGAATGCATAATATATAAATAGTGACATAACTCCAATAAAGCGGCTTAAATTTAACAACCTACTCTTTGATTCAATATTCGTCAGCTGATTAAATTTAAAGACATTTGAATAAGTCCCAAAGTATTTTCTAAAAAAAATTATTTTCTTTCAGCAAGGAATTGTTACTTGTAAATAAATAATGAAACTCGTCACCAATTACTTTTAAGTCACACATAGTACATAACCGTTCTTCTCTAGGTACATTATTGTATCTTTGAAACTTTATAACTTTGTCCTTTAATTTTATACATCATCATTAAACAATATTAAATAAGGCTCCGAGCCCAGGGGGGCCGTGAACCCAAAAAAGGTGTGGGGTGGGGTGGGGGTGCTGGGGATACAACAAACATGCAGAAGTCAACAAGAACGGCATAACCGTGTACAGGAATATTGCACGCACACAAAAATGACATACTAACATTAGGTTGTTAATATACGAGCACCAGATAGTGTCACGTGGGGTTTATGGGCTCTGCACAATGGAATTATGGACCCTCACGTTTATTCGGTGGGAACTGCTAGTAAGTCACCCTATGAATTACTTTAATAAATTTATTTGTTTAGCTCGTTCTGTGTTAAGGTTGGGGTACAGAAATAGATAGAAAAATGGTAAAAGATTACTGTCACACTAGCTTTCACACGGCTATGAATCATATGTAGTCCAGCCACTTGATAACAGTTAAAATCACACATTTATTTCTTCTACTCTATACAAGGTTTTCTAGGTACTAATCTAACTTAAAAAGTCTCCGTCACTGCTAATAGTTCGATTGCTGATAGTCTAGGCAGCTGTTTTTCTTCCTCGGGCACTTGCTAATATATTTCATGTAGATTGGACTACTGTGGTCCGTTTTACAGTTTCTGAAGAGTTGGACTACTGTGGTCCGTTTTCGATCAGTTTAAGTGCACCTTCGGTGAATACACTTAACTCCTAGATGGTGCGTGCGAAGTCCTTCTGTGAGGTAGCTTCTGGTCAACCTGTGTCGTTCTGTAGTTGGGTTCCCTTGCCACGCTGTGGGGTCTGACAGGGTGTTTTTCCGGGTAGCTCTGTCCGACTTGTGCGGTAGAGGCTCCGCAACCAACTCGTCGTTTCTGTGGAGTGGGGTGCACAGGATAGCTCGCCTGCTCGTCTGTAATATAAGAGACGAAATTCTGCACAACCCTGAATAATCGGTTTGTGCAGAGCGTCTCACTGAAAGCCAAAGTAGCCCTCAGTGATAGCTCCACATCTCTATACATAAGCGACGAACATTCTGCTACTTCCGGGATCCACTGGAATCTCACTCTAAATTCCTATACATACATAAATATCAATCGTGTCTAACTATACACATACAGAATTAATAATATTATAAACATTCACGGGTACAGCCACTGGTCTGCAAACATACATATAAGTTAAACAACAGTGGTTCCGTACGGTATACAACATGGCGGCGCAACCGGTCGTGTTTCGCCACGTGTTCGGCTTTTCCACATGGTCACGCAAATTCGGATTAACAATTCACATTTATGCATAGCAAATTCCACAAACATAATTTCCACAATAATATAAATATATCACGATGAAACAGAAGGGTGTTCATTTACCTGTTTGACAAGTTCAGGCCCGTGGTGACTTGAGAGAATTCTAAGATTCTAAAGTCCTGCTTCCTGGTCTATGAGTGAAGAGATTTCTCTAGCTATCTATGTAGATGTTAACTCTTCCTCGTCTCACACACGACTGATTCAAACTGCGCTAGGATCTGACACAGTCAGAACTGCTCTACCCGCTTTGCCTGCTCTCATTGGTTAAAACGGTCAGATTCAAAGCTCAAGTGCTGAGTCACTGCGCTGTGTGTGGCTCGCTCGCCGTGTGTGGCCTGCTGTGTACCTTAATTGCTGCTGTGTAATACACTCCTCTTTCTAATGTTACAATGACTACACAAGGCTAAATAGTCACTGGGCAGGGTAAACTGCTCGGTTCATGACAGGCTCCCTCAACTGAAAAAAGGCGATGACTACTGGATTCGACCTTTTTCTACTACAGAGCCTAGTTTAACACTGCACTATCCTAGGGTCCTATTTACAAACTAATTAAGTTGCTCTACCTGAGCTGCAATGCTGTGCGAGGTAGCTAAGGACACTAGTGACAGGGTTTTATTGGGCGGGGACAAATTCTGGTGCTGTGGCCCTTAGTTGTGTTGGGTGGGCGACAGCTGCTGTGTCCTCCACGAGATGGCGACTGAGGTAGTCGGCTCCGTGGTTCTCTTTGCCGGGGATGTACTCGATTTGGAATGAGTACGCCTGAAGGGTGAGTGCCCATCGCATCAGGCGAGAGTTCAAGGATTTGGAGGCTGCCTGGAACGATAGTGGTTGGTGGTCCACCTGAACTGTGAAGTGGGTCCCATACAGGTAGAGTTGGAATTTCTGTATGGCCCAGACTAGTCCAAGACATTCTTTCTCCGACGTGGCGTAGTGGGTCTCGGCGGGTCTCAATTTTCTGCTGGCGTAGGCGACAGGGAATAGCGTCTCTGCATTCTTGGGGTCGCGCTGTAGCAGTACTGCTCCGAGGCCTAAGTCGCTTGCGTCGGTGCGAAGAACGAATGGCTGAGTCAAATCGGGTAGGTGGAGTACTGGCGCCGATGTCATTCTGTCCTTGAGTGTTTGGAATGCTGTCTCGCATTCGGCTGTCCATACTACTTTGTCCGGGGCTGTTTTCCGGGTTCCATTTGTCCGTGTTACGGCGATGCTGTTGTAGTTGTGGATGAACTTCTTCCGCGATGGCGATGGCCATCCAGGTGTGTGTGCTGGGGGTCGCTGGTCGGTCCGTGTATTTCTTGAGGAGATTGATGTGGTGGTATCGGGCTCTCCCGTTCACCTCTACTTGGTAGACTGTCTTGGATTTCTTTGCAGTCACCCGGTACGGTCCTCTCCAAGCGATGTCCAGCTTGTTGGTTCCACTTGGAAGTAAGAGTAGCACTTGATCGCCGACTTGCAGTTCTCTGTCCTTCGCGAGGCGGTTGTAGTACTTCGCCTGACGGGCTCTTGCCTTCTTCAGTGCTTCACCAGCTTTCTTCCACGTTGCTTTGAGGGTTTCCTGCAGGCCTGCGACGTACTTGGTGGCACCTCTTGGTGTGTCGTCTATCTTGGCGTCCGTCCAACTTCTGCGTAGGGCTTCTAGCGGTCCTGCTAGAGGTCTGCCGAATAGCAATGTTGACGGTGTGTAGCCTGTGGCTGCATGGGGTGTTTCTCGGTATGCGAAGAGTGCCGCATTCACGTAGGTGTCCCACGCTTCTGGATTGTCGTCGGCGACTTTCCTGAGGATGGTGAGAAGGGTTCCATTCAGTCTTTCTACTTGTCCGTTGCTGGCTGGGTGGTATGGTGGTGTGCGAATGTGATGAACTTGTATCAACTCGAACACGTCTTGCATCAGGCGGCCGGTGAACTGAGATCCGTTGTCCGTTCTAATGCTGTCCGGGAATCCGACTCTGGTAAAGATGGCGATGAGTGCATCTGCAATCTTCTTGGTGTCAATCGCTGGCAACGGGACTGCTTCGCACCACATCGTACATGCGTCGACGAGTGTGAGTAGAAATCTGTTCCGCTTCTTGGTCATGGGCAGTGGTCCTACTATGTCTACTGAGACTTGCTGGGATGGCACGCCGACTACTACTGATGGTCCTAAGGTAACTGGTACGGTGTGATGTCGCGGGGAATATCGTTGACATTGGTGGCAAGATTTCACGTAGCGCTTGACATCCTCCGTGATTCCTGGCCAATAGTAATGTGCGCTGATTCTCTGCACTGTGGCTCCAATTCCCATGTGTCCGCTGAGTGGCATGCTGTGGCCTAATTCTAGTACTTGGGCTCGAAGGGTGGCTGGTAGTACTAGTTGGGTGTGATCTCCATCTCCTTGTCGATGTAGAACTCCCTCTTCCATGTAGAAGTCTCCCTTGTGCGGGGGTGTGTGCGCCTTGGGTAGCTTCTGGAAGCACTTCGCTATCGAGGTGTCTTCTTTCTGTGCTGTTTTGATCTCTTCGAGTCCTGGATTCGGAGCGAACTCGGGCTGGGGTGGTTGGGTTTTAGCTTGGGCCCTGGTTTGCACTGCAGCTATCTCTACAGTTTTAGGGGGCGTGCCTAAGAACACATACCTACAACCTAGCACTAGATCATACAGGGGTTTCTGTAAAACAGCTGCTTGGATTCGTCCTGTGACGTACCTACTCTCTACTTCGATCCATGCTATTGGGCAAGTAGTCGTCGGTTTCGTCAAGTCTGCTCCTTGTAGTTCGACTGTCTTGTCTGTCAAGTCCGCGCGCGATACGAGAGATTCGCTAACTATCGCGTCGTATGATAGACCTGTGTCATACAGACAGTTCGCTTCTTTTCCGTTGACCTTGACCGTGTCTGTCACCGATGGGTGATCTCCGATAGGGTGTGGCTTGTTACCGCTACTTTGAGTTAGAACTCTGTGCGCTGGCCGGCTTTCGCGCTCTTCCCTACGTTGTGCGGCCAACTTGAAACATTCTGCGGTGGAGTGATTGTTTCTGTTGCAGAACGAACAATACCGTCTCTGTTCTGCGGGACCTCTTTTCCCGAATTCCGTGTTGGGTCCTTTATTTTGCCCAGGTCTGGGGTTATTCGGCTTATTCGCGGTGCGCTCTTCCCGGTTAGGGCTTCGTTTCTGTGCCTCTTTCCCGTTAGGCTTTAGGTCTCGCCTGAAGCTCTTGGCTTCTCCGTGTGCGGCCACGTACCTATCTGCGACCTTGACCAGATCTTCCAGTCTTTCCGCGCCCTGCTCTACTGAGAATGTCCTCAGCTCGGGGGTCATGGTTTCCCGTAGCTGTTCCCATACTAACAGTTCTGTCAGTCCATCATACGTCTTAGCCGTGGCTGACTGGCTAATCCACTTATCCAGCGTGGTGGACAACCGATCCGCGAACTGCGCATAGCTCTCTCCTTTCACTCTCCGATTGGTGCGGAATTTTTGCCGGTAGCATTCTCCTGTCAGTTCGAATCCCGTTAGGAGTGCCTCTTTTACTTTGTGATAGTCAGTCACTCTGTCAGTCGGTAGCTTACTGTAGATGTCATAAGCCTTTCCTCTAAGCCCTTGACTAAGCTTAAAAGACCAATGAGTGGGATCTAGTTTGTACTCTGTTGCTAGACGCTCAAACCTAGTCAGATAGAGATCTAGACCTTCTTCTCTCTCATTGAATGTTCCCAGTGGAAATGACATTCCTTGTACAGGGTTGGATGCTACCTCTAGCTGATCTGAGTGGGAAGGGGTTGAGGAAGAACTTGAAGCTCCTGATCCCAATCTTTTCAATTCTAACTCATGCTGTCTGTCTTTTTCCTTTTCTGCCCTCTCATACTCCCATCTCCTACTTTCTGCTTCTCTCTCTGCTGCTACCTTCTTCTGTTCTCTTGCTGCCTCTAGCTCTAGTTTCTTCTGCTCTGCTTCTAATTCTAATTTCTTCGCCTCTCTCTCTGCTTCTAAGGCTAGTTTCTTCGCCTCCCTTTCTGCTGCTCTCTCTGCCTTAGCCTCCTGTTTCTCTACCTCTGCATTTATATACGCAATTAGGTCTCCCCCTGCTAAGTGTAAAGCTTCTCCTAGTTCCTTGAAACGCAATCTCAAGGCCACTGGGTCCGACATTGTCAAAAGTGTCTATGAACAACCTCTGAATCACGTGGAATACCAAAACACTAGCAATATTGCATTTCAATAACAACAATGCAAAGACAATCAAATTTGTAATCAATAATAGAATAAAACAAAAGTCAAATGGCATACAACAGTTACTTAAGCAAAACCTGCAAAAGAACAATGCAACATACAGGCACAAAAATATTTGAAGCAAAAAAGATTTTAACTAAAGAATAGTGCACCAAAACTGATCAGCGTTATACCCTTACACTATTCTAAGTTATTCTACTTCTGCTGTTATCTAATTTTATTGTACCTAGATCCGGTTATACCCAATTCCTATTATACACAGATCCTGGCTAGGCTCGCCAATTATAGTGTCACGTGGGGTTTATGGGCTCTGCACAATGGAATTATGGACCCTCACGTTTATTCGGTGGGAACTGCTAGTAAGTCACCCTATGAATTACTTTAATAAATTTATTTGTTTAGCTCGTTCTGTGTTAAGGTTGGGGTACAGAAATAGATAGAAAAATGGTAAAAGATTACTGTCACACTAGCTTTCACACGGCTATGAATCATATGTAGTCCAGCCACTTGATAACAGTTAAAATCACACATTTATTTCTTCTACTCTATACAAGGTTTTCTAGGTACTAATCTAACTTAAAAAGTCTCCGTCACTGCTAATAGTTCGATCGCTGATAGTCTAGGCAGCTGTTTTTCTTCCTCGGGCACTTGCTATTATATTTCATATAGATTGGACTACTGTGGTCCGTTTTACAGTTTCTGAAGAGTTGGACTACTGTGGTCCGTTTTCGATCAGTTTAAGTGCACCTTCGGTGAATACACTTAACTGCTAGATGGTGCGTGCGAAGTCCTTCTGTGAGGTAGCTTCTGGTCCACCTGTGTCGTTGTGTAGTTGGGTTCCCTTGCCACGCTGTGGGGTCTGACAGGGTGTTTTTCCGGGTAGCTCTGTCCGACTTGTGCGGTAGAGGCTCCGCAACCAACTCGTCGTTTCTGTGGAGTGGGGTGCACAGGATAGCTCGCCTGCTCGTCTGTAATATAAGAGACGAAATTCTGCACAACCCTGAATAATCGGTTTGTGCAGAGCGTCTCACTGAAAGCCAAAGTAGCCCTCAGTGATAGCTCCACATCTCTATACATAAGCGACGAACATTCTGCTACTTCCGGGGTCCACTGGAATCTCACTCTAAATTCCTATACATACATAAATATCAATCGTGTCTAACTATACACATACAGAATTAATAATATTATAAACATTCACGGGTACAGCCACTGGTCTGCAAACATACATATAAGTTAAACAACAGTGGTTCCGTACGGTATACAACATGGCGGCGCAACCGGTCGTGTTTCGCCACGTGTTCGGCTTTTCCACATGGTCACGCAAATTCGGATTAACAATTCACATTTATGCATAGCAAATTCCACAAACATAATTTCCACAATAATATAAATATATCACGATGAAACAGAAGGGTGTTCATTTACCTGTTTGACAAGTTCAGGCCCGTGGTGACTTGAGAGAATTCTAAGATTCTAAAGTCCTGCTTCCTGGTCTATGAGTGAAGAGATTTCTCTAGCTATCTATGTAGATGTTAACTCTTCCTCGTCTCACACACGACTGATTCAAACTGCGCTAGGATCTGACACAGTCAGAACTGCTCTACCCGCTTTGCCTGCTCTCATTGGTTAAAACGGTCAGATTCAAAGCTCAAGTGCTGAGTCACTGCGCTGTGTGTGGCTCGCTCGCCGTGTGTGGCCTGCTGTGTACCTTAATTGCTGCTGTGTAATACACTCCTCTTTCTAATGTTACAATGACTACACAAGGCTAAATAGTCACTGGGCAGGGTAAACTGCTCGGTTCATGACAGATAGAGAAAAAAAATATGTAAATAAACAAATCGATAATATTTAAGAAAAAGGTATTAGACACATGGAAAAAAATAATCCACCAAAAACCAAACAAACAAACAAAAAACCAAATTATAGTAGGTCCCAACCAAGAAAATCGAAGTTTGAAATAAAATTTAAAGAGAACTGTGCGTCACTATTGGAAAAGTGAAAAACATAATCCCTATAAAACGGCTTAAATCAGACAACCTGCGTTTAGATTTAGAGTTCATTAACTTATTTAACTTATAGGCATTCAGGTGATTCAAGTATGGAGGTACTAAAGAAAGTCTGTTAAAAACCAACACAGAATTTGTACATCTAAACAGATAATGAAATTCATCACCTAGTTCGCCCAGATCACACAGAGTGCACAGTCTATCTTCTCTCTGAATATTCAAATATCTAAATGATTGAATTGGGAGTTTGTGACAGCTGAGCCTAAATTTCAAGAAGTTCCTTCTCGGTAGAGGTGACAAGTAAACTAAATAATCTTCGAAACAGAAGGTACTCTTAAAAATTCTATACGTAATACAAGCATTATGATCGAATAAATCCTGATGCCAGGTTTGCAAGAACTGGTCTCGCAAGCGTTGTTTGACCATGGTCTTAAAACAATTCAAAGAGTATTTACAGCCGTATAACCAAATGAAAGACAGACCAAGATCATTTAGCAGAGAACGAACAGTACATAGCCAGGAGAGTTTATATACCGTTGACCGTTGGAGACTTGCTGGTTCAAACGTGGGCTGGTTGTCCAGAGGTCGGGTAATAGCTGTGAAGTCGCGCGTAGGCTGAGGAAAGCAGGGTGTCCGAGAAGTCGCAGACCGTGTCTCATCTTTCAACTAAGAGTTGGCTGTTAAGCCCGTACTGTGAGAGCTGAACTCTGTGTGAGATGACGGCTTTAGCACAATTATTTCCCCCACCCACTACCTCTTTTCCCTCCCCCTTCCCCTAGTGAGGGTGCCAGGGGTTTGTGTATAAATAGTATCCCCACTTTCAGGAAATTTATTGATTTAAATTCCCACTGTCGCTGTCTTTCTCCTTTGTTATTTCTCATTCCTACTCTGTTCTATCAATCTACTATACTATCTTCTGCGCTAGACCAGTCACCTACATTTTTTCTTGAAAAATGTTCTCGGCGTAGGTGTCCAAAGCGATGGTAATGTTAAAGGAAAGTTGTACTTGCGTGATGAGGGACGATTCGCATAATGCATTTTTCATGAGCCTCCAACGCCTTCAGCCCAACATTACACACACATCTTGGTAAGCCCTAATAATTCTGCGAACTTCTGTGATCAAATCTTGGCCAGGACTCATGACTCTTTTATCCACAGGCGCTTATAGCTCAAGATGAGAGAAAATGACGAAATCTAACAGTCGCTCTCTGTATACAAGCATTATAGTACTGAGAAATACGCGCTCTCTGTAGGAGTGCTTGTGCTTTTATTGGAATTCAATGTGCAAAACGTGGTTTGAGATTAAGATTGGGAAAAATAAAATTTCAGTTACTTTCGTGACTGGTGTTTATATTCCTTTCTAAATTTACATGGAATGGAGTTCCATGCTGCTAATGTTATCAAAGACAGAAAATACTTCGACAATCTTTGGTATTATGCTTTTGAACATTCACAAGTGTTTCATTTATACTGTGTGCTTTAGTGTCAGGTATAATTTGCCGCGGTCCTTTTGGAAATGTACCAAACAAAATTTGGAATGGCTATTTAGGCAGTGCAGTCAGACTCGGACAGTTCAGAGAGAGAGAGAGAGAGAGAGAGAGAGAGAGAGAGAGAGAGAGAGAGAGAGAGAGAGAGAGAGACAGAGAGACAGAGAGACAAACAGAGAGAGAGAGAGACAGAGAGAGAGACAGAGAGAGAGACAGAGAGACAGACAGAGAGACAGAGACAGAGACAGAGAATCCAAAGTACTTTTGCTGTTTTTTTTTGGCGAGCCCTATAAACAACTGTCTACCTGCTCACCAACAACCGCACTCCCACCCTCTTCTCTCTCTCTCTCTCTCTCTCTCTCTCTCTCTCTCTCTCTCTCTCTCTCTCTCTCTCTCTCTCTCTCTCTCTCTGTGCATTTGACCTTTGACCTGCTGAGCATGTGATGGAAAAGTTTCCACGGACATTTTTTACTTTCCAAAAACTTAAACTAAACATCAGTTTCATTTGGAAACATGACAGTTATTATGCTATTAATTAAATCTGAATTTTTGGAACAATGCATCAAGTACCGGTTCGTGACTTGAGGTTTACATTAGGTGGACAATACTTTTTACGTACATGCTTTTTTGTATTATTTTTGCATTAGTAATTTGTGCGCACCCCTTCCCTTCCCCCCCACACACACTCACATACACACACATATACACACACACTCACACATACACACACCCACACATATCCACACGTACACACACACACAATCACCCCCACACAAACACCCACAAACACACACACGCACACACACACATACACACAAGCATTATTGTGTTTTTAATTGCCTTGTTGTTTTTCTAAACATAAAAAGCTGTTTATGGTAACTTAGAAAAAAAATAGGGTCGGTAAGTCGGCTACAACTGTCTTTTTGTTGGTTTTTTAAAAACCTTTTCCATCTTGGGTGCGAGTTTCTCGGTTTTTTTTTTAAATTTTTTTCCAGACCATCACAAGGAAAGTTTAGGGTCGGGCCAAAAAAATTGTGCGCTCGAGATACCGTAAACAGATTTTTTTCTCGGCCTAATATGAAAAAATAATGTGCAGTTAGATCTAATGTTTGAAAACAAAGGATCAAACACAATTTAGTGACTTTGTGCTCAGTTGTCTGGGCTTCAGACGGTGCGCCCAAAGGCTGCAAATGGGCGCCTCGGTCGGCTTGAGTTAGATCCTGAATGGGTCAGCGCCTTGAGCAGCTCTTGAGCTATATATTATATTCAATAATGGTACAGGACGCAGTCAATATACAAATTTCAAAAAATAAAAATTCGAATTTCTTTCCGTCTTCCAATAGCGACCTCCCTGCCTTTACACCACCTGTTTGAGTGATTGATGTGTATTTGGTGTGTGTGAGGGTGGATGAGACAGGTGAGCGTGTATGTTGGTATAGATCGCCGCGCTTTGAGCCTGATTGATTTGGGGAAAGGCGCGTATATAGCATCCTGTATTATTATTATTATTATTATTATTATTATTATTAATATTATTATTATTATTATTATTATTATTATTATTATATGAGAACGATTGAAACAAATAAAGTAAATGACTGAATGACTTGAAGATCAAAGTGTAAATCATGGACAACACTTGATACCTGTTTCATTGTTTAATTATGTAATTTCTTTCGCGACAACACGATCTCATCTCTCTCTCTCTCTCTCTCTCTCTCTCTCTCTCTCTCTCTCTCTCTCTCTCTCTCTCTCTCTCTCTCTCTCTCTCTCTCTCTCTCTCTCTCTCTCTCTCTCTCTCTCTCTCTCTCTCTCTCTCTCACTCTCTAAAAACGCCTGCTTGTTGACTTGTATGTCTGCAGAACGTCACTCTGTCAGTAAAAAATCCTTATATTTTTCGCACGCTGTGACTGCCGTTTGTATGGTTAACATGAACCTGAAATAATTAGGTTTACAACATACAATTAAAGCTGATGTTCCGAAGCAGTAAATTCAGCGACACTTCGTGACATAGTAATAATTATTTCCAGCAAGACAAACCACATTTAATCATTGCGCCGTCATAATGAATAATGTTGATGGACGTTTGTTTTTCTCTGAAAAACATGCAGAACCGTGGCGGAGAAAGCTGTGACCCACGTTTGCGGTTACAACATTTCTGACAGTGGATATTTATGTTTTGTCGTTATTTCAGGTGTTCCCCCCCCCCCCCCCCCGTTTTCCCCCCCTCTCTCTCTCACTCTTTCCCTCTCGCCCTCTCTCCGTCTCTCTCGCTTTATATATATCTGTCTGTCTGTCTTTCTCTGTCTCTACGTCACCCGTTATTTCAGGTTTCTCTGTCTGTCTGTCTGTCTGTCTGTCTCTCTCTCTCTCTCTCTCTCTCTCTCTCTCTCTCTCTCTCTCTCTCTCTCTGAGAGCTATATACTTCCTTATATCCTTCACTCTCCCCTTCCCTCTTCACATTTCTCTTTTAATCCATATTCGTATGTAATATAAGCTCACCTGTTGTGTGTGTGTGTGTGTGTGCGTGTGTGTGTGTGTGTGTGTGTGGCTAGGTAGAAACGACGTTATTCTGACATACACTTCAAACTCGACGTAATTTCTTTTGACGGCTCCGTTCTTTTGACCTCAAAATAGTGTTCCGTTAGGGTTAGGGCTGTGTTAGGCTTAGGGTTACGTTAAGGGTTTGGGTTAAGGTTAGGGAGAGCTTCAAAAAATTGCGAAATGTCAAAATAATGTCAAAATAATGGTAAGTTTGTCAAAATAATGTATGTAGAGTTTCACGACAGTCATCACAACGTCATTTCTACAAAAATGTTTGTGTGTGTGTGTGTGTGCACGTGAAAAAGCGCACAAATGGGTTTCAGACCTTGTCTTTTCTAGTAACAAATGGGTTTATTTGCTTGGAACCCAGTTGTTTCCAGGACCCCACTTTTTTCTAAGTGCGCGGGAGTGCTCTTATAGTGCATGGGAGTGCAGTTGTAAGTGCATGAGAGTGTTTTAAGTACACAGGAGTGCTCTATCCGGGACGGAGAAAATACAGTCAATTTTCGGGGAAATTTTGAAGAAAATTCGACCTATTTCGTCGGCTATAGGGGACGGACTAGGTCAACTTTTTAGACGGACAGAGACATTAGATTCTTACATTTGTAGAAGAAGTTTGCGTTCTTTCCGTCAAAAAATCACTTTCCGATTCCTACATTCTTAAATACAGCCATGCAGTTGTGATGTATTGCAAATATGTGTGTGTGTAGGTGTGTGTGTGGGGTTGTATGTGTAAAGGGGTGAGAGGAGTGGAATTGGGGTGGGGAGGGGCTTCAGAACAATACAATACAATACAAGATTATTGCTTTAGGTCCAGCGGACTCTTCCGAGCCAAATCAGGACCAGGGGCTTCAGAAAGTCATGCGTTTTGCCATAATGATCACACATGGCAAATGTTCGGAATACATTTTTTTAACAGTTTGTGATGATACGTGTATAAAATTGGATCTTCATAAGAATACTACCTATAAGCAGAAAAAATAGCGAGGTTTCTGTACTGGTGAATTATACTGTCAAGCCGCCAGACAGATGGATGGCGATAATGCTATTAAAGGAATGCATATATTGCAATACAGCAGCTTTAGCACATCCCCGGTACATCACCCTCCACACTGCGGAGCAGAAACTTGCCGAGGATTAGGTCTACTTCTCCTGTCCACCATTCTCAATGTGTTCAATAATAATAATAATAATAATAATAATAATAATAATAATAATAATAATAATAATAATAATAAAATAATAATGCTTCCTTTTTCAAAATCATTGTCAGTTTGAGTGCCATGTTATACAGATACAGATACAGACTCTTTATTGTCCCCACAAATACATGTACCTGCAAGGAAATTCTTATTGCAGTGTCCATCTGCATATAAAATCTCAAACAATAAAAACCACACACTAATCTGAAAATAAATAATTATGATGATGATGATATCTACAGTGATTAAGATCATAACGTTATCACACACCCACACACCAACATGTCACGTGGGTTATGGGTTTTAGGGCTCTGCACAATGGAATGATGTAAACCTCACGCTTTATCCGATGGGAACTGCTAGTTAGTCACCCTGTGGAGTACTATAATAAATTTATTTATTTAGCTCGGTCTGTGTTAAGGCTGGGTTACAGAGATAGATAGAAAAATGGTAAAAGATTACTGTCACACTAGCTTTCACACGGCTATGAATCATATGTAGTCCAGCCACTTGATAACAGTTAAACATCACACATTTATTTCTTCTACTCTATACAAGATTTTCTAAGTACTAATCTACCTTAAACGTTAAATAGTCACTGTGAATAATTCGATCGCTGATAGTCTATGCAGCTAATAGTTCATCCTTGGGCACTGGATGTTATAGTTCATGAGAAGTGGATTACTGTGGTCCTGTAGCTCTCAGTTTTTTGTGCACACACGTGTATAGACTTAACTATCCGTCTGGCGTGCTGTGCTGTGGTCGGTTTGTTGACAACTTGTGTTGTCTTCTTCTGGTTTTTCCCTGTGGGTAGACTGGTTGGCTTTCCTCGCGCAATGCTGGGGATACCGCTGCAGCCAACTACTGCGTCGACGTGGTTTCGTCTGAGGCAGTGTTGGGCGCACTACAGAACGCCTGTTCGTCTGTAACATATGAGACGAAATTCTGCACAACCTTGAATGATAGGTGTGTGCAGAGCGTCTCACTGAAGGTCGTAATAGCCCTCAGTGATTAGCTCCACATCTACATATATAAGCGACGAACATTCTGCTAAGTCCGTGGTCCACTGGAATCTCGACTCTAATTTTCTATTCATTCATAAATATAAAACATGGCTACTTATACACATCAAGAATTAATAATATTATACACATTAATTTGTACAGTCACTGGTCTGTAAGCATGCATATAAGTTAAACAACAGTGGGTCCGTACAGAATTCAAGATGGCGTCTGCCGGTCGTCTTTTGCCTCATGGTCAGCTACGCCACGTGTCAGGCAAAGTCGGGCTAACAATTCAATTCTATGCATAGCAAATTTCACAAACAAAATTCAACAATAATATAATACATCACGATGAAACAGACATATGTTCATTTACCTTCGTGACAATATCAGGCCAGTGGCTACTTGAGTGAATTCGGATTTACACAAGTACTGCGTCCTAGTCTTTTCTGAAGAGAACTACTGCTAAGCTGTGTAGCAGTGTACTGATCCGTGGTTTCAACACGACTGCCGGTTCTTCTCTACATTCGAATTAGTCAGACCTGGCTGAGTCCCTTCAAAGCTGTGTTCTCATTGGCGGATACGTGTCTTACCTATCGTAATTGCGATGATGTCATTGCCTTTGCTTACCGTCAGCTACCACTGTGTGCTATTACTACGCTTGATTACTTCCATCGTCGAAATTCTAATATTACATAGACTAACCAAGCAAAATATTAAAATAAGCAGAGTAAAACTAGTCATCTCACGACACAACACACAAGCACACGCGCACTATCACACACACACACTTTGACTTAATATTTATAGATATCTATACATACATATACACATATATACATACATATACATACACATATATACACCCATACACTTATATATATATATATATACACACACACATATGCCTTACATGTCACTCAAACTAACAATTATTATAAAATATAATATAATAATGCATGCCTTAGACTACATTATAAAATAAGATATTATTTCACACACACACACCTACACACACACACCCACACACACACATGTACATAGCCTGATTTCTTGCCCACTGTCTTTGTTGATGAAAGACTTGGTTTAGATGAACAGTTTGCTGACCTACTGAGCAAGTCACAGCCTATGAGCCAATCCCCAGCCTCCTTGTCGTGGGGCACTGTTGGTCAGGCGGATAGCCATGGGGAGGAAGGAGTCACTGAATCTAGAGGTTCGGGCCCACAGGGAGATTAAGCGCCCTGTGTTGCTCCTCGACACACACCCAGCAACAGTTTCATGCAGCGGGTGAGACACATCTGCTTGAATCTTGCTGATCTTCCTCAGCGCCACCCTGCTGTAGGTCTCCGCCAGGGGTCTAACCTCCTTCCCTATCACTTTAGCTGCTGCTGAAGTGACTCTGTCCATCCTCTCTCTATCTGCCAGCTTGGTGGAGTTGTAGTAGCATAGTTGATTGAACAACAGTATGCTCTCCACCACTGACTGATAGAATAGTTGCAGGATTGTGCTATTGACCCTGAACTGTCTGAGCTTGCGGAGGAAAAAGAGTCTTTGGTTTGCCTTCTTGCAGCAGGCGTCCACGTTTGCAGACCAGTTCAGCTTGTTGTCAATCACCGTACCAAGGTACTTGTATCTGTCAACTATCCGGACTGCTTCGCCCTTGATGGTGAGTGGCTTGATGGTACTGGACTTGAGGCGGAAATCAATCACCATCTCCTCCGTCTTGGCAACGTTGAGCTCCAGGTAGTTCCTGTCGCACCACTCCACCAACCCGTCCACGCCCAACCTGTATGCCGTCTCGTCGGTGTTCACCAATCCTGAAAGGGATGTGTCGTCGGCAAACTTCACCTGGATGTTGCTGGGGTCTGTTGAGCGACAGTCGGCAGTGTAGATGGTGAACAGGACTGGGGATAGCACGCATCCCTGAGGAGCCCCAGTGTTAGTCATCAGTATGGAGGACATGGTAGTGCCAATCCTGACCCTCTGTGGACGTACGGTCATAAAACTGTGGATCCACCTTATCAAGGTCGGGCTGACATCCATGGCCAGGAGCTTCTGCGTGAGGAGATGTGGCTGCAGAGTGTTAAACGCGCTGGAAAAATCCAAGAAAAGAATGCGCGCATAAGTTCCCCGTCTATCGAGGTGTTGGTACAAATGGTGCAGCAGTGTCAGGATGGCATCCTCTGTGCCACGACCCTCAGAGTAGGCAAACTGCATTGGATCCTGGTGCCTCACTGTTTCTTCTCTGAGATGTCTCAGTGCAATCTTCTCAGCACACTTCATCGGAATGGAAGTGAGCGCCACAGGCCGGTAGTCATTTAGCTGGGCCGGTGATTACTTCTTCGGCACCGGGATTATAGTTGAGGTCTTCCATAGTTGCGGTACGTGGCCTTCATCAAAGGAGCGCTGAAAAAGACTGGTGAAGACAGGAGACAGCATATCACTGCACAACTTCAGTGTTCTACCGCTGACTCGATCAGGACCCGCTGCACTTCGGGAATTCAAGCCCCTGAAGATCTTGCGAACATCCGCCTCCTGGACATGGATGGGCCTACTGCTGCGGAATTGAGTCTCAGCCAGAGCCTGTTGTTGTTCAGCACTAAAGTCATACTTGTCAAAACGTGTATAAAAGACCATAACGTGTATAAAACGTGTATAAAATGTTATGCGTATATGTGTGTGTATATATAAGTGTATGTGTATATCTCTCTGTCTCTCTCTCTCTCTCTCTCTCTCTCTCTCTCTCTCTCTCTCTCTCTCTCTCTCTCTCTCTCTATATATTTATGTATATATGTGTATACGTATGTGTATAAATACGTGAGAGTGCGCGCGCGCGCGCGTGTGTGTGTGTGTGTGTGTGTGTGTGTGTGTGATAGCGTTATGATCTTAATCACTGTAGATATCATCATCATTATTATTAATTTTCAATTTAGTGTTGTTACGGTTTTATTGCTTGAGATTTTATATGCAAATGGACACTGCACTAAGAATTGCCTTGCAGGTGTTTGTGGGGACAATAAAGATTCTGTATTCTCTCTCTCTCTCTCTCTCTCTCTCTCTCTCTCTCTCTCTCTCTCTCTCTCTCTCAATCAATCAATCAATGGAATGAGAAATACATGCAAGAGGTCATTGAAAAACATTACTTGGATAATTCACCTGTATCAAATAACGTTATATCTATTTCAAAATCTTTTTATATTAACAGTTTATTTCACAGACTAAGGCTAAATGCTTGGCGTGCTCGTTTCATAAATCCTCCAGTTCTTTGTAATTGTGGTATATTTTTTAATGTAAATCACTTAATATTTGAATGTCAACAAAATTATAACCATTTTCAGCCTTTACTCATTAGATTAAATAAATTAAAGCTACCTATGTCAATCTCAAGTATTGTATATCCAGAAGATCATTCTGATTGGTCATTGAGCTTAATGCTCATAGATTTACTTAGAAGTCATGAATTATTCAATTTTTTCTAAATATCTTCTAACAATTAGTTTAGTAATTGTCTGTTTATTCTTTGTACCTAATTTATTTAATTAAGCATTATTAGTTTCAATAAATATATGTTATTTATTTATTTATTTATTTATTTTTGGATGGAAGCGAGGGAGGGTGGGGGAATTATTAATGAATTTGAATTTGTTTTAGTTTTGATTGATTATTTGATCATTTTTCTTTTAGTTTGTTTATGGGGTGTGCAGGGGGGGGGAGTTGGGGTGGGTGGGATGGAAGGGGGTGGGGGGTAAGGGCCTGGAGGCCTAACTTCAACTTTCTGTAAGACGCAAAATAACATTTATAAGTACTTCGTTCTTCACAGGTGAAGTTGAAAATTTTTATGTTTGTTTTCCTTTGTGTGTTTCTTCATCAATGAATTGTTACAAGGGAATGAATGCATGTTGTTAAAAGTGTATGTGTATGTTAGTAGTATGATGATTTCTATAGTTTGATTAATTAATTACTTAATTTGGAAAATATCTATGATGTTCGCATGTTAGATTTTGTAAATTGTTTATGTTACATCAGTACAACTTATGTTAATCTGATGAATAAAAATTTGATGCAACAACAACAACAACAACAACAACAACAACTCTCTCTCTCTCTCTCTCACACACACAGCAAGTTAGCTCGTCAATATATTGTTTCGTTAAAAATAGAACGCGTTAATAGTTCTACGAAAACCACCACAGGGGGGAGCACTGGTTTAGACAGGCCGAGGTCAGTTCTAGCCGAAAATAATCAAACTTCCTTTATTGACTTGCATGCACCACCCATCCAGCCTTTCAGATGAAAAACAAAATCAATAGATTTTTTTAGTACGCGGAACATTTATCTTTTCTGCGAAATTAGTTGCAGCTTTTTTTGTAGCAGCTCTGTGAGCTGGACTTAACTGTGCTATATAAAAACAATGGAACGTGGGGTATTACTGATGGTTAGGACTTCTTCTTGTTCTTCCCCGTCCTCTTCATCATCATCATCATCATCATCATCATCATCATCATCATCATCATCATCATCATCATCATCATCATCATCATCATCATCATCATCATCATCATCATCATCTTCTTCTTCTTCTTCTTCTTCTTCTTCTTCTTCTTCTTCTCCTCCTCCTCCTCCTCTTCATCATCATCATCATCATCATCATCATCATCATCATCATCATCATCATCATCATCATCATCATCATCATCGTCGTCATCCTCATCATTTACTAGTGAATACGTCTGAACTGAAGACTTATTGATAATCGGTTCAACGTTCAAAATTAGTAACAACTTATTGATTTACTTTATACTGAGTTGTCAAACCCCCGTTTGCAAAAATGCACCTGCCGAATAGCAGGATCGAACTCGATCAGCAACACATTTTAAACCCACGCGATCCCTTCTAAGTTATTGTGTGCGCGAATTGATGTAGGTCGTATTATTAGGTGAATGAAAACCGAAATGAATTTGATAGGGAGCTTTATTATTACTTTTTAAAATTTGTTTGCAGCGCACAGTATTGAATTGAATATTGTTATTGCCTATTATATATGTTTTTCTTGGTTTCTCCTGTTCTACAAAAAGTGTGATTACTATTCTATCCTCCCATCCTATCCCGTAACTAGAAGGTCGCAGGGGCACCACAGATGATTGTTTAAACAGCGTACTCCATCTTTCTCTGTCCACAGCAACTCTCATGGCTTCGCTCAGTGTCAAGCCAGTCCATTCTCGAAAGTTTTCCTCCCACCTCTTTCTCGGTCTCCCTCTTCTTTTGCCTCCTTGTACCGTGCTTTGCAGGATGATTTTTGCAAGGCCTGATGCTCTGGTGACGTGGCCATACCATCGAAGTTTCCGTTTTTTCACCACTGTATGTCATCGTGTTGTCCAATGGCTTGAGTGATGGTCTGTCGGACTTCGTCGTTGAGGATGTGCTGGGTATACGAAATGCTCAAAAGTCTTATATAGCATCTCATCTCATCTCCATGCTTTGTATTCTTTGTTGTAGGTCTGCTGTGAGGGTCCATGTTTCGCAAGCATATAGAAAGATGGAGATGACAAGGGAGCGCAGCAGCCTTATCTTGGAATGTAGACTGATGGACCTGTCTTTCCAAATGGGCTTCAACCTTGTAGGGGCAGCAGTTGTTTGTGCGATCCTGGAGAGGACTTCCTATCGGGATCCATTGTGTGATACAATGGCTCCTAAATATTTGAAGCTATGCACTATGTTGAGGGATTGGCCTTAGACTTTGATGTCCATGTTGACGTCTTTGGTGTTGTTGGTCATCAGTTTGGTCTTCTCTGCACTTATTTCCATTCCATAGGCCCTGGAGGTGGTGTCAAGCCTCTGTACCAGCTGTTCAATTTCTTGTTCCTCTCCAGCCAATCCATCAATGTCATCAGCAAAACGTAGGTTGGAGATTGCTCTAACCCTTATGCTGACTGTGCCTTTGTGATCTGCAAGGGCATCTGACATGATGCGCTCTAGGAAGATTTTGAAGAGTGTTGGAGAGAGTGTGCATCCTTGACGCACATCGATTGTTGTTCTGAACCAGTGTCCGATGACGCTGTTATGAAGGACTGCACTGGTAGCCTTGTCATACAGGCTTTTGATGACTTATCTAATTTTAGGGCTGATGTTGTACACTCTCATGATTGCATACAGAGCTGCATTTCAGACTAGGTCAAATTCTTTCTTGAAGTCTACAAACACATTACACAGATGTTGTTGGCGCTGTAGGGATTTCTAGAAGATTATTCTGAGATTGAAAATCGGTTCAGTGGTACTTCGTCCTGCCCTGAATCCTGTTTGTTCTTCAGCTATTTGTTCAGTTTGGGGTTTCAACCTGTTATTATTTTCAGGAGGACTTTGCTGGGATGGCTGATGAAGCTGATGGTGCGGTAATTTTCACACTCCTGAAGGTTACCATTTTTGGGAAGAGTGATGACAAGCGACTTGGTCCATCGTGTAGGCCACTCTGCCAGATCTTGTTACAAATAATGGTGAGGGCATCAATCAGCGCTTCTCCACCTGCTTGAAGCGATTCCGTGGGTATGTTGTTCAATCCCGCTGACTTCCCTTTCTTCAGCGAATGCACTACTGCCTCAACTTCTTTCCGGAGAATTGGGAGGATATCTTCTTCTTCTCTGTTCTGGGGATATGCTAGAACTGATGGGTCTCCGTTTGGTGTCTGGTTGTAAAGGTCAGAGCAGTACTCGTCCATCTATCCAAAACTTCTTGTTCTTCTGTGAGGCATATGCCAGACTTGCTTTGGATCGTGGAGACCTTGGGCTGTTTAACACTTTTGTCAGTCGCTTCACAGTCTGGTAGACCTTCTTGCTGTTGTTCTTGTTCAGACTGTTCTCTATTTCCTGGCAGTGATCTTCTATCCAGTTCTCATTTGCTGTGCGCATGCCTTTTCGGTTGTCATTGTTAATTTTCGGTAGGCATAAATTTTCTGTGAGGAGTTCTTTTTCTTTTTCATCTCTTTTCGTTTATCACACAGATCCAAAAGTTCAGGTATGATCCACGGTTTCTTCTTTGGGCGGTGCTTGTCAAGGATCTCAGTGGCGGCATCTGTCACGCTGAGTTGAAGGCGGTGGTCATGGTGTTGACATCTACTTCACCAGCTCCCAAAATTAGCAGTGGTGCAAAATTCCCTCCAATTGTGGTTTGAAATATTTCTGCCATCTCCGGGTCTTGCAGTTTGTCGAGGTCGAACTTCAGTCTGGTGCACTTTGCTGTGTTTACTCTCTTCAAGAAGAGTCGGAAAGACATCATCACGAGATCGTGGTCACTTCCGATGTCTGCTCCTGGAAAAGTGCGTTTCCTGCCAATGTTTATGCTTGATCTGAAGCGTTTCTTGACCACGATGTAGTCGATCTGGTGTTGAAGCTCCCCGCTGGGACTGTGCCATGTCCATCGTCTGGATTTTTTGTGGAGACCAAATGTGTTTGCCAATATCAGATTGTTGTATCTGGAAAACTCAAAGAGTCTCAGACCCCTGTAATGTGTCTTGTTGTTGCAGTGGGGTCCACATGTGTCTCCCCAGTTGTGGTACGTATCTTGGCCAACCTTGGCATTCCAGTCGCCTTGCACTATGACTGTGTCCTTTTTTGGCACTTCCTCACGGACAGCCTATAGATGGTCATAGAAAACCCCCACTTCGCTGTCGTCATAGTCCGATGTTGGGGCATAAGCCTGGATGATGGTGATGTTAAAAGGGGCTGCTCTTAGACGGATGGTAATAAATCTACTGGAAACCGTGACAGTGGCTAGGAAGTCTCTGTGGACCAAGAGTCCAACGCCGTGTTCGTGCTGAAATAAGGCTTGTTACCTTTGTCGGTCGTTGTTTCACGCGCCTTTCCAGCACAGATCGCTAATACCTAAAATGCTCCATCGAGAGTGGTTCCGCTCGTGGTCCAGTTCTTCGAATTTACCCTCCGCGGTTAGGGTCCTGAAATTCCAAGTTCCTATTACGATGTTATCTCTCGTGCGGATCTTCCTAAGTTGTCCATCAGTAGCACACTTATCACTTCCGTCCTGGTGGCCAACGGAAGGCGCAATCCTTTTTGACCCGGGAGACCATCGATCCGGTATGGAATTAGTGGTTCTTTTCATCATGCAGTGTGTCTTGGGCAAGAAAGACCTGCTGGGGCCCAATCCTCTCCAGGCAGTTGACCACAGCCGAAATCCACGAATACGGTGTGGCTCGCCTTAACTCTGAGCACGTGGTCGTTGAACCTGTGGTAACATGAGGTTCCTCCGCCCTGGCCGGTGACTTCTGTGTAGAAGGCTTTAGCTCAGTGAGGCCGTGCTAACATCACCCCTGTTAGTCGCCTCTTGCGACACGCCGGGAAACGTTGGATCTATTCTGTTTAGTGCCCGAACCCCAACAACACCAATGGCATCAACACGGACATCAAAGTCCAAGGCCAATCCCTCAACACAGTGCATAGCTTCGAATATTTGGGAGCCATTGTGTCAGACAATGGGTTTCGACAGGAAGTCCTCTCCAGGATCGCACAAACAACTGCTGCCCTGACACGGTTGAAACCCATTTGGAAAGACAGGACCATCAGTCTACATTCCAAAGTAAGACTGCTGCGCTCCCTTGTCATCTCCATCTTCCTATATGCTTGCGAAGCACGGACCCTCACAGCAGATCTCCAACGAAGAATACAAAGCATGGAGTTGAGGTGCTACAGAAGACTTCTGGGCATTTCCTATACCCAACACATCACCAACGACGAAGTCCGACAGACCATCACACAAGCCATTGGACAACACGATGACCTGCTCACAGTGGTGAAGAAACGGAAACTCCGATGGTATGGCGACGTCACCAGATCATCAGGCCTTGCAAAGACCATTCTGCAAGGCCCAGTGCAAGGAGGTAGAAGAAGAGGGAGACCGAAAAAGAGGTGGAAGGACAACATTCGAGAATGGACAGGTTTGACACTGAGCGAAACCATCAGGGCTGCTGAGGACAGAGAAAGATGGAGTATGCTGGTTAAACGATTATCTGTAGTGCCCCTACGACCTCCGGGTTACGGGACAGGATAGGATAGGATAGGCCCGAACCCACAGTGATTACTATGCATCTGGAAAATCTCCGAAATAATTGATTGGCAGTACAATTTTACCCTCTTCAAATAGTATAACTAGCAACAAGGAATTATTACAATTTAATTAAACCATTGAGACGATTGACTAACATCAGTGCGTGGATTTCATGATTGATTTTGGTGGCACACTGACAGAACTGGTAATTTGGCTAATTTGAAGAGGTTAGGGGTGAAAGAAGGAGAATTTGAGAATAGAAAGTTGAGACATTAGCTGATTTGAGGGATAGGGGAAGGATAAGAGTGGGAGGTATAAGAAATATCGACAAGGTATAACACTGTCGCTTGTTGCCGACCATAGTGACGTACAGATCCGTTACCCAAAATACAAGAAAATGTCGTCTGCTTAGTCTCGCGTCTGCCGATGCGCACAGCTTTTAGCGTATGGAACGCGTTAAGCGTCAAATGCGTGTGCAATTGCACCCGAAAATGCTCATTTAGTAGCTGATTGGTCGAAAACTGTCACACCAAGCTGCGCAAGCGCAAATGCACACGCGCGCGCAGACGCATTTACCTACGAGTCACATTAAAACTAGGAATGGGACATTTCCGGAAATACGTTCTGTGTACCAAAATAATGTAATGTAAATTGACAACTAATTTACCATGTAACCCTCGATACCCACGACCTCCCTTGCCTCCTACCCCTCTCCCCCGCCTCCTCTTACCCCAATTAAATGTTATAATAATGTTCCTTGGTTTGCCAGTAAATATTATGAAAATTATGTTCTATCGCGAGCACAACGGTCTTCAATATGGCCACAGTGCAAAGCTTACGATATAAGCTTACTGCTACACGCTTTATATGGTGCTTTTTCCATTTCCTGTTTTGTAATTCTTCTTCATTAACACCCGGCAGTTTGGCGTGCAATTGCGCTTGGGCAGTTTGGCGAGTAAGTTTTGACCAATCAGCTACTAGATGGGCGTGCAATTGCGTATTCATATTCGCGTGCAGTTGCTAGCGCATTTGACGCTTTCCGCGTTCCATATTCGCGTCGCCTGCTGCAGCATCCTCTTCGTGTCGGTCGCGACCGGCATCGCTCTGCGATCGTCTGCTACCGATTCCAAGCTCGCACGCGGCGGAGACGGGCTTTCCAGCTTTCAGTTTCAGTGAGAATTCTTCCTGTGCGCTGCTTGAGATAAAGGTACTGCATGCTGATGTTTTGCTCTCAGGGTAGATTTTAGTGATATTGGTGTGTGTGTGGGTGTGCGTGTATGTGCGTGAGTGTAGGTGTGTGTGTGTATGTGCGTGTGTGCGCGCTTGTGGATACCCAGTGTATCACTTACATTCAGTTGATTCTGTATTATAATCATCAATGTTGTTCAATTTGTTTGAAGTTACTAACGTTATTGTTAGTGTTCTACGAATGTTATTTACTCATGAATGTTTAGTTCGATTCGAAACTGTGCATGGCCTACTTCCAGAGGAAACGTAGTCTACATCAGTCATTTCCTGTGATAAATTTACGCCTTTAACTTTGATTAAAACAACTGAATGCTGTGTGGACTGCTGGTGCACCTTTCTGAATTTTCTGGAGTTTCTATGTGAACATGTGAGTTTGTTTTGTGTGCTTTTTCTTCAGTAGAAATTAGGTCTACTACCGATTTGTTTACGTTCTGGATTTTCCGTTGTGTGCAGCTTGAGGCTTGTAACATTAGGCCTAACAGGTTGTTTTGTGTCTCAAACGTTTGCGATGCACTTAGTGTATGTGTTTGTGTATTACATGTTTCTTGACTTACCAATACATATTTTCAGTAGAAATTTCAGTGCATTTTGTTTATAACGTTAGTAAATTTATGTAGGTGTTTTTTAAATTGTTATTATTATTATTTTTGTTGTGTTCTCGTTGTTACACATTTTTTGTCAATAATCGATTCAGCCCAGATGCTTGAATCTTGAATTCGTTTATCCACGCAGCCTGTTCACTCAGCAACAAGGCAGGAGTTGTCGTATAAAGATTTCAGACTTTATTCAGCGAACATGAACAACTGCATACAAGATCGCTTTTCGAAAATAACTTCAAAAAAATCACTCTTGATGCAGACAGTGCATAACTTATAAGCCTATCTGCAATGAGAAAAACTTTGAACATTCCAGAATGACACAATAACACCCAATCAAAATAAAACTCGTCACAGGAATTACGCACTGTCTTACGTCATAGAACATTCTTTAGGTTAGAAGACTTGTTTAGCTATTACGAGACAGATCTGGAAACGTCGATCGATAATAAACAAATAACTTCCAGAAAATTCTCAACAATATCGACCGGCGAAAATTATCAACAATATACAAAGCTTCTTCTAACCACAGCGCAAAATCAAATCAAAAGTAAATACACGCTATCATTGCATTGTTTGCAAAATAAAACGATTGGAACTATCGTGTGCGTCTCAATCGTAACACTCGTTAACGATTAAAACCACAAAAATGTGCAGTAAAAGTAAAAAGGTAAAGGTGGTCCCATAGCCTTGTGGCCGTAGGGGAGCGTGATGTTGGAGATCACACTTATCTTGGGCCAGCGTAATGAGGGTGATGCCCATCTCTCTCCCTCGCTGCTTTACCCTCCCCACCCTTAAGAGAGTAGGTACTCAGTCACAGTTGAGTCAACTGGGGGCGTTGTTATTTGTCGCTTCACGTTTTGCGGTCACCCATCCAAGTGCTACCCCTTGGGGTCATGAGCAATCTTGCCACTGTAGATTGTTCAAACCTATAAAGGGAAAAGTGAAAGCCACAGTTGAAAACCTGTCTTTCCTTTGTAGGCAAGACAAATTCACTGCGGCAACAGTATAAATAGTATCCCCACTTTATGGAAATTTAGTGCTTTAAATTCCCACTGTCTCTGTCTTCCTCATTTACTCTTTCCCATTCCTGCTCTGTCCTATCACTCTGCTATACTATCTTCTTCTTCGCTAGATCAATGACCTACCTTTTTTCTTGAAAACTCTTCCTGGACAAGACTCCTTGTTTGTGTATGAGGTCTGTTGGATCAGCTTGGGAGTGTTGGACGCTTTCTGCCGGGTGGTCACTAGGGCTTCCTATGATTGTATTAGTTAGCAATATAGGCATTTTATATGTATGTGTTTTGTTGATGATTTATAATGATGTTTGTATTCTATTTTTTTTTGTAACCGGGGGTTCGCGTAGTTGAGGTCAACCCTCAGCCGTCCCCCGCGTGGGATGTCTTTATTGTAAGGTGACTGGCCGGTGGAGGGCATTCAATTTTTCCACTGGGGTTGTTTCAGCAGATCTTTTATGCGGATCGGGGGTTGTCCGGTCCTGATTTGGCTCGGAAGAGTCCGCTGGACCTAAAGCAACAATAAATCAATCAATCAATCCAAGTGCTAACCGCACTGGACGGTGCTTAACTTGCGACACAGTAGCGAGTGCTCCAACCACTGCGCTATCCGACACCCCATCCCACATCCAATGTGCAGTAGACCCAAATTATTTTATAATAGTTCAGCCGAGTGCAGATTATGTGTTTTGTTAAGTAAAAATTTCCGATACTGTAGTGTGATGCTGGGTCTCCGAATTATTATTTACATTGTTATAATTGGTGTTGGTGTTGCTGAAAGGTGTCGCACATTTACCGCGGTTATTTGCCTGTTGCACTGCTATAAAATACACTCCTAGGTTGTTACGGAGGTCACAATTATTTAATTATATGATTGACATTGAAGTGCTGATTCTTCCGTCATCTATGTGCATCTCCGAGTTGTGGAAATTGTCGATTTCTATGTGACGATGAACAGACTTGATTCATTTTAACAGTTTCGGTTTGCACGCTGTTGTTTCTGGCATTTAGTCGTGATAACGATGATGATACATAGAGAGATTGTGGGCATGATAATTTGCAACACGTTGAATTTATTGTGGGTAGATTCTAACTCATAGGGTTCTCATTTCCAGTTGTTGTTATTGTTGTTCACTAATAACTACATGTATATGACAGCTCTTTCTAATGGTTGCACATTGAGGTGGCCGTTAATGCGTTGACAAATCATCCTTATTCTCCTCCTCGTCATCGTCATTCATCACTATTATTATCACTGTTTCTTTTCTTCATCATTCATTTTTTCATCATCATCATCATCATCATCATCATCATCATCATCATCATCATCATCATCATCATCATCATCATCATCATCATCATCATTCATACCAATACCAGAGAGAAGGGGCAGAGGAGGGGAGAGAGAGGGAGGGGAGAGAGGAGAGAGGGGGCATGCTTTGCTATCGTGCACATTCAAAGAAGTAGGAGAAGAAGAAACAAAAATACCTATATGTAACAAGCTGATGTGGCTTCCTTCCTAAAGGCGTGAGAGTAGTCGGACACGCTCTTCTTCTTCTTCTTCTTCTTCTTCTTCTTCTTCTTCTTCTTCTTCTTCTTCTTCTAATCAGTACAACTTATGTTAATCTGATGAATAAAATTTGATACAACAACAACAACAACAACTTCTTCTTCTTCTTCTTTTTCTTCTTCTTCTTCTTCTTCTTCTTCTTCTTCTTCTTCTTCTTCTTCTTCTTCTTCTTCTTCTTCTTCTTCTTTCTTTCTTTCTTTCTTTCTTTCTTTCTTTCTTTCTTTCTTTCTTTCTTTCTTTCTTTCTTTCTTTCTTTTCTTCTTTACTCCACCTTCTCCTCCTTAATTTTTTCTTCTTTCTTTCTTTCTTTCTTTCTTTCTTTCGTCTGTCGTGGAGTGGGAGGCGACTGGTCATGCTTGGAGGTGAATGTTCCCCATCTTGAGAACGCCAAAGGGACCTTGTTTTCTTGTTGTTAGTCAGGCCTTATGTGGCTCCTGGTGTGCAGAATCTTTGGGTGCGTGCTTGAACCCTTGGATTTTGCAAGACAAGGCGACACGACATATATTCCCCCCCCCCCCCCCCGCCTGGTCCTTCGTCTTCTGCTTTTAGGGGTGAACAGAGCTAAACTGTCTGCTGGCATTCTAAAAATAACTGTTCGGGTTGGGTCGTGTTCTCGTGGTAGTGGCCGAGAGTCGGCAGTCAAATGCTCCACTTCTTTCTTTCGTCATTTATTCATCCCCCCCCCCCACTTCTTTCTTTTCATTTCGTCCATCTCACATAACGGAGGCAATATTCTGAAGATTCCTATTTCGACTCTTCTTCCCTTTTGGGCGAGAAAAAGACGTACGTGTGCTGCCGTTAAGTTTTCTTTATTCATATTACGGAGCTGAGAGGGAAATATTCCAGAATGCTATCTATAGTTGCTTGCAACATTTGTCTTTTTCTTTTCAAGCCAGCAACTTTGTAGAGCCTTAATGCAGTGGCTCCTGCCTTCACTCGTGAAATGTGCTGAGAGAGGCAGGTTATGGTCACGGTTGTAATAATAATCTGGCAGACTGCATCATCCGTTGTAATGGAGCTTGGTTCAAAGCAACGTGCGTCGGTATTTTACTGTACTTTAATTCACTGTGTGTGCGCCAGTGTGTGTTTTCCTGTGGGCGCGTGAGTGTCAAGAAATGTACAGCTGAAAAGTAAGAGAGAGAGAGAGAGAGGGAGAGAGAGAGAGAGTGTGTGTGTGTGTGTGTATGTGTGTGCGTGCGCTAGGAAGAAAGCTTTATAATTATACTTGCACACTTCCATTATAGTTTAACATATTGTGTATGCCAGTGCGCAATGTTATATTTAGACTTTAATAACAAAATTCGCTTTACCCTAGATAACTATATAAGCTTGATCGGTGCGCTCTATGTGAACGTGTGTGTGTATATATGCATATTGGTGTGTTCACCTTACATCTACTTAGTAGTGTTTGTATGCTGTGTGCGTGTGTGTGTGTCAGTGCGCGCGCTTGCTTTCGTGTATGTGGGCGTGTGTGTATGTTAAGTTTCCTTGTATCTACATTCTCAATGTATGCACAAGTTTATGCATACGTTTACGTTTTTATCAGTGAAATAGTTCCCTAGCTTGCTCGCGGCTATCACATTGCCTCTGTGACTATGCCAAACGCTGTCGGCAACAAAGTCTGAGAATACATTTCTACAATCCATTGATCGGTCGACATTGTTGAGTCACCAGGCCTGGAGACGCCAGAGAGTGTTAAACCTTCTATGCAATATGCGGGAACAACCAGACTTCGCACAGAGAGGGCTTTATTTATTTATTATACGATACAAAGCACAAAGATATAAGAATACTAATTGTCTCCATTTGTACACAAGGACCTTTGATATTTGGGCACCGTGACATTAATACAAAATAAGACCAGGGCAGTTATCATAGGCAATAAATAAAAACATCAGATTTATAAACATCACCATTCATTCACAGAAACATTCTCAGACCCTCCAGCCATCAAACACTAATGGTTTAGAAAATAAAATGATTAAGACGATACGGACTGTGCAGTGGTAGTGATAACTATGAAAATAAAGCGTGTTTTGTGGCGCGCGATTACCCAAAAGCATTGAGTTCAAGGCGCCTCGTTTTTTGATCAGCTTTGTGTTGATATATTGTTCTATTAAGGAACACACAAAATTTGCACATAGACTAAGAGAAAGATTTATTTTGAATGAAATAAATCATTTTTTGCAGTTCGCGATTCCCCAAAGCACTGAGCTCAAGCTGCCTCGTGAAATACCGCCCCCCCCCCCCCACACACACACTTTTGTTTTTTGAACAGTGCCTGATTCCCCAAAGCACTAAGATCAAGGTACCTCCTTCCTTGACCTGCGGCGTGTTGAAAATTATTCGATGAAGGGACAAGCAGAATTAGCACTGAGACTAAATGAGGGATGTAATTGTGTGCGCCACGAGCATAATAATATCTTCAAAGGACATGGACATTTTTTTGGCGCGACGCAAATGGTCATCACCATCATCACCATCATCATCATGAATGAAATCGATCGTTTTTATAATGCGCGCTTCCCCAAGCACTGAACTCCAGGGATCAGCGGCTAGTTCTCAACTTTCCATATTAGAACAGTCAGAATTTGCTCTCGGAATAGTGTGAGGGGTTATAATTGAAGTTCATGCTCACGCCGCCTCGTTGGGAGAGTCCTATGTGACTGAGTCAGTCAGATTGTCCATTCCACAATAGGCGCCCATTCGTTAGTTCTGACGTATAGGGTGGTTTGAAAAGTAACTCCCCATTCAAAAGGGTTGTGTAAACAGTATTTATTTATTTTATTTAATCGTTCTTATATAGCGCTTTTCCAGCTGAAGGCGCTGGCCGATACAGGATCTAACTCAAGCCGCCCGAGGCGCCAACTTGCAGTCTTTTGGCGCATCGTAATAACGCTCCAGACAACTTAGCACAATCCTGGGCAGCCAGGGATTGGGGGAGAAGGACGTAAGTGCATGCAGGGTGTGTTCTTATCACCGGCACTCACCCGTCTAGGACATGAGCGTCAGGATCTTTAAAGTCCGTTATGATGGAATATGTGCGACACGGACTAGACCTCGGTTTATACTCTCATCCGAAGGAGTAGGAAACTGCATCTGCATGAAGCAAAACGTATTGTAATCCTTACAATGGTAGAATTGAACTGCTGATTTCTGATTTCATCCCACAATGACTAGAGAGGTCCATAATGGCCCGTTCCATCACACACACACACACACACATGCGTGTACGAGGTACAAATGGGGTAATTTCACCAACTTCGTGGCCCTTAGGCGGCGAATTAGGTCAAGTTTCTTCAAAAAAGACACTTTTTCGCAAGAAGTTTGACCTAATTCCTCGCTCCTAAGAGACGAAGTAGGTCAAGTTTCTTGAAAAAAGCACATTTTTCGCAAAAAGTTTGACCTAATTCCTCGCCTATTAGAGACGAAGTAGGTCAAGTTTGTTCAAAAACACAGCTAGGATAAGGAACTTTCCTCGACGATTAGGGTAAGGCAGTGCCTCGACGATTAGGGTAAGGCAGTGCCTCGACGATTAGGGTAAGGCAGTGCCTCGGAAAGGGTTAGGGTCAGGGCTAGTTGCAGCGCTGCAACTAGCCCTGACCCTAACCCTTTTCTGGAACGGGTGCCTTACCCTAATCGTCGAGGCACTGCCTTACCCTAATCGTCGAGTCACTGCCTTACCCTAATCGTCGAGGAAAGTTCCTTATCCTACCCGTCTGGAAGATGCACTACAACTACACCAGGTCAAGTGTACTTGTAGTGCATGTGCACTACAACTACACTTGACCTGGTGTAGTTGTAGTGCACATGCACTACAACTACACTTGGGCAAGTGTACTTTAAGTGCACATGCACTACAACTGCATTTGGCCAAGTGTACTTTAAGTGCACATGCACTACAACTTCACTTCGTGAAGTGAAGTTGTAGTGCACATGCACTACAACTGCACTTTCATGTACTTAGAACAAATGAGCAACGCCAGACAAATGGGGAACGACAAAATTACCTCATTTGGTACTAAAAATGGCAAATTTCGTTCCCCAAATGTGACGTTTCACAACTACACACACACACACACACACACACACACATGCGTGTACGAGGTACAAATGGGGTAATTTCACCAACTTCGCGGCCCTTAGGCGGCGAATTAGGTCAAGTTTCTTCAAAAAAGACACTTTTTCGCAAGAAGTTTGACCTAATTCCTCGCTCCTAAGAGACGAAGTAGGTCAACTTTCTTGAAAAAAGCACATTTTTCGCAAAAAGTTTGACCTAATTCCTCGCCTATTAGAGACGAAGTAGGTCAAGTTTGTTCAAAAACACAGCTAGGATAAGGAACTTTCCTCGACGATTAGGGTAAGGCAGTGCCTCGACGATTAGGGTAAGGCAGTGCCTCGACGATTAGGGTAAGGCAGTGCCTCGAAAAGGGTTAGGGTCAGGGCTAGTTGCAGCGCTGCAACTAGCCCTGACCCTAACCCTTTTCTGGAATGGGTGCCTTACCCTAATCGTCGAGGCACTGCCTTACCCTAATCGTCGAGGCACTGCCTTACCCTAATCGTCGAGGAAAGTTCCTTATCCTACCCGTCTGGAAGATGCACTACAACTACACCAGGTCAAGTGTACTTGTAGTGCATGTGCACTACAACTACACTTGACCTGGTGTAGTTGTAGTGCACATGCACTACAACTACACTTGGGCAAGTGTACTTTAAGTGCACATGCACTACAACTGCACTTGGCCAAGTGTACTTTAAGTGCACATGCACTACAACTTCACTTCGTGAAGTGTAGTTGTAGTGCACATGCACTACAAGTTCACTTCCATGTACTTAGAACAAATGAGCAACGCCAGACAAATGGGGAACGACAAAATTACCTCATTTGGTACTAAAAATGGCAAATTTCGTTCCCCAAATGTGACGTTTCACAACTACACACACACACACACACACACACACGCACACACACCCTCACAAGGAATTGCATTGCAGGATTATTGCTTGATGTAAAATCAAAGTGCAATGAATTAAATAAATTAAAAATCCTCATACAGGTAACGGTATGCATCACCATCATCATCATCATCAACATCATCATCATCCCACCCCCATAGCACCAAGGTACCAGCGCACTCAAGATACACCTCTAATCTTCGCTGCGTAGCGTGAACAGGATATATCGTAATATCGCCAAGATAATAACTTGAGCCCGCTATGAGCGGACGAGGCTACCTGCGAAATCACGGAAAAAGCGCAATTTCACTGTCCTATCCTATCCTATCCTATCCTGTCCCATAACCCGAAGGTCGTAGGGGCACCACAGATGATCGCTTAACCAGCATACTCCATCTTTCTCTGTCCTCAGCAGCCCTCATGGCTTCGCTCAGTGTCAAACCAGTCCATTCTCGAATGTTGTCCTCCCACCTCTTTTTCGGTCTCCCCCTTCTTCTACCTCCTTGCACTGTGCCTTGCAGAATGGTCTTTGCAAGGCCTGATGATCTGGTGACGTGGCCATACCATCGGAGTTTCCGTTTCTTCACCACTGTGAGCAGGTCATCGTGTTGTCCAATGGCTTGTGTGATGGTCTGTCGGACTTCAACGTTGGTGATGTGTTGGGTATAGGAAATGCACAGAAGTCTTCTGTAGCACCTCATCTCCAGGCTTTGTATTCTTCGTTGGAGATCTGCTGTGAGGGTCCATGCTTCGCAAGCATATAGGAAGATGGAGATGACCAGAGAGCGCAGCAGTCTTACTTTGGAATGTAGACTGATGGTTCTGTCTTTCCAAATGGGCTTCAACCTTGTCAGGGCAGCAGTTGTTTGTGCGATCCTGGAGAGGACTTCCTGTCGAGACCCATTGTCTGACACAATGGCTCCTAAATATTTGAAGCTGTGCACTGTGTTGAGGGATTGGCCTTGTACTTTGATGTCCGTGTTGATGCCATTGGTGTTGTTGGTCATCATTTTGGTCTTCTCCGCACTTATTTCCATTCCATAAGCTCTGGAGGTGGTGTCAAGCCTCTGTACAAGCTGTTCAAGTTCTTGTTCCTCTCCAGCCAATCCATCAATATCATCCGCAAAACGAAGATTGGAGATTGCTCTGCCCCCTATACTGACTGTGCCTTCGTGATCTGCAAGAGCATCTGACATGATGCGCTCTAGGAAGATGTTGAAGAGTGTTGGAGAGAGTAGGCATCCTTGACGCACACCGATTGTTGTTCTGAACCAGTTCCCGATGACGCTGTTATGGAGGACTGCACTGGTAGCCTTGTCATACAGGCTTTTGATGACTTCTATAATTTTAGGGCTGATGTTGTACACTTTCATGGTTGCCCATAGAGCTGCATGCCAGACTCGGTCAAATGCCTTCTTGAAGTCTATGAACACATGATATAGATGTTGTTGGAATTTCACTGTAGGCCTAAATATATACAGAATGTTGCTCTACAACATTCCGCTCTTTCCGTCTCAAAAACCCAATTGCCTTGTTGGATTCTTAAATTGCATGAAACCAAGTGAGGACACTATCCGGCGTCAACAAACGGTTCAAAAACATTCTCAAACGGTTCGTAAAAGACAGTTGACCTAGAAACTAATACAGTTTGACCTAATTCGTCCCCTAGAGGAGACGAAACTTACATTTTTCTATTTTCATGAGTTCACTGCAGTCAAATTGCGCTTTTTTCCGTGATTTCGCAAGTAGCCTCGTCCGCTCATAGCGGACTCAAGTTATTATCTTGGCGATATTACGATATATCCTGTTCACGCTACTCAGCGGTACTTTCAACTGTATCTTGAAAGCGCTGGTATAGCCATGCGCATTACCTCCATCATCATCATCATCATCATCATCATCATCATCATCATCATCATCATCATCATCATCATCATCATCTAAGTTAGGAAGTGACTATTGCACCTGAAGTATATTATATGGGTTTGATGCTGGTTATAGCGCATTATTGTGAGTTAGGACATATAATATAGCACCTACCTATTATTATTATAATTATTGTTTGACGCTGGTTCTAACCGCTTGCATGGTAGTCCGTGGTAACATTGCTTTCATAATATAACCAAGTGTGGAGTGTGTGTGCCAAGCGCAAAAAGCTTCTAGATGCGTCAGATTTAGATCAGAGTCAAAGCAGAGGTAAATATGTCAATCATACTAGCAGTCACTCGCATTGTAGTCATACTGAAAATCGCACCTAAAGCGTGTTAATATGCATATAACGAGTCACAAGAATACTGTCGTTGGACCTACAAGAATGCACGTGCTGAAAACAACAGTAACAACAACGACAACAACAACCAAACTTCCCTACTCATACCACCCATGAACACCCTGTTTACCACTTGGTGGTGATGACGTAGACCTGTGGTATTTCTTGTTATACACTCAACAATAGGGTTACATCTGGTTGTGATTTACTAAGAACACGAAGGGCAGATAATTTAGTAAATTAGGATCCCCCCAAGTTGCGGGCAATATTTTGTTTTAACCTCTTAAGGCCCCGCCACACATGCCGATTGTGCAACGATTTTGTTTGCGATCCGATCCCGATTGCTACGTGATGACGTCAGAACTACTGCTTGCCTGCGGTCCGATTTGCAATCGGCTCGGTATCGTGCGATTAGAACCTGTTCTATTCTGCTGTGCAAAATCGGCCCCGATTGTAAACTTCCAACCAATCAGAATGCGTCCCGTGTTCATTGTCAACTTGGCGTTACAAACGAAGCTGATGACAGGTGACAGGCTGGGAAGTCTCGTCTTTCGTAGGCCTCAATTACATACTATATATACTATACTACGTACCTATGTACGAGGCCCACGAGTTTACAAAGACGAAATAAAAGACTTCAGAGCCTGTGATGCAACCCGCGATGTTTTGTATGGTTTTGATTTGGTTTTCCATTACGTTTTTATTTTTAAATAGTTTTTGTAGCATGTAGAGACATTATTTCTGCTGTGGTTTCAGACTAGATGAGCTGTTGGATGGGGAGGGTAAACTGTTGAATGGGGTTGGGGATCGTGTACACTGACACTAGTGAAAGTGAATATAAACAATGCACATTGTGTGGAAGTTTCGGGTCGACCTGATCGGAAACGTGTGGCAGTGCTATCGGTTTTGGAGTCCGGCCCGATCGCAAACGGATCCGAAACCCGATCTAGAATCGGCCTTCAAACCGGTATGTGTGGCGGGGCCTATAGTTTCATTCTTCATTTATCGATTGTAACTGTCCACAATAACTGATATTTTTATGCTTCTAGTCAATCATCAGACTTTTTTTTCTACATGTCAAGTCAAGTCAAGTCAATGCATTCTTTATTTCTCCGAAAGAAAAATGTGGATTGTCGCTTTGAAAGACAAGACAGGATTTCATAGCAATAAACACAGTGACAGCAATGTAATAGTAACATAACATTGAGGAAAAATAAACCCCCACACACACACCCACACCCAAATACGTTATTACAATATAATATTCAGGTCCTCGTTTTAACAAACATACCAGATACACAACATTTGTACCCTCGCGTACATATGCATGTAATCACACACACACACATACACACACACGCACACATACACACACAATATTGCATAGGTTACATTACATGAAGGAGATGTGGTGTAGTTCATGGCAGGTCATTTTCAGTCAAAAAACGTATGAACTAAGAGTGAGGTATTGGCAATTGCAAACCGTGTGTTGGCAAATAGCAGACGATCAGTCATTTTTTATTCAATGTTCGGTTAATACTCGAACTTTGAGCTTGTATCTATTGTTTTCGGAGAAGAAAAAACAAATTTCGTTTTTTCAATAACCTTATTAAATGAAGGAGTGATACAGAAGGAAGAAGGAGGAAGGAGGAGAATTACTGAAGAAATGTCCTTCTGTTTTTTTTCAGGACAATAAAGATTCTGATTCTGATTCTGAAGAGCTATCTTAGTTGTCAAAGAGCGGATAAATCATTGTCATTGTGAGTGACACAAATCAGAAAATTTGCATTGACCAACGACCAACGAATCTTCTCAACACACTGCGTAACCTAGTTAGCTCAGTGGTATACTGGAATGCAAGCCGATAAACAATATATTTATTTTTAAAAAAAAACTGAGAAACGGCGCTCCTACTCCTTCGGGGAAGAATATAAACCGAGGTCTAGTCTATGCACGCACGCATTCCATCGCATGGACTTTAAAGATCCTGACGCTCATGTCCTAGACGGGTGAGTGCCGGCAAATACACCCAGCACGCACTAGGTCCGTTCTCCCCATCCCCAGTCGCCCAAGATATTGCCCAGTCGTCTGGGACTTAGACTATGCGCCCAAAGGCTGCAAGTGGGCGCCTCAGGCGCCTTGAGCCGCTCAATAGCTCAGACTCGCCGAGGCTTATGTTCGATTCTCTACACTGAAAGACAGAAAGAGAGAGAGAGAGAGAGAGAGAGAGAGAGAGAGAGAGAGAGAGAGAGAGAGAGAGAGAGAGAGAGAGAGAGAGAGAGAGACAGAGCCGTGTTTCTTCTCGATTTTGTGTGTATCACAACTAACAGCAAACAAAAAAAAAAAAAAAAAAAAAAAAAAGTTCCGAGACTCGATCCATATTGCATAGCTGACATATAGCATAGCTGAAACGATCTACAGACGAAACTTTCTCCCTCTTGTCAACTTTATGGAAAAAGCCATCTCATTTCAATCCCAGGATTGTACGCGCCTGTTCTCTGGGCGTCAGACGAAGCGCGCGACCAAAAGCTGCAAGTTTGCGCTTCGGGAGGTTTGAGTTAGATCCTGCATCGGCCATGCGAGGGACTTGAGCAGCTCTTGAGCTGGAAAGGTATTATAGATATGAACAACGAAATAACTTCTTCTTTTTTTTTTTTTTTATAGTAGACACTCGTGTCTCTCTCTCTCTCTCTCTACGCCTCCAGCATGTCCTCTCGGCGTGGAGTTTTGCGCTTTACAAAGTGGACATCGACAGTGGAATTGGATGAGATTGGATAGGATGGAATAGACCTTTTTGCTGCTATCGGGCTGCTTCAAATCTTATAGAGGCAGGTGGCCCAAAAGCGACGCTGATCCCAATCTGTTTGTCAGAGGCATTTGATGGCATACACCTACACACAAAGGATAGTATTGGATAGGATAGGATAGGATAGGACATACACACGGCCTATGCTTGATAGATCTCTGACACTCAGCTAGCGTCAAGGTCGCCTTTTTAGTGGGAATTGACTTATAGGATGGGATGAGATTGGAGTGGGTTGGATTTGGGGATAGGTGGAACCCTGAATAATGGAAATCATGTTAGACAACTGTCGCTGCACAGCCAAGCCTAGTCGTCACCCCATAGGAAAATGGGTTCAAGGGTGTAATGGGAAAGTCGCAACATAGCGTCTGATGGGCGGACTGGCCAGGAATGATCGAAGAGAGAGAGAGAGAGAGGGAGGGAGGTTACGGTAGGTAGGGTGAAAGATGGAAGACAGAAGATGGGACAGACAGATGGAAAGAAGGGTAGTGTGAGGCAGAAGGTCGTCTATCTCACGTTTCTTAATATAGAATTTTTCCTGGTCAAGAGCTTCTCAAGGCGCTGGCCGGTACAGGATCTAACTCAAGCCGCCCGAGGCGCCCACTTGCAAATCTTTGGGTGCATTGTCTGACTCCCAGCCGACTGAGCACAACCCTGGGAGGCAGAAGGTCAAAGCGTAGCAAGAGAGAGGGTAGGAGGGCGAAAGATGGAACACAGAAGAAAGGAAGTGTAGAATCAGGCAGAAAGTCACAACATAACGTTTGATGGCCGGCTAGAATGGCCAGATGAGATCGGACATAGTGAGGAAGACAGGAAAAAAAAGAAGTAGTCAGGCAATGGAGAGGTCCGATGAAGAGATGGAAAGAGGTAGAATGGAGGATAAGGTGGGTGGAGTGTGTGTGTGTGTGGGGAGGGAGAGGGGGGATAGGAGAGTCAGAAAAGGGAAAAGCAGAAGGGAGAGAGGAAAGAAGTGAACGAATGTGGAATGGACGAAAAGTGTAAGGCTGAGGAATGAGAAGAAAGTATTTGTATTTCTATTTTTAATTGTATAGTTGTATTGCATATATTATTATTAATAGATTTAATTAGAGGGAGTGGCTGATTTGTACATTATGAATTGAGTGATGATGT
This sequence comes from Oncomelania hupensis, assembly GCA_036898135.1. NCBI lineage: Eukaryota > Metazoa > Mollusca > Gastropoda > Littorinimorpha > Pomatiopsidae > Oncomelania > Oncomelania hupensis. The sequence goes on along the minus strand of CM072512.1, from coordinate 46,734,483 downwards.
AATTTTATGATACATTTCAATCTTTGTGGGGTATTATGGGTGGTTGACTGGTGGGTTTTTTTTGTAACGCTTTATTGTCCCTTTTTATCCATGTAGTTGCATTGGATGCATTGGTGTATGTAGTATTGGTGATGCTACGACCGTGTCAATCTATTTTGGTATTGATGTGATGATGGTGTGGGGTGGGATTTTCGGATTTTCGTTTGTTCCGTTGCCTGTTCTTATATTGGTTTTATCTTAACGAGCCTAATTGTTGCCATAATTATATGACTGTAGTGAGTGTGATGTAATTTATGACATGTTGTGTTTGTGCCTCACAGACGAAATGTATGTCCACTTGGCAAAAAACTATCTGAATCCAAATCGAAGATATTAAGGCAGGCAATAAAAAAGAGACTGTCGGGTGAAAGGGTGGTTGGATTATGGACAAGTATGGACAGGAATAAAGAGTACCACAGTCTCGCAAAGAGACTGATGTGGGAATGAGAGAAGAAAACGGAAAAAAGGTTGGAAGAATTAAGCAGTAAAGTAGCACTAGCAGGCAGGAATATGGAATCCAAGTTTTTTTTTTTTTTTTTTTTTTTTTTTTTTTTTTTAAAGCGCTTTGGGTCTAGACGGAACGAGCTTGGGGTAGAAAGGTGGGTTCCAGGCAACGGGCGATGGGTGAATAGGGAGTGGAGAGATGACGGGTGGTGGTGGTGGCGGTTGGGGGAGGGAGGTTGCAGACGTGCAGAAGAAGGAAGAGAAGAGAGTAATGCGTCAGGGGAGTGGAAGCGGGATGGAAGGAAAAGTAAAGCGTTTGGCGCTAGGCGAGAGAGGCCGAGGGTTTGGGATGGAACGGAGAAAGAGAACGGGAGGAGAACGAGAATGGAGAGAGTGGAAGCCATAGAATTGCTTTATAGTGGAAGCAAATGATGTCAGGCGCTCCGCTAGACGACAGGACAGAGCGGGAAGCTGGTTAGAAAGAGGGGAAAAAAATAGGGGAAAGGACGAAAGCTCAAAACAACCTCCTTTTCAAAAGATGCACCGGTCGCATCGTTTCAACCTCGTGGTGGCAGAACTGCCGCGTGAAGTAGGTCTAACATCACAGACAAAAGATATTTAGGCCTAAAGTGTTGTAGACCCAGAAAGACTGAAAGGCTTTGCGAAGTCTCTTTGGGCGGCTATATTGTGTGCAACATGAGAGATTTAGAAAATGGATGAGACATCGAGTTATACCACGTCTGGGAAATGAAATATGTGAATTTCTCAAATGGAGATTTTGATCAATGTCGTAGGAGCTGCTTTTCCGTAAGTTTCTCTGTTTGGAATGTTTGAGTTTCTATAAATTACATTATATTACAATGTCGTGTGCATGGTGAGTTTCTATGACACTAATTTTCCACCTTTAAATTAGACCCCTCCTCGCCCACCCGATTTAATTTGACTTGTACTGTTTTCTTATGTTGATCTCTTGTTTTGACAAATGATCAACTATAATCCACTCCAAGATAGGAAACAAAGGGGTAGACTCCGCACATAAATCCTTTATGGTAGGTAGGTAGATTAACGTCCCCGGACACAATGCGGGGACAAACAACCCTTTATTTTGAGAGAGCCCCCTTAAATCCTAGGGACACAGCAGGATGCGTCCATGCTTGGCTGCCTACGCTGTACCAGACACGAGAAGGAAGCAAGCTCGACGAGGTATTGATAGCGAGCGATAGGCCCGCGGGCTAGCTAGTACCATGATTAGTGAGGTACTTGGATGTATGGCAGGAGAGTGGCGATAGATAAGTATGTAGTGTGATGTATGACGGCCTCATAAGATAATTACAAATATCATGGGATAATTACAATTATCAAGGGATAATTACAATTCTCATTGAAAAATTACAAATATCTTCGCGTGATCCTGGTTTTTTTTCTCAGTTTTGGCTCTAGAAATCCGCCCGGGAATGGAACTAAACCGAAAATTGGATTTACCACATACTAATTACAATTTTCACTTCATAATTACAATTTTTACGTGATCATGCTTAATTCTGACTAAGGCGGCTTACTAGCGTCAAAACGTGCATTTACAGGTATCAGTGATAATAGTAATTAACACGTGTTCTGTGTAACTCACAATATTACAGCCTACTAGCGCCAAGACCGGATAATTAAAAATATCTTATGATAATTACAAATATCAACGACATATTTACAATTAACACGTAAAAATTGTAATTATCAAGTGAACATCACAATTTTCGGTTCGGACCCATTTTTAGACGGATTGCTAGAGCCCAAACTGAAAATTAAACATGATCACGCGAAGACATTTGTAATATTTCAATGATAATTGTAATTTTTTCATTGATAATTGTAATTTTCCTATGATATTTGTAATTATCTCATTATTATTAGGTTTGGGTGCTAGGGAAGCGTAGCAAATACTGATAATTATTAATTAACACTGTGGATTACCGGTATCTCTGTAAATTACACAGAACACGTGTTAATTTCAATTATCTCGTGATAATGGTAACTCTCGGTTTTGGCGCGCTATTAGACCGTCATAGTGATTCAGTATTTTCTCAGCTTCGGTCTTGCGCTCTATAGGTCTCCCTTCAGCAAAGCAGTTCTAGTGCAGTGGTACCAGACAGCTTCTACTATAAGCTTTATTAAAAATTATAGTAGAAGCTTTCTGGTGGTACTAAGTAGTAGTGGTGGTGGTAGTAGTAGTGGTGAGGGTGTAGTGGTGGTGGTAACAGTAGTAGTAATAGTAGTCGTAAAATCATGTTTTACGTCCTTAGACAGGACGATTACAATTAAGCTGAGGGTATAAAAATGAACGCTAAAATGTATCTTTTAAAAATAATGTGTTTAAAACAATAGTAAAGGAAGATAAAATTGTTCAGACAGTGATCGAGTAGGAGAGAAAGAGAGAGAGAGAGAGAGAGAGAGAGAGAGAGAGAGAGAGAGAGAGAGAGAGAGAGAGAGAGAGAGAGAGAGAGAGAGAGAATGTTTCATTATTGTGAGTTTTAAATTTCTGCGAATGTTTTCTATACCTTTCATTTTAGAAACAGACCATGTGATCTGAGAATTTTCAGTCTCACAAAGGGTAGCTTCTGTGAATAGTTTACCCAGGCTATGGAAAAAGTTATTATTTTATACTACTAATGTAAGTTCGATCTGTTTAAATTAGGATTCCCTACACAACCTCTCACGGAAGTTTCAGGTATCTCTGCACTTGGGGCGAAAGGGCTAATGCTGATAGTGATACTAACAATAAGTAGCCTAGCCAACATTTTCTGAACTGCTTCAAAAAAACTATCACTAACACATTCACAGCACCTATGTACAAACACTCACCTTATCTAGACAACACCCTCATGGAAGCTTGATATAAAATATGTACATACAGGAAGTTAGAGAATGTTCACTAAACCCAAGGGCAATCTATTCTTTAAGATGTACGATTCAATATCTAATTCGTTGTGAAAACTGTGTATTGGGGTTTTTTGTGTGTCAAGAGATGTGTGTATGTGTGTGTGTGTGTGTGTGCGTGTGTGTGTGAGAGAGTTTGTGTGAATTTTTAAACAATTCTGTTTTGTTATTTTGCTCAGCATGAGATGATCATATTTGTGCATGGGTTGCCTGTGTTGTACGCCTGTAGTTGGTGTTTGTGGGTGGTGGCGTTGTGGTGGTCTGTGGAGGAAGGTGGGGGGGGGGGGTGTGTGTGTGCCAGAGTGTACAGTAGAAAAGTATGTTTGTGGTATGCCTGCGGATAATGGTTGTTTTATTATATTTTATGTGTTATGCTATTTATTGTTTGTTTGTACATGTCATTCTTTTAAACATATTCTACATTTTACATTTACTAAGTTTGTGCAGCCGAAAGGCGAATTTCTATGTAAATTTCATAGACGAATAAAGTCTCTGTCTCAAACAGTCCTCTGTAGGCTACGATACTGACTCATGTTTACTACGTACGGAGGTGTTGGTAAGGTGTGTTTACAACTATGCCAGTTCGGTGCCACACTCCCAGGCAGTGTTCTATCAGAGTGAACTGTTTGTTATTTAGTTGACTCGGTGCTGTTGAGTCTATGCCACAGACCTTAGAACAGTGGGTTGTTCTAGAACTTCTGTGTTCTTTTCTTAGCATCTTGAGTGTGTCGCTTCCTTCTGGCGCGGGAACGAGCTCCCGGTAGGCACACGTGTTTTCTTGAAATAGCTAGGATTTCGTAACCCTAGCCGAGAATGGAATAGTCAAAGCCTGTGTTGTTTCTAAACGTCATAGAAATTAAGGTGGCTCTGTATGGAATACCAGTAAAATAAATTCGCCTACAGTTATGTAGCCTACATATGTGAACTCCGTGTGTAAGGAAACACACACAGCGCGCGTTTCTTTCCTTAGTCAGATTTTTGTAATTAGACACTATAGAAATGGCGGTCCAAGTTCTGTGTTGATTTTAGTATTTTCTGTAAGGCTATACAATTCCAGCAGACCCGTATCTATGTGATATTCTAAATAACTCAGATAAGTTGAGTTCTAACTTTTATGTTGCTAGAATTGTGTGTTAAAGATTTGCAGCAGTAAGCCGAACCGAACGAAAAAACGTGCCCCCATGTAAAATAGTTTTACGATTTCAGTCTTTCGATCTGATTAATGGTCCAAGTTTATGTTAATCGCACAATTTCTGTACGATTCAGACATGACCGTTTTTATTTGGGTCTTTTTTTAGTATGTGTACCAGAATTTCTCATGGAGTGTTTTGGGGACAAATTATAGCAAATGATATGTGAGCGGCACACGGAAGTTTAGTACATGTGAGAGATAATGTGGTATTTCTTGCGTGCTTCATGCTAGTATTCACACTTTTCTGCTATCCTATGCACCAACGGGAATCCCCTCAATGAAACATACTTCCGGGTTTTTTTCTCCGCGTGTTTTAGTGAGTTATTTCCAAATATTCAAGAATAATAACATGTGTCACTGGCCACCTGTATCGTACCCTCACATATTTTTATTTTTTTTGCTGCAGTTTATTATCCCTTTCTATCGCCAGTGGCGCGCCTAAACCCTACCTACCTAACATTATTTGTGAATTTTTGAAAAATATTCGGAAAAAACATAACGCCCAGATGCTGGCTCGAACCCACACCTGTCAGGCGCCATTGGTTTCTGGCTTGTGAACAAGGCAAGTTAGTCCCGCCTTAGCCCACGTGGTCACAACGCTCGCCTAAAATTGTCAGTTACTTCGTGTTTTGTGAAGGTTGCGACGGCGAAGCTATGGAAAACTACAAGAGTCTTCAGGTCCTGTTTCACTTTCTGTCGATGATCGGCGCACCTCCGGCTCCGAAGTCGCCACAAATACAGGCCTCTACGATTGTTTTTTGCATCCTTTCACTGAGCATGTACTTCCTCCACCGTTTTTAAACTTATCCCACTCGTTTTCTGGCTCTAACAATCGTCGTTTTCGGCAATTTGCCATATTTAAAAGTCACGCATCAAGCTTTGATAAAAGCAAAACAAGCTAGACCGGAACTTGGTTTCATGCTAACCTCGTTTTAATTTATAATGGCGATACCCACGAGTTTTTATGAGAGGTGCCGGAAAGTTGTGAATAATTGCTACCGAAGAGCTGCTTGGTACTACTCGGTGTATTGAAAGTAAGCTTATCTATATTATTTGTATAGAGTAGTGTGATTTTTGTTTGTGTGTTCTGTAGTGTAGCCTACGTTAAAGACGTTGTTTATTATTTTTATTTTATTTTTGGCTTTGTTATTATTGTAACATCTTCTGATGCGCCAACAAGACACAACTTCATAATATGTCGATTTCAAGAAAAGAATGTATCCACATCTTGGAAATGGAATATGACAATTTGTCAAATGGAGATTTCACCAGTGTCGTAGAAGCTGCCTCTCCGTAAGTTTATCTGATTTGAAATTTTTGAGTTTCTATGCAATTGCTTGCAATGTTGTGTGCATGAAAGCTGACCTTTGGGTGAGTTCCTATTACATTTTCCCATTTATTTTGACACTCCTCCCACTCCCTACAACAATATATGCATGTTACCGGCAATGTGTGAAATCCCGGTATTGTATAGAATGTCTAGGCATTCTATAGAATGCCTGATGGTGCATTCTATACTTTTTTTAGGCATTCTATCTAGGCATTCTATAGAATGCCGGATTTCACACATTACCGGTAACATATTTATTAAATTAATATTTTTTATATAGCGCTTTTTTAGCTCCGGAGCTGCTCAAGGCGCTGGTCTATACCGGACCTAACTCAGGCCGCCCAAAGCGCCCATTGCAGCCTTTGGGCGCATAGTTTGACGCTCAGACGACTTAGCACAATCCTGGGCGACAGACCTACAGGGGGAGGGGAAAGGGACCTAATGCGTGCTGGGTGTATTTGTGTAGCCGGCTCTCAACTGTCTAGGACATGAGCGTCAGGATCTTTAAAGTCCATGCGATGGAATGTGTGCCATACTCGATCTTATCCGAAGGAGTTATTGACAAATGATCAAAGATAATACATTATAGAATATGCATGCTGTCTTTGAAGTCAGTTTGTAAACACGTCATAATTGTTTTTAAATCAAAAGCTTTTGGAAGGTCTTCTCAGATAAATGTGTAGCCGAGCGGGAGTATTTAACTCCCGTCTCTCGGCCACCACCTTGAGAACACAGCCCAACCCCAAGCTGTTATTTTCATTTATCCCTCTTAAGAGGGACATAAAAATAATTGCTCTGCAAAGCGGGGAAGCGTGTAAGTAGTAAACCCGTTTGCCGGCTACTAGTGCCACGACACTCTTCTACAAGTCGCTGCCACCGACTTGCATAAAATGCCCGCCGACAATGTAGTCCTGCTCACCACCAAAAGCAGAACACGAATGGTCAGCCGGGGAGAACAAATGTCGTATCGCCTTGTCCTGCATAACCCAATGGCCACACCAAAGGATTCTGCACAGCAAAAGCCTCCCAAGGCTAGTCTACCCAATAAATGTAAGGTAGACAACTTCTCTCCCAAGCCCGAACCAATCGCCTCCCATTTCTCCACAAATGTATAATGTTTTGTCTAACTGGGTTGAGGTACAGGGCAACAAAATAACGGTCTTTTGTCATTGTTGCCGTTTAGTTTTCATGCGTCAGCTAAAACTTTGTTGTTTTAAACTACGCAGTCACTCCTTCGATCCCCCCCTCCATCCCGGTAGCTCTTTAAAGACAAAATAAACTATTAGTTTTTGTTTTGTCTACTAGGCTGGTTTAGAAGACAGGAAATCATTCTTTGATTTGTATCTTGTTTTTGTTTTGTGATCTCTTAGGAGTCGGGCATAGATAGGTTTTCTGCTGAATCAGCCGATTTATTTTTTCTGAGCGGAACATATCAGGAGGTTTAGGTGTATTTTCATATATTTGCTGTAAGAGTGTATTCCATCATCATCATCATCATCATCATCATCATCATCATCATCATCATCATCATCATCATCATCATCATCATCAGCATCACATGGAATACACTCTTACAGCAAAATATCAAAATACACCCAACCTCCTCATATTCACCGCTCAAAAAAGTACATGGGCTGATTCAGCTAAAAAAAACAAACAAAACAAAACAAAAAAAAAACTTTCATCATCATCATCATCATCATCATCATCATCATCATCATCATCATCATCATCATCATCATCATCATCATCATCATCAACACGATTATGCTCAAGGGGTATAATTATGTTATGTTATAGAGTGTGTGGGGAAGGGTTTATAAGTAGCTTGGTGCCGTAAACTGGGTAATTTGTCTGAGTTATTAACCAACCGCTGTGCCTGACGACGCAATTTATTCTGCCATGAGAATCAGCTGAGAGGGGTATGGGAAAATGGAGAGGGAGGGAGGGGAGAGAGAGAGAGAGAGAGAGAGAGAGAGGAGAGAGAGAGAGAGAGAGAGATGTTATACGCTAAAGTTACTTCACTAGAGGAAAGAGCATCTCTTCCGTCTTTGCCGTGTTGTACTTACTAGCTGACCTGACCTGACTGACCTCATTCAATCAGCAGTACCGTTGCAGTTCTCCTTGTGAGTGGTCTGATCACAGCTCTTGAGGTTGGGTCTACGTTGATATTGACTTACTACAATGCGTGCCTGTGTACTTACAGGGTGCCGACGAACGATTGAATAGTGGGTTCTTTAGCACGTTAGCAGTATATGCTCCTGAAGTTGTTTTTTCATTCCGTTCTTGCTGTCGGAAGTATATATTTTGTTATCCGGAGATTAGTACCTTAATAGGATAAATTTTTCTTTGAAGACCTATAGTATCTGACAATGAGCAAATATGCGAGGAATAAAAACAAAATTGGTTGATAATTTTGTGCATCGATGGTTTGCCAAGAAACAAGAAGAAGAAGAAGATGAAGAAGAAGAAGAAGAAGAAGAAGATGATGATGATGATGAGATGATGATGATGATGATGATGACGACGATGATGCTCATAATGTTTGTGATATACTTCCGTGTATTATTTTTGTTTGTGGGTGGTGTGTGTGTGTGTGTGTGTGTGGGGGGGGGGTGTGAATGAGTATGTAATTCATTTAAATTATTTTATAATAGAATAGATTTATTAAAATGTAACTGTAAGTCATTGTGCATTGTGTGACAATGAACCAATGCTGGGCTTTGAGCAGTTTTCATATTTGGAATTGCACGTTATCGGGGTGTCGGATAGTGCAGTGGTTGGAGCACTCGCTACTGTGTCGAAAGTGAAGCACCGTCCGGTGCGGTTAGCACTTGGATGGGTGACCGCTAAGGTGTGAAGCGACAAACAACAACGCCCCCAGTTGACTCAACTGTGATTGAGTACCTACTCTCTTGAGGGTGGGAAAGGTAAAGCAGCGAGGGAGAGAGTTGGGCATCACCCTCATTACGCTGGCCCAAGATAAGTGTGATCTCCAACATCACGCTCCCCTACGGCCACAAGGCTATGGGACTACCTTTACCTTTTTTTTTTACGTTATCGCAGCATTTAATAGATTGCATAAAGAAGGTGGTACCAGGCCATGTCGCACTTTAAACAAGAGGGTAAAGATATTGAATGAAAATAAGGACAGTATTTTTGCTGCTTTACGTTTTTTTGATGATAAAAAGCTGGGATCATCAATGATAATCTTCCCTGCTCTACAGTGCAAGGAGTTAGTGTATTGATATGCACTTCTCCTGCACCACACCATACTGATGACGCATAATTGAGATGTGAAAGGCAGTGGGACGTGAAAAAAGTTCTTCTTGCATCAGGAAAGACAAATTTTTACAATACCTAAAAGGTACAGATCTTTGTAGACAAGTTTACAAACGTAATCTACACGTTTATGCCACCCAAATTTATTATCAATAATAACTCCAAGCACGCGATGAGTTTCAACTTGTTCAACAACATTGATCCCAACAACGAGGTCAAGGCAGGGCGGCGTTCTCTGATATTTCTGTCTGCAAGTTTTGACCATGCTCGTTGTCCTTTTTTTTTTTTTTTTTTTTTTTTGGATGTAGAAACATTTTGTTGTTATTGCATCATAGTATCATAGTGCAACGTTATTAATTGCATCCTGAAGACCTTACTACATTTTGCGTCATGAGAATAAGTGTAGATAGAGCTGTCATCAGCAATGAGATCACAGAATACAGAACTTGCAGATATGTGAAGGAGAATGCAATTTATAAACATGCTAAATAGAAACGGACCTACATGTAGGACAAATCTTTGGGGTACACCAGGTGTGACCCCTTGGGGTCATGAGCAATCTTGCCACTGTAGATTGTTCAAACCTATAAAGGGAACAGTGAAAGCCACAGTTGAAAACCTGTCTTTCCTTTATAGGCAAGACAGATTCACTGCGGCAACAGTACCCACCGTTGGAGTGCCGGGGGTTTTCAGTATAAATAGTATCCCCACTTTATGGAAATTTAGTGCTTTAAATTCCCACTGTCGCTGTCTTCCTCATTTACTCTTCCCTATTCCTGCTCTGTCCTTCACTCTGCTATACTATCTTCTTCTTCGCTAGATCAATGACCTACCTTTTTTCTTGAAAACTCTTCCTGGACAAGACTCCTTGTTTGTGTATGAGGTCTGTTGGATCAGCTTGGGAGTGTTGGACGCTTTCTGCCGGGTGGTCACTAGGGCTTCCTATGATTGTACTATTTAGCACTATAGGCATTTTATATGTATGTGTTTTTTTGATGATTTATAATGATGTTTGTATTCTATTTTGTTTTTGTAATCGGGGTGTTCGCGTAGTTGAGGTCAACCCTCAGCCGTCCCCCGCGTGGGATGTCTTTATTGTAAAGTGACTGGCCGTTGGAGGGCATTCAATTTTCCCACTGGGGTTGTTTCAGCAGATCTTTTATGCGGATCGGGGGTTGTCCGGTCCTGATTTGGCTCGGAAGAGTCCGCTGGACCTAAAGCAACAATAAATCAATCAATAAAAACACCAGTTGTGACACTATCTAAGCGAGAGTAAATCCCGTTCAAAAATATTTGTAGCTTCCTACCAGTGGGAAACGACTTAAGAGGGTTGATTGAACGATCAATTTGATTGTACAATAGAAGTTTATCTACAAGGATTTTAAGAGCGACAGAAAGACAGACGATAGGCCTGTTGTTCACACTGATCCTCTCAATGCGGAGGAGAAGGGAGAAATCTGAACTGGTAGAAACTGGTACGTGTACGTGACCGCCACCGATCGAAATTGATGAGTATTGTGGTCACACTATGCAGATCCCTTAACCTTGAAAATACTCATTGAATGAATCATCAAGGTCAAGGAATTATACCTTGAACGCAATGTAGTGCAATCTCGTTATTGATTATTCAAGATCATTTTTATTGTATTTAAGAAGTAGCATTATCACCACTGGTAAGATATCATAAATAAATAAATAAATAAATACGATTGTCCATGATTTAAAATTAGGACAATATACAGCACTCCTAACACTTGCTTCAAGATACGTTCACTGAAAAGTCATATAATTAGCTTTGAGGTTGCAATCAATTCCATAATCGTTGCTGCTCAACTTCACTGGCCTGAAAGAACAGTGATATCAAGGTGATCGTTATCTGCAACATTTCGTAAATCGAAAACACATCATGTGGCCTACACTATACATCTTTAAAAAAAACCAACAACTGCGGGCTGTGTCTGAATTGGAACAGCAAGCAGCCAAACCAGCATGCCGACTGTGGCGAAGCACTCGACAGAGCGGAGAGAGAAAATAAATCATAGCGAAAGGTAAACATAATGAAATGGTAGCGTGCTGCTCATCAGGCAAGGGATGAGGGCTAAGACTTGTTGCTCCAGGGCCTATTTATAATTCGCAACTTGCAGGAATGATGCTAGCAAGCTGGTAAGTCATTCTGAGTTTCACAGAGTTAAGGAGCATCCTTTCCTAGCTGCTAGCGAAAGATCATCGGAAAAATCGACTCCCTTGAAGATTTTTTTTATAGTGGGTCCAACAAATATATCCTGTCTCGAACACGAATTGACCTCAGGACCTCTAATCTAGAACTATCTTCTTTTAAACATTAGATCGTGTACCGCTCTTCTTTCATTCAAAGGTACATAAAGTCAACCTTATCTTAATGTGACGTAACCACATGATGTTATGAACCGTTTCGCAATGTGCTACTCGATTATTTGGTCTGCATTTGATGCGTCTTAAAATGAATGCGTAATTGTTACCCTCCCTCTCCCTCTTCATTTTTTAATTTGTAGTCCATGTAGTTTGCAGCTAGTAGTTACTGGCTTGTTTCCTGTCGTATCGAACACGGCAAATTGGGTCCTCGACCTTTGCAGAGCCATCGATGCCCTTGTTATGCTGTAGGAGAGGCCGTCCTTCTGCATACAAGATGTGGTTTTACCCGGGAGGACGAGGCTTCGGGTTAACCATGGATGAGAAGGGAAGATTTGGGGTGGGTGTGAGATGAGGGCGGGAATGTGTTAGGGGTGGGGGTGGAGTGATGGAGGAGTATGGAATCTATCGTGTGACTTTCCGTTCTTTCCGTTTTGCCAGCTATAAGGATCTTAAAAATAATCAATAATTAGTTATTTTCCCCCACCCTCCCTATCCTTTACTCCTCTCCTTTCTCTCTTTTTATCTCTCTCTTTCTCTCTCTTTCTTTGTCTCTTTTTTTCTCTCAATCTGTCTCTCTTCTTCTTCTTCTTCTTCTTCTTCTTCTTCTTCTTCTTCTTCTTCTTCTTCTTCTTCTTCTTCTTCTTCTTCTTTTCGCGGTAATGTCCATCATTTAACTATCTCCCCCACCCTTCTCTCTCAGTCTCAAGAGAGAGAGAGAGAGAGAGAGAGAGAGAGAGAGAGAGAGAGAGAGAGAGAGAGAGAGAGAGAGAGAGAGAGCACGGCATCTGCTCTTACATCTTCGTGTTGGACGGCTGTCGAAAAAAATTTAGAATGAAAACAATGTGAATATTTTCCTGTAAAGGTGCAACACATTGAGAATGGATTCAGCTTCATCTTCTGTTAGTGATATGTATCATATGTCATGTTTTGCAGTCTGATGTCAAACAGCTGTGCTCGTGGATGTGCAGAGAAAACCGGCAGATGTAGGCTAGGTCATCCATCATATTATGCATATAACTAGCACGCGAACGTGCTGTTTCTTTCAGTTAGTTGTCGTGGTATGATGCAGCTAGTTGTCGTGGTATGATGCCACCATGGAGGGCTGGAGTTATGTGTAATTTCTTGGGTGCCAGATAGATAATTATCTTTGCTGTGTATATCTTCCGTGCTTGTCTTGTATCCGTTGCTGTGCAGTTCCGTTGTAAATTTTGAATGCTAGCAGATCTGTTTTATTTCGTTTATCATAATTTCGCTTTCGTCTTTTTGCCTCCTGCCTGCTTCATTTTATTCTTAGTTGTATTTTCTGTTGGCAAGTATTGTTTTATTTTGCGGTTTGTCGTTTTGTCCTGCTTAGGTCCATAATTATCAGCATTCTTTCGGTTCATATTATGTATTTGTTTTTTCATTTTTGTGCTACTCCAAGTATATCACTGTGACTTACACACACACGCACAGACACGCGCGCCTACACACACACACTCACGCACACACACAACGTACGCACATATATATCTATATGTCTATATATATAATGTCATTGTAACTCACATAATATTATATGTACTAGTGGTTTTGTACCCTGGCAAGCCAGGGTACACAGGTTGCTGTTTAAAATGTAGACAGAGAGACAACTGTTGTCTGCGAGTTAGCATTAAACATTAAAAATGCACTGAAATGATTGCAATAGTTTACTTGCAGGGGTCGAATGATGAAGCACTGCAAAACAGAGTAGATTAAAAGGTACATGTTGATGTTCGACTCGAGGAATGCATTGAACTATTTTAATTTAAAATGATAATTGCAATGTACTGCAGAACAGAGTCAAACATTAGAAATGCACTGAAATGATTGCAATAGTTTACTTGCAGGGGTCGAATGATGAAGCACTGCAAAACAGAGTAGATTAAAAGGTACATGTTGATGTTCGACTCGAGCAATGCATTGAACTATTTTAATTTAAAATGATAATTGCAATGTACTGCAGAACAGAGTATAGGTGCATGTTTGAGTAATGCACTAAAATATTTTATTGTAATTTAGTATTTATGTTAGGCAACGTATTTTTAAATGTCATACCTTTATTTAAAAATATTAGGCATGCAAGTAATCTCCCTTGGTACCATAATACTTCCGGTATATTTGTATTCGCGGTAGCGCATAGGTACTGCATAAACAGTGATTTAGTTAGAGGGAAGTGACCGTGTTACAACTCTACAAACATGGTTTTCGTCAGCACAGATCTTGTATGACACAGTTGCTTCAAGTAATGGAAGATTTTATGCAAATTGAATTTTTGTGCGCATATATAAGTATGGATGAAAAAGAAAGTGAACAGGTAACCTTCAGCTGTAAGATTGGTGCCATGAGTGCAAAAGTGTTTTGAATGGAAATAAAACAAAATTTGCGGTATTACGGAACGGCAGTTCTTGACACGGGTTGAATCGAAAGCGCCGCGCGGAATGAGGCTGTTGCAGTTTGTGGACATCTTGTTTATTTATTTATCTCAGAAACGGTTAAACGTTCGGTAAGGAAATGTCGGCTATAACGATTTCGCGGGTTTTGAGCGCACAGCAGGCCGATCAGCAGCGCCCAGCAACTGCCCAGATCAGCGTCCATACCGGACAAACTTTACAGTAGAGGCAAGGAAGGACTTCCGGCTAAGCAATTTATATATATAGATTGCTGTTGCTGTGTAAATCCGTTATTTCACTTTTGGTCACAAATATCTATTATTGCTGTGTAACTCCGTTATTTCACGGCGATTCACATATATCTATTCCTGTTACTGCGTAACCACGTGTACTGTGACTCACATAATTATATATCAATAGCTGTTGCTGTGGAACTCAATGTGACTGTGACTCTCTCATACACACACAAGCATATATAAGCCTATGTATTGCTGTTGCTATGTAACTCCGTCTATGTCACTGTAACTCACCAATATTTATTGCTGTTGCTGTGGAACTCCGTCTGTGTCACATATCTTTTAAGTCCGTGAATGCCACATGTAGTTTTACAGCGTCCGCAATAGGAGTACGTTGCGTGCACGTTTGTGCAATTGTGCGTTGTAGAAAAGGTTTACCTTACTAAAGATCTGTCTTAATTGGAAAGTTCGTAGAGGTTCACGAATAATTTTGTTCCCGAGGTTCTCCGATGAAGATTTCCCCTCAAGTTTAATTGCGTGTTGCTACTGATTAGTATGGATGTGGTGTGATGACGTGTGCTTCTAGGGCAGCAGCTAGACGAGTAGGTATAGATAACGCCTGCTAAGTTGGCGCTTTGGTTTGAGTTATTACTGTATTTTCTCGCCCACCACCGCCTTGTGCGAATCTTTGAGCTTGAAAAGCGCGTTGTAAAAACAACTCCAGTCAAAAATAAAACATATGAATGGTAATTTAACCAATGTGAAATATATCCAGGATTTTTGGCCGTAACTAAGAGTGCAAGACTGGAGTGAATTTGCCACTTGATATATGTTAGTGTCAGTTAGGTTTTGAACGGGCACCAACTCAAAGGCTTTGTTTCCTTTTGGCGAAAACGGATTTAACCTTACATATTTGCATTGCTATTGCAATCTAAAAAAAAAAAAAAAAGAAAACAACAAAACAAACCAACGAAAACAAAGAAAAGCAATGATAAAGTGGACCTCTCGTTGCTGAAACCAACCGGCGAACCGCTAAAAGTGTGAATTTTGTCATTACTGTTCGTATTAGAGTGATTTCCCCGGTTTAACCGTACACCAATACGCACTACTAGAGTACTTTTTAGCGCTAGCTGGCGGTTCCTGTTAATTAGCCGAGAAAATACGGAATGTATTAATTAAAAAAACAACTGTACTTTTGACAAATTTTCTTTTTTAAAAATTGGGGTTGCAAGCTATTTATGTCTGTAATTTTTGTTTCTGTGGGGCAACATTCACTGTGAATATTAAACGGATGTGTGGGGGAGGGTGTGTGATCAAAGTAGGTACCTTTTAAGTGAAAACACGTACAGGATTAAGAATACGAATACGGATTTTGGTGTGACTGAGTAAGAAGAGTTAAGTGAGATTTGCCGAAAGGCTTAGCTTTGGGGTGTTTTAGTGGTGTGTTTGGGTACGTGTCTGTCTGTCTGTCGGTCGGCGCGGCTCTATCTGGGACCTGTGACATAGGTAGGTGGAGGTTGCTTTACCAGCAGGCTATATAGGTACGTGCGCCCTAAATAAGAACTTTCTCCTTTCCTCTGTGTGTCTGTCTGGTTTTCCCTCTGTGTGTGTGTGTGTGTGTGTGTGTGTGTGCTTGTGGCTAGGTACAAACGGCGTTATTCCGACTACACTTGAACCTCTACGTACTTTCTTTTGACGGACCCCGTTATTTTGACGTCAAAACAGTGTTCCGCTAGGGTTAGGGCTGTGTTAGGCTTAGGTTACGGTTTAGGGTTTGGGTTAGGGTTAGAGTTGGGGTTTGGGTTAGGGATAGCTTCAAAAAATGGACAAATGTGTAAAAATGTCAGAGTAACGTATGTAGAGTGTCATAAAAGTCATCACAACGGCGTTTCTACACGGTTGTGTGTGCGTGTGAGTGTGTGTGTGGTTGTGTGTCTGGAGTGTTGACATTTTCTTCCTTTCTTACCCACCCCACACCCCAACCCTCCATCCGGTACCCCGTCTCTTATCTTTCTTCTCCATTTTTTGTCCTTGTTTTTCGGTATTGAGTTCAGAATTTTTATTCTTTCTCCCACAGCTCTCCCACCTCCGTGTGTGAAGAAGCCATTGAGATGGATTTTTTATTTTTAAAAAACCTTAATGGTTGGAGCCCTAACTCTGTTATGTCTCCGTGGGGTGTCATGAGCTGTTCTGAAGTCCAGTAATTACGCCGGAGTTATGTATGCTGTATGCTTTCTGTCTGTTAATCTGTCTGTCTGTCTGTCTTTGCCCCTCACCCCCCTCCCCCGCCCCTAATGGCTCTCTCTCTCTCTCTCTCTCTCTCTCTCTCTCTCTCTCTCTCTCTCTCTCTCTGTGCATAGCAATGTGTATTGGGTGTTGCTGTTCTGTCTTGTCTGGGCCTGGTTGTCAGCTTGTTCCCGTGTTTTACGTCACCTATGTGTGCCTCTGGGTGGTATTCAGTGTCTCTCTGCCTGCCTGCCCGAACGTGTGTGAGGTGTATGGGGATTGCATCCGACGTTTGTGTATGTCGTCTTGTCAGATTGTGAATCTGTCCTCGTATGTCTGTTCCAGGCTCCTTTCTCTTATGTGTGTGTGTTTGTGTGAGTGTGTGCGTGAGTGTGTTGTGTGTATGGGGATGTGCGCGCGTTTGTGTGTTTGTGTGTATGTGTGTGTGTGTGTATGTGGTACGCCGTAATTATGCACCATGGAAAAACTAGAACTTTCAGCGCAGTCACGATGGCCTAGTAAGATACAGTCGTATTCCTCCTATACTCTGCCATAGCCATGAACCAGACTAGCTGTTTAGTACACGCACGTTTTCTCTTCGTCAGCGTCGCATTCGTTTTTTTACGACATCAGTTAGTCTGCATCCCTCACAAGTCAACCCTTCACTTTTATCCTTCACAAAGAATACAAGAATAAAATACAAATAGCTACTACCCTTAGTCTCGTCTTAGTCTTCTTTCTTCCCATTCATCATCCTCCATCCACCTATCTATCGTTCGATTAGTCTCTACCCCTCTCCCTACCCCTCTTCCCATTCCCCACTACCCACTTCCCCTATTACTTTGTTGTTGTTATTGTTGTTGTTGTGTTGTTGTTGTTATTCTGGTTGCTTGGTCAGCATTCAGTTTTGGTGCATCAATCTGCTCCCTCAAGAGTCGTGACGGCTCACGACATACATTTGCGTTTATGTTTCACAGAAATAAAGCGCAAATAGCTGCTATTTACTCCTTTACCCCCCAATCCCCATCCCCTCCCTCTCCTCCTGTCCATATCTTCTTCTTCTTCTTCCCCGTCCCTTCAGAATTCTTGCATCGGCGTCGTCGCGTCCAGAAGTGGTATGGCGTCAGTCCGCATCCCTCATCCACGAGTTATCCTATTACTTTATGCTCCCCATTCCACTCCTCAACCCCCATCCAACCCACTTCGTCCTGTGCCTTCCTACCCCATACCTCCACCTCTCACACCCACCCACCCCACCCCCTTTCCTCATCCATTCAGAATGCATCCCTTAACCCTGTAGCTTTTTGCCGCAGAAGGAATACTAATACCGCCCACTCTTTCATTGGACCCTTTAGCACGTCTTAAACTTTCATGATCCAATGTCTATGCCTTCTCTTCAACCCCCACCCCCTCCTCATTTCTCGATCTTTCCTCATCACTTCCGAATCCATCATTCATCCTTTAAAGGGCCCCAAGATCACATATTTTAGCGTCACAGATCCTTTAAAGACAAAATCAAAATGAGTGTTGCCTCACCGGGACCCCCCCCCCCCCCCCCTGAAGATTAAGACATAAATAAATAAACAAACATTCATTTAGTTGTTTTGTTAACAACAACAATACAAACACACAAACAAAAACCTCCCTCTTTCAATAGTACGGTGCAAAATAATCTATACAGTCATTTTTTGTCAAGGTTGATTTTAAATTTTAAAAAACACCGCCGCGAAAACATGTATTGTAGTAGGCAGAGGTGTTTGTTTACACAGCAAGGAAGAGACGTATACAATTCAAAGAGTAACGGTCGTGTTATTAGCAACCAAGTATCCTCTATAACTATTATCTTTGAATTACCACTGTTTCTGTCATTCTTTGTTCTTTCTGGTTCATAATCTGTTCTATCAATCTACTACTTTCTTCGCTAGACTAGTCACCTAACTTTTTTTCTTGAAAACTCTCCCAAAACTGTTCGTTTGTTTGTTCGTTTGTTGTGTATGGGGTCTGTTGGGTCGAATGGGGATATTGGATGCTTTCTGCCAAATGGTCGCTAGGGCTTTCTATAGTATTATTATTATTACTATTATTATTTAGCAATGTAGGCATTTTATATGTATGTGTTTTGTTAATATTTTATATTGATGTTTATATTCTATTTTGTTTTTGTAAACGGGGGTTCGATAAATTAGAGTACAGCCTCAGCGTCTCCTGCATGGGATGCCTTTATTGTAAAGTGACCGGCTGGTGGAGTGCCTTCAGTGTTACCACTGGGGTTGTTTCAGCAGATCTTTTATACGGATCAGGGGTGAGACCTCTTTCAACCACGTTGTGGTCCTGGTTCGGCTCTTCGCAGCTCGCTGGACCCTATAAACAATGACTAACTAATTATTATCTTGTAATGTGACAGCAGTGCAATTTCCCACGTAAACTCCTTGTCACATAAAACATAAACACCCATGAAGTCCCGTCCTTTTGGTGTTATGCTTTACAAACAATACTCCCCAACCCTACCCTCAACCCCTTCTACTCTCACGGCTTGTCAGGGTGCGTCCTCCCTTGTGCACCACTCTCTCCTGGCTCGGTCTTGGGCTCGGTCTCTTTGTCTGTCCTCCTTCTCCTTCTCTTCTTCCTCTCTCTCTTTTTATCCTCCCTGCGCAGTAATCCATACCTTTTTACACTATTAAAAAAATTTCATTCTCGCTCTCTCTCTCTCCCCCCCTCCCCATTCCACCTTCTCCACTTCTCACATCCCCCCAGAGTCCATCGATCAGCCTAACTTTATGCTCCCCTTCCCGCGTTTCCACCCCTCTTAGAATTTTTTTTAAAGCGATATATATGTGAAAATGTGTACCATATGATTATATTATGTTTCATGCAGAATAGGATCTGTAAGGAGTGAGGACTGTTGCCCGTATAATATGATTAGCGTTTACAATAATTACTTCCCGTGTTCAAGCAGAATCCTTTGGTTCTGGTTGTTTTCACTATTTTCTCTAAATCGGGTGATTGTCTCCTTGTATTTATAGTGTGCATCAGAGAACCTGAATACATTTGCAAAATGTGTGTGTGTGGGTGTGTGTGTGGGTGTGTGTGTGGGTGTGTGGGTGTGGGTGTGGGTGTGTGTGTGAGCTTTTGGTAGTCCTGACTGAAACCATCAGCGCTTTTTGATTTAAAAATTTCATGGTTTGTTGATGTAATTTTTTCCTTTTTGAAATGCCATAAAAATGGTCGCCTCATAGCTGCTAGTTATCCCTCACAGTGGCGTTGGCTACATCAGGATGACACTTTTTGACAGGATTATATATCTCCCGTCTAAACGTCGCGTATTGATGCACGCTGCCTGTCTAAAATAATGCTTTATAGATCCAGTACGTAGGAGGGATCTATACTTGAAAAGCTTGAAAGCAAGTCTTTGTGTCTCTGCAGCTCGCTGACAAACTCTTGTGTGGTGAGAGATTGGTGCGATTAGAGTGCCTAGGGGCGCCGATAGATACATGCAGGCTTATATGTGATTAGAGATAGGGCACCACGTGTTTTGGAGATGATAGGCCAGAGATAGGCGTATGATGTTATGGAAGTCTCACGGGTTTTCCTTGACACTGTGCTCTAGCCGTCTCCGTGAATTTCTTTTCGTTAAAGTAGTGTCTTTTTTTTTCTTCTCTTTTCTAAATATAAATTTTAAAAGCTTTTACATTTACACAAACCGTTTGCCTAATTAGATGCAGGGTCGCTGTCTAATCGAAAGAATGGCAAGGCAGCCACATTGCGGCGCTATCCTAATCCTATCCCTTAACTCGGAAGACGTAGGGGCACCACAGATGATCGTTTAACCAGCGTACTCCATCTTTCCCTGCCCTCAGCAACCTTGATGGTTTCGCTCAGTGTCAAGCCAGTCCAATCTTGAATGTTTTCTTCCCACCTCTTTTCGGTCTCCCTCTTCTTTTACCTCCTTGCACTGTGCCTTGCATGCAGGATGGTCTTTGCAAGACCTGATGATCTGGTAACGTGGCCAAACCATCGGAGTTTCCGTTTCTTCACCACTGTGAGCAGGTCATCCTGTTGTCCAATGGCTTATGTGATGGTCTGTCGGACTTGGTTGTTGGTGATGTGCTGGGTTTAGGAAATGCCCAGAAGTCTTCTGTAGCACCTCATCTCCATGCTTTGTATTCTTCCTTGTAGATCCGCTGTGAGGGTCCATGTTTCGCAAGCGTATAGAAAGATGGAGATGACAAGGGAGCGCAGCAGTCTTACCTTGGAATGTAGGCTGATGGTACTGTCTTTCCAAATGGGCTTCAAACTCGCCAGGGCAGCAGTTGTTTGTGCGATCCTGAAGATGACTTCCTGTCGGGACCCATTGTCTGATACAATGGCTCCTAAATATTTGAAGCTGTGCACTGTGTTGAGGGATTATCCTTAGACATTAATGTCCGTGTTGATGCCATTGGTGTTGTTGGTCATCATTTTGGTCTTCTCTGCACTTATCTCCATTCCATGGGCTCTGCGGCGCTATGCAGGGCAAAGTGGAATAGGACCCTACGGCCCCTCATGTTGTACACCTTCCATCTACGAACCACCAGTATTCAATAAAATAAGCACCAGACTGATTATATATATGTATAGGGGGAGAGAGAGAGAGAGAGAGAGAGAGAGAGAGAGAGAGAGAGACAGAGAGAGAGACAGACAGACAGACAGACAGACAGACAGACAGAGAGACATCAATATACAATAAGAATGTATGTACATTAAAAAAAAGTGTAACATACTGGCTTTCAATTCCAATATGCCGCACTTTTTGTCCACCTTTGAGAGCAGGATAATTCCTTGTCTCGATGTTTAAGGCAACTTACCTTCCTTGGCTTGATTTATTCCTTGCTTCTTAACGGCTGCTTTACGGTGGTATATATATAGATATATTTTTGAGCTCCGGAGCTGCTCAAGGAGCTGGCTGATACACGATCTAACACAAGCCGCTCGAGGTGCCACTTACTACCCCTTTGGCGTTTCGTCTGACGCCCAGGAAACCGAGAACAATCTTGGGCGACCGGTGATAGGGGAAAAAAGAGGATCTGGATCAATCATGGGAGATCCTGGGATGGTTGGAGAAGGGACTTACTGTTTGCTGTAAGTGTATACGCGTCGCTGACACTCACCCGTCTAGGACATGAGCGTCAGGATCTTTAAACTCCGTGCGATCGAATCGGTTCTTGAACAGACGAACCCTCGGTTTAGACTCGCATCCGAGTTATTATAGACTAGTAGATCGAGACTTGTAGGCTTTTTGAGACTGAGTGTGTGCTATTTGATTGAAGTTTGTTGGCGCAGTTGCAAAGATAAAGTACACAAGGGAAGGGTACTG
Organism: Oncomelania hupensis; assembly: GCA_036898135.1. Classification (NCBI taxonomy): domain Eukaryota; kingdom Metazoa; phylum Mollusca; class Gastropoda; order Littorinimorpha; family Pomatiopsidae; genus Oncomelania; species Oncomelania hupensis. The sequence goes on along the minus strand of CM072512.1, from coordinate 46,712,648 downwards.
ACCTGCGGAAGGCTGGGAAAGTCCTCAAGGAGTTTATGGCCTGTATAATTTGTTAAGGTGTCGACATACACGTTTTCAGCCCATTGCTTGGTTTTAATTTGATATAATAATATATCACCGGTCTCTCTTCCCCATCTTCTCTGTCTTTCTGTCTGCCTGTCTCTGTCTCCTGTTCTCTCCCCCTCTCTCTCTCTCTCTCTCTCTCTCTCTCTCTCTCTCTCAGCTCTCCTCTCTTCTCGCTTCTCTCTTCTCTCTCGTCTCTTTCTCTCTCTCTCTCAGCAATGCTTGTTCATTTAGAAATGTCACTGCCAAATAACAGAAAATCGAAGTTTGTGGAAATTTACACTTACCACGCAAATATAACTAGCAAGCCCTTTAGAGAAAAATACCACAGAATCTTTCGACTTCGACCACATAAAATGTCAAAAGGCAAATCCATTATATAAAACTGTATTATGGAGCTTTGCGTTTCCTTGCGAAATCCTGCCTTGCGTGGATCATTTCGTATTTGTGTTATTGGAGGCGTATTTTCTTTTTCTTTTTTTCCTCCATTTCTACTATTTCTATTTCTATTAGCATTGCCGTTAAACTCCTGTGCAAGCCTAACAAAGTGCTTGTCGTTATATATATTCTATGCGTAACGCTGTTATTTTAGGGTTCCTCTTTAGTTGCAGTAGAGAAGGACAATAATAATCAAACAAGTCGTATTCCACATTTCTATATTAGCTCAGTGGATAGTGATCCTTCCTATGCCTAAGGTCTCTGAACTTATTACTTACACTTAAAACTTTACTTCACACTCTTCTCTTTACTCCCCACTTCCAATCAAAAAAACAGACTAAAATCTAAATTAAAAAATTATTGACTTCGATCTCTTTAGATCGCAAAAATAATTAAATATAATAATAATAATAATAATACTAACTAAATTTTATAGACAAATCTTTTTCTTTTCACATCTCACTCCTTTCCTGTATGGAATCACTTATAATTCTGATTTAGGTTGTACGACTAGGCTCTGAAATCTTAACCTTATTAAGCGTTCCAATATCCAGTGTTAGTATATTTTTGTTCTGTCTACTCCTCGACGTTCCTCCCCTCTCCCCTTAAACGTCCGGACTTTCTTATTCTGTTCCTTCTGTTTCGCATCACTCCTACTGTTTCTCTCCTTCAACTGAACTTGATTTAATTTAATTTTTATTTTGGACAGAGCTGCTTTTTTAAAATATCATACCTCTTCCTGTATGGAACCACTTTTCCCATAATGATTCCAACTCTGAGGTTAATTTCATTGTCGCTTCTTCATCTCTATTGCATTTTTTGATTTCGTCTACCCATTATCGCCAGCAGTCACTCTTCAATATATATACAATAACCTTGTTTCTCTGCCGTTATATTCTCCACGCGTTCTCGAGTGAACAATGTGCGTTGTGTATGGAATAGTGTTTGTATACTATGCGAACGTGTCCTGATTCGCTGTTTATATTATAAACTGACTTAGGGCTTCCCCCTGTCTTGTAGTAGTAGTTTAGCTTGTAACGCTCTTTTTAAATTTTTTAAATTTACTTATTCTCTCGTCTTCTTGTAGTGTTTTAAAGCATCTTAGATAAACACCGAAAGTAAAACTAATTGATTTTAGACGCTGGTGTTTGTGCATTAAAAGTATTATATATATATATATATATATATATATATATATATATATATATATATATATATATATATATATATATATATATATATATATATATATATATATATATATATATATATATATATATATATATATATATATAGATATACCCCCTTGCTTTTGGGTACCCCCACTATAATTATATGTAAATTATCACTTGTAGACGGACCGCAAACCCTAACCCTAACCCGTTTCGAGCGCACTGCCTTACCCTAATCGTCGAGGCACTGCCTTACCCTAATCGTCGAGGCACTGCGCTTACCCTAAGATCGTTTTCTGGGAGCCGCCTTGGATCCGGGGACCAGCTGGGTCCCCAGATCCAAAGTCGGGTACCCAAATGACCGGTTGGTAAGGTGCCCAGAAACCATAGTTTATAAGCCTATATATATATATATATATATATATATATATATATATATATATATATATATATATATATATATATATATATATATATATATATATATATATTTTTTTTTTTTTTTTTGCGTCTTACATAAAGTTGAAGTTGGGCCTCCAGGTCCCTACCTCCTTCAGCCTTTCCCACTCCCCTCATCCTCCACCCACCCCCCAAAATAAAGAAAAAAAATACGAAAAGAAAAATTATAAAATAAAAAATTCATATTAAATCAAATTAATAAATAATTCCCTCCGCCCACTCCACTCCCATCCCAAAATAAAAAAAAATATTTAAGAAATATTTATTGAAAGTAATAATGCTTAATTGAAAAAATTAGGTACAAAGAATTAAAAAGAATTGCTAGACTAAGTGTTAAAAGTTAAAACAACAAACAAACAAAACAATTTGAAGAAATTGAATAATTCATGACTTCTAATTAAATCTATGAGCATTAAGCTTAATGACTAATCAGAATGTTCTTCTGCATATACAATACTTGAGATTGACATAGGTAGCTTGAATTTATTTAATCTAATGAGTATAGGCTGAAAATGGTTATAATTTTGTTGACATTCAAATATTAAGTGATTTACATTCAAAATGATACCACAAGTACAAAGTACTGGAGGATTTATGAAACGAGCACGCCAAGCATTTAGCCTTATTCTGTGAAATAAACTGTTAATATGAAAAGATTTTGAAATGGATATAACAATTTGTGATACTGGTGAATTTTCCAATGTTTTTCAATGACCTCTTGCTTGTATTTCTCATTGCACTGATTCAAAGCACGTCGTTTTATTTGATTGGTAATTTCATTTGTTCACTACTACTACTACTACTACTACTACTACTACTACTACTACTACTACTACTACTACTACTACTACTACTACTACTACTACTATAATAAATGTATCGATTAATTTGGTTTTCCTCTTCTGTTTCAGAGAAGCTGAGATGTCCCTTAGTCTCTTTCTGTGGAGAATCGTTACGTCATTTACAATGCACAAGGGAGCGCTGTTTGGTGGATTCTGCTGAAGGGCCTTGACTTTAAGCAGCTGGAAAAAATTCTTCCGTGACATTGACTGAACATCGTGCACCACTACACACACAACCTCTTCGTGTTAATGTGTGGTGATTTCTACCTAGTACCTTAACAAGAGGGATATTGTGCGACAATTGAAAGAGTTAGAGAGAGTGAGAGAGAGAGAGAGAGAGAGAGAGAGAGAGACAGAGATAGAGAATTTCTGTTAAAACTGGTATCATTAAACATTTAAGATTATTATCATAATATGATCAACTTTTAACATTAACAAAAACCAAAAAAAAAACTGAAAACGTTTTGGAAAATGAAAATTTGGCGCAAGTCGCTATCCTAAAAAAAAATACAACAACACGCAAGAGGATGAATGTATGAAGAAGGACTTCTTCTTGTGCAAGACTGAAACTACTGTGGAAACTGGCACTTCAGATTAGTAGTAGTGTCCAGGTGATCCTGACCGAATGGGATGTCAAGCTGTATAGATGCAGGAAACCCATGTTCAAAATGAAGGTGTGCGACAGGATAGTGCTCATATTGGTGCTGCAAAAGGCCGCTGTATGAGGATCATAAGGTAAGCGATTATTTAATTATTTAGTTAGTTCAGCTACGTTCAGTTCTTTTTAATGTCCTTTTGAGTGAAATGATAGGACAAAAAGGCTTTGTAAAAAAAAAGAAAATCACAACGAATAATATTGCTAATATTACCGACGCATATTGCATACAAAATAGTAACATTTATCGGAGAAACTAAACAAAAACGTTCTTTTAAAAAAACAACTAAAATAATACATATGCCTAAACTATTTCTGCCCACCGAAGGTAGATACATTGTTAGGTAAGGCAAGAGACCACTTAAATCATTGCATTCAAACAGCTTTAATTTGTTTAATTTCTTTATATAATTAATTAATTTTATGTTACGTCTGCCTAAAATATATTAGACGAAGTGGTTCGTTGATATTCATTAGATGATCACAATATTTTGAACTGCAATGGCGATCCAAAGGGAGGTCATTCGAGTCTTTCATTTGTTAAATCAAATGTGGTTAGTGCACCTACAGTAATTATGCTAAGGGTGTAGCTACTACTAAAAGTTCATTTTAATCAATAATGTTTTGCGTCTGTTAACAAATTAAGTAATTTTAGAGACAGGCACACATCATCCCCAACCCCTTCCTCCGACACACACACTTTACCTCCTCCCCTGCCCCGCCCTCCCTCCCACCCCTCCCCCTCCAACAAGAAAAATCGAGCAAAAATAAATTATTATAGTGTTTGTAACAAAATGTGCACAAAAAGAAAAAAAAAACGTGGACATTTAACATCTACATCCCACTAGTCGATGCGGCAAACGAAGTTAACACCCATCCCAAGGAAGAAGGGGGGTAGGGACCTAAATTAATCCTGAACCACCACAGTCATGCTAAATAAGATGGACATTGAAAAATAGCCATTTTCATCTTGGCCATCACAGGGTTCCAACCTGGGTTATCAGTGTGTTGCCAGGTGAACCCTCTCTACCGCTGGGCTACGGCGGACTGGGCCTACCAACACCACAACCACCTATAACACACAGAGGGGAACGTTCCATGCATGAGAAGGTGCCAGCATCTGTGGCTAGCCGCTGGTAGATGTATGGGAAGGGGAAACCTAGCAGGCAGGCCAACACTCACAGTGTAAATGAGGCGAGACAGACCGCGCGGTGCGTGGTAATTTACATGTACGTAGACGTTGGAGCATCAGAGATCACATATGCACTATCTGAAGTCATCACACTGCGTAGCTGAGAGTCACTGAGAGTTCCTCTCTCACATTTAAGTTAGCAGGCAAACAGTAAGCCTCGGCTAGTCTTACAACTGCGCTTTGTGCGCAGACGTCAAAACGTACACGAACCTTTGTGTCCTTTCGGAGTCCTTGCTATGACGGCCTACTAGCGCCAAAACCTGAATATTACAAATATCATGAGATAATTACAAATGTCATGGGATAATTACAACTATAAAAGGATTATTACAATAGTCATTGAAAAATTAGAATTAATATCTCCACGTGATCTTGTTTAATTTTCAGTTTTGGCTCTAGCAATCCGCCTGGAAATGCGCCAAAACCGAAAAATATAATTATCACATAATCATTACAATTTTTACTTCATAATTACAATTTTTACGTGATCATGCTTAATTCTGACTAAGGCGGCTTGCTAGTACCAAAACGTGCATTTACAGGTATCAGTGATAATAGTAATTAATACACGTTCTGTGTAATTATCATTATGACGGCCAACTAGCGCCAAAACCTGTTAATTACAAATATCATGTGGTAATTACAAATATCATCGACACATTTACAAACACGTAATAATTAAAATTATCAAGTGAAAATTACAATTTTCGGTTTTGGCCCATTTCCATACGATTGCTAGAGCCCAAACTGAAAATTAAACATGATCACGCAATTAAAGATATTTGTAATTTTTCAATGATAATTGTAAATATCCCTTGATAATTGTAATTTTCATTTGATATTTGTAATTATCTCATGATATTTGTAATTATCAGGTTTTGGCGCTCTAAAGGCGAGGCAAATACTGACAATTCCTAACACTGTGGATTACCGGTATCTCCTTAAATTACACAGAACACATCTTAATTTCAGTTATTCCGTGATAATGGTAACTCTCGGTTGTGGCGCTTGTAGGTCGTCATATCTTGCGACTTTCGATTAGTTTGTTTGTGGCGTTAACAAGTCCGCATCATATGAAGCAGCATGTGGGCTGTTTAGGCATAGCGAGTTGGATCCTGGTATCGGCCATCGACCTAACCTTGAGCAGCTCTTTGAGATGGACAAGCGCAATAGAAGAGCAGTAGGGTAATATGAAACGGAATGCAATTTCTGGCCAAGAGAGTGGGGGTGTATCCTTGACAAGTCTTTCTCCAATATAATCAAACTTTCGCTCAGTTACTGTCTGTTCTGGTGGCCATAGTCGGAAACAACGGACTATCATACTATACAAGGCCTTTCCGGTGAAAAGAATAAACAACTGTCCTTTCCATGCACAGTCCTTGCCTGGATGACACGCAGTCGTGACCTCCACATCTATCGAGGGTTACAAGACGGCACTGGCTGATGCCAGAAACCGCTAAAAAAAATATGGGCAGGATCGCACCTCCGATTCCCTATCCCCCCTCCCCCCCTCTCTCGCCCCTTGGGCGCTTCCTATGCCAGTTCATAGATGTTAGCAACGGACAAATCCAGGTCCAGATCGAGAAGAAAACACCAAAGCTGTTATTTCTGGAACTAACTTCTAGCTTAGATCTTACATTATGCTTGAACCACGTCACAGAAAGTACAACTCTGCAGGTGTTTTCTATTGAAGGGAAAAAAACACACGTTTCTTATTACACTTCGTTTCATATGACCCGACTTTCCCTTAAGCATACCTTTGCCTCAGGTGGCGCAATGTCCCTAGGTTCTGATGCTCTGGGTGATGATAATATACGTTGTCAGAGAATGATAATTTATACGTTGTAGAAATTGTGTGGGCAGAACACGTAGTTTGTAGCGGTCTCGCAGTGTTGCCGTTTTTATATTAAGAGAGAGAGAAAGACAGACAGACCGACAGATAGACAGAGAGATAGACAGATAGACAGAGAAAGCGCGGTACAGACTGCGACGGGAGGTAATGGCACACAGAGAGTAAAGAAGGCGATTTTGTAACGGCGGGATTCCTTACAATTTCCTTCTGTAAAGCTGGGGACAATAAACCAATATGTATCTTGTATTTTGTGCTAGATCTACTCATTCCTTATTACTTCGGTGAAAAAGACTTTAATAAACCAACCAACCAACCATATCACCTCACCCTTGCCTGCACACGCCAGATATAATAATAATATAACAGACTAGGAAACTTGCGAACTTGTTATGCGGGATTCCCTTATACTTCATTCCTCTCCGCCCAACACAATACAACAAAACCAGTAAAGGCCAAAATATAATAACTATAGTCTATTGACAATTATTATGTTACATTTAGGTAATGCTTGTTTTACTTGTGTTTACTTATATATATGAAACACATTTTTTACCTGTCCTCTTAAGTGTGAACGATTGCTTTTAGAATTTTAAATGTATAAGTGAAAGTAGTGTACATAATTATAATTGTTCGGATAAAATGAGTTGGACAGGTCTACTTATTGTTACATGATTTTATTTTGTTTAGGACTATTGCTTATTCTGTATCCTCCTGGGAACAAAACAATCAACTAATACTGCTTGTTTGTTTGTTTTATTGAACGTCCTTTTACTGAAGTGATTTGGGACTATAGGAGGAAGATGGGGAGGAGGTGAAAGATCAAACACACGCACGCACACACACACATACACACAACAAATTTAACTATTGAACTGCTAGCAAATATTAAAATAAATAAATACTTCTGTAAATTGTTTTTTGTAAACTAACAGTTGCGTTCAACTCCTTTACTTACAGTGTTTTGTTTATGGCTTTAACAGATAATGTCCAGTAATGGACAATATATTTAATCTTGCTGGGAACATCCAATCTTCAACGTTTTTAGATTTGATATTTCTAATAATTTTGGAGAATATAATTATGTTAATATTATGTTGCAGCCATTAATACTATGGCGTTACAATAAATTAGAGAATTAAAATTGAATTGAATATTAATTATTTGGTTAAGACAAACTGATAAAGTAAAGTAAATTGTGATTTGTTTCCTTTTGTGCTCTTTTTACAGAATTTAGACTTCTGTTTCTTCAGTGTTGTGCACGTGTCTTGCAATTGTACATCAACTAGAGAGAGAGAGAGAGAGAGAGAGGAAACTTTTTTCACTGCTTTCATGTGAAGGATGAACTGTTCAGTATGTTATAAACTCAGACTGTACGACCTGCTTCTGACCCAAGCTGCATGCTTCGATCGCCCGTGATCATGTGTGAGAAGAAGAGCCTGCGGTGTTGCATGGCGTTTTGACATCGAAAGATAACGGCTATCTGCAAAAAGGCAGTGTGTGTGCATTTAGGAAGAAAAAAAATCGTTCCAAAACTGCAGATGTGCAATCTGCTGTTGCAGACGATACAGAAAAAAAAGCTGTTGCGACAAAACAGTCATTCAATGTGCGATGATTACCATTGTTCTGGTGCATTTATTTGATCCTTGATGATGAGATCATTATATTATTAACTTTCGCATTGCTTCAGCCCGAAGGATTATTACTTTTATTCTGCTTTTGTTTAATCCTTGGGAGGAAACGCAGGATAACCTTGCATCGTACGCTACCCTTGAAAAAAGGTGTAGGCAATACTTTAAGAAAGTGGATTCAGGCCCGTTGTTTAAAAAAAATAATTGTCGCGCCATATATTTGGATTCTTTACAACGTACAATGCAGAAACAGGGGAAAGGTCTTTCCCCTGTTTGGATTATACGCGAATACACTCGTTACAAATCTACACATTTTGTCCAATCCTAAATACTTGGATGTTCTTACTCGTTCCAAACGGAAACATAACACTGAGAAAATTGGTTTTCTCCCTTTCGGATTGTATAAAGAAGTTAGTGGAAAGTAATCAATAGCAAACGATTGCACATAGTGGTGAGCAACTCAAATGTTTCGCTTGAGCAGTTTAGGAAGTTGTTTTGAATTTGAAATTATAATTTTGAGGTCTGAAGATAGAGAAGAGGAAGTGTATTGTTTGAAAGTATACCATTCAAAGCAAATGTGCAGTGAAGATACTGGTTGTGTATCGAGTTAACGCTTTTTAACAAATAGTAGCAGTATAGTAGAGAATCAGAATTGTGAGTAGTTCTAAAGAACAGATCTGGTACTGTGCTTTTACTCAGTCATTGACACCATTGTTCTACTAATTCGAGCGTGGTCCTATATATATCAACATATATATAGAAACAGTTTACTCTATATTATAGTCTATCATTCTCTGCATTTTTTAATTAAGCGCCCCAGTGGTCCTTGTGAAGTGTTTCATAAGCATTGCTCTAATTCAACGAAGGAATTAAAGAACTCGGAACTACAATAGTGGGGAAGTACAATAGTACTGTTGTTATGCATCGGAATTAGTATTATGACTTACAGTTGATCCCAGATTAGTCAGTTGCATCAGCAGCAGAGAAAGTATAGCGTATCATAGACTGTATTGATTTGTGGACTATGAGAGTCTAATACTAATAGTAAGAAGGTTTGCCTGTCATACAAATGATAACTTGTGGATTATGAGAGTCGAATTGTAAGACGTTTTGCCTGTCATACACTGATTATTTGTGAACACAACTACTTCATATACTTGTGGACAATTAGTGTGTGATTACTGTAGGTCATACAATTGTTCTTGCGGATACTTAACATATTGCCTGTCTTAATGCATTTGCGTTTACAATGTGTTTTTGCTGTATCTGAATACTAGTCGTAGTACTATGAACAGTTAATCTTGTGTGCTAATTAACCAGTTCCTGGATACGTTAACTAAAAGTCTTCGCTTTTCTGCGAAGACTTTTCCTACCCATCTCAGGACTATACTCCTGCAACGACCAACGTGCCAAGATCAGCGCCGACCCGACGGTCCCAGAACCCCACCCCATCCGGCTTTAGTGATCATGTCGGAGTTGTTTTCCCTCCTCACTGACGCGTAACGGCAGGTGAGTTTCTTTCAGACTCACACATCTGTTTTACTGTTATGTCCTTTATATATATATGTGTGTGTGTGTGTGTGTGTGTGTGTGTGTGTGTGTGTGTGTGTGTGTGCGCGCGCGTGAATACAAATGAATGCGCGGTACTTTTGATTGTTTTCTAAAACTTTTGAATGTTCAGTTTGGATAAGAAATATGGTTTTGCGCATGCGTTACCTGCGTTAACTCGACGCTGTCACTATGTGTGCTAGTATTTAATATGTTTGGCAACATAATGAATACAGTTTAATATGTATATTTTATTATTATTTTATTTTCTATTATTTGAATTACACTTTCTTTGCAACTATGCTGAAATAATCATATTTGGACAAGAATAATTATACTTTTGTTCATCATAATCATCATCATCATCATCATCAATCATCATCATCATCATCATCATCATCATCATCATCATCATCATCATCATCATCATCATCTTCATCATCGTCATCGTCGTCGTTGTCGTGGACATTCGAAGATATTCAACAATCTTCTAAGATCGTCTTTTCTTCTTCTTCTTCTTCTTCTTCTTCTTCTTCTTCTTCTTCTTCTTCTTCTTCTTCTTCTTCTTCTTCTTCTTCTTCTCCTTCTTCTACTCCTTCTCCTTCTCCTTCATCTTCTTCTTCCATGCAAAATGTATCCAATCTTTTTAGCAAAAAGCCAGAACAACTGAAACACTTGAGAGAAAAAAAAGCTGTATTTTACTTTCTCTGAAATACTGAAGAGGCCTGGTGTATCCATCTGGTCTTTTTCCGGTGTGCGTTGGTTATGTGGACCACCGGGATCAGCATACCAACACATGACATGGCCATGAACCGATTTCACATGCGGCAATGGGACAGTCACGCTTGCCATAATTTTCCAAAGTGAAGAAAAGTACGCGATGCTGTGAAGTAGATGATGGCATTGTTATAGTTGTAGAGTTAGGGTGTTCTAGAAATCCGTGGTCTAGAATTTAGTGGTGTTCTAGCATTCAATGGTGCTCTAGAATTCAGTGTTGTTCTAATATTCAGAGTTATTCTAGAATTTAGCGTTGTTCTAGAATTCATTGCTACCAGGCATGCATAGTCATGAACAGGTTTCATGCTTTGCGTTGAGGTGATCACACTCGCGATTTCCCTTTAAAGTCGGGAGAACGGAAGATAAGTTTGGGTAATGCTGTGTGAAATAGATATGGCCAGTAGGAAGTAGTGATGGTCATTTGTTTTAGATTTCCGTGATGTTCTAGAATTGAGTTGGTGGCAATGATGGTCATTGGTTTAGAATTCGGTGATGTTCTGGAATTGAGTTGGTTGGTAACTACTGACGAAGCGTTTTTAGCGCAATACAATGTCGAAAATCTTTTAAGCTGGCGTGTTTTATCTCCATCAACATTATTATTTTGTACTTGTCTTGTAGAATTATGTGATGATTAGAGCATGGCTTAGTGATTAGCTGATTCGCGTATTAAATTGGGACGGGCACACAAGTCACAAGTCAGCCTAGCGAAGAAAGATTCGGTGGCATCTATGTAGACCGGTTGCGGGTTCAAGTGAGCAAAAGTCATTCATATTGAAAGCTGCTTTGAAATATGTGTGCGTTGGTGTGTGCGTGCGTGTGTGTGTGCGTGCATGCGTCCGTCCGTCCGTCCGCGCGAACATTGTTTTCACACATTTCTTCTGGCTTCGGAGTTTCGCTCAGGAGTGAGTGAATGAAAGTGAAAGCAAGTGAATGGTGTAATAGAATTTAATTATCACTGATTATAAACATCTATCGTAGCATCGTCGCCGTGCAGGCTAATTAATGTTTTAAGTTTGCGTTTTATGTGTTGGATGAATATATGAGATAAGGATATCTGGACAGAGTTGGATTTTGAATGTTAAAACTTGTTCAAAGAGTGTTTCAAGCGAGTGTAAATAGCAAAACGTATAATTCTATGTTACTCCAGCTTGCAGTTGTAGTGCAAAAAGAAGTTTTTGTTAATGATCACTACATATTCAATCAATATACAACTTCTTCGGAGGCTGACACACTGGGTTCTTCCCGCCAACAATTGGCTCGATTGATAGACTGTGGCTTGTTAAGTCATTCTGCACAACGTTTCATTGAAACGGGATACTGTTTGTCGGAAGTTCATCTGTGTATACTGGAGAAAGTCATTACATTCTAAAGCACAATGGTGAGTGGATCTGTTTTACCCTGCTTCTTCTTCTTCTTCTAAACATTGCCTTTTGAGGGTTCGAGATTTGTGATTTGAGCTTATTTATTGGAGAATCACGATGCTATAAGGGCGTCTTCTTCTTCTTCTTCTTCTTCTTCTTCTTCTTCTTCTTCTTCTTCTTCTTCTTCTTCTTCTTCTTCTTCTTCTTCTTTTTCTTCTCCTTCTTGGTTTCATTATATTTTCTGTGTGCTCTAGTTTGAATTAGCATGTGTTGTCCGTCTGAAAGCACATGGCGACTGACGGTGCAGATGTTGCCGTATCAGTGATAATCCAAATGCGCTTTATTGAAAGTGCATTGTCATTGTCTTCGGTAACGCCGCTTTTGCACCATCACATCCCCCATTTTGAGTTAGCATTCCTCTCTTCTTCTTCTTTAATATTGAGTGTCATTTACCTTATTTTGTTTGCTGCATGATAATTAATATAGTTATTTGTTTTGTCGTGTGTTTATAGCTTTTATGTTTATAGCTTTGCGTTGGCATATTAGAGAACGTGAGTGTAAATAATACGAGGAACGTTTGTGAGATTAGACTCTCACCTAAAATTTGTATCCTTGTTGTGAAGAAACAGTTTTGAGCCCAATTATTATTATTATTATTATTATTATTATTATTATTATTATTATTATTATTATTATTATTATTATTATTATTATTATTATCGTTGTTGTTGTTGTTATTATTATTATTATTGTTATTATTATTGTTATTATTAGTGTGCGTATTCGTGTTTGACAGCTGGCAACTTACAATGTTGCAATACCAGTATCAATTAACTGCTTCAGTAGTAGGCGGATAATCCCAAGTGCACGGTTTTATTTTGATTTAGAGTGCTGTTTCCTCGCCTCCTGTAATGAATGGTACCTCTCAGCAAGCTGCTACATCGCTTGTTGCGCGTGTTTCATTAAAAGGCCCCAATTGAAGTCTTTGTTTTCGTTTGGCGAAAACGGGTTTACCGTAAAATTCGCGTTGTTTACTTGTTATGACATTAAACAATGATACAGTGGACTTTCGTTGCTCAAACCAACCTCTTAAGTTTGAATTGTCAGTTACGGTTCTGAGAGGAAGTGATGTATCCCTGATTAACGGTATATCCAATACAAATCGTTGTGTGAACTTGGAGTGTATAACGCAGCTGATCAGTTCTGTCTCTTACCGGCTTTGGTAGAGCTCTGCTATTTCTGTGCTCCACAGTGTTGGCTGGCTGGCCAGCGGCTGTTTTGCTGTTAGAGGCACACAAAAACTACGGTACGGAATTTATTCCTGTAAAAAATTAACTATAGCTTTTTTTTAGTGGGGCAACACTCACTGTGAATGTTAAAAGGAATTGGTCGAGAAAGCGTGGTGAAAGTAGGTCGTTTTAACCAAGGCATGTTAAGCTCTGTCTGTGTGTGTATGTGTGTGTGTGGGTGTGCGTGTGGGTGTGTGATCTATCAGGAACGGGCTTGACATTATTCAAGGCGCTTTCCCCAGCAGCTACAATACTCAAATTGCCAAAGCATGTGAACTACTTTCTTGTGACTTTTTAAACATCGGTTGTTATTCGTTCATCTTGTTTGAATAATTTTCCAATGTGTAAGGCTATACGCAATGGCTGCACGCACGCACACGTATGCACACACACACACACACACACACACACACACACACACACCTACACGCACCCCCCCCCCCCACACACACACATACACACACAGAGTTTAACATGCCTTTGGTTAAAAGGACCTCCATTGACCATCCTCAGTCCGCCATCCTTAATGACTTAACATTGAAGTTTAACGTCTGCACCCACCATTGGCGATATGGCAGACGGGGATTACCAAAATCAACACCGAACCACCAGAGCAATCGCACTGCTACGATGGGCAGTGAAAAATGGACACTTGTATCTTGTCCACCACGGGATTCGAACCATTCTCAACTTTCTCCTCTTTTAATAAGAAGTACCTGCGCACCGCCCGTTATATAATGTATTGCCCTGTCAAGGGAAGCCGAGAAGGAACGAGAAACAAGTGTCTAATTAGAATATACATGTTAGCCTATAAGCGGTGAAAAACAAACAAGCTTGGTGACGTCTTGCATAAAGTCCATTGTTTATTATTTCTGTCATTGTTTTTGTGTCACCTTGGTTTCTGTCCTTCAGTTAAAGGTTGAACAACGCAGACAGAGTTCCCTTCCCCTTAAAGCATGCCCTTGTGAGTCTGTATGTTGCTACTCTTGACAGAACTCGTTTGTTTAAATGGAAACTGCATCCAGAGTTGTAGAGTGATTGCTTCGTCCTGACAACGGTATTCACGGAATTTTTGAAGAAACTGAAGGAGGATCGAGGAGGTAGACAGAAAGAGGAGGGGAAGGAAAAGTAGTAGTAGTAGTTACATTACATTACATTACATGATTATTGCTTTAGGTCCGGCGAACTAGTAGTAGTAGTAGTAGTAGTAGTAGTAGTAGTAGTAGTAGTAGTAGTAGAAGTAGTAGTAGAAGTAGTAGTAGAAGTAGAAGTAGAAGTAGAAGAAGAAGAAGAAGAAGAAGAACAACAACAACAACAACAAACAACAACAAAGACAACAACAACAATAAATATAAAAACAAATATAACAAAAAGAAGTAGTAGTAATAATGTATTTTGTAAAGCCCAACAAGAAGAAGAAGAAGAAGAAAAAGACAGAAGTACAACAAAAGAAGAAGTTATTAATTATTTTGTAAAACGTAGATCCAACCTACAATTTTAAAAGTACGAGGAGGAAAAGAAAACGCAGACTGAATTTCGAAAAAAGGGACAAATCGAAGGCATTTATACAGCCTGTAGAAAAGGAACCAATACCTCTGGTGTTTTCAATGAATATTTGCCCTCAAGGTTGGCAGTATCACACTTTTTTTTTACACAATACGGCCTATGATGCATAGCGCGATACGGCATAATTAGTGGCATTTGAACGGGAGACAATGCTATCAAAGTTCGACCCCTTACGTAGATGTCGGAGTAGGCCTATATGCACAAGAGCGAAAGGGTGGACTTACCGCGAGCTATTAACAGACACATGAACAAACGGAATGTATTGATGTATATAATGATTTAAAAAAAAACTATTCTTCTAAAGAAAAAAAAGTATTTTTGTCGTTCTTGTGGTAAACTTATTATTGTCAGTGGGGAAAAAAACTCGATGTATTTTGTTAAAAAACAACAACTAAGGATCTGTTACATTGAGTTCTTCACATTTAGCCCCTTTAAATTTAAAAAGATGCGCCGCCGTCAAACAACGTGAGTATACATTCCCTACCTTAACTATCCGATTAGTTGTTGTTAGCCCTGTACTATTTAATTGATAAATTGAAAAGGAAATGATTGTGTAGGCTGTTGATTTATGTTGGGTCACACATAATGGATGGGAACACATGGACATGAAAAAGCAACACGTTGATACATCAAGAGTGCAGGCCTATGTTAACTAGCTGAATGTACTTAATGTTTTTACGTGCTAGCAAAAATTAAACTTTCAATCCATTCTCTCTGGTCTGCTTCTTTCTGCCTCAATGTAAACTATATTACTGAGTGTGCACAACTATTGCCGCGTGTATTCATTTTAAGCAAAGTGTACCTGTCTCTTTGTATATTTGTCTCTGTAATCAACGGAACGCCTCTGCTTTTTTGTACATTAATTTTGTTAAATTCGTTTGTAATGCTTTATGTCACGTAATTTATGTCGACAGTTTGTATACTACGATCGATTTTCTTTCCCCTTCCCACGTCTGTCTTAAAATTGCCGGTCTGTTAATCTGTCTGTGCATCTTCCTTCCTCTCTCTGTCACTCCCTTCTTCTTTCTCTCTCTCTGTCACTCCCTTCTTCTTTCTCTCTCTCTCTCTCTTTTCTCTTTCTCTCTCCCCCTCTCCCTCTCTTCCCTATCTCTATTTCCCTCTTCCCCCGTTGGGATGCCGGGGGTTTCAGTATAAATAGTATCCCCACTTTCTGGAAATTTAGTGCTTTAAATTCCCACTGTCGCTGTCTTTCTCATTTGCTCTTTCTCATTCCTGCTCTTTTCTATCAATCTGCTATACTATCGTCTTCTTCGCTAGATCAGTCTCCTACCTTTTTTCTTCCGGGACAAGACTCCTTGTTTGTGTATGAGGTCTGTTGGATCAGCTTGGGAATATTGGACGCTTTCTGCCAGGTGGTCACTAGGGCTTCCTATGATGTTATTATTTAGCAATGTAGGCATTTTTTTATGTATATATTTTGTTGATAATTTATAATGATGTTTGTATTCTATTTTGTTTTTGTAAACGGGGGTTCGATAAGTTGGGGTGAAGCCTCAGCCGTCCCCTGCGTGGGATGTCTTTATTGTAAAGTGACTAGCTGGTGGAGAGCTTTCGGTTTGACCACTAGGGTTGTTTCAGCAGATCTTTTATGCGGATCGGGGGTTGTCCGGTCCTGATTTGGCTCGGAAGAGTCCGCTGGACCTAAAGCAATAATAATGTAATGTAATGTAATTTCCCTCTTCCGGAGAAGGGGGTAGGTGGGTGGCACACACGTTTATTTTTCTGAGTGTTTTAGTCTGCTGGAATAAACCAGAGAAGTGCTAGCTATTCTGAATTTTGTTGGGCCACCCAAAATGGATCACATACTTAATAATAGACCTGTATTTTGTAGGAAAGGTTAGAGTTTCCGAACTCTGTACTGTATGTTGTGCGTGTGTGTGCGTGTGTTTGTGAGTGCGCGCGTGCGTAGGTGTGTGTACAGTGCAATACACCTACAGAAAAATAAAGCTAAACAATTCTCTGCAGCAGTTCTGTACACACGCATTTGCAAAAAAGCACAAAGTGCAATCCACTCTGTAATGTATTCCCGAACTGCTGTTGCATTTGTTCTGTGCAATGCACGGGAAGGGTATAGTGTAGTTTGGTGTTAATTTTTGTATCGATTAAAGGATCAGGTCTATTCAGACACCAGCTTATCTATAGAGATTGCATTACTTTGGGGTGTCGGATAGCGCAGTGGTTGGAGCACTCGCTACTGTGTCGCAAGTTAAGCACCGTCCAGTGCGGTTAGCACTTGGATGGGTGACCGCAAACCGTGAAGCGACAAATTACAACGCCCCCAATTGACTCAACTGTGACTGAGTACCTACTCTCTTAAGGGTGGGGAAGGTAAAGCAGCGAGGGAGAGAGATGGGCATCACCCTCATTACGCTGGCCCAAGATAAGTGTGATCTCCAACATAACGCTCCCCTACGGCCACAAGGCTATGGAACCACCTTTACCTTTACCTTTACCTTGCATTACTTTAAGGTCGTTATTTTAGTATGATGAGGGGATTTATACGTTAATGCAGGATTAGGAATTGGTTTGATCAAGTGGTTAAGCACGCTAGTACTACCGGCTGTAGTTTATCAGGATAAACATGAGTTTGATTTAGGCTATGCTGATTTCATTAAGATGATAATATTCATCTGCCCTTAAGGTAGTTATTATTAGTATTATTTCTTACTTTAAGTATACATCCTACTAAGTATAATTTTTATTGGTAACCGTACGTATTAAGTATAGTTAATACTAATAATATAGGCTGTAGTTTATTAGGAAACCCACGAGTTTGCATTGACTTCTGTGATGATGGTAGTGATGATGATGATGATGATGATGATGATGATGATGATGATGATGATGATGATGATGATGATGATGATGAAAAAGAGGAAGAGGAGAATGAAGAGGAGGAGGAGGAAGAAAAAGAAGTTGCAGTAGCAGCAGATGATGATGATGATTAATGATTGAGGAGGATGATGGTAACGGTCGCATCATTTACATCCACGCTAGTGCAGCATGTTAAGTGGGGTTAAATAAAACCCTCAAACTAACTATGCATTTAACGGAATCGCTTCGTGATCGAGTTGCTCCGACGAACCTGATTGGTTTAATCGGGACTTTTCTTAAAACATGTATGGGAGATGAGGGAAAATCATTATTAGTTTGTGTGTGTGTGTGTGTGTGTGTGTCTGTGTTTGTCGGTGGATATTGGTCGTAAATAGAAACTAGGTTCGATTGGTTTACAAAAAATTAATATGTTAATGAAAAACATGGTAGTTAGTTATTTCATTATTAAATGAATATCGTCCATTTTGTTGGTACCATCCTATCCTATCCTATCCCGTAACTCGAAGGCCGTCACTACAGATGATTGTTTAACCAGCGTACTCCATCTTTCTCTGTCCTCAGCAACCCTCGTGGCTCAGTGTCAAGCCAGTCCATTCTCGAGTGTTGCCCTCCCAACTCTTTTTCTGTCTCCCACTTCGTGTGCCTTTTTGCACCGTACTTTGCAGGTAGGTCTATGCAAGGCCTGATCCTCTGGTGACGTGGTCAGACCATCGATCGAAGTTTCAGTTTCTTCACCACTGTGAGCATGTCGTCGTGTTGTCCAATGGCTTATATAATGGTCTGTCGGACTTTGTTGTTGGTGATGTGCTGGGTATGGGAACCGTATGTTGTTACTATTCAATGTTATCTTGTTACTCAAAGTTATATTTGTTATCGATCAAGAAGTCTGCTAATTGCGTTTTTCATCCATTCTTACAATAAAAAGAAATGACGGTAGCACCTTGGCTTAAAATTAAGCTAGTTTGCCCTCACTGGCTCTACTGTAAATAGTATGCGGTGCGGTGTACATTACTTGAGCTTTTTAAACGTTTTATTGCCACTGTCTCGTTTCTTTCCAAGCGCAGTGGGAATGAACTTTATCCGTGGATATCTGCGCTAAACAAGACTACATCATCATCATCATCATCATCATCAGCAGCAGCAGCAGCAGCAGCAGCAACACCATCATCATCATCATCATCATCATCATCATCATCATCGCCACATGGTTTCCATATCAAATATTTATGAAGGACACGCATTACTGTGTATTTGATGTAGCTTGGACAAATTTCATCGTCCATGTATTATTTGCGCGGTCGATAGCAGCAACATTACACTGGTGCTTCTTAGAGCCACGCCTAGAATTATTTTCTATATTAGGTCGCCTACCTTATAGACATCCAGGGTCTTTGTAAATAAATTCAAAGTAAGCACTTATAACTCCAGGATACAGGTTGAGATTTGCAAAGTATTTTTTTGCGTTAAACCAAATCTTCTATTTTAACTTGAAGGTACAATAACAGATTTGTTTCGAGATGTGCTTTATACATTTACATAGGAAAATTAACCACGCCACTATGCACAAACCGATATTAATTTATTCTAACTTCAAGGATGGAATAGCAAGGAACACTGCTAGCATTCAGTATTTACCATTGTGGCGGATGAGAGGCGACTGATCACGTTTGGGAGATATTGTTTCCTTGAGGCTGCCCTTTGATTGGTTAGTGTGGCCTTGGGTGGCTCCTGCTGTGTAAAATCCTTTGGTGTGGACCTTGGATCATGCAGGACAAAGCCACACGGCATACGTTCTCGCCGCCTGACCATTAGTCTTCTGCTTTTGGTGGTGAGCAGGATTACATTGTCGTTTGGCATTTTATGCAGGTTTGTGGCAGTGACCTGCAGAGAATGTCGAGGCACTAGTAACCGGCATTCCGGTCTACTATCAACAACACGCTTCCCCGTCTTGCAAGGCAACAATACTTTGACTGCATGGATTATCAGCGCATTACAAGTGACTATCGATCAAATCAGACAATTTTGTACATTCTTTTTATGAGCAATAATATAAAAAAGCCAACACCATAAGAGTTCAGATTGAGACGTGTTCTTAAGGGCGTGGCGGAGAGGCGGGAGTCAAATACTCCGCTCGGCTACACAATAATGAAAAACAAACGGATTGAATGTATGAATAAACATTGAAGTTTACTGTTCGGCGAAACGGCAGCCGGCAAACAAACAAAGAGATACACCAAAAAGAATGCTAATGTGACAATAACTTACAGGAAAAAACAAATACAATTCACATGTTCGTGCTACGCTCTTTTTCATCAGGCAGACAAAAACACAAAATACCAAACAATATTTCCCAAAAGAAAATCCCCAAAATGAATGAAAAATGTGTTACATATATATTTATATGTTCTGCGCTTTTTTGGAATCGGAGCAATTCTAGAATTGGCCTGCGCAATTCTAGAATTGGCCTGCCCATTTTTGGAATTCCAACATTGGTTCGGGTTAGGGTTAGGGTTTGGGTTATATATATATATATATATATATATATATATATATATATATATATATATATATATATATATATATATATATATATATATATATATACTGCAAATACTGCAGCAAGGATTGTTCTAAAACAAAAAAGGAATGAGCATATTTCACCTGGACTTCGTTCTCTTCATTGGCTGCCCGTTGAAAAAAGACTGGACTACAAAATCCTGGCACTGGCCTATCAGTGCTTCACGAGCACTGCTCCCAACTACCTCACAGAACTGGTCTCCCCTTACCAACCCAGACGCGAACTCAGGTCAGGGACTCAGTGTAGACTTGAAACCCCAAGTGTGCGCACAAGCAACACAAACCAAAAAGACTCTTGGAATGCGCTCCTTCAAAAATGCTGCACCCACTCTGTGGATCTCCCTTCCCCTGAGCTTGAAGCAAGCTCCATCCCTGCCAAGCTTCAGGAAAGGACTACAAACTTACCTGTTTTAATATGGCTGAATCACGTCTTAGTGCGCATAGAGCATGAACACTACGTACATGGATTTTTGGCGCCTTACAAGATCACATCATATATATATACACGCGGCGACTCGATCTACCAGCATGCACGCTTACATGTATCACACACCCTCATACATAAAATCACAAACACACACATACACACTCACACACACCTATCCCTAACTCTAGAATGTTGGGTAGCATTTTAACTCGCTGGGTAGAGCGACAAGCGCGTGTTCCGGAAGTCACGGTTTCGAGCACCCAAGCATTATTCTAACTGTGAGCATGGCCACCGTGCTATTTCAATCAGTAGTGTTTATTTCTCCCCCTTGATCCTGGATGGCGCTGCTTTGCGGCTGCAATGCTTTCATCCATATAAATTACAAATAACATCCATCCATCATCCATCCACCAGTCCCGCAGCTGGTCGGGCCGTTGGGGAGACATGAGGGATTATGACGCACAGTACTCGCCACTTCGGTCTTGTCTGTCCTTAGCTGCTATCAAGAGGCGTGGCATGTCAAGCGCCACCTATGTTTTGATCTCACCTTGTCCAGCTCTTACAAATACAAGAGTTACAAAATATTATGCTCAAAGTCAAACACAAGCCAGACTCGAAAGAAGCAGTTTCACCTTTCTCTCCTTCCCCCCCCCCCCCCCGCCCTCCCTCCTCTCATCTTAATAATGGTATGGTCATGTTGTTTGGGTTCCGATTAAAGTTATGGTGTTGCTGGGAGCGGTAAACAAAATGATGCATGCATTCCAGCCTAGAGTCTTGTTCAATACATACAGTAAACGATTCACTGATACTACTTTCTTGTTGACGCCATCAGTGGAGGTTGTTTGTGATATTCGGTCAAATTAGGCTGCTAGCGAGCATTGATTGAGATTCTTTTTTTCCTTCTTTTTTTCTAAGCAAGGAAAAGGTTGCAAAGTGCCGTGTAAGCAATAATAATAATACTCATTTCCCGGAGCATCTAATGAGGCTTACATCCAAGGTGCATGCTAGCAATAAACTCGTCTTATCTATTTAAGCGATACACCTCCTACTTGTGTTGCACACAAACTTTTGTCGAATACTAAACAAGAATACCGCTGCAGATGTTGCAGAATTAAAAAAAATCTACTGTCTTTGGCTATGTATTTTTGCCTGTTTGACGCTGTCTGTCTGTCTGTCTGTCTCCCTCTTCCCCCTCTCCCTCTCCCTCCCTCTCTATCCTTCTCTCTCCCTCTCTGCTTGTTGTGTGGGCGTGGTACGCGTTCGCCTTAATTTAAGTCATAATTTCTCTATTAATAGGTTTAATGCACTTTATTAATTGGTCGATTTATCTGCATAATAGACTGGTGAATCTTTTAAGTAAGCGTTTTATTCACGCTGCATCAGCACAAATTATAGTAAAATAAATAAATAAATAAAAAGTTATATTGTTGATCAGCGGATCGGGCTGGCTTGTAACTTCTAAAGAAGCGTTTATATCGAAATAAATGTTTAGGGAATCTTTTAATCTGGTGTGTTTTACCCCCTTTAACCTTTTTACTTGTCGAAAAGAATTAATAACTCGAGAGTTCCCATGGAAGATTTCACGTCAAAGTTGACAGTATTCTATCCTATCCTATCCCGTAACTCGAAAGTCGTTGGGGCACCACAGATGATCGTTTAACCAGCGTACTCCATCTTTCTCTGTCCTCAGCAACCCTCATGGCTTCGCTCAGTGTCAAGCCAGTCCATTCTCGAATGTTGTCCTTCCATCTCTTTTTATGCCTCCCTCTTCTTCTTCTGCCTCTTTGCACCGTGCCTTGCAGGATGGTCTTTGCAAGGCCTGATGCTCCGGTGACGTGGCCATACCATCGGAGTTTCCGGTTCTTCACGCCTGTGAGCAGGTCATCGTGTTGTCCAATGACAGTATCACGCTGCCTGATACTTCGACAGTACGGTGAACGTCTTTGTGGGATACTTCCCTCTACTGTGTATAGCAGGACCAGTTTTACAATTATAAGGCAATATGGTACGATCAATTTTGATGGGAAAACCTTCAATGTGAACAACACGTTCTTTCCTTTCGACATGATCATCCAGTGCTGGGAAACGCTCTTTCTTTACTTGTCTTTGTGGATTGTTCTTAGTTATATAAAATAAAGCTCGCTTTTACGTTTTGTACCTGAAACCTCTCGGCACAATAGAGGTATATAATTTCTCTTAAATGAGGATCGGATCCACATCGCGCAAGCCATACAATACAATTTCCTGCTACTGTGCGCATTGTCTAACGCCATGGAACAGTGAGCTGTCCAAGTATCTCCGTGCATGCAGACACTACTCGGAACCGAATTAATGTAAAATGAATGGGAAATGGCAAAAAGTTAAACCAATTATTTAGGATAAATGAGTGCTTTGCGTCTTTATCGGTCCATTGAAATAGGAATCTGCGCTGTAATTTATAATTCAGCTTTATTATTATTATTATTATTATTATTATTATTATTATTATTATTATTATTATTATTATTATTATTATTATTATTATTATTATTATTATTATTAAAAATACTCCTCCTCCCCATCTCATTTCTCCTTTTTCATTCCTACTTGGTTCTATCAATCTACTATACTATCTTCTTCTTTGCTAGACCAGTCAACTACCTTTTCTCTTGAAAACTCTTCCGGGAGAAAATTCCTTAGTTGCCAGTGAGGTCTGTTGTATCAGCTTGTGAATATTGGACGCTTTCTGCCAAATGGTCACTACGGCTTCCGATGATAAATATTATTTAGCAATGTAGGCATTTTATATGTATGTGTTTTGTTGATATTTTATAATGATGTTTGTATTCTATGTTGTTTTTAGTGTTTGATAAATTAGAGTATAGCCTCAGCGTCCCCTGCGTGGGATACCTTTAGTGTACAGTGACCGGCTGTTGGAGTTTCTTCAGTGTAACCACTTCGGTTGTTTCAGCAGATCTTTTATGCGTATCAGGGGTGAGTCCTCTTTCAGCCAAGTTGTGGTCTTGATTTTGTGGTCCTGATTCTGCTTTACAGAAGACTTCTGGGCATTTCGTATACCCAGCACATCACCAACAACGAAGTCCGAAAGACGATCACACAAGCCATTGGACAACATGATGACATGCTCACAGTGGTGAAGAAACGGAAACTCCGATGGTATGGCAAGTCACAAGAGCATCAGGCCTTGCAAAAACGTCCTGCAAGGCACGGTGCAAGGAGGCAGAAGAAAAGGGAGACAGAAAAAGAGGTTGGAGGACAACATTCGATAATGGTCTGACTGGTTTGAAACTGAACGAAGCCATGAGGGTTGCTGAGGACAGAGAAAGATGGAGTACGCTGGTTAAACGATCATCTGTGTTGCTCAAACGACCTTTGAGTTTCAGGATAGGATAGGATAGGATTATGCTGTTTGCAGTCCGCTGGACCCTGTAAACAATGAATAACTAACTAACTAAATAGCTTCATTTAAAAAAACACAAATTCTCTGCGCTTTCCGTTATCTTGGAACAAAATTTACTGTGAACAGCCGAACCTGTTAAGAAAATCGAAGATGAATGCAAAATAATGGAATGTTTGCGCTCTTGAATAGATTGTCTGACCTTTGCATTGTGTCATCCGTGTAAACACGAAGATGGAACAGTTCAGCAGAGGAGATCGATCGAAAGTTCAACAATCGGTGTACTATTTGTTTCTATTTGTCTTTTCTGTGTGTCTGTCTGCCTGTTTCTCTTGTTTCTTCCTCTCTGTCTATCTGTTTCTGTCTGTCTCTTTTTTTCCCCACATGTCTCTCCTCTCACTGCTCAACGTTGTATACGCATAATCCGATTAGGTGTGTGTGTACGATTAGACTATGTTGTGTGGTTTAAAGGGTAGTTTTGCATTACGTGAATTCGTTTAAGGGACAGATAGGAAGAATACACTATTTCATTAGTCTAAAATTTTAATATCTTAATAACGCTTTATAAAAAGTTTCAGAAGTTTCACACAAAACTCTCTCTCTCTCTTTCACTCTCTCTCTCTCTCTCTCTCTCTCTCTCTCTCTCTCTCTCTCTCTCTCTCTCTCTCTCTCTCTCTCTCTTTCACTCTCTCTCTCTCTCTCTCTCTCTCTCTCTCTCTCTCTCTCTCTCTCTCTCTCTCTCTCTCTCGCATTAGTTCTTTCCCAGTCCAATTCAATTCAAAATTCCACCTTTATAAAAAAAAATTTTGGGTCGTAAAAAGTATACCGCTGGTATGAGTATTTGCACTAAGGACGATGTTGTCCATGATGACAACAGTGGATTGCCGCGGACTATGATCACACGATTTACTAAAAGATGACCAGTACGAGACTGAGTTATTGATTTTTTTAAAATGAAGACTGATTGCGAAAACAAAAATAGACTGAGAATAATGGGATGTTTTGTGGAATTTGGTTTATTGAGAATAGAGGTTTGACAAACAAGTTGTCTTTGCTCGACAATTTGCGTGGTTTTGTTGGTTGTTGTTTTTGTTATGCAAATTAAATTTCTTTTATATAATGTATCCACTTGTTCTCATTATGTTCGCAGTTGTTTGTATTATTCCCAGTCACCCCTAGGCGTCGTAAAACGAAGAGAGCATTATAAAGTCGCTTTTTATCTGGTGCAGCTCTACGCAAAATTAAGCCGAACTCTCCTTCTTCGTGGCGGTTTGTTTCAACTGCAGTACTGCAGACAATTCAGATAATGAATGGCCTACTAAATAATTGTCTTCCTGTTTGTTTCGTTAGGATAAAGCCAGAGTCACACACCACTGCCAAAGAAATTAACACTTTTTAAAAATGATTTAATTTTCCTCTCTCTCTCTCTCTCTCTCTCTCTCTCTCTCTCTCTCTCTCTCTCTCTCTCTCTCTCTCTCTCTCTCTCTCTCTCTCTCTCTCTCTCCCTCCCTCCCTCCCTCCCTCCCTCCCTCTCTCCTCCTCTCTCCCTCTCTCTCTCTGTATTTGTATAACCGTACAACTGGATATTATTTTTCATTTAAACCTGGTATCAAATAGGGTAGTTTAAAAAATATTGGTAAGCAAAAATCTTCCCCATTTTTCAAAAAACATATTTTCCAATCGAAAACAGTATAGCACAACCATAATATCGAGAAATCGCATCTTCCCAATGTGTCGATAAATGGGGTAGACAAGTTTGTAAATTATACCCACTTGTAAAGTAAGCTGCGCTACGAACAAGATCAAGTTTAAAGGGCAGATTACCCCTCAATCAATAAATCTATATAATAAAAAAAAAATTCAAATACAACAATTGATTTGTAAATATCACTGAGAAAAAGACAATTCCCCAATTGTAACCTTGTTTTGGTAACATTCCCGATTGATCGGCTTATATACGTATGTGTGCGCGTGTGTGCGTGTGCGCGCGCGTGCGTGTGTGTATGTGTGTGTCTAGAAATACATTTGAATGGCTTCCCATCTTAATTTGAAGGGGGGAAATGACGGACAACACCTTGGAGACACATGACCTTTTCTAGACGTAAAGTGCTATCGGTAACTTAAGTGTCATACTTAGCAAATAACAAAGAAACAATCTTTAAAAACAAAACAATAAAATAATTATCAATCTATTAAAAAACAACCAAAAAATAATAACATTCATTTTTCTTTTCAAACTTCCAATAAAAAACACAATTACATAGTATTCTTAAATTATTTGATAAACTTTAAAGCAAAAAAGCTTTTCTTTCATTTAAAAACCTATAGCAACATTTCTAAAATTCGATGATAAATACACATTTGCAAAAAATTATTAACTGATTCATATCATTACAGCCCTCCTTTAAGCAATCTTACGATTTTTTTGCCTTTTTTAAAACCAAATTTTTCTTTTTTCATAACTGAACGTTTCACTTTTCCAGCAGGATCACAGAACGTTTCTATCTCAAACATCCCAGGATTGATTGTTTCGAAGTCCTTTGGGTGTATTATTCAGTTGGAACCAAATAGTGTCGTTCTTCCACTAGACTAGATCAATTGTCACAAACAATTCACTCACAAGTTCATTTATCATCATCATCATCATTCATCATCATCATCATCATCATCATCATCATCATCATCAACTCGATCATCATCATCCAAATCATCATAAATACCTGTACAAATAACATTCATAATTGTAGTGCTCCAAAATTACAATATTTTACACTGTTTTAAATACTTGTCCCACTGTTCAAAATATAACGATTCACCATCTCAATCAGCATTGAAATGATATCATTTCCGATTGGTCATGTTCTGTTACAACTGGTACTGCTTCCTCCTGCACAAAAAAAAAACTATGACATGACAGATAATTCTGGGACACGGGACGTTTAAACGATTCAAGAGCCGACATACACGAAGCACCTTTTTTTCTCTCTATTTTTTAAAAAGGTATTTTCAATGCCTTAGGACCGCCTTAGGATCACCTTTTGATCCATACCTGTTGAACTTATATGTGTGACTAAAGTACGTGTCCGCTTTGAATCAGCTGCATTTTGCTCTACTTCTTTAAATATCTGGACCCTAGCATAACATGCGAACTGATCCTCTCGCCCACAGCTACAGGTGCGTGCTAAATTGATAAATTCCCCCCCCTCCCCCCCCCCCCCGCCTACGACTGGCAAATCCGACCA
>CM072512.1:46457807-46680307 GCA_036898135.1 Oncomelania hupensis | reverse complement strand
ACCCTCGGTGACCTGAAAGTAGCTAAGTTACATATGTTCGTACCCTGCGGGGTTCGAACCCGCGACCTTCGGCATAGGGAACCAGCTCCCTATCCACTGAGCTACAAGAGGATCATCAGCTTGCTATATTATCAGGACAGCGGCACCATTGTTTTATCCTGAGTATCTGGCGAGTCATTGATGTACCGCGTACGAATTATTGTTCTACTCAACTCTTCTTGGTAAACTTGGCTTTTAACCATGTTTTCTGCTCAAGTAAGTCTAGGGTGTTACTCCTGCGGATGAGAGTATAAACCGAGGTCTAGTCTGTGTTGCATACATTCCATCATAACGGGCTTTAAAGATCCTGACGCTCATGTCCTAGACGGGTGAGTGCCGGTGACAAGAACACACCCAGCATGCACCTAAGTCCTTCTCCCCCATCCCTGGCTGCCCAGGATTGTGCTTAGTTGTCTGGAGCGTTATTACGATGCGCCCAAAGGCTGCAAGTTGGCGCCTCGGACGGCTTGAGTTAGATCCTGAATCGGCCAGCGCCTTGAGCAGCTCTTGAGCTGGAAAAGCGCTATATAAGAACGATAAAATAAAATAAAAAAGGTAATCACTAAATCACACACACACACACACACAAACACACACACACGCACACGCACACACAATCACGCGCGCGCGCACTCACACACAAGATGGAAACAAGCTCGACACATACCCAAGTCCACCCAGCTGTGAATGGGTACCTGGATCTGTTTAGAACAGGGAAAGGTAAAGCAGTGAGGAGAAAGAGGCAACTCTCTCATTAAGCTGGGCTAGAGAAAAGGAAGGCTCCAAACGCTTCCCTTCCTAAAGTCCGAAAGGTCACGGGGCCCAGCATTGTGGAACACTCTCCCCCAGGACTTGAGAGTCGTAGAGACACTGGATTCTTTCAAAAGGCGTCTGAAGACGTATCTTTTCTGACTATTAAGTGTATACATAGAGAAGTTCTTTTTTTTTCTTCACCCTTTTTCCCCAACCCCCTGCGCCCTGAGCATGCTGCCAGCATGGATATGTGCACCATACAAGTGGACATCATCATCATCATCATCATCATCATCATCATCATCATCATCATCATCATCATCATCATCATCATCATCACCTGATAGATGTTTTTAGGAAATACATGTACGGAGAACCCCTGTGTTTTTATCCCCTTTGGCCTTCAGTCTAGCTCTCACGTCTTCTAGTCTACTACAGTTGGTAAAGGCCCTGGTAGTATAAATATGGGGTATGAAAAAAAACCAAT
Organism: Oncomelania hupensis; assembly: GCA_036898135.1. Taxonomy (NCBI): domain Eukaryota; kingdom Metazoa; phylum Mollusca; class Gastropoda; order Littorinimorpha; family Pomatiopsidae; genus Oncomelania; species Oncomelania hupensis. The sequence goes on along the minus strand of CM072512.1, from coordinate 46,679,028 downwards.
CCTAGTGGGGCCGGGTAGCTCAGTTGGTAAGAGCGTCTTGCTAGTAACCGAAAGGTCGCTGGTTCGAATCCCGGATTGGTCAACGTGTGATCATATTATTTTCCCCTTTACCAACAACTGGCCCGCTGGTGTCAGTATAAATCGGTCCAGTAGTCACCTATATGCGAAAGTGTCGTGTGACTATAATCTACAAACAACAACAACAACAACAATAACAGCAGAAACTGAGAGACGGACTGCTCCTCTCCTCAACCCTTACGCCGCCCTCTCCTCTCCCCCCTCGCCCTAATCCTCCGCATGAGAAAGCCACATTGTAGAGAACTTAACTTGTTTTGACATGTTGTCACGCACTCCTTCCTCTTGTCGATACAGCGATTCATTATAGGACCCGGTCGTGATCGAACATTGTGTTGGCGTGTGGTACGCAGTGTCGAGGGATGTTTTCCTCCCCAGAGGAGCAATCAGTTTTATAATTATGGCTCTTTTCACAAATGTTTTGTTTTCTTTCATGTGGACACAGCACCACGTTCACGATTTGGTCACAGTGTAGAAGTAGGCTAGTAAGGTTTGTTGACACTGCAGTGCGGGTGCCGCGTTTCGCGATTGGAAATAGGCGATACGATATTTCACGCATGTATCGGAGACTGTTATTCCCTCCACCCCTCCTCCTCAACCCCTAAAACAACAATAACAACAACGACAACAACAGAAAATCCTTTTTTCTTGTTATTGTTCTTCTTCGTTTTTGTTCTTGTTCTTCTTCGTCTTGTTCTTCTTCGTTCGTTCTTTCTTTCGTTCGTTCTTTCTTTCTTTCTTTCGTTCATTCTTGCTTTTGCTATTGCTTTTCTTCTTCTTCTTCTTCTTCTTCTTCTTCTTCTTCTTCTTCTTCTTCTTCTTCTTCTTCTTCTTCTTCTTCTTCTTCTTCTTCTTCTTTGGTACTCGCAGTCCTTGATTCTATGGACAAGATATGATAGCCTCCTGTTGAAGCACACACGCCCTGTTTCCAATGCTGACCACGCCGCTGTCCTATCGATTTCCTCAGTTGTTTGGACGTGATCCTTCACAACACGCTGACTCTGCAGCCTGCTACTACGCCGTCTGCCTTGTTGTCGACACTGCGAGAATGCAAAAGCGGAGAGGGGCGGTTAGCGTTAGATCCTGTTAACAAAATAAGAAACTGTCGACTATGCATAGCCATTATGATGTATGTACAATGAGAGTCACAATGCAAATACGTGTTATCATCTCATATCGTATCATATCAAGTCGGAGCCTCGGGCGGCTCGAGTTAGATCCGGGATGGTCAGCGCCTTGAGCAGCAACTCTGAATTTGGGAAATAAAACCACTAGATCTCCAAAGGGAAATACAATTGTGGTGCTAACACATAATAAAAGCAGAAACAGAATAATCTGAAATGATTGAACAATAATTCAATGGCGTGTGTGTGTGTGTGTGTGTGTGTGTGTGTGTGTGTGTGTGTGTGGGGCTGTATTCATGGCGTTTTGGGTTTATAAACCTTGCACACTTAGTATACAATGGGTTCACAAACAAAAATGGGGTACCAATTTGTAAACCCATTTTGTTTTCCATTGAAATGCGCTGAAGTGCTCTTTAAGTGCATGCAAGTGCAGTTGTAGTGCATGGAAGTGCAGTTGTAGTGCATGTGCACTTAAAGTTCACTTCGCGAAGTGCAGTTGTAGTGCATGTGCACTTAAAGTTCACTTGGCCAAGTGTAGTTGTAGTGCATGTGCACTACAACTACACCAGGTCAAGTGTAGTTGTAGTGCACATGCACTACAAGTACACTTGACCTGGTGTAGTTGTAGTGCATCTTCCAGACGGGTAGGATAAGGAACTTTCCTCGACGATTAGGGTAAGGCAGTGCCTCGACGATTAGGGTAAGGCAGTGCCTCGACGATTAGGGTAAGGCAGTGCCTCGAAAAGGGTTAGGGTCAGGGCTAGTTGCAGCGCTGCAACTAGCCCTGACCCTAACCCTTTTCGAGGCACTGCCTTACCCTAATCGTCGAGGCACTGCCTTACCCTAATCGTCGAGGAAAGTTCCTTATCCTAGCTGTGTTTTTGAACAAACTTGACCTACTTCGTCTCTAAGAGGCGAGGAAAATTGCTAAAAGTAGCCGTTTTTCGAAGAAAGTTGACCTAATTCGCCGCCTAAGAGGCGCGAAGTACGTCAAAGGACCCCATTTTGACATGAATACAAGTATGTGTGTGTGTGTGTGTTTGTTTGTTTGTTGTTGGTGTCTCTGTGAACAAGAGCAACGACCTTGATTTACTATAGTGTAGGAAAAGTACGTTATGTTCAATTGAAACACGTTTTATTTGTTACGTGTTCGGTACGATGCTGGAAGCTTGAAGCTTATTTATCGATCCAGTACATATAATCCTTGACTTATTATTCGGCGTGCGTGGCTTTGACCATAAAGCATGGAAAATTGCCACTGTATACGCTTAATAACAATACGAATTCTAGGCTGAACTCATTTTCGCCGAAAGTAAATGCATTGAGGGTCTTTTATACACATTTCTAGAATGAGCTTGTGTTAATGTTCGCGATACAAATTGATCTTCGTCTTGTCTTGAAGTTGGACATGTTTAGATTTATGTTGCGTTGTCTTGTGCCTTACCATTGAGTGACCCTAGTATTGCAGCCGAGATTGGATAAAAGGCCCATAGCCTATGGACATCCATCATATCATATATAATATAATATAATCTCATATAATATATCATATCGTATCGTATCGTATTGTATCGTATCATATCATACATATCTCATCATATATCATAACGCATTCTTAAAGCAAAGGGAAGTTTATACTAGTCGTTTTACATTTGTATGGTCCTATTTTGGCTGACAAAAAATTATCTAGTTTTTCCATACTAACTTTTCTTCTTTATTACTTCAGCAAAGAGAACCGGACAAACTTTGGTCTTGGTTAATCTTGCCCCGCGTGTCTTGTGTACGATACCGGCACCATCTTATTCTTAAAGCTAAAGAAAAAAATCTATCCGAAGCTCTAGTTAGTTTTTTGTGGACGCAGACACCGTTTCTCTCTAAATATAACAAACGCAGCCAGTCAACACATTCGGAGTGTTAAAGAACACCCTTCACAGCCAGATCACCAAAAGGTTTACTAAAAGCGTTAATAGTTAATAGCAAATACTGTATCACCTTCTCTATGATCAGAATCCCATAACGGCCCGTCGCGTGACACTGTGTGAGCTGAACTCAGCTGACCAGACGCAGGACCAAGTGTGAGGTGACTGGGTCACTAAAACGAGCTGCTCTCTTCACTTTAAAACGAAATCAGGGATCAGTAGTTACATTCCACCACTATGAGGATCACAATATAGTTTGTACCCCATCCAACTGCAGTACTATTCATAAACATTATAATCCATGTCCAAGAGGGAGTTACGTTTCAACCATTCAACCATCCCCTAAATACTGCTAGTGCCATATAGGCCTGTACATCGTATGTGACACAGGCACCCAGTACAATAACGTTTAATAACCGGGTGGTGCCACATAGACACTTCGCCACATTCTGTAAGAGGCTACATACAGAAACGTGGCACCGGTGACAGATACAGAAACTGCTCCCCGCGTAAAAAGGCTCACTCGCGAGAAGTAAACAGCCTGGAATCGATAGGAAGGGGGATGTTTGGAGGTGGGGTTTTTGGGTGTGGGGGGTCTTCGATAACATTGACTGGATTGGACAGGATCGGTTGAAGGGTTGTCCTCCACTACGTGAGGACGTGCTTCCACACAGATCGATTACGGGAGGGAGGGGAGGGAGGGAGAGAGAGATTTTCAATCCTAAGGGCGGAAGCACACACTTGGATATTGCTGACCCGCAATATTTTATTGCTTGTGTTCATAATATTCTAGTTTAGTACAGGATGTCCTTTTTTTTCTCAACACGTGCCAAATTGGGATCTGATTAAGGAAAGAGGAAAATCCCGCTTACCCCTAGTTTTTCATCTTAATTTAAAGGTCCACTGTCGCTCTCCACTTTATAAACTTTATGGGAATATCTTTGCTTTAGTGAAAATAATGTTACCTTCGTCTATTAAAAGTAAAACTAAACTTTTTATCTAGGATGATTATAATATTTCAAAACTGTTGCAATGCCAACGAAAATTGCAGTGGCAGAGAAAGAGAGAGAGAGAAAAAAAAATGCATCGAACGTTTATTAAAGATCCCTGACGCTCAGTTTTTGTGGCCTTTTCGAAGGATCTGACAGGCTCTCGTCTTTAATCTGTTGTGATGCAAAGTAGCGCTGTGCACTTGCCTGGTCTCCAACCAGCATTAGAGCAGTCTCTAGAACAGAACTAATGACGAGGGAGAAAAAAATTAGGTACAGACTGCATCGTTAGGTGCAACAGATTTAAGAACGTTCCAGATCTCTGCTTCAGTGCTGGATGGAGAAACCATGCCAGTGCATCACTCTTATAGTTTATACCTTGTCTATTACATCTTGTCTATTAAACTGTCTACTACACCTTGTCTATTACACTATTACACCTCGTCTATTACACCTTGTCTATTACACTATTACACTATTACACATTGTCTATTACACATTGTCTATTACACCTTGTCTATTACACCATTTTGTTACACCTTGTCTATTACACTGTCTATTATACCTTGTCTATTACACTATCTATTACACTTGTCTAATACATTGTCTATTACACTGTCTATTACACCTTATCGATTACACTGTCTCTTACACCTTCCCAATGAGAAACCGGCTGCCTTTTCTGCACGGAAAGGTCAATTAAAAAAATCCATTAATTTATTTTAACGTCGGTTCGCATACAATATGTGATTTTAGACCATGCAGTCACTGTCATAACCAAATGAAGCAAGATGATATTTGTCAAAAATAAGACTGTGTGGGAAGGATAGGGTGAGGGTAAGGGTGGGGGTTGCACATTAATTATATAATACAGAAAACGATGAGACTCCTCGGCATCGTGAACAAATCCAGGCGTTCTTTGGTTAACAATACAGGAATAATAATATTAATACAGGATGCTATCACGCCGCCCCCCCCCCCCCCCTTTTTTTTTCGAGCTACAAAGACCGGCAATCTGAAGAGATTGCTTATACAGAAGTCGGAGCAGAAACCAATTTTTATTTCTTGGAATTTTAGATTGCCTGCATTCAACATTACTGAAGGGAGGGAGGAAACCGGCGTACGCGGAGAAAACCCTCGGTGTCCCGAAAAGTGTCGTACCTAAGTCATGTAAGTTCGTCCCATGCGGGGTTCGAACTAGCGACCTTCAGCATAGGAAGCCATCTCACTATCCGCTGAGCTCGGCAACAACAGTAACGCCACCCAATAAAAGTGAGGTTTTTTGCATCCCTATTTACAAAGTCATACAAAAAACGAAGAGGTGCATGTTTTCTTCAAATTCCTTTAATTCTGGCGTCTTTAGGTTACGAAAGCCAGACAGATAAGGCATCAAAACAGAAACGGACTAAGAAGTCCATCAAAGACAAACTGTGTACATATACACAGCATTATTTATCCATTTTAATTTTGCAGTTCCAGATCTTATAGAAGTCAATCTCGCGGAAGGGTTTTCAATATAATATTTATTCAGTGTATATTTATTTCTGTCTATTTAAAAAGTATAATTTGAAATGCCTTTACCTGCTGTAGAACTCACAGAAACACAAAGTCGGAAGAACTTTCTGCATGCAATTGTTGTTTGATGTTATGGCAGAACTTTCTCCATTTAATGATTGTTGACGTTACGTTACGTGTGTGTGAAGAGAGCGTGAAATGGAACATAAGCTTTTGGCTTGGGAGATTAAGGTCTTTTAAGCTGTGGAGGTTACGGTCTTTGGTTAAGGTCTTTTAAGCTTGGGAGGTTGAGGTATAAAAGACAAGTTCGATGTACTCTTCTTCTTCTTCTTCTTCTTCTTCTTCTTCTTCTTCTTCTTCTTCTTCTTCTTCTTCTTCTTCTTCTTCTTCTTCTTCTTCTTCTTCTTCTTCTTCTTCTTCTTCTTCTTCTTCTTCTTCTTCTTCTTCTTCTTCTTCTTCTTCTTCTTCTTCTTCAGTGAGAGTGTAATTGGCCTTATTTGTTATTTGTTGAGTCTTGCTTAACTGCATTTCTTCAGACAACGCTTAAAACATTTTAAGTTGTCCTTTACATTTTCCTAATGACCCTTTATGCGTCCAAAGCTAGTGAACAACACTGAAGAAAGCTGAAAGCGCGTGTTCATCATGAGTGTGTATGCACGTCCGTATGTGTGTGTACGAACGCGCGCGCGTTTGTGCGTGTGTGTTTGTGCGTGCATTGTGTTTGTTATATATGTGTGTGCGTGCGTGAGCGCGCGTGTCTGTGTGTGTGTATGTGTGTGTGTGTGTGTGTGTGTATGCAGGGTTAGAAGTTAGCTTTTTCCCAAGGGTACCCTTGGGTGCCTTACTTCAAACGTTTGGGTTGCCAAAAATTTGAGTGCCCAAAGACAAATAACTTGAAATACACCAGAGACCTTTTAGGAGATTCCTTCCACTTAAAGGTAACCAGACAGTTACAAAATGACAAAGAAAAAAACAAAAAAACAAAAAACCAATAATGTATTTTGGTTGTACTAAATAAAACTATTAATTTTGACACTTGAAACAGAAAAAAAGTTTTTTTAAATATCAGAATACCAATACAAACAATAACAATGGCTCGATGCTCAATATCTGAGAAGAACTCAAATTTTTGGTTGAAGGAACGTTTTTTGAAAATGTTAAACACTTTACTCGACATACTCGTTTTAGAGTAACTTCATGTTTTGTTTTGCACACGCGAGATAGCAATAATGAATACATTACTGGCCAATCAGAAAGCTCGTCTTTCATGCATAAAGGGAGACTATTCCCGACCCATCGCCACCAAAAGCGAATGGAAAAAAATAAGAATGCAATGTGCAACGGAATATTTCTGTTGCTGTCTCTCTGAAGTTTTTCTCCGATCTTTAATTACGATGTTGAGTTATTCCAAGAGAACTTCAATGAGTTAACTTTCTTTTAGGATTTTACTAGCGCCCGTTGGGCGCAATACCAACTACGATATGGGTGCCCAAACAGGAAATGGGACACCCCCGGGCGCTAGGGCACATGCCAAATTCTACCGCTGACAGTGTGTGTGTGTGTGCGTGTGTTAGAGAGATAGAGAAATAGAGAGAGAGAGAGTGTCATGCTTTCCCGTTTCTTCCTGTAATATAGGTTCCTGAACTTGATCATTTGTTTTTTGCTTATTCGGATACTAATGTTGTCTGCTACTGATTTTGCCTTCCCCAATTTTGGTCTGCGTTGCTATACAATACAATACAATACAATACTTTAAAAAAAAAAAGTTATAAATCGCAATTTCCTGTCATACAATGCAATACAACACAACTATATTGTCCGATATAAAACCTCACATGATTGCCTCTGATAATGTTAATTGTTACTCTCTGTATGTCTTTGTATGTGTGTGTGTGAGTTGGTGCGTGCGTGTTCCAGCGTGCGTATGCCAGTGTTCGTGCGAGCGCGCGCAAGTTTGGGCGGTAGAGGTTTGGGTTAGGTGTGGTAATCTTCTGGATAATGTTTTCAGTTTCTCTCGCTGCATGGCAATTGCTGTTGTTACCCGGGCCTTATTTTACCCTCGTACCAATTTGTGCTTTTTCCTTTGCATGTCAGTTAAGTATTCCGATCTCCCCCCTCCAAGCCACTGATTGTATAGAGAGGGTTTGGCGCGAATTCAGCCCTGTAGTGGATGCTTCTGTTGCTTCCACTTTCTGCCTTCAGTACACTGGATGCCCATCTCTCTCTCTCTCTCTCTCTCTCTCTCTCTCTCTCTCTCTCTCTCTCTCTCTCTCTCTCTCTCTCTCTCTCTCTCTCTCTCTCAACATCGGCTATTCGGAGTAGTCTATCATGGAGGAATCGGAACAAAAGAAAAATAAAGTTCAGTTCTATAGTAGTTGATCCATATTTTTGATTTGATGTCTTTATTTTCTCTTCACCCTGGGTAGGCTACATTTTATCATCATCATCACCTCCACCTTCTTCTCTTTCACCACTCCTTTTATCATCTTAGTGGTAGACATGTTGAGAGAGAGAGAGAGAGAGAGAGAGAGTTGAAACTTGAAACTTTTTGTATTAGGAATAAACATTTTAGAATAATTGCAAAGTCTATCTTCCAATCTGTCCCTTAACAAATTAACATAATGCAGAACCTTTAACACTGAATTGAAAATCATACTCATTCCACAATAAAAGTGTTAGACTAATTACAAAGTCTCATCTTCCAATCTGTCCCTTAACAAATTAACATAATTGAATTGAAAATTGCGCGCGCACACACACACACACACACCATCATCATCGTCGTCATCATCTTTACCACACAAAAAATTAAACAACCCCTCTTATCATACCTCTCTTTTTTAACAAAAAAATTCAACCGATGCCTACAGATTTTATTTTTAAAAGAAAATATTGTGTCACAATGTTTACACTCCATTGGGAGAGAGTTCCATACAACAGCTCCATTAAATGTAGGCTGGTGTTGTATAAATGTATGTTATGTATAAATATAGTTTGAGAGAGAGAGAGAGAGAAAGAGAGAGAGAGAGAGGGTGCATGTGAATAAGCGGAACCGGAATCCTGCCTTTTTTAAATATGCGTTACGGCAGTCGCACAGTGCCAGTAGAAAATACAGGCCTTGGAGCAGACAATTGATGATAGTATCTACATTTATAATTTGATAACTTTGTATGTGTGTGGCTGTAAAACTGGAGCAACTGATACAGAGGCTTGACACCACCTCTAGTGCAGAGAAGACCAAAATAATGGCCCACAACACCACTGGCATCAACTAGGACATCAAGGTCCAAGGGCAATCCCTCAACATGGTGCATAGCTTCTAATATTTAGGAGCCATTGTATCAGACAAGGGGTCTCGAAAGGAAATCCTCTCCAGGATCGCACAAACAACTGATGCCCTGCCCATTTGGAAAGACAGGACCATCAGTCCACACTCCAAAGGTCAGACTGCTGCGCTCCCTTGTCATCTACACCTTCCTATACGCGTACAAAACATGGACCCTCACAGCAGATCTACACAGAAGAATATAAAGCATGGAGATGAGGTGCTACAAAAGACTTCTTGGCATTTTCTATACCCAGCACATCACCAGCGACGAAGTCTGACAGACCATCACACGACCCATCGGACGACACGATGTCATGCTCATAGTGGTGAAGAAACGGAAACTCCGATGGTATGGCCATGTCACCTGAGCATAAGGCCTTGCAAAGACCATCCTGCAAGGCACGGTGCAAGGAGGCAGAAGAAGAGGGAGTCCGAAAAAGAGGTGGGAGTACAACATTCGAGAATGGACTGGCTTGACACAGCGAAGGCATGAGCCATGCTGAGGACAGAGAAAGATGGAGTACGCTGGTTAAACGATCATCTGCGGTGCCCCAACGACTTTCGAGTTACGGGATAGGATAGGATAAGAAACTGGGAGTGCCGGAGGTTCGAGGGCAGAGAGTTCCAAAGAGTTGGGGCAAACAAAGAGAAAGAACTCCTGCCAAAGGACTCAAGCAAATACCTAGGAACTGAGAAGAGAGCTGCATCTTGTGAAAGGAGAAGAACCGAACAGGAAAAGCGATAGGGTTGCCAAGACTTAAAGAGTGAAAGCAGACGAACAAATCAGCTAGTGTCTGCAAGTTGTCTAGAGTGCTAGTGCCTTTCATCCGGATGTTTAGCAAACATGGTAATTGATAGCAGAAAACACACTGTTATTGAATATGGGTTGTGGCTGCTATGAACGATGCTAGGCGAAAAGAAGAAAATTGATTATAAATAGGGGGAAGGTGCAGAAGGAGGAAGGGGGAGGATAATGATTATGAATAGGGGAAGAGTAGGAGGAGGAGGAGGGGAAGAAGAAGAAGACTGGATGCTGTTTAATGCGCCTAAGCTTTTCCACAAATCCCCATGCATCCTCAAAGCGCGACGATGTATGCCAACTAACAAGCTCATAAATAAATACATTTATCATACATACATAACAGACACACCTATCTCCCAAACATGTGTTGTAAAGGCATGGAGATCGTCATTATAAGAAGATGGGAAAAAATCGACTTTTCATATGTGGAATTTTAGGGTTCCAAGTCACTTCAGCGCCAGCACTTCAGCACCAGAACTTCAGCGCCATACACTTCAGCGCGAGGATACTTCAGCGCCGTACACTTCAGCGCTGGGACTTTTCAGCACCGTACATTTCAGCGTGGCGAAATTTTAGCGCCGTACATTGTAGCGCAGTACATTATAGCGCTAGAGGAAGACAGAGGGAGAGAGAGAGAGGTGCTCCCCCACCTCCTGCACCACTGCCCCATCTCTCAGGTGCAGTCTGGCCTTACATGTACCATTGTCACATCGCCAAAAAGACAATTCTGGATCTTTTGTACTGTTCTTATCGAAGCGGAAGGAGTAGCCATTGTAGCTAAACTTTTATTTTCTCCGTATGCTTAGGTAGGACTCTGCAATCTTTGCCATGTTTCCACGGCAAAGAACGTCAGGAGTAATGAACAGAAAAATAACCCGATTTCAACTCAACTCCGTCTGAATATCAATCACACCACTCACAACACCTCTCTCTCTCTCTCTCTCTCTCTCTCTCTCTCTCTCTCTCCACTCTCTCTCTCTCTCTCTCTCTCTCTCCCCTCTCTCTCTCTCTCTCTCTCTGTCTCTCTCTCTGAATATAACTCAAACCACTCATTCAGACTTGATCTGTAACTCACGAAGTGCTCTCTCTCTCTCTCTCTCTCTCTCTCTCTCTCTCTCTCTCTCTCTCTCTCTCTCTCTGACGCCAATAATTTTACCCCCTCCCCCAACATTCCCTCTTTTTCCCCTATCATGGCGCTGAGATGTACGGCGCTGAAGTCTCCCGGCGCTAAAGTGCACGGCGCTGACATCCCCCGTGCTGAAATGTACGGCGCTTAAAAGTACGGTGCTGAAAAGACGCCGCGCTGAAATGGTGGCGCTGAAAGGTATGGCGCTGTAGTGCTGGCGCTAAAGTGACGTGTCACCGAATTTTAGATCGACTGCGTCCAATATTACTATTATTGAAGGGAGGGGGGAAACCGGAGTTCCCGGAGAAAACCCTCGGTGACTTAAGTAGTCTCGTACCTAAAGAAGAAGACAAGCCTACAAGATATATTCTATTGTCTATTTGTATGAATGTATTTATTTCTATTGTGACAATCTTCGGTGATCTAAATAATCCTTCGTACCTAAAGAAGAAGTCTTGAAAATTATATTTTATTGTCGATTTGTTTGTGAAAAATCGTTTTACCACAGTAGCACTGAGTAATCGTTTTACCATCAGAATGTTGTGTGCCTTTATATTTTGTTTGAATCTCATTTCACCAAGAAAACCTTTTGCCTCAGATATTGTACTTTTGACCTCAAACTTTGTATGACTATTTTTAATGTGTCAGTGTTGGACTTTTGCCCACAATTGTTAAATTTGTTTTGGGTTGGCAAACGACCCATAGTTTACTGAACTGAAACCGTTCATAACACCTGTGAAGCTGGGACGCATGCTATTATAGTTTAAAGTGTTTCAGATCACATTTTAAAACTTATAGGCCTAATAATAATAATAACAACAACAACAACAACAATAATAATAATAATAATAATAATAATAATAATAATAATAATAATAATAATTATAATAATTAATTATAATAATAATAATAATAATAATAATAATAATAATAATAATAATAATAATAATAATAATAATAATAATGATGATGATGAAATGATAATAATAAAGGATGCTATCACGCGTTTTTTCTTCACTCGAACTCAAATAGCGGTGATCTGAATAGATCGTTATTACACAAGTCAGAATGTAAGTAATTTAAATCATTTAAATTGTAGATTGACAGCGTCCAATACCAATATGGAAGGGAGGGAGAGAGGAAGCCGGAGCAATCGGAGGAATTTCTCGGTGTCCTGAAAAGTCTCGTACCTAAGCCACGTAAGTTCGTCCCAAGCGGTGTTCCAACCCGCGACCTCTGGCTAGGGATTTTGTAAACATTCTGTTTGCTATGGGATTTTGTAATAATGCTTTTGGCCGTGGGATTTTGTTGTGGTGCGTTTTCTATGAGATTGAGTTATGATGCGTTTTCTATGAGATTGAGTTATAATACGTTTTCTATGAGATTTTTTAAATAATGGTTTTTCACAATTTTGTTATGATATGTTTGATTATTGGATTTTGTTATAAATACAATGCTTTTTACACGGGATTTTGTTATATAATGCTTTTGGATTTCGTTGAAACGTGTTTTATATAATTTATGTGATTCTGGTGCATGCGAATTATGTATCAAAAACCTTTCTAAAAACTAATTAAACTTTTTACAGGTTTCAAAACACGTTTGGTCTTATTAATCACTGTGTGGCTTGTTAGGCCATGGAGTTCACAGTGCGCGACCTGGCAGCAAGTGAGCATCTTGGCCACCTGGGTTCAATTCCGACTATTTTCTTTATAATTGGTATCGGTTGCTAGCTTATTGAGCAATTCATTGAGCTGGTAGGCACGCTAGACTAAACCTTTTTTTTTTTTTTTATTATCATATCTGCACTGAAAAAGAGCTAAATCATAGCTGAACCGCGTGTCATGAAGTTCTTTCGCTAAGATAGAATGAGTTCTTTTGTACGTCACAGTTCAAGTGTGTGTTTAAGTGTGTGGTGTGTGTGTGTGCGTGTGTGTGTGTGTGTGTGTGTGTGTGTGTTTTGGGGGTACGTTGAGATGGTTGAGGTATGTGTGTGTGTGTGTGTGAGAGAGAGAGAGAAAGAGAGAGAGAGAGAGAGAGAGAGAGAGAGAGAGAGAGAGAGAGAGAGAGAGAGAGAGAGGCTTGGCGCTTTGAAAGTTGATCGCTAAACTGTATATAACTAGAAAACCTTCGATGAGGAAATACATGAAAATATACACCTACATGCATACATGTTTCCATTAAATATACACGTACATGCATAATTGTTTCCATACTATTTCTACTATTACTATTATTACAACTTCTGCTGCTACTATTGCTTTTACGACTAGCTCCACAAGACTATATTACACAGTATACCATTCAACTATTTCTTGCTGTTTAAACTACTGACATGTCTTATGTAGAAAAATAAGAAGGTCATTTTGCGTAGTTTCGTAGTGAAAGTTAAGTCTGGATTCAAGGTACATTAAAACCTTTCGACCGGAAGTGATGAGTTCGCGGTTTGGAGATCGCGCATGCGAGGAGGAGACATTCCTCCACGTCCGTCTCTGAATGGAAGTAAAATGCAAAAGAGGGGCGATTGGATTGGATTGGCGATAGGTTAAATCGATAGGCAAAGTTTTCATTTTAATGTGCTTGCGTGTGTGTTTATCTCGCAACCCTGTCTATCTTACTATGCTTTATTCATCCTACACGCCATCTGTCTTGGCTTTTTTGCTCGCTCTCACTCACTCACTCACTCACTCACTTTCTCCAGGGTCACAGAAACGATGCAAGCGAGGATGTTACTAAATTTTTATTATGCATTTATCTACATAATTCTTCTTCTTCTTCTTCTTCTTCTTCTTCTTCTTCTTCTTCTTCTTCTTCTTCTTCTTCTTCTTCTTCTTCTTCTTCTTCGTCGTCGTCGTCGTCGTCGTTGTCGTCGTCGCCGTCATTATCTTCATGATGATCGTCATGATCATCATCATTATGATCTTCACGTTGTTGTTATTTTTGTTGTTGTTGTTGTACTTGTTGTTGTTCTTCTTTCTTAAACATACATACACACACACACACACACACACCACCCCCTCTCTCTCTCGCTCACATACAGACAGACACACGCACACACACACATCTCTCTCCCTCACACACACACCCACAGACACACTCACACAAACACACACACACTTGGCTGTAAGCCAAGGATATTATTTTATCGATGCACGTGACAATACTGTACTGAGAATGAACGTAGTGCCTTGCCTTGTTGTTCGACCTTTCCCTTGAAAGAAGAAAATCCCTCTTCCTGATATCTTGAAAGTTTTTTCGGGTTGTTGGGTCGGATTACCAGGCGAAGCATATAATTGATGTTTTCTTGCTAAATAATAGCGATGTTTACGATATGGAGGCTTTGTACGAGAGAGAGAGAGAGAGAGAGAGAGAGAGAGAGAGAGAGTGAGAGAGAGGGGGAGAGACTGGGAGAGACAGAGACAGAGACAGAGGTAGGTGTGTCTGTACGTTCTTTAGAAACGCTGTTATTTTACCACACTCTACCTACGTCATTTGACGGCCCCGTTATTTTGACGTCAAAACAGTGTTCCGTTAAGGTCAGGGCTGGGTTAGCCTTAGGGTTAGGTTAAGGGTTTGGGTTAGAGTAAGAGTTAGAGTTTGGGTTAGAGTTATCTTCAAAATGTGGACACATTTTTTAAAATGTCAAAACAACCGATGTGGCTTTTTATTAAAGTGGTATGTGTGTGTGTGCGTTTGTGTGTGTATTGTAATTACTTTACTTTCTTCTTTGAAGGATTTGAAAGATTTTGCTTTTTTTTCCTCCTTTCAAGATTCTTTTTCTTGCTCTTCTTGTTTTTCTTCTTGTTCCTCTTCTTGTTCTTCTTCCACCTCCGCCTCCGCCGCCGCCTCCTCCTCTTTCACATCCTCAGTCTTATGCTTATGGTATCGCAGTATCAGACTCCCTGTCGATGATCTGGAAGAATTATCACCAATTGGAGTTTTGGCAAGAACAGGGAAGAGGGGCCGGAACGAACAGGAAGAAATATCATTCCCTTTAACTTCTAGCAACCTACGAAGGAAACTTCAAAGACAGGTAGACTGTTTTGACACCTGTGGAAGGTACCAGTTTACCTGTACCTCATTCCTTTGCCTGCACAATACCTAGTTACCTGGAGGAGACAGACCTACCTGCCTGCTTGCTTCCGCTCTCGTTATCCGGTGCGAAGAGAGCAGCCACGTGTACGATTACCTAGGGAGGGAACCTCGGAGTTTTGGCAGACATAGGGAGAGATACGGGGAAAAGAATATTTTTTGAACATCAACAAATAGCCCAGCTATAATGAGTTGTCGGTAATAGGGAATAGAAGAAGAGGACGAAGAAGTAGAAGAATAGCGGGATAGCAATCTATATTATTATTATTATTATTATTATTATTATTATTATTATTATTATTATTATTATTATTATTATTATTATTATTATTGTTGTTGTTGTTGTTGTTGTTGTTGTTGTTGTTTTGTTGTTATTGTTATAATTATTATTATTAAGAATAAAAAGACTGACGAACCGTAGCAAGCTCTTGAATCAATCCAAAGAAGAAGAAAAGGCAAGAGAAAGAGTTAATCATAAAGTAATTTTGAATACAAATGATTTAAGAAGACATTTTTAAAAAAGAGAAAGGAAGAAAGAAGAAGGAGGAGAAGGCAAAGAAGAAGAAAAAGGAGGAGCAGGAAAAGAAGAAGATGGAGGATAGAAGAAGAACAAGAAAAAGAAGAAGATGGAACAAGAAGAAAAAATAGAGGAGGAGGAGGAAGATGAGGAGGAGGAGAAGAAGAAGAAGAAGAAGAAGAAGAAGAAGAAGAAGAAGAAGATAAAGATCTATTTATTAGTATATTATTACAGTTCATTTTTCTATAGGATCGGTAAAGTCCGTGCGATGATGGGCTTAATGCATACGCGCACAGACTTGTCCTCGGTTTATACTTCCATCCGAAGTCTAAACAAACACGCATGACATTTACTTTAACATAATACATTATCCTCACAATAGCATTTAGACGAAAAACTCTTCGGATTTTGTGGCAAGGCACAAACAAAACAGAACTTCGAGTGGTTATCGTCTGCATCTTTCTCCAGGCTCTTCGATCACCGCAGAAGACCTGACATGTAAAATTAACCATTTTTGTAGCCTTCATTATTTGGGACGCCCGTGCCAAAGAAATTATTAACCCCAGCCAAAGCATCTTGCAGAATGGTCCCTTTCCTTGATGCAGTCCGTATATATATATGTTTAATATACTAACAATGCCAATGTTAGGGTAACCCCGTTTTCGCCGAAAGTAAAGAAAACCTTCGAATTGGGGCCTTTAAAAATATTTTAAAGAATATTTCGGTTGAGACAATAACTGTTCATTGGCCTTATAGCGCGCCAGGCTAACTAACCTCCCATTGAGAAGGTTGCCTAAGATTGGAGGGAAAAATGAGGTCTGTATTGTCTGTACCATAGACCTCTCCTTCTCCTGCCTGTCATTTTTGAAGTTTCGATCGCCCGCAAGCGCCAGACGGGAGCGATATGACTCAAGGGGGAGACAGCTTTGCCCCGGGCATGTAGAATCTGCGATGGGCAAGTGAACTGAGAAAATCGCCTGTGTCAGTATGGACTCTCTCAGAAATAAACTGGGTGTAAGAACATTTGAATTGTGTAGATCTGTGAAGCAACAATTATGAATGAGTGTGTTGTGATAGAAACAATTATGTGGCAATGAGAGGACAGATTTGGGGAGGTTGAATCTGCGATGGGCATTATAGCTAGTAAGTGGCTTATGATTAGGATGGAAACTCTCACAATAGCCTTGGGAGAACGAAGGTAGGCTGTGGATGTTGCTATTTTTACTGTTACTTGTGTAATGTCTACTGTTATTTGTTGTTCTACTACTAATACTGTTGCTGCTGTCACTACTACTACTACTACTACTACTACTACTACTACTACTACTACTATTACTACTACTACTACTATACTACTACTACTACTGCTACTACTACTACTACTGCTACCCGGTCCTGATTTGGCTTGGAAGAGTCCGCTGGACCTAAAGCAATAATCATGTAATGTAACTACTATTACTATCACCGATTTTACGCAAGGACGGAGTGTGTGAACTTTTGTGGTCTGAAGACTACTACTACTACTACCGCTACCATCGCTGCTACTGCTATTACCAATACTATTACAAATTGCTGCTGCTACTACCACCGATATTACGCAAAGATGGAACGAGTTGTTTGCACATCTGTGGTCTGAAGACTACTACGACTACTATTGTTACTATCACTACTACTACTACTACTACTACTACTACTACTACTACTACTACTACTACTACCACTTCTGCTACTGCAATTACCACCGATATTACGGGAGGAAGGATAACGTGTGTGTGCACACCTGTTTCTAAAGACATGTGTACAACAGGTTGCATAGATCGATGGCTCAGGTGTTGACTTAGGTCACTAGGTGTCGCCACTCGTCGTCACCTCTTCCCTTTCAGCCACTCAAAAACAATGTATTGATCTCTTGCAATTCAGCCAATCAGAAACACTGAGTATCACAAATACATTGAAGCTCTACTCTATTCTATAGAGGTCTTTGTAACGCTTTTTTTCATTTGTTTCTGTGTGAATGTACCAATTACATCCACATCTTCTTTTGGAATAAAGAATTTCTGACTTGACTTGACCATGCACACAACAATGATACATCGAAGCAATTAACAGTTTCTCATCATTCCTTTTTCTTCTTCTTCTTTTTGTTGACAAATAAACCCCGAGTTTCAAATATACCAACGAAATACAGTTGGCGTGTAACGCAGCCAAGCAATTCCTAGTCACACAAAAGAAGCTCGAGCTCTCAAAGAGACAAGAGCTGAGTTTTTCATTTGGTAAGGTTTAACGTCCCCGAACACCTAGGCGTGTTGGAGACGAGACAGTAGCCTTACCTCTCGTGGCTTCTCTAAATGATCTTGTTCCGATTGGTCCTGGATACTCCGGAAATGGAAACTGATTGGGCATGACAATATAGTCAGCTAGTGGAAGTCATTGGCTAAGCAGGTCAATGACCACTTGTACTCTGTATTCGTTTTCCTTTCTCTCTCTCTCCTTTGGTACAATTATTAATAGACGCCTACAGGCTTGGGTTGAGGAAAACAATATAACTGGTGAACATCAAGCAGGCTTTAAGAAAGGTTACTCCACTATTGATCACATTTTCACTTTGTTAGCTTGCGTTCAGAAACAGTTTTGTTATAATCGTAAACTTTATGTAGCCTTCATTGACTTTGAAAAATGTTTTGACTCTATTAATAGAAACTTGCTATGGCCTGTCCTATTGAAGAATGGAATTAAGGGAAAACTTTTTCATTGTGCCAAAGGTATGTATGTTAGTGTTAAAACTCGTATTAGATGTGGTGCCAGACTCACAGACTATGTAAATTGTTCATTAGGAGTGAAGCAAGGGGGGACATATGTAGCCCGATTCTTTTGTCTATTTTCATTAATGAGCTAGCACTGGAAGTGATAAATAATGGAAGACACGGTGTAACATTTTTTCCTGATTCTTTTGAATTGTTTACTATGTTGCTCGCTGATGATATTGTTCTGTTATCTGAAACAGTTGTAGGATTGCAAACGCAACTCAATAGCTTACATAGAGCCGCTTCCTCTCTTAGGTTAAAGGTGAATATGGATAAAAGTAATATTGTTGTGTTCAGAAAAGGGGGGTTATTTAGGGGCTAGAGAAAAGTGGTTTCTCGATGGTAGTGTTATGCCTATAGTTAATGCATAGAAATATTTAGGTATTTATTTTTCTACGAAGCTAAGCTTTGTTACAGCGTGTAGAGATATAGCAAGTAAAGCAAAAAAGGCACTTCTGTGTATAATGCAGAGACTTCGTATGTATAATAATCATTCGTTAGACGTTTACCTGAAACTTTTTGATGCACAGATCCAGCCAATTATGCAATATGGATCTGAAATTTGGGGTTTGGAAAAAGCAGCTGTTCATTGTGAAAAAGTACATTTGTTTGCCCTGAAGAAATTTTTGTATGTGGATATGCGTACTCCAAATGATCTTGTATATAACGAGTTAAGTAGATACCCTATTACCATTAATTCTGTTGTAAGTTGCATACGTTACTGGTTTAAGTTATTACAAATGGATGCTTGCAGATTGCCAAAGAAAGCGTATGATATGTTGTATGCATTGAATAATAGAGAGAACACGACGTGGGTGATGAACGTTCGAGTATGTTTGTTTCAGTTTGGATTTGGGTATGTATGGATGAATCAAGGCGTGGGTAATGTGAAATGGTTTATGCGTGATTTTAAAAAACGATTGATAGACTGTAGATGGCAAGAATGGAATTATCATGTAAATAGGAGTGAACGGTTTGAGTTATACAGATCCTTTTGTAATATGTCACATGATGTACCTTTGTATTTGAAATTGAATATGGCTAGACATCTTCAGTATTTAATTACTAAGTTCAGATTTGGTATTCCGATTTGGCTATTCATTTTTATAGATATCGAAGTTGCATACTCGAAAACAAGTTGTGCAAATTATGTAATCAATCCGAAGAAAATGAGTTGCATTTTATACTTTGTTGTCCCTATTTTGATGACCTACGTAGAGAATATATTGGCCCAAAATACTATAGAACCCCAAATGCATTCAGGCTGTTTTTATTGTTGTCATCAAATAATGAAAATGTTGTAAAGAAACTTTGTGTATTTTTGTATAGAGCGTTCAAGGTTAGAGAAACTGTTTTGTTGTGATGTATTTATGTTTTGAAAATTTGAGATATTTTATTGTTTTAATGTATGCTTTGACTTGACTACTGTTGTATTGTGATTCTTGTTGCACACACCCATTCTAAGGGGGCGAGGCCCTTTTTGAAGAAACATTCGTATTCGTATTCTCTCTCTGCTTGTTTATTTTGCCCATTTTCAGGCTTAGACATAGATGGACTTGATAATCATAATAATTATCAAAAGTACAAAGCGTATAATATTTATAATGTTAACACCTTTTCTGAGTAAGTTTACGCAATATAGACAAATAGATGCAACTGTCAGCATCCAATCATTATGAGCTAAGATGTTTATACTTCACAGTTTTCAGAATATTTTGCTTTGTATTTTGCAATATTTTGTGGTTTTCTGACATTTTTACTTTCGGCTCTCCATTGTTGTTCTGCGGATTGTGAATAGTCGTTTTAGCAATTTGTTTCTTATGTTAATTCAGTGAGGGATGGTAAAAATAATTTAGTTCAAGTTCAGAATTTTTCAAAAAGGTCTTTCCTTTTTAGCTTTTTAAAGATATACATTAGATTGTATTGGCGGCACATGGCTAGGACGCAATTTGCATTGGAGTATTGAAATTTCCTTGTGTTAGTTTTAGCTTTATTAATGCAATAATGTTTGATTGGTCAGATGAGGTATGTGCACGTATGTTTAATGATAATCAAAGAGACATTTACCTGGGTACGTCCTTCTACATGTTACCATTGGTTGAAAATAACCTTCAAGCAA
Organism: Oncomelania hupensis; assembly: GCA_036898135.1. NCBI lineage: Eukaryota > Metazoa > Mollusca > Gastropoda > Littorinimorpha > Pomatiopsidae > Oncomelania > Oncomelania hupensis. The sequence continues at coordinate 46,658,618 of CM072512.1, read as the reverse complement.
ACATCATGTATGTGTACAAGATAAACAAGTAACAAGAAATGAATTGCTGACTTTCGACGTCATTCGTCAAGTAAAATGCTTACTTTATAAGGAAACTCATAAATAAATCTCTCAGGCATTTAATTATAGAACCAAATATACCAAATGAGATAAACGGTCATTTTGCAAATGTCAGAATTATAATTGTTGTTATATTTAATATGTTGGCAGTGTCATTTACGTTTTGTTACTTTGTCTGTCTGTCTATCTCTCTGTCTCTGTCTCTCTCTGTATTTCTGTGTATTGTCTGTCTACGTTTGTTTGTGCGTGTGTGTGTGCGTGTGTGTGTGCAATATTGAATTCTCGTTATTATGAGTGTATTTATTTGGTCAACATTGCTGTCGTCACCTTTTAATTTATGATATAATGATCTTTGGCATCAGGTATTGTTTAAAAAATAAACTGTGCCCTTTTTACAATAATGCTACTGAAACTGAGACTCACTTTTTTTGCTTCTGTGTCCATTGTATTGTGAGATTTTAATTTTATATGATTTAGAACACCTTCCCTTGTAAAGAATACTAAATGATATTGATGCATACATTGCGTGTCGTGTCGCAAAATTTGTCTTTCATGCAATTAATTATAAGAAGATAGCATTTAACATAAAGCTAACATTACTGATCTTGTCCTTGATTGTATAATCTTTTTCTGTAATTTTTTTTCCCTTCAACCCTCCTTCCCCCCACTTCCTTTTTGTGTATACGAATAGAACAAACATTGTCAAAATTCTCTCTCTCTCTCTCTCTCTCTCTCTCTCTCTCTCTGTGCATAGATTTTTGCGCGTTTTTATAAATATCATCACCTTTCCTACCAATATGATAGAGATTTTTTCTACTATCTTCTTATCTTCTTTTTCGTCCTCCTTTTCGTTACACAACCTATCTTAGGGTTTGGTAATTTCTGGACCTTTTCTGGAAGTGCAAGTTAACATTGGTGCGTTCGGAATTCGGAAAAATTGATTCTTTCGGTTTTTAGTAGCCTACTGCAGTCAACTATGGGGATGTCCTATTTCTTATTTGTGTGTAAATTGTGGTGTGGAACACGTTACCTCCACCTATTCATCCCCATACTGCATCCTGGCGACAGTTACTACGAACAGAGAGTGAGAGTGAGTGAGAGAGTGTCACCGCCACGACTCCCCCTGGGCAGACGCCACAAACAAACAACTTCCACACGCAGACAGCCCAGACAGAATGACGATTTCCCGCAGACGTGAAGGGGTGAAAACACAACAATTATATATACAACTTTCAAACTATTTATTCATTCAAGCCACACACTCATACACATACAACATTTACACATGAAACGAAGAAAATGGTGATGAAACAATCAATGGTTCAATGAAACAATGAAATGGTATGTCAGGATGATCGAGGGTTGCTATTCAACCACGTCTATGTATCAAACTGTGCATAGCAAATGTCCGTTGCACATAAACAAACAAGAGGGGGGGGGGGGGGTCAAGTGTTAGGAGAGGGACAACAAGGAAAGAGCCAACCTGGCGGAATGAAGTCCCTGTCGAAGTCCCCGTAAAGGTATCCACCCCCTTCTTGTAGCTGTTGTCAGACCGGTGCTGATGATGACCACACGTGGTGGCGTTGCCGCCCCCACTCACTGCTGACGATGGTGATGAAATGACGATGGTGACGCAGTAGTTGCGGCAGCCCTGCCACCGTCGACGTCACACAACACAGCTGGACTCCTCCAGTCAGCCACACCGCGACGTCGAGGCCAGGTTCCGTCCACCCACGTCACAACCACCACAGGAAAGGTGGGGTTGAGGAGTGATGATGATGAAGCCAATGGTAAAGACGTGTAGACAATGATGCGGACGTAAACGTTACGGATGGTGATGATGATGTTCAGTCCACCGACCAAGTGCCGTCGTCGTTGTCGCACAACGTTGATCCACGTTAAACAGTTAACCAACTGACGAACTGACGAATTGTCGAACGACGAACTGTCGAACCTGCAACATGCTTGTCGCATCGTTAATATCACGTCCACCTAATTCTGTCCCCCTCCCCTCCAATCACACTCTCCCCCCTCTTATACTCAACTAGCTTTGGATGCTTGAAGGGACACAACTGCTGTCCGCTTCCCTTCCTTGATTCACTCACTTATCCTCTTTAGCTACTGTTATTGTCACTAGTAAACAAACACATAATTCATGAAACTCAATGAAATTATGAATGCATGAAATGAGCAATGCTGCAAATGAATACATGTAAACATCAACACATTATTCATCTCAAGCAACCACAACAACAACAGCAACCACTTCCACCCTCCCCTTCATTCTCTTACCTCACTCTCCCTCCTTCAGTCGCACTCTTCCTTCGTTCTGCCTCTCCTCAGTGCAACCATCCTCGTCCTTCCCTAGCCTCACACACAACTATCGTACAACACCCCAAACAGCCAGCACTAGGGTTTCTGGGCACAGTAAGGAAAATACACCATTTCACTCACCCACACGGTTCGAATGTAATCGCACTCGTTGACCTTACTCCACTGCTCTCCCAACGAATACTTCCAATAGGGTAATCCTGTAGTGCGTAGTTTCCGTAGTGGACAATGCCTCACACTACCTACCAACACTAACACCAAACTTTGCTATCCTTTACTATACTCTGCACTGAGTATAACACTATAGAAAGCAACAATTTCCACAACTAGTATTTCTCTGGACCAGTTAATATTATCTGTCATTAACCGTCCTACCCTATTACAGAACACACAAAATCAGAGCACCAGACACCACGTCTACACAATAGCTCTATCAAACCTGTTCTGCCAAAACGTGAGTACACTTCCTTACTGGCTAACCGGCCTGTGCTGCTTGCCACGATTTGCACGCTTCAACTACAATAATCACGCATTCGGCAACACGCAATTGCCACCCCCTCCCTTATACTCTTCACCACACAGACTACCCGGTTTCCATCACAGACTGCCCTGTGACAGAGAGAGAGAGAGAGAGAGAGAGAGAGAGAGAGAGAGAGAGAGAGAGAGAGAGGACAGAAAGAGAGAGCACTTTCAATCTTATTTTGAACGTGGACATTACCTTGCCTTTTCTATGCATGTTGGAGTACTCTCTCTCTCTCTCTCTCTCTCTCTCTCTCTCTCTCTCTCTCTCTCTCTCTCTCTCTCTCTCTCTCTCTCTTTCTCTCTCTTTCTCTCTCTCTCTTTCTCTCTCTCTCCCCCTCTACCCCCCTCTCTCTCTTTTTTCCTCTCAATCTCTCTTGCCCTCTCTCTCTCACTTTTGCTCTCTCTCTCTTTCGCTTTCTCTCTCTTTCGCTTTCTCTCTCTCTCTTTCTCTCTCTTCACCCTCACAGCCCCTCGCTCACCTCGTATGTCTTTGCTACTTTGTTCTCCACTCCTCAGCAATATTGCGCACTCAGTCTAGCCGCTCCAAGGTTATTTCTGCAGTCTTAGTCGCTCATTTACCTTAATGAAAAACCGTTTGCTTAATTACAAGCCCCGCCACAGGTTGTCTTTTTATGCTAGCTGAGTTGTTTGAGCCTAGTAATTTACGGTGACAACTCGAGAAAACACCAGTAAAACCGAAGTATAGAATCAGCTACGCCGGCGGAACAGAAGTATAGTACGTGGAGATTCAGCTACAGGTGTTAACTAGAAATATAGTATCAGCAATTGTCAAATAAAAGTTTCTTCTTCTTCTTCTTCTTCTTCTTCTTCTTCTCCTCCTCCTCCTCCTTCGCGTTCTCCTCCTCATTCTCCTCCTCCTACTCCTCCTCCTCCTCCTTCTTCTTCTTCTTCTTCTTCTTCTTCTTCTTCTTCTTCTTCTTCTTCTTCTTCTTCTTCTTCTTCTTCTTCTTCTTCTTCTTCTTCTCGTTGAACAACCTATTTCATGACTTTGTAATACTTGGAGAATTAGCTACACCAGTAAAAACTGTATATATTTAGTTAGTTATTCATTGTTTACATGGTAACTGACGTACATAGTAAGCTTTAGTACTTGGAGAATCGGCTGTCAAACAGAAGTATAATTTGGGGAGAATCCTTGTCTATTGCTGGACATCAGAACACGTGTTAACGTTGAAGAGACAGTTGCTCGCTGATCCTCGCCAGATTGTTGAAACGTTGCGCACAGAATGATAATGGCTACGTTAGTTTGGAAGTACTTGAGATAGAATCGCCGAAAAACGAACTTAGGAACCTAATTGGTGAAAAAAAACCATGATAGCCAGTTCCAGTTGGGAGAAATGTAGGTCTGTTTTAAGGTTTGAAGTAAATTTGGGCGTTGCAGTGAATTACTCTAAACCCTGTGGATGTTTTTCGTGTCTGTTAGCTGTTAGGACTGCCCATCTTTCTGTTGGTCTATTACGTCAGTGCATAGTGGGAGATCGAGTTTAAACAGGGTGGATGACCAGTTGTCATTAAGTAGCACTAATGTAGTGCTAACTTTCAGTTACTTATAGGACATCTTTGGTCTTTTTGTCTGGGTGGTGCTGTATTGTGAATGGGTCAGGATAAAGCAAGAGAGAGAGACTTGAGATTGTAAACGTTTGTTACGATTACAATATTTTACAAGGATTTAAAATGTCAGCAATTAATTGTGAGTAATTTTTGTTCTTCTTCTTCCTCCTCCTTCTCAACCCCCTCTCTCGGTCTCCCTCCTCTCTTTCTCCCTCCTCTCTTTCTGCCTCCCTGTAGTCCTGCCTCATTCCTTACCCTCTTCCTTCTCTGTCCATCCTCTTCACCCGACCCTTCCCACCCCCTCTCTCTCTCTCTCTCTCTCTCTTTCTTTCTCTCTCTCCCTCCCTCTGTGTGTGTGTCTCTCTCTCTGTATGATGAAATACATGGGCAGACTCGCGGAAGGCTCCAATGGACTCAAGTTTAAACCCTCTTCTCATCTTTCTGTCATAACCACTCGGCTGCAAACTAAAAAGGTCTGGCTAATGTAATAAGGTGCTTGGCAAATAGCTGCGGGCAGTCCTTTTGCTGTGGCTGCTGCTGCTGATGATGATATTGTATCAATTTTTATTCATCAGATTAACAAAAGATATACTGGTGATGATTAGGATGATGATCATGATCATCATGATTATGATAGTCTTATTTCCCGCTGTTAAACTGTTAGCGCGCGCGAATGTGTGTGTTAGAGGGAAATACGACGACGATTGCGACTACTTGGTCCTGATTTGGCTCGGAAGAGTCCGTTGGACCTAAAGAAATAACCCTGTAATTTAATGATTGCGACTAATACGACGATGATAATGATTATGCATATGATGATGATGATGAGGTAGGAGGAGGAGGAAGAAGAAGAAGAAGAGGAAAATGGGAGCAAGAAACGAGTACAGAGAAATAGTGAAAACAGAAAGATTGGTGGAAAGGAGTAGTGGGGGGTTAGAAGAGAGAAAGAGAGACAGATAAACAGACAGGCATTCGTGGGGTGGGGTTGATTACATAAAAGAGGATCCATTGTTAAGCGTAAAGAGGTGTGGGAGACATGACGACGCCAGTTACAACGACGAAAACAACAAGACTAAATGCTACCAAAGCACAAGGAAGCCATAAAATTAATAACATATTTCTCTGGTTATAGAGCTGTGTTCCTGCCTGTTAAATTACCTTAAATTCTTTCGGAACGGCATCCTCAAATACAAATTAGTATTGTCACGTTGTTTAATCTTTAAGTTTGCTTGTTTGTTTTGTGTGAAGTTTTATATTTTCACTGCGATGCTGCGTACAAGGAAATATATGACTATCCGACGTGATACTGATAGAAATTATAGCAAAAACTAATAAATTACAAATTGGAGTGACAAACAACTAAAACCGTATACTATATATATAAGCTTGGAATTTTTTTTTAAAGCTTCCTATAATTATTTTCCCCAATATATTTGAGAGATCCTTGGGAATGATCCAGTGTAAAGATTATACAAATTGTACGGTGAAGCTCTTTGTCTAGGTGGAATTTAATAACCCAGCAAATATTGAATTTCTAGATTAGAAATTAAGGCGAAAAAAATGTTCAGACTAATGGCCTTTAAATTTGGTACGCCCAAACATTGTTTTTTTTTTCAACCGGCATAGATTGATTCGGATTGATCTGGATTGTAGGCGGAATTTAGAGGTTAGAGCAGAATATAAAAAGAAGGAACGGATCAGGAAGAGACAAGACAGCAAGAGGGGAAAAAAGGCAGAAAGTAAGTGTATAGGAGAGCAGAAAGCAATGGAACACTGGGAAAATAATGAACGGAGGAGAAGAAGAAGAAAAGAGCAGTTAGTCACTACATCTGTGAACTGCAGGAGCTGTTAGTCACCACATCTGTGAACTGCAGACAAACAAAAGAAAGAATAGAAGTAACAATGGGTTCAGGAACATAATAAATTATATTTCACCGAGCACGGAGAGGGGGAGAGAGATGGCGAAGGAATGAGAGAGAGAGAGAGAGAGGGAGGGGGGGGGGAGTTTCTGTCTGTCTTTCTTTCTATATTTCCGAGTCTGTACCTGTCGCAATTTTGTAATAATAATAATACAGTACATTTGTATCGCGCGGTACCTCGCAAACGGTAAGGAATGCGAGCTCGCCGCGCTTGACAACACACGTGCAATCACACACACACACACACCTACACACACACACACACACACACCCACAGAACAGGTATACACTTATCGAATGGTTAAATAATTACAGTAAAAACATAGCCATGCAAAGCAAAAGATAATATGAATACCAAGAACCGAGCCGGTGCCGCCACCATCCATGAACAGATGACGTGACTTGGTAAAAGATTACATATGGGGATGGAAGGGAGGGGGAGTGAAAATTACTGAGTTTGCGTGTTAAAAAGGTGGGTCTTTAATTGGCGCTTGAAGGAAGAAAGTGATGGAGCATGTCGGAGTTGCATCGGTAGTGAGTTCCAGGCGGTAGCAGCAGAGAAAGAGAAAGATCGTTCACCATAGGTCTTTGAGTGAACACGGGGGATAGAAAGCAGTCTTGTATCAGAAGAAGAGCGGAGTTGTCTTGCAGGAGAGTAGACAGAGAGAAGGTCAGTAAAGTATGAAGGGGCAGAACCAGTGAAGAATTTGAATTTGTCTGCATGCGTGCACGACCACGAGATAGAGAAAGAAAGGAGCAGCTGGAAAAGGGATCAAGAACGGTACACAGGACTTAAAAAATAGTCACAAAGAGTTTAGTAACTCTTTGATAGTCAGGACGTAAAATAGTCTAGACCAAATTCATTTGCCTTCATAAGGAAAGGACAGGCGGGCTCGCGGTCTGCATAGTATTAAGGATGCTAATATGTACGTTCGGACTTCACCACTATTTTTTCGCATTATTTAAATTAACGTCCCCGGACACAGTGCGTATATACTGCACTACTAGTAATGGATGTGGTTCTAAAGCCTATGAATGTATACCATCTTTGGTAGTGCGAACGTTATTTCGTTTTCCGTGGGGGAATGGTGTTTCATGAAATCCGTGCTGGTGTATTGAAGCAAGCACGGTAGGACACGATATTAATAAATACTAAAATAGGATGAAGATGATGGCGATTATGATGATAATGATGATGATTTTCCTTATGAATACTTCACGCAACGCTAGTCTGGATGCAGTACAATGGTTGAACTTGTTTTTTCATGGGGATTCGCGCTAAATCAACCCCGTGTTTTGGTATATTGCCTTACATATAGGAGCATTCTACTACTACTACTACTACTACTACCACTACTACTACTACTACTAGTTGAATCAGCATCACTGGATTACTACTACTACGAGTTTGATCAGCATCACTGGATTTCTACTACTACGAGTGTGATCAACATCACTGGATTACTACTACTACGAGTTTGATCAGCATCACTGGATTGAATGTAGCAACATGAAAATTAGATCTGGGAAAGTGCGAAGTTTGTGTTCGGTTATTCTCTTTTACAAACGGTGCCTTACTTAGTATTTCATCATGTTGAAGGAAAAAGAAAACATTTGCGCCTTCGCTCTTTGTTTGTTGATTTCAAAAGCAGAACGAACGTAGAACTAGGAGTGACGAAGCGCAAGGTTGGCAATAAAATTTAAATGGATATTGAGGAGGAAGAAGAAGAAGACAGAAGAAGACAGAAGTAGGAGAAGGAGAAAGAACAAGGAGAAGGAGAAGGAGAAGTACAAGAGCTATAGAAGAAGGGAAGATAAATTTCGAGACGGAAGCCATGAAGACGAAGACGAGCCGCCATTAAGCGAGAGACCTGCGTTTTACGATGGTTTGCTCTCGTCACGTAAAACTGGGCCACACACTGCGAGAAATGTGCAGATTATTACAGACCGACCGAGGTGGGCGGTTAGATGATGGGGAGAAAGTTTGAAAGTTTGAAAGTTTATTCAAAATCTTCGGGCCTCCGGCCCCTAGAACTTAAGGTCAATTACAATATTATGCACACATACAAAACAAATAGTTTGCAGATAATGTTTACATCAAACAAGGACTAATTCATCCGCCCTCCTTCATTGGTAGTTTTCAGGTTAGCTCAAAACTATTATAAAATTCTATTCTAATTTTTAACGCATTAAATGTAAATACACACAACCTCCTAATTTGAAAAATACATGCTTTTTGTAAAAGAATAACGCAAGACTGTACAGGAAAAGTCAGGTATTTTGCTCGGACTGCATCATACAAAGGACAATGAAGAAGAAAATGATCTTCATCCTCCAGAACGTTACAACATGCACAAAGTGTATTGCTGTTGTTAACAAATGTTAATTTGAAAAATCACGCATTTAATGGCAGTACACCAAGTCGTAATTTAATTAAACAGTCCCTAAAACATTTAATGTCAACAGATTCAAAATACTTTTCCGATTCAAAAATAGTTTTGAATTGCCTAAATCTGTTATATGTATCCTTGTTCATCACCGAGGTGCTCCATTCTTGAATAAATACATCAGACAGTCTTTGCTTGAACATTGAAAGAAAACTCTGTTCACAGCCAACACCTTGCTGCATCCAAGCATAACCAAAGCCTAGCTTAAACAAGGTATTTTTTACTAGTGTTACCCAACATGTCTTTCCCCTCTCGTCTAAAATCATCAGCATTTGGTACGCCTGTTTTGGTAATCTTGTTGCATCTAATGTTAATAATTTCAGCCAATAGCGAATACATCTGGCTGCGCTATTAATATATACAGGATAACGTCCAGTCTCTCCATAGACAAACTTATTTGGCACTCTGAGGGGAACATTCATAAACCTTTTACATGCTAATGTATGTACCTTCTCAATATTTTCTAGTCTATGAAGCCCCCACATTTCTGATGCATACAACAAGACTGACTGGACTTGTGTATCAAAAATCCGAAAAAACAGCTTTTAGATATATCACTAAGTTTGCTAATATGTTTAACACACTCAATACATGCACGTTTTCCCTTAACTGCTAGAGCATCAACACCTTTCTTGATACTCATTTTAGTCGTAAAAACAAAACCAAGATAAGTGTATTCATTTACAACTTCAAGTGGTTTTCCATCTAGATTCCACTTTTCATTTTTCCCTAGAAACCCTCCTTTACGAAACACAATAATTTTTGTCTTCTCAGTATTAATATTAAAAAACAATTTATTACAAACATCATTTAATATATTAATTTGATTTTGCAGACCTCTAATGGTGTTAGACAAAAGCACAATGTCATCAGCGAAAAGTAAAAAGTACAATTCCACTAACCCCGGCAAAAGCTGAATACCATGGATACCGCCACTATCTACAGCTGCGGCTACCTCGTTAATAAACATTGAAAAAAGTATCGGGCTTAAGATACATCCTTGTCTTAATCCTAAAGGACACTCAAAAAACTCTGTCATCCTATCTTCCACTCTTACACAAAACATAACCGATTTGTACATCGATACAATAGCTTTCATGAATTTTCCGTTCATATTATTCTTCAAGGTTAAGATTTCAAATAAAGGTTGATGCTGCACCCAATCAAACGCTTTCCTTAGATCTACAAAACAAGCGTACAGCTTACCACCTTTCTTTGCTAGACACTTCTCTATTATTGCATTTAATGTAAAAATATGGTCAGTAGTGGAATATCCTCGTCTAAAACCTGCCTGCGACTCCGTCACCACATTGTGTTCCTCAGTCCACTTCACAAGTCTGCTGTTCAATACTGATGTGTAACATTTGCTCACTAAGCTAAGCAAGGACACTCCCCTATAATTATCAGTTACATTAAAAAGTCCCTTTTTAAATATTGGCACAATGATTGCTTTCGCCCACTCTTCTGGATACAACCCTTTTTCAAACAGGGTGTTGAAAAGCTTTGTTAGAAAACAAACAGTTACTTCCCCGGACAGCTTCAGCATTTCAGCTAATACCTGATCGATACCGCATGATTTCCCTAGTTTTAATTTCTTTATAGCTTCCCGAACTTCTTGTTCAGATGATGGGGAGAGAAAGGGTGAGTGTGGGTGATGGCGGTATGGAGTTTTGGGGGAGTGGATCATCAGAGTAGCTGAGCGGCTAGAGCGCCGAGATTGTGTTTCGAAATGGCAGGGGCACGGAGTACCAACCAATAAAACAAGATCTCATTAAAATGAAGGGCTACCGCAGAATGTTGCAACTCGCCTGGTACGAACACAAAAACAACGAGTATGTCAGGAACTTGCGGGCCCTCAGGAACAACTCCATCCTATCGTGAAGAGGGGAAAGTTGTCGTGATTTTAGTCGCGTCACCCGGCACCACGCCTTTGCAAATGCTAGGAACAGTGAAAGGAGACAGGTACAGAGGAGGGAAAAGAAAGAACTGAACAAGATGATGTCAAAACATGCACGGCGCTGGACATGTCACGCCTCCTGACAACAGCAACCCACAGACTGACCCCGTGGCGAAAACTCTCCGCGACAGCATCCATCATGTCTCTCAAACGACCTGCCAGACTGAGGGATTAGATAGATAGCTCCATCTATCCCTGTTATTAACGCCAAGTCTCAGACGTCAGCAACATGCATAACAAACAGCAGTGTATGGACCTTGGCTTGGGAGGGAACATTTGGACATTCTTACGAATGTTGTCGTTGTTCTTTGGAAGCACTAGTTTTGTCGATGACGTCAGAGCTGCACGCAAAGATGTTTGTATCTTTGATGCACGGTTCATTTTCTAACAAGATAGGCCTAAATTTGCACTGGATTTAGAAGCCCTTTGATCGCATTCGAAAACAGGCGCGACAAAAGAGCTCATTTCTCCCCCTCTTCATACCCCCCCCCCCTCTTCCTCCTTCTTCTCTTTCCCCTTTGTTCAGCAGCAGTTTCTTCTTCTTCTTCTTCTTCTTCTTCTTCTTCTTCTTCTTCTTCTTCTTCTTCTTCTTCTTCTTCTTCTGCTGCTGCTGCTGCTATTAACGATGATGTTAATGGTCATTATCATTATGCTAATACTGCTGCTGCTACTGCCGTTGATGATGATGCTGTTATTGCTAAGATAACTGGTGAAAATTACGGAAAGTTTCATTAAAGAAAGAAAGAAAGAGATTTCTCTCTTATATAGCGAACTTACAAGCTCAGAGAGCTTCTCAAGGCGCTGGCCCGTAATATCCAGCAATCACAAAATAGTTTGCTGTAGTCAGGATTCGAACCCACGTCGCCCAAGACGCACTCACACAAGTCGTGCGCTATGACCACTGAGCTATCCCTGCCGCATTAGTAGGAGATGCGTGCAAGGTGGTAATCTGATAGAAGCAGAAAGAAAGGCGTTCATTAAATTAATTATCTCCTGAGCTGTAGGCGTGAATGTGTCAACACTGTTTGATGTTATTCATTTTAAAACTTGTTGCATTATGAAATCTGAGAGAAAGAAAGGGGAGGAGGGACACAGAGAGTGAGAGACTGGGAGAGAGAAAAACAGACAGACGGATTCAGAGGTTTTTTTTTTTTTTTTTTTTTTTTTTTTTTTTAATCTACAACTGGGATGGAGATTTTTAGGCCAAATGCCTAACCTCACAAATATGGCCTTCCATCATTCACTCCCACATACACATTATTATAAATCTCATTGTCTATATTTGAGGTGGGATGGGGTGACAGTCATACATTTTGCCCCATGTTGAAACATGACATTGAGAGAGAGAGAGAGAGAGAGAGAGAGAGAGAGAGAGAGAGAGAGAGAGAGAGAGAGAGAGAGAGAGAGAGAGAGAGAGAGAGCATTTAAGAATTGTTATTTTTACAAAGGATTACATTGGGAATAAACGGTGATGATGATGATGATGATGATGATGATGATGATGATGATGATGATGATGACAAAGATGATTATTTTAATGACAACGATGATGAGGAGGACAAAAGCAATGACGATGACGGCGACTTTGATGAAAATGAACGAACAAATCGATTACATGAACAGTTGCGACAAACACACCTCATTGTAGATAATAATATAACAGGAATAATGAAAACGTCAATTTTGGTATGGCGCCCTCCCCACACCCCCATGCATGCACACATGGAACAGAGAGAGAAAGAAAGAGAGAGAGAGAGGTGAGAGAGTTGTTGTTGTTGCATCAAATTTTATTCATAAGATTAACATAAGTTGTACTGATGTAACATAAACAAATTACGAAATCTACTATGAGCACATCATAGATATTTTCCACATTATCAAACCATAAACATTATTATACTACTGACATACACATACATTTGTAACAACATACATTCCCTTATAACAATTAGTTCACATTAAGAAACAATTTTTTTTAAATAAATAAATAAAAAGGGGGACCGTTCAACTTCACCTGTGAAGAACGAAGTATTTATAAATGTCATTTTACGTCTTACAGAAAGTTGAAGTTTGGCCTCCACATCTCATTTAAAAAAAAAATAAATAAATTTAAAAAAAAAAAAAAAAAAAATATATATATATATATATATATATATATATATATATATATATATATATATATATATATATATATATATATATATATATATATATATATAATAAAATTAAAAATGATAAAATAATAATAATAATAATAATAATAATAATAATTTATTAAAAAGAACTAAAAAATAAAATAAAATAAAATAAAATAAATAATTAATTAATAATAAAGAGAGAGAGAGAGAGAGACCGATGATGCCAATGGAAAGAGATGACGTGATGGAGGCGGAGGGAGAGAGTGGGGAAGGGGGACTTCCAGGCATTGAGAAAAAAGGTTGTTGAACTCTGTTAGAAGAGAGGTGTGAAGCGATAATTTGTTTGCACTATGAACGGTCTGTACTGCAAGATTGAAACCCACGAAAGAGTTGGGTAAAGGGAAGAAGACTGGGAGATGGGGTGAGGGGGGAGGGTGAGGGGCGAATGTTTGTAAGGGAAGGAGAGAGAGAGATGGGTTGGCGATGGAAGATGCAGTTTTGGATGAATTATAAAGACGAAGTTATACCCCCTTACAATGAAGATGCAAATAGGGGGGGGGGGGGGGGGGGGAGGGAGGGGGAGAAGGGGAAAGGGGGAGGGGGGGGGGCTGAACAAATGAGAGGGACAGGGAGAGATGGGATTTCACTTGTGAATGCCTCTAATTTTCCGAAAATAGTAGAGACACATTTAACTGTGCGAAAACAAACAAACAAACACAAGACTTTGAATCAAGATAAAGGGCCCTAAGGACACGTTTATTTTATTTTATTTTATTTTATTTTATTTTATTTCATCGTTTTTATATAGCGCTTTTCCAGCTTAAAAGCTGCTCAAGGCGCTGGCCGACACAGTAGTGTCTCACTCAGCCAAGCCTCTGGAGGCGCCAACATGCAGCCTTCCGGCACATTTCAACATCACTTTACACTTTTACCCCTCCCCTCCCCCCTCTTCTCCTTCAAGGTCTTAGCATTTAGATAGATAAAGGCTTAAACAAATAAGTAAAATAAAACCCATTTCAGCGTCACAGATCATGTTCAAATTCACAGCGAGTGTTGCCCTACTGGAAATAATTATGAGCAAATCCTCCTCTCCACCACCCAAACCAAAACCTCTTTCAAAAATGTACAGTTTTGATGTAAATCGATACATCTCATTAGGTCATGTGCCTTTTAATATCAACAAGGTTTATACTTTAAAAAAAAAGCAACGCTGTAAAAAGTGTGTATAACAAGCAGGCAGAGTTGTTTGTTTACATAGCAAGGAAGAGACGACTACAATTCAAAGCTTAGCTGTCGGTGTGAGCAACGATTATCCTTTATATCATCTTTTATGATGGCAACAATGCAGTTTCCCAGGTAAGCTCATTCTCTCTCTCTCTCTCTCTCTCTCTCTCTCTCTCTCTCTCTCTCTCTCTCTCTCTCTCTCTCTCTCTCTCTTTATTTTCTCTCTCTCTCACAAGATTTTATTCTCCATAAAATCGCATGAACATATGCACTTAAGAGAATTACATGGATGAAAAGAAGCAAGCACCATCATGATTGGACAGAAGCAAATTATGCACACACATGAAATAACAAGTCAATGGCAAATGATATATATCTCTCTCTGTCTCTCTCTCTCTCACTGTCTGTCTGTCTGTCTCTCTCCCTCTGCCCAATATAATGGAACGCAAAATATGGATTATAATATTAAACATGATTACTAATAAAAACATGCACACTATATCTCATTTTAATTATATCCAGTTTACATTCACAGGTGCATACAACACAGTACAGCATCATCTTTGACAGTCCTTTTACATACACGCACACAAACACACACACACACACACACACACACACACATCCTGGATACTCTGGCCCTTGAGGAACAGGTACAAATGGGTTAAAACGGTCTCTATAGTTTTGTAAGCCTAATTGTAGCCAGAGTATCCCAACATGTACATACAACTGGCGGCAGGGATAGCTCAGTGGTCAGAGCGCACGACTTGTGTGAGTGCGTCTTGGGCGACGTGGGTTCGAATCCTGACTTCAGCAAACTATTTTGTGATTGCTGGATATTACGGGCCAGCGCCTTGAGAAGTTCTCTGAGCTTGTAAGTGCGCTATAAAAGAGAAATCTATATATAACTAATTACCCACAGTATTACGCTTACCTCCATTTACAGAGTCGAATCGTCAGTGCGCTGTGGATGATGATGAAACGGGTGCTGGAACCGACACGCGGTGCCACGTCATCCTATCCTGGGCTATTCTGGTTCTGGTATGGGGAAAGTGGCTGGCAGCCAGGAAGGGGAAGGGAGAGGGAAAGTGGGGTGCGGGGTGTCTTTGGAAGAGTGGCGCTTCTGAAGAAGAGAAACATCTGTTTTTAAGCCTATTTCTAATGTTGTGAGTGTACAAGCCGTCTGTTGCCTATGTGTGTCTAAAAGCAACAGCGAAAATGACCGAAATACATTAAACCGAGAAATCTGCATTTTGTTTAGCCACCAGACGTTGTCATGTTGGGTTGTAACGTTTTAATGTTGGGTTGATTTGACTGTGATATTATTTGTTATATAAAGTGCTTCAATGCAATTCGGTAAATACTTTAATGCACGTTGAATAGTTATTGACTCTTAGGTTTAATTTTGTGTTATTGCCATATAGAAGTGTGTGTGTGTGTATGCGCGTATGTGTCTGGGATATGAGCGATTGATTGTGTGTGTGTGCATATGTGTGTGTGTGTGAGTGTGTGTGTGTTTGTTTGTATGTTATCTTTCTTAAACAATGTGTTCCACTGTATCATGTCTTTTAATGCTTTTAATGATCACTGTGAGAGTGGTTTTATGTGATTGCATATTTTACCACTTCCCCTAAAACGAAATTCTATGTTTTTGGAATTAATTGAGTAATAAAGTATTTTGACTTGACTTGGTTGCTTACACTAGGGTCGAACTTTTCACAAGTTTACCTCCTGTCGAACTGTTGCTCCTATTCTCACTATTTACTATTAATCGAATTTTTGACAGGTTTTTACCTCCTGTCGAACTGTCGCTCAGTATTTCACCATTTTGGGGGGTCGAATTTTGCTGCAGTTACGTCTCTTCGTCCTTGTTAACAAATCACAGCTTCACTTAGGTCGTACCTTTGGCAAATGTTGTCGCTCATTGCTTGCACTGCGCGTACCGATCTCTCAGGACGAAGGGAAAACTTTTCTCAAAAGAGTTGATAGTGAGCTGATTTCCTATGGCCAAGGTCGCGGGTTCCAACCTCGCGTGGGACAAACTTACGTGATTTAGGTACTAAGAGACGTTTCAGGACACCGAGGGTTTTCACCGGGTACTCCGGTTTCCTACCTACCTTCAGTAATGGTATTGGATGCAGTCAGTTTTTAAAATTTCCATACACAAACTACGACTACTGTAATAATGAGATTGCCGCGCTTTGAGTTCGATTAAAGAAAAAGCTGGCGATAGCGTCCTGCATTCTTCTTCTTCTTCTTCTTCTTCTTCTTCTTCTTCTTCTTCTTCTTCTTCTTCTTCTTCTTCTTCTTTTTCTTCTTCTTCTTCTTCTTCTTCTTCTTCTTCTTCTTCTTCTTCTTCTTCTTCTTCTTCTTCTTCTTCTTCTTCTTCTTCTTCTTCTTCTCTGCATTCTTCTTCTTATCTGCATTCTTCTTCTTCTTCTTCTTCTTCTTCTTCTTCTTCTTCTTCTTCTTCTTCTTCTTCTTCTTCTTCTTCTTAGTAGTAGTAGTAGTAGTAGTAGTAGTAGTAGTAGTAGTAGTAGTAGTAGTAGTAGTAGTAGTAGTAGTCAAAGAAGTCGACACATTTTTGTAATGGTTTTTTAAAACCTTTTTTTGGATTGAATGTGTTGCGTTTCCAATAAGTCGATTAAATTTTTTTTTCATCGTCTCTTAGATAGCGCTTTTCCAACTTTGGCTGATGCACTAACTCAGGACACTCGAGGCGCCCACTTGTGCAGCCTTTGATTTATTGTGTTAGCAATCTCTCTCAGTTACAATTGTGATGGGGGTTTTTCAGTGGTCGAGCGCTTGACACAGCGTGGGATGGAGCAAGTTGATATCTAGCCGAAATGATTTCGATCCTGATTGCTTTGGGTAGGATTTAGAACATTTAAGGCTTTAGATTAGAACAATTAAGGCTTTAGATTAAAACCACATCAACGTAATTAGCAGTGTGGTTGACTGTGTTGTACCAAGGCATTAGCAATAGACCTTCAGAAACCCTTTGACCCCGACAGGTTCTCAGCGCAGGGGAAAATGGATATAGGTTAAATTAGATTTCTTCGACCGAGGCATTGCTACATGATGCCGATAGCGAAATAAGGGACATATAATGACGAAATTACTGCAAAGAAAAAGCTATTGGGAGTTTGGGACGTGGGGGATGAGAAGTGGGGGTGGGGGATGGAGTGGAGGGTGAGGTGAAGGGTGTGAGAGAGTGTGTAGGTAGGTAGGGATATGCCGGTAGGGTTAGGGCGGGTTGGGAAATTTCAGAACATTATTAGTCATCAGCGAGAGGAGGTCGTCTCCCCGGCACAAACAAGCCACCCAGAACAAAGGCGAAACAAGACCAATCACCCCTTCATAGGTTGAATCCAGGGGTGGTATTCATGACCGTTGGTTAAGGCTTAACCAATGTTGGTAAAATTAACGACGTTGGTTAAGCTGGAAATTTTAAATTCATGAGGCCTTAGCAGAGTTAACGACGGTTGCTAACCATGGTTATTTTAACGGAGGGGGCACCACCCGATAACCAATGGAACACTGGTTAAAAATGGCGGCCATCGTTTGGTGGCAACTTCGACAGAGACGAGCTCCGAGGAGAGAGAGAGTATTTCGCGACAGAAGTAATCCACTTGACAAATTTGATGATGTGGAACTGGTATCAAAATTTCGTTTTCGTCGGCATGATATCATCACGTTAACGAACGCGGTAGACAGACTGAAACTGTGTGATCGGCAAGGCGTTTTGTCACCACTTTTACATGTGTGTCTCACTCTTTGTTTTTATGCCTCTGGCACCTTTAATAATCTGTCATATTAATAAAACGGGTTAATATTATTATTATTAAAATATTGTTGTTGGATTTTGACTGGTGATGTGTAGGCTTATTGTGTATCTGTATAGTTTATACTCGTAGGGTAATGCAACCCTACGAAATAAAGACAACATTTCAAGTTCCAAACTACCCAGAAACGGCAGAAATTGACACATCAGTCTAAAAACAAAATGTAGGCCTAACATTACAAACTACAAAGTGATCAAAAGTGATTTCTCTCCTTTCACCCCAACAAAAAGCTCGCTCTCCTTGCTCACTATGATATCCAGCATGCTGTCGGTAGGCTTGCTAATCACGCCACCATTGCCAGACTTTAATCGTGCGGCTGCACGATTCCGATGGGTTATAGGCCTATTTTGTTGACGAAAGAAGGAAAACAGCTGCTTGAATTATGCCCCCTTACGGATATTCCCGCACAGCCCAAATATAGCCTTGGTTAAGTAACAATGCGTGGACACTCGCTCATGAATTGCGATCTGCTAAACGATGGTTAACGATACCATTGTTGGTTACAAAACCAATGTTGGTAACGTTAACCATCGCCTATAATTTAACTGGCCATGAATTCCACCCCAGGCATATATTCTTACCACATCTACCATTACTATTAGTACTGTTGCTGCTGCTACTACTACTACTACTACTACTACTACTACTACTACTACTACTACTACTACTACTACTACTACCCCGTTGGAGTGCCGGGGGGTTACTGTATAAATAGCAACCCCATTTTGTGAAAATGTAGTGCTTTAACTCTCTCTGAGGCTGTACTCTAATTACAAGTTCGATAAATTAGAGTCCAGTCTTAGCGTCCCCTGCATGGAATGTCTTTATTGTAAAGTGACCAGCTGGTGCCTTCATTGTTACCATTAGAGTTGCTTCAACAGATATTTTACACGGATCGAGGGGTGAGTCCTCTTTCAAAGAAGTTGTGGTCCTGATTCGGCTTTTCGCAGTCCGCTGAAACCTATAAACAATAAATAAATAACTAATTCTACTACTGTTCTCCGTACATTATCAGTGTGTGAGTGTGGTTATGTGTTTGTATTTGAAAAAGGAGCGTTGCGGAGTGGAGAGAGAGAGAGAGAGGGAGAGAGAGAGGGAGGGAGAGAGACAGAACGAAAGAGAGAGAGAGAGAGAGAGAGAGAGAGAGAGAGAGAGAGAGAGAGAGAGAGAGAGTCGGGACGAAGAAGCAGCTAGAAACGTGCAGAAGGTATCAGAACACGTGGAACGAGCAGCTGTGTATTGCAGTTCCATACAGTCTGCATGACAACGAGAACCACCACAGTTTACTGCACCCACAGTTTTACACCTGAACCCGATCCTAACACACCATAAGCCCTTTAGCGCAGGAAGAGAGGAAGAGCACCTGTTGAGCAAAACACCCACACTGTAGCAGAGACTACCCGAGACTTACCTTCGCCTCTTTGTGGAGAGGACAAACGTCAGCCTCGGCGAGTCTCGGCTACGCAGTGTGCAACACGCCCTGAGCGATTTGCTACTGTAAGTATTGCAGACCTGTAGGAGTGGAGGCTAATTATCTGCAATTTGGTTTTAGAGGGAGACAGTACGCAAGAGTAGAGCTGTTTTTTTCCCGTTGGATCCGACTCTCTCTACGAATGACTCACTCAGTGACTAGACTATATATTAAATTTCCTTGAGTAAATCTGGGAAAGGGCCGGGTAGCTCAGTTGGTAAGAGCGTCTTGCTAGTAACCGAAAGGTCGCTGGTTCGAATCCCGGATTGGTCAACGTGTGATCATATTATTTTCCCCTTTACCAACAACTGGCTCGCTGGTGTCAGTATAAATCGGTCCAGTAGTCACTTATATGCGAAAGTGTCGTGTGACTATAATCTACAAACAACAAATCTGGGACAGTAAATCATCTTATATATCTTGTATTTGTACAGGTATTTTACTTTCGTCCTGGTTGATTCTTCTGTACATTAAAGTCCTGTCTTGCAAAATAGTGTACTCTGCTTCGCTATAACATAGCAGATTGGCTGCTTCCTCATTCCTCTAATCGGATTCTAGTCTGCATCCATCAATCCATCATCCTATTTAGTGCTTGTATTAAATACACAACTAATCATACAGCCATTTAATCTTATGTGACGAAAACGAATGTTTTTGTGTGTTTGTTTCATACGGGTTTAGACGTTTTATTTTGTAATTTCTTCCTTACCACTCTTCATGACATGAGAATTGTGACTGCAGAGGGTCGGTGTAAAACTAGAACCATTTTCAGAAAATCGGGAAAAGGCTATAATAAAATAAAACGTTAGTTGCATGTTTCAAATCTCACACAGTACCTACAAAACGCATCCTTTGAGACAATGAATGTACTATCCTATCCTATCCTAACCCGTAACTCGAAGCTCGTTGAGGCACCACGTACAGATGATCGTTTAACCAGCGTACTCCAACTTTCTCTGTCCTCAGCAACCCTCATGGCTTCGCTCAGTGTCAAGCCAGTCCATTCTCAAATGTTGTCCTTACTCCTCTTTTCCTGTTTCCTTCTTCTTATTCATCCTTGCACCGTCTCTTGCACGATGGTATTTGCAAGGCCTGATGCTCTGGTGACGTGGCCATACCATCGGAGTTTCGTTTCTTCACCACAGTGACCATGTCATCATGTTGTCCAATGGCTTGTGTGATGGTCTGTCGGACTTCGTTGTTGGCGATGTGCTGGGTATAGAGAGTGCCAAGAACTGAAGAAGTCCTCTGTAGCACCTCATCTCCATACTTTGTATTCTTCGTTGTAGATCTGCTGTGAGTGTCCATGTTTCGCAAGCGTATAGGAGGATGGAGATGACAAGGGAGCGCAGCAGCCTTACCTTGGATTGTAAACTGGTGGTCCTCTCTTTCCAAATGGGCTTCAACCTTGTCAGGGCCGCAGTTGTTTGTGCGACCAAAGGGAGAACTTCCTGACGGGACCCATTGTCTGATGCAATTGCTTCTAAATATTTGATTGGCCTTGGACTTTGATGTCCATGTGGATGCTATTGGTGTTGCTGGTCATCATTTTGGTCTTCTCTGCACTCAATAATGAATGCACAATAGCAATAGTTGTATTTATTCGTGATCGTTATCGATTTTTACCTCACAGTACGGCCTCCAAAAAGTGTTTTGTTTTGTGTTTTAAGATTTTTTTATGTTAATAATTTTTTTACAGAGAATTCTGTTATTATCCATCATGGATTTTCTGTAGTTTTAGTTTCGCTCCAGCAATCTCCGGTTTTTCCAGATTGAGCTAATGTTAGTAATGGAAGTTAAATGGATTGGACGAAGAAGAATCGTAGCGCTGGGGCATTTCAAATTAGTGTCGATTAAAAGAAAAAAATCTGTTTTAGCCGCGAGGCAATACAACCGGTTTGGGGCAAGGGAACAAACAGTTTCTGAAAATAGCAAAGATGAGATTATGCAGGGTGGTAAATACGCCCAGAATTTGAACTCTCCAACGAACCACATCGCAGCTCAAATGATCGAAATCAAATAGATATGAAATGGTACCATCTGAAACGTTTACACTCCATGCTTGAATCGCGCTGAGCTAATAAAGTCAGACGGAAAATAAATGACTGAACCACTTATACATGAAAAATTGAATTAGATATAACGGCAGATAGACGGAGACTATTAATAGACAGTCTTCGGGAATGGGAGGTAACTTGTTTTTTTGTTTAGTTTTTAGTTACCTAGAGTTATCCGGACGGGCAGACATCTCGTCTGAGAACTCTATGAAAGCTACTCCGAGCTGCAAGCTTTTTTTCGGGAAAGGGTGGTGGTGGTTGCCTGGCAGTGCAAGACTGAACTAGCGGAGCTAGCTAGGATTGCAACTGAAATCCAACCTTTCGGTTGATCCGGAAGGTTTGATGAGGAGAGCACAAATTGTAGGCGAGAAACTGTTCGTTTGCAAGAAATGTCCAACTGAACGTTAGACAACTCTGGTGGGCTGTCTCTGCTTGCACTTCCGTGCTCTCCCTGTGTCTCCCTGTCTCCGTCTGTCTGTCTGTGTCTGCCTGTCTGTCTGTGTCTGCCTGTCTGTCTGTCTTTCTC
The DNA here is from genome assembly GCA_036898135.1 of Oncomelania hupensis. Lineage (NCBI taxonomy): Eukaryota > Metazoa > Mollusca > Gastropoda > Littorinimorpha > Pomatiopsidae > Oncomelania > Oncomelania hupensis. The sequence goes on along the minus strand of CM072512.1, from coordinate 46,636,549 downwards.
TCTTTTAGTGTGTGTGTTGATTTGGGTGTGTGTAATTCCTATTTTTGGTAATGAATCTGTGGGGCAAGCCTGGTGTGTACATTTGTCACTGTCGGTGTCAAAGAATTGATTTCATGTGTCGAACATTACATTTTAACTTAGTTAATGATATTGTTTACTTGTGGACGGGTTTCCGTTGGCTTGTGATTCATTAGAAGAGAAATCGTCGTTTGCCGGTAACAGAATAGACTTTATGCCGCTTGGGTGTATTATTAAGGTTAGTCGGCCCGGTAGCGACGCTGACCGCAATCTGACTGTCGGAGGCGTTAGCGGAAGTAAGAGTGGTTGGGAAGTAGTAGCAATCGCGACTCTTCCTCTTCCTTTTCCGTCTGTAACTTTCTTTATGAATATCTTTGCGCTGGCTTTTCCTCATAAAGTTCCCTTGTTAACCGTCCCCTCTAAACCGAGTGAGTATTTTGGGCTTTGTGGGCAGTGGTTTTCTTCAATTCCAGCCATTTGGATGGGTTTATGAGAACTTAAAAAAAAATCTTTCGTCGTTAAAAAGATTGTGGTGAGAATGAATGAATGAGTGAGTGAATGAATGAAATTTTGTTTAGCTCCATACAAAATCATCCACACGCAAGGCGTATTCATAGCGCTTGAAAGTAAAACCCACAATCGAAAAAAACAACAACATCACAATGTTGGATGCGTGATATTGTTGCTGTTTTGTGTATAAGTGCTTCTCTGTTTATTATTTTTATTTCATGGAGTGTCTTTTATGTCTTTTATAGTTTTTATGCCGTTGTGTTGATGATGCGCACGCTGCACACACATTTTCTTTTATTTTTATGATGATGATGATGTCCACTTGTGGTGCTCCAGACACCATGTCGCCCCAGCATGCTCGGTACGCTAAAACGTAACAACAGAAATAATAAGGTGCCACAGAGAAACTGAGTTATTGCATAAACAAACAGGTCTTTTTGAAAGTGCTCTTGCAGTGATGCTGCTAGAAATTTTCAGCATAGGCCATTTGGCCGATTCAGTCACAAACCTTTAGGACATTTTAAAAATCTTTCGGCCATCATTTTGACTTACAAACATGTTTCAACTAATACCACACACAGAACACTGACGAAAAAAGATTCATTTACATTTATTAACAACAAAACAATATAAAACTTGATGAAATGACTAGAATGGATGACTAATAAACTCTTCAACTGAACTGTGAACTTCGGTGAATCACTGATGCAAACGGATTTAAAATCAATCAATCAATAAATAAAATGTACTGGTTTAACACCTGACATGAGTAGTCATGTTCCTCAATCTTTGAAAAGCTGAGCCAAGGGTGATGAGCCTTCCATTTCGCTTGAAACCCACAGGCGGCGACAGATTTTCCAGTCTCCTTTGCTCTCGGTGTGGTGGAACTGGAAGCAGCACTTTCACTGGTCCAATGTCACAGTGCTCGATAGCGCTGCATCACCCTGATTTGTCACAGTCATACACAGCAGAACTGGGTATACGCCCTGTCAGTATATGGCGTGTGCCTGAATAGACTCGGACACTCTGTATGCCTAAGACCAGGACACTCTGTATATCTAACACCACAGTGCGTAGTTGAGACTTGCCAAGGCTGCGCTGTTTTGGTCTGAGACTTGAGAGAGTGAACCGAAGAAGACCTCCTCTAGTCTCAGTTACGCTATATCCTTGCGTACGGGCTCCCATTTCTCTTTGCACCTCAAGCGTACACATCGCGTGCGGCCAAGTGTCAAATGCTGGTCAAGTCTGATGCTCATCAGAGGATTAATTGGGAGTTCGCCTTCTTCTGGATATTTCGTCGGAACGAAGAATAATGTCCACAACTTCACACCGTGTACAGCGGGTATACGGGATAGAAGGTCACAAAACCCATATTACACCAATTTTTGATCACCGACCTTCTGGCCACCGACCTGTTGCTGGTCAGGGTCCGTTTACCAACGCTAATCCCGTCCGGTAACTGGTACTCAAGCCGAGGTAAAAATGGCGGATCCAATTGTTTTCGCAATGATTTTGCATCGGAGACAAAGAAACTAGTCTTTCGGGACAGATGAAAAGTCCTCTAGATATACGTGTTGATGTAGAACATTGCAGGAAATTCAAATTTCGAAGAATTGACATCATGCGAATAGTGGATGAAGTAGGAGAGGAGTTGCAACACGCGAACCGGCATCGCCACTTCTTCCTTCACTGCAAATGTGTGTTTAGCACTAGGTTTCCAGTTCTGTCTATGCTTGTGGCAGTTTTCAAAATGTTTGTGCGGAGCTTGTCAATGTCTGCCGTGGCAGCTGTTGTGTCGTTGTCATCGAAGAGTGCATGCATATAATAGAGGAGGGGTGGAGGTGTTACCAGGAATGCGAAATTTAGCTCGGGGTATGGCCCATGCATAAGGTAGGCTTTTTTGAATACCGAGATAAGGTTACCGGAAGGTTTCTCCAAGCCTAAGGTAAGAGAAAATTACCGCAAGGTCAATACCTTGAGATCAACAACCTATCGAAGGATTTGCAAGCGGGTCTTTCTGAATAAAGGCCCAGCTGTCTCGTTAACCGAGGAAGGTGGTAGTGCATTCTATAGTTAGATGCCATGCAAGATGGCTGAATATCCACGTACCCTCCCGGCCGTTGAATAGGACTTTCCGTGCGGTCCGGATAGTGAAACATGTGCCACAGGCCTTAGAACTATAATTATCTTTAGAGACGGTCATTGAGCTTTTCCTCATCTAACTTATTACATATATCATGGAAGAAATTGCTGCCATAATCATCATTACTCTCGTAGAAATCCGTCTTTTGCTGATATCATCTATCTTCCGATTACCAAAACACGGAATACATTGGTACTGTATCAAAGTTCCTTCCTGGTAGAAAATCACTCTTATTTCCATAATGACCCGGGTCTTGGCTACTATGCAAATCAGTACGGCCAAAGAAATAGAGAAACGAAAATACAGAGGTCCCGTTTGTTATGAACAAACGAACGCCCGATAATTAATATTTTCCTGTAAGTTCCGACTTTTCATACTACCAATGCGGTGTTCTTTGTAGTGATAATTATTTTCGTCTGGAACGTCATTTTAGCGGCGCATTCCCACAGACCTAAAGTTGTTCTACGAATTTGCGCGTCCGTTTAGTCCATTCTCAGATGGTATATGCAGCCTTCGCCCATGTGGCGTTCTAGTACTCGTAACCGCACGAAACGAAACTTCCAGACAGGCTGAACCGTCTCTTAGGTACGGCTTTAAATACCATATTGCTTTCAGCTGTGGATAAAAGCGGTGCCAGAACACCGTCAGATGAAATAACAATAGACCTGCACATGACATAACCACGAGTACTCTTATGTTTTACAACACATACATGATTGTGTGAACGAGTACCCCGTACATAATGCATTCATGGTATAACTCAGAACAGACTTGTAATAATGGCTCCGATAATTCCTTTCTTTATTCCTTTTTTTTTTTTTTTACTTTACCCAACACAACTGTTTCGTTTTTCATCTCTAGACAACCTCAAACAGAATTATTCTGCAGTCAAAACACATTAATGTAGTCTGAACAGAACAAAAACATAACTTCTTTTTTATTTTCGTCGGCCAGCCCTAAGCCTATGTTTTGGAGTGACATGTATGTGTCACCTCATCGCGTGGTCCATAAGAAACCTGCATAATATGCATATTCACTACAGTCAAAGCACGATATTGTACTGTGCATAAACAATAAGTGACTTCATTTTACATACTTTCTTGACATATGTATATTATATTGTGGAATAGAATGTATTTGTCCCGGAGTGTTTTCAAGCGGTCCAGATTATTTTAAATAAAAACACAAAAAAAACTACAACAAAACAAGCAAACAAGCAAACAATCCACCTCCCTCCCTTCAAAAAAGCACAACAACAACAAACCAAACAATCATGCATACATCCACCGTTAATTTCCACCATACTCTTCTTTATTTACTAAATATATATTTTAAAATAATTGTTCTTATATAGCGCTTCACCAACTCAGGTGCAGCTCAAGGCGATGTCTGTAATTATATTGTGTTTCCAACAAGTCACTACAAGCACATACTTCATAGAGGTTAAAAAAATATCTATCTATCTATCTATCTATCTATCGATCTATCGATCTATCGATCTATCTATCTATCTATCTATGTCCTATCCTGTCCCGTAACTCGGAGGTCGTAGGGGCACCACAGATGATCGTTTAACCAGCATACTCCATCTTTCTCTGTCCTCAGCAACCCTGATGGCTTCGCTCAGTGTCAAACCAGTCTATATATATGACATGGATCATTTTCTCTTGTGGGTGGGTTTTGTTAAACAACGGTTCTCAAAACACAGTCAGGATTTTTGCTGTCAAAACACTCACCGTCCTGTCCTGCTGTGAAACATAATTACGTTGTACAAAATGCACTGTTATTAGTGCAAGTAAAGCACAATAATTAACCTCGGTTTTTTTGTATCGCTTGACAGCACATGCCTGTAGGATTGAAAACAATAACATTGAAAACGATTATGACTGAGGTTTGTTGAGTGATGCTAACATGCACACAAAGGGAACTAACAAGTACATATGTGCAAACATCGTACAGTGGATGGCTGTTTATTTAACCCACAGTATTCAACAACATTGGATTATTTGATCAGAGATGCATGAGAGGTCACGTGAGGGTCAAGGTCACCCAAAAGTCAAGGTCACTAAAGGTCAAGGTCATCCCAAGGTCACCGCTTTTTTAAATAATACAAATTTTGCTATAGTTTATTTAATAGTATATGAATGTATTTGGAGCCGGAGGTCAAGGTCATCTCAAGGTCAAGAGCATAGAAAGATCAAAGTCGGCATTACTTTGCCTTTTAATGCCAACGTTTCTTTTTTACCGGGCACTCATTTTCATGTTAAATATTGCGAGTTCCATAAGGAGCATTTGAGTCATATGGGCTTTGCTCTCCTAGGTTTTTTTTTCTTCTCAATAAGACAGAATATTACCCCTCATTCCTCCCAACTTCTTCTCAGTAAGACAGAATATTACCTCTCCTTAATACCAACATCTTCGCAATAAGACAGAATATTACCTCTCCTTAATACCAACATCTTCCCAATAAGACAAAATTTTACCTCTCCTTAATACCAACATCTTCCCAATAAGACAGAATATTACCTCTCCTTCATCCCAGCATCTTCTCAGTAAGACAGAATATTACCTCTCCTTAATTCCAACATCTTCCCAATAAGACAGAATATTACCTCTCCTTAATACCAACATCTTCCCAATAAGACAGAATATTACCTCTCCTTCATCCCAACATCTTCACACCCCCATTATTATATCCTACCCGACTTAGCTTTTTAGAAGGCGGCTGTAGTAGTTTCTGAAACTTTTTTTTTCCGGAGTGTTTCTGCAGACCATCTGTTGTGCGGTAGCTGTGAATGACGTTCGGGAATTGAAGTCGGAAAAAGGAAAATTTGCCTACCTACCATGGAGATTACTAAGCCGTCGTCTCTGTTCTTGATCACTTTGATAGCGTATGTCATGAACATCGGTTCAAACACCCCACCTTCATTTCATCCACCGACCACCACCTCTTTCTGTCTGTTTCTTTGTTTCTTCCTTTATTCCGTTCTTTATTTCTTTGTTTCTTCTTTCCGGCCATTTAGCTTTGACTCAGTTTTCTGTTATTGACGTGCTTGACAGAGTTCATGTCCTAAAAATCGGTTTGAACGCAACCCTTCAATCGCATCAAGCGCTATGCTCTTTTGTTCTTTCTGTCTGTCTGTCTGTCTGTCTGTCTGTCTGTCTGTCTGTCTGTCTGTCTCTCTCTCTCTCTCTTTCTCTCTTGTTTTATTTCTGTTTATTTTTTTGGTTTCATCCAGTATTTCCTGCCAGTAAGCTTGCCACGTTTTTGTTACCTGTTACCTTGATTGCTATTTCAATATAATAACAAATTTCAAAAAAATATCAGATCCATGAGTGTATCAGCTGAACGTGCTATGTTTGCGCTTTTAAAACAATGTAGAAAACTGGATTTGCCCCTTGATATTCAGTTAGATCTTTTTGATAAATGTGTAAAACCGATTTTATTGTATAACTGCGAGGTATGGGCCCATGAAAAAATGATAATATGTGATCGATTACAACTAAAATTTTTTAAATTGATTCTTAATGTTAAAACTAGTACGCCGACCTGTATGGTTTTAGGTGAAGTTGGCTGTTTTCCTGTTTCCTTAGATGCTAAATGCAGGCTACTCTGTTTCTGGTATAAACTTTGTATTGATTGTTGCAATGATTCTGTTAGAATGTCAGTACTTATGTTTCGACTATGCTCTTATTTATTTTTTAATTCTGAGTATAAACTATCCTGGCTATGTACTGTTCGCTCTCTGCTAAATGATCTTGGTCTGTCTTTCATTTGGTTAAACGGCTGTAAATACTCTTTGAATTGTTTTAAGACCATGGTCAAACAACGCTTGAGAGACCAGTTCTTGCAAACCTGGCATCAGGATGTATTCGCTCATAATGCTTGTATTACGTATAGAATTTTTAAGAGTACGTTCTGTTTTGAAGATTATTTAGTTTCCTTGTCACCTCTATCGAGAAGAAACTTATTGAAATTTAGGCTCAGCTGTCACAAACTGCCAATTCAATCACTTAGATATTTGAATATTCAGAGAGAAGATAGAATGTGTACTCTGTGTGATCTGGATGAACTAGGTGATGAATTTCATTATCTGTTTAGATGTACAAATTCTGTGTTGGTTATTAACAGACTTTCTTTAATACCTCAATACTTCAGGAATCACCCGAATGCCTATAAGTTAAATCAGTTATTGAACTCTAAATCTAAACGCAGATTGTCTGATTTGAGCCGTTTTATAGGGATTATTTTTTCACTTTTCCAGTAGTGACCAACAGTTCTCTTTTAATTTTATGTCAAACTTCTATTTTCTTGTTTGGACGAATATAATCAAAGAGTAGGTTGCTAAATTTAAGCAGCTTTATTGCAGTTTGAGTTATGTAACTATTTATATATTGTGCATTCCCTTTTGTCTTATTTTGTGAACCATGCAATGCTGTACATTTTTCTTTCCATGTTGACTCAACATAAAACTTTACACGGATGTTTGATATTTCAGAGGTTTATCTTGTGATGCCTATGGAGCAGCTTTTTTGTGCCGTTCATTGTTTTTTAATGTAATTCCCCATCCCCCCTTTTCCCCTTTTTTGGCTAAAATGCCCCCTGGGCTATGAGCCTTGTTTCATGATTTAATTATATGTGATTTTGTTAATAAAAGGACAAAGTTCCAAAGCTAGTGTCGTGGAAATCGAAGTGAACTCAACTCTTCCGTACGTACGTATTTTCAAATGCTCTGATTGGCTAAAAAAAATCAAATGCAGAGGTTAATCCTCGATGCGGGCTAAAAATATCACGCTACGTCACATTTATCTATCGCTCGTAGCTACGGGCAGTGCTACAGGCACTCATGTACACGAGTTTTTAGTTATAGCCGATTTTGGAGTTATGCGCAAAAGTTGTGTACGACTTTTATGTAAGCTTGATGCACACCACCCCAGTGCTTTGGCTAGGAACACCGTTGAACAAACACTTCATCGTTTTACCTGCCTGCTACTAATAGATGAACGTTTTCCTTTTCCTTCAACACTCTTCCACACCGTTTATTTATTTCATTTATTTAATCGTTCTTATATAGCGCTGTTCAAGCTCAAGGGTTGCTCAAGGCGCTAACTGATACAGGATCTAACTGAAGGTGCCCGAGTCGCCCACGTGCTGCTTTAGGCGCATTGTGTGACGTTCAGACGACTGAGCACAGTCCTGGGTGATTGGGAATAGGGGGAGAAAGGGCCTAGTACGTGCTCGGTGTATTTGTTTAGCTGGCACTCTCCCGTCAAGGACATGAGCGTCAGTATCTTTCAAAAGTCCATGCGCTTGTTCCGAAGATAAAATCTCGGTTTATACTCTCATTCCGAAGGAGCAGGGGGCGCTTGACTGAGCAACAGGGTCATGTTATCATTTTTCGTTGACATGTGGACGTTGCTTGCTAAAAGATGAACGTTCTGTTTGCGGTCAACACTCTTTCATCATCATTGACTTATTACAGGGTACTTTGCGCTTTACTTCAAATCCCCATTCAGGCTCAGAGCGCGGCGATCTATATCAACGTACACGCTCTAATGCATCCACACACAAGCTGACATACACAACAAACACACATCTATTACTCCAACATGTGGTGTAAAAAGGCAGGGAGGACGGTATTAGAAGAATGAAAATGAAATCGGATTTGAAATTTTAGATTGACTGCATCCAGTACCATTACTGCAGGGAGGGAGGAAACCGGAGTTCCCGTAGAGAACCCTCGGTGACCTGAAAAGTCTCGCACCTAAGTTTGTCCCCTCCCCTGTGGGTTTCGAACCCGCGTCCTTCTGCATAGAAAACGAGCACCCTACCCACTGTGCTATCATCACATACTCATTGAAAGGCTTTTAAATCGTTGAAACGTGTGAAGCGGACTGGTAGAACTAGCAAGATGCTAATGTAATCCAATAAGGGGCAGCATGTATCGAACTCGCGACTTCTGCCACCTCCCGCTCATCCGTTCTAATTATTCCATCCATGAGCTGAATGCTGTATTATTGACGATTCGATTTGTTTTAGGCTGTGAGGTGAAAAGGGAGTGTTCCATAAAGAGCACCAGCTCTACAGTAGAAAACATGGGATTACTTTTGTGCATTGGGGACCGAGTTTGGTATGAGTTAGATGACGGAATCAGATCTAGCTGTGAGGTGCAGAGAGGCACCGAAATGGTTGACTACAATAACATATAATCAAGCCTGGAAGGTCGTTCAACTTGAATAGAATTGTAATAGACGTCAGGGGGCGAATCACGACGACCAGCCTTTACGATGTTATAACTGGCGGCCGGCGTGAATTTCGATCGCTCATCTATTTGCAGGAAGCAGGATAGCCGTCATCGTTGAAGAGGCTGTGTGCCGACTGATTTTTGATCAGTTTATTTGTGCACTTATTTGACCAGTGCAGTTTCGGCACTAAGGTCAGAGCTATAGCTGATGAGGCTTTTTAAAAAAAATGTCTATTATTGAGGATTTGGCAAGAAGTTGTAACAAGAACTGATTCCTTCCGATTTTGCTTTCTGCTTTCGACCGGTTCTGGCCGGATCGAACAAGCTGACGAAGACTGATGTATGTATGTTTGATATGGCATGACAATGTAGACCGTAGTCCAACATCAGACTGTGCGGAGCATGTCAATTTTCCCTCTTCCTTTGAACGTAATACTGTTATTATTCGGTGTTCGAGTCTACGCCTTTTTAGAGAGTCAGTAGCGATATGAGGTTGCTGGAAATCAAGCTGCTATCATTATTTTCCTCAGTATAAACCTATGTTTGTTACAACACCAGAGGCGTTGGCTTAACCTTACAAAACAGTATACAATGGGCACATTAACCTTACAAAACATTATATAATGGGCACACGTTTAACCACTGCCGCGGCACTTTGGCAAAGCGGTCGCCTGGCACGCTGATGACCCAGGTTCAAATCCCAGTGGTGGTGCGTGGGTGTAGACGTTAACCGTTCTTTTGACTGTTTATTGGAGGAGACCCGTTGGGGAAAAAAGAGTTTGTTGACTTAAAAAAAAAAGGTTGCAGATGTTAGCGCTCTCTCAGTCATTATCACTCTGTGATTAACGTTCTGTGACATTCCGTGTCCTGTCCCGATTATATTTACATCATCTATGCTTTTATTTATTTATTTATTTATTTTTTTAATTTGTATGTATTTTCTATCGAAACGATAAGACAATCAAACTACACCTCACCCCCCCCCCCCCCCCCACACACACACATATATATATTTATAAAGGATAATAAACAGATTAATTTTCAATCTATTAATGTTTCACGTTGTTCAATGTCAGTTTGTTGGTATTACTCAATAAAACAGTGAGTCGCATAAAGTAAAGTAAACAAAGAAATTGTAATGAGACTTACAACTTTGGCGGATGTAACGTACATCTTCGAGCTGCTACGACGAATGTAACGTTCCAATCGCCTGAACCCCCAGAATACGATATCGGCAGTTGAACTATGTTTCTTATAATGGTGTGCTGCATGCATGAAAAGAATGAAGCGTGTGTATGTGCTTACCAACATCGGAGCAGATACCTTGTATAATGTCAATTGATGGACAATATTCTGTTTTGTGTATTATGTAAAGATGGAACTGGCGACGCGTTGGGTTGTATTTATCTGCCATTTTTACTGCTTGAATTCACACTTTTCTGCTATCCTATGCACCAACGGGAATCCCCTCTATGAAAAATACTTCAGTTTTTTTTTTTCTCCGCGTGTTTTAGTGAGTTATTTCCAAATAAAATTATTCAAGAATAATAACATGTGTCACTGGCCACCTGTATCGTACCCTCTCATATTTTTATTTTTTTTGCTGCAGTTTATTATCCCTTTCTATCGCCAGTGGCGCGCCTAAACCCTACCTACCTAACATTATTTGTGAATTTTTGAAAAATATTCGGAAAAACATAACGCCCAGATGCTGGCTCGAACCCACACCTGTCAGGCGCCATTGGTTTCTGGCTTGTGGACAAGGCAAGTTAGTCCCGCCTTAGCCCACTTGGCCACAACGCTAGCCTGACATAGTCAGTTACTTCGTGTTTTGTGAAGGTTGCGACGGCGAAGCTATGGAAAACTACAAGAGTTTTCAGGTCCTGTTTCACTTTCTGTCGATGATCGACGCACCTCCGAAGTCGCCACAAATACAGGCCTCTACGATTGTTTTTTGCATTCTTTCACTGAGCATGTACTTCCTCCACCGTTTTTATACTTATCCCACTCGTTTTCTGGCTCTAACAATCGTCGTTTTCGGCAATTTGCCATATTTAAAAGTCACGCATCAAGCTTTGATAAAAGCAAAACAAGCCAAACCGGAACTTGGTTTCATATAACCTCGTTTTAATTTATAATGGCGATACCCACGAGTTTTTATGAGAGGTGCCGGAAAGTTGTGAATAGATGAAAGTTTTTATGGCATTTGCGATACCTTTGTACTTTCTTACGATTAGATATTGTTGCTGTTTTGTCCTTGTATGTCTAGAAGACGCCGCTCTGCTTTGTGGCCGTAGGGAACTTTTGTTTACACTTGAATATTTGTCACTCGTAACGTTCTATAATCTATCTCCAACAAAAAGACCTGTCTCGTAACCGGAAACTAAGGGATTGTTTAAGAAAAGTATGTTGATCGGTGAATTCTTGGCACACTAAGAATATGTATACAAGAAAGGTCTTCCCCCCCCCCCCCCTTCTATTTCTAGAATTTGCTTATTTGTTTGAGTGTTTTTGAAAGCAACCTTCTGTGTACCCCTTGAATTGAGATTAACTTTTCCACGAGAGATTTATATAATAATAATAATAATAATAATAATAATAATAATAATAATAATAATAATAATAATAATAATAATAATAATAATGATATTTATATAGCGCTTTTTCACAATAAAACATATCAGTTCAAAGCGCAGTACTCACGCATTCATTCTAAACATCCGGCTTCATATAAAATAAAATCAGACACTTGCTAACGATTAAGAGACGATGGAGGGGGGAGGGAAGAGTTAAGGATGGGTGATGGGGTGAATGGTGGCGGTGGTCTGAATCAAAGCAAAAAACAAAACAAAATAAATTGAGGAAGGACGACGACGATGGTGGGAGGCAAGATCAGAAACATTTAAGGAAGAGATGAGTTTTCAAGTTCGATTTGAAAGTAGCTATGTTTGGAGAGGTGCGAAGACAGAGGGGAAGAGAGTTCCAAGTTGAAGGGCCAAGCACTGAGGAAGATCGACGGCCAGCAGAGAAGAGTTTGTAGCGGGGTATGTGAAGCATGAGGATGTCAGAGGAAGAACGGAGATTTGAGCTTATAGAATTGAATGTTCTGGGTGAGGTAGGAAGGGGCTAAGCCATGGACGCACTTGTAACATAAAATAGCAATTTTGTAGATAATTCTATGAGACACTGGAAGCCAGTCGAGTAAATGTAGAAAGGAATGATATGATCAGATTTTTTCTTTTGGAGAACTAGACGTGCAGCTGAGTTATGAACACGTTGAAACAGATAAATAGAAGGATATGTTTTCCGGTAAATAGTTGTCATTTCTCAAGGTTACTGCAGACAAACAAGTTCCCTCTTCACTTGAAAGGCTGATGTGTTTTGCCTGCAGTGATGCACTGATGATGATGTATGCACAGTGACGTGTACAATTTCACAGACAATGATGATGATGATGATGATGATGATGATGATGATGATGATGATGAGGATGATGATGCCAAAGTCCACAACTTTGAGGACGGCTCAGACTGGTAGTTCAAGCGATATCGTAGTCGCTAAGATGTTTGTATTCTTCCTGGAGGTACATGTATAAATGTGTTCTATCCATGGTCCTGTTCTCCATAAACCCATAAACAATTATAACCTTGTGGTGTCCTCTCTCTCTCTCTCTCTCTCTCTCTCTCTCTCTCTCTCTCTCTCTCTCTCTCTCTCTCTCTTTCTCTCTCTCTCTCTCTCTCTCTCTCTCTCTCTCTCTCTCTCTCGATTTGTCTCTCTTTCTCGCTTTCTCTCTCGCTCACTTCTTTCTTTCTTTCTTTCTTTCTTTCTTTCTTTCTTTCTCTCTCTCTCTCTCTCTCTCTCTCTCTCTCTCTCTCTCTCTCTCTCTCTCTCTCTCTCTCTCTCTCTCTCTCTCTCTTTCTCGCGTTGTCTCTTTCTCTCTCTCTCTCGCTTTCTATATCTCTCGCTTTCTCTCTCTCTTTCTCTCGCTTTCTTACTCGCCTTTTCTCTCGCTTTCTTACTCGCCTTTTCTCTCGCTTTCCTACCTCGTTTTCTCTCTCTCTCTCTCTCTCTCTCTCTCTCTCTCTCTCTCTCTCTCTCTCTCTCTCTCTCCCTCTCCCTCTTTCTCTCCCTCCACCCACCCTCGCTGTTTTCTTCGGACACATTGGTTTCCCACCTCCGGCCGCCTAGTATAGTGCGCCATTGTCTGGAGCGTTAGCCGAGGCGCCTAAGACAGCAGCAAGTGGGCGCCTCGGGCGACTTGAGTTTATTGGCCAGCGCCTGAAGTAGCGCTTGAGCTGGAAGCGCGCTATGCAACAACATCAGATAGGCAAAAATCAATCAATTTACTCCCTTTATTACCACCACAACCACCATCCCGCACTGCGTAAGCCTCATAAGCCTCAGCCGTCTCTACTACGCAGTGTGCAGCCATCCTATAGTATCTGTCACCATTGGCACACGGCGTGACTGAGACTCTACAAGGCTTACATTGGTTCGCTTCTCAATAAATAGTGAGAGGCACTTGGCGAGTGTCTGCTACGCTGTGCACCACGTGTGGCTCCCAAATGAAACGAAAGCCTTGTTCTTTCGCTTTTATCGGTCCCTTCCGTCATGAGCGTGTGGCGTCTGGTGATTGTCCTTCTCACAAACTGACAAAGCCATGAAAACTTGGGTGCGGTAAATTCGCCTTCGTTTACGTACACCCCTAACTTATCTTTATGACATGGGGTTGTGTGTGTGTGTGTGTGTGTGTGTGTGTGTGTGTGTGTGTGTGTGTGTGTGTGTGTGTGGGTGGGTGGGTGTTGTGGGTGTGTGTTGTTGTATAACGACAGAAATGAGAAACGGAATTTACTTTTTCAGTCAAAAATGGGGTAATTTGCTCGTTCCTCATTTGTCTCACGTTCCCCATTTGTTTCGAAGTACGCGGGAGTGCTTTTTTAGTGCATGGGAGTGCAGTTGTAGTGCATGAGAGTGTTTTAAGTACAGAGGAGTGCACTTTCGTCCCCTATAGGAGACGAACTAGGTCAACGTTCTCGAAAAGGGGTAGGGTAAGAGTTGCAGCGCTGCAACTAGCCCTTACCCTAACCCTTTTCTCTTCAAAAATGCTTTTTTTTTCTGTCAAAAATGTGCTATCCGATTCCTACATTATAAAATTACCTCGTTTGTCACCGCGCACAAGAGTGTGTGTGTGGGTGGTGTGGGTGGTGTGTGTGTGTGTGTGTGTGTGTGTGTGTAGGATATGTTTCTTAAAGAGACTCACTTTGACCCACGCCCCATCGACAGATCCTTTTTAATATTAACAGTGAGTGTTGCCCTCACTGAAAAATATAAGCTTACCAAAAAATAAAATCTTTTCTAAAGTATAGTTATTTTTTAAATGAATAAATTCCGCAGTTTTTGTGCCTATTATTAGCAACAGCCGTTGGCTAAAAAGCTCAAATTCTGGAGCTAAAAATAGCAAATACCAAAGCCGGTAAGAGACATAACCCGTTAAAAAACATTCTTCGTAAGGTTTTTGGGTTTAGGTTGATAAAATAGACCTTACCTTACCCCCACACCAAAGCCACGCTCTTCAGCTTCGTGGTTCACTCACAAATTGAGTCAAAGGCCACACGGCTATGGTGTTCGATGTACCGTTTAAAACAGGGGAAATCACTGTCAGAACCGAAATGGAAAATTCAAACTGTAGCGGTTGGTTTGAGCAACGAAAGCCCATTTTATCATGGTGTAATGTGATAACAATGCCAATTGTAGGGTAAACCCGTTTTCGCCTAAAGTAAACAAAAGCGTTCCAATTGGGACCTTTTAAAGTACAGGCAACATTATTCTTTGTCGTCTTCTTGGGCTGGGCTGTAAACAAAAGGATGTGTAGTGATGGAACAATGTATCATAATCATGCAAACTCACTGTTTTTGTTTTGTAACAGAATAAGATACATTTTTCGAAGTTTTCTTGTAATTTATGGAGACCACAAAAATATTTAATCTCTTGAATATCTAAGACAAAAGTTATGCGTCGAAGAGTTCAAAGTAAAAGGGTGTATTTATTCGCCTCGTGGTAATAGCGCCAAATGATTATGAATCATGGTTGCCGTGGATTATAGACTTTCGGTTGATGGAGTTTTACCAGTTCGTATCAAATAAAAAATCATCATTGAAACAAAATTATGAAGTCCATCCATTCACCATAATCCATCAGTAGCCCGTCGAGCCGCTGGAGGAAGGTGGGGGTGGGGTGGGGTGGGGTGGGGTGGGGATGCTGACGAAGAGAGCTTTCACCCCTTCGGTCTGTCTGCAGCGGTTGTCAGGAGGCGTGGCATGACCACCGTTATAGGCAATAATATATCGTTGGTTATCCCAATTTCTTCCTTCCCCACCCCTGCATACGTACCCCTTGCCTCTGACTATCTCAGTCCTGTGCAATAATCACTTTTCCCCGGTCAATGTTGACTTCTACGTTGGTGTGGTTTTATTTCTGGCATGTTTTGGCCGTTATTGACATGTACGGGGTTTTCTTTGTTCGTTTCCTTCTGACTTCATGTCGCTGTATTGGCACGTTGCCATTGTTTAAAACGAATCTTGTCATCTCCATATCTACTTGATTCTCTTTCCCTAGCTGTTATTCTTCTTCCTGTCTGTCTTCGCTTTCTTTCTTGTTGTTGTGGTCTATAGTCGACGTCGTCTTCTTCTTCTTCTTCTTCCGCCTCCTCCTATAGCATCCAGTCTTTCTTCTTCTTCTTCTTCTTCTTCTTCTTCTTCTTCTTCTTCTTCTTCTTCTTCTTCTTCTTCTTCTTCTTCTTCTTCTTCTTCTTCTTCTTCTTCTTCTCCTTCTCCTTCCATCCTCCTTCGCCTTCTTCTCATTCTTAATTTCTTCCTTTTTTCTCCTTTTCAATTTCATTTTTTCCTTCTTTTCCACCATTTTCTACTTGCCGTCTATACATTTTTGTTATATTCCTCCCTCTTCGCTCGACATTGCGTGAGTGAACTCGTATGACACAAGACTTAAGACCCGAGTGTCAAGCGACAGGGTCAATTCTCTCGTCACTGTGTATGCAAGTGGGGATCAGCAATACAAATCTACCACTGTTTGGATCACAAACTACAAGTTGTTTGATGCGAATGCGGTATTATTTACAGAAAGTTATAAGCCATTTTTAATAGGGAGTTACCCTTCAACCTTCTGTATTCTTCTTTCTTGTTGCCTTCTTCTGTTGTTGTTGATCCCTTGCTTCCCGAGTCATCAGTTAGAGGTGGATTATTGACTGGAAGAATTCAGTCGACGGATGCTCGTAAATACGTTGTTTTTAGCTTTGCTGTGCCTGCAAAACCAGTTTGCGTCAGTCCTACACGAGAATGTCGAGTTTAAAATGTGTTTAGACTGGCCCTGGAACAATTTATTGCAGAAAAAGAAATGTAGCCGATAGGACGGTGGATCTCTGATCCTGAGTTATAGTCTCCGGTCGAAATTGTATTCGACGAAGATCGAGGTTTATCATCCTACGTGCATGAGCGTTGCATTTTATTACGATTGTGAACTCGCCCCTCGGCTCTTCGGCTTAATTTCTCAAATGACCGCGGAATTGAGATATATTGTTAAACGACTCTTTATTTGAGAGAGAGAGAGAGAGAGAGAGAGAGAGAGAGGGGGGGGGAGTCAGGCAAGCAGAGAGACAGAGAAAAACTGACACTTTAATAATGAACAACGGACGGCCATTGGCCCACTTCAAGAGAGAGAGAGAGAGAGATTGAGAGAGAGAGAGAGAGAGAGGGGGGGAGGGAGAGAGAGAGAGAGAGAGAGAGAGAGAGAGGGAGGTAGTGGGAAAGGGTTTTCTGGGTATAAGTTATATGTTAAATGTTTTTTATTGAGTTACATTAAATTACATGATTTTTGCTTTAGGTCCAGTGGACTCTTCCGAGCCAAATCAAGACCAAAAAATCAAGATCACAACTTCGCTGAAAAAGAACTCACCCCTGATCCGCATAAAAGATCTGCCGAAACAACCCTACTGGTAACACTGAATGTACTCCACCAGCCGGTAACTTTACATTAAAGACATCCCACGCACAGGACGCTGAAGGTATACTCTAATTTATCGAACCCCCGTTTACACAAACGAAATAAAATACAAACATCATTATAAAATATCAACAAAACACATACATATAAAATGCCTACATTGCCAAATAATAACATCATAGGAAGCCCCAGTGACCGCCTGGCAGAAAGCATCCAATATTCCCAAGCTGATCAAACAGACCCCACACACAGATGAGGAGTTTTGTTCCCGAAGAGTTTTCAAGAAAAAAGGTAGGTGACTGGTCTGGGGAATAAGAAGATAGTATAGTATAGTAGATTGATAGAACAGAGTAGGAATGAGAAAGAACAAAGGAGAAAGACAGCGACAGTGGGAATTTAAAGCACTACATTTCTAGAAAGTGGGGATACTATTTATACTGTGGGGGTGCCGGGGGTTTCATTATACACACACACACACACGCACACACAAACAAACAAAGATACATTCTCCTTTATATTGTGTGTGCATGTGCGCGCGCTTCTGGGTGTGCGTGTGTGCGTGCATGTGTGTGTGCGCGTGAGTGTAGAGGGGCTTGTTTTCTAGCTTTGCCTGTGTGTGTTCTGGTTATACTTGTGCATCGCTTATTTTAACATCCTCGTTCTAACTGCCAGACAGCGTGCCTAGCCAATTTGCACCTTTTTGGACTGCTCTTGGCAATATTGCAACACTCATTTTCTTGGCACACTCGCTGTGGAGCACGTGGATGAGTTTCGTGAGTGAGAGAAGGAGTGAGAAAGAGAGAGAGAGACATATAGTTTAGCTTGTATGTATGTGTGTGCGTGTGAGGGTGCGCACGCGTATGTGTTTTATTTAATGGTGCGTGCGTTTTACTGTATATCCTTGTAATATGGAAAGATTTAAATTAAACCACCACCACACACACAGACTAGACACACACAAACACATCACACCACCACCACCCACCCATCCACCCACTCAATCAACCAACCAAACAACAAAAAAAACAACAAATAGAATTACAATAGTCCAGATTATCTTCTTCTTCTTCTTCTTCTTCTTCTTCTTCTTCTTCTTCTTCTTCTTCTTCTTCTTCTTCTTCTTCTTCTTCTTCTTCTTCTTCTCCTTTTTTTTTTCTTCTTCTTCTTCTTCTTCTTCTTCTTCTTCTTCTTCTTCTTCTTCTTCTTCTTCTTCTTCTTCTATTGCAACATCTCTGTTCTGGGCACGTTTTTCAGTGGTTACGGCCTGTAAGAGCATTTAAGGAAAAGTTATAATCAAGTGAAACGTCTGTGAACAAAACAGATCAAGTTAAGTGATGAGAGAGAAAGAGAGAGAGAGAGAGAGAGAGAGAGAGAGAGAGGATGGGTGGGGGAGGTATGAGGAGTTGATGGGGGAGAAGGGATGGGTATTTTTAAGTGGATGGAATAATTTTTATCACGGAAAATTGCTGAATATGCTGCTTCAAATTTGTTAAAGAGAAATCATGGTCTTGCAACATGATGAAATGCCCCTGTGCAGAAATGATTACCTTTGATGTGCCATCTAGTCTAGTTGTGTTTGATATGTGATTGAATGTGTTTGATATGTGATTGAATGTGTTTGATATCTGCTCTTTTGCGTTCGATATGGAATCAGTTCTGTTTAGATGTGAAAATTGATGTATGATTTTCTGATCTTTTTCTGGTTTTACGTTGAGGGAATATATTTTTATGACACGGCCTGTTTGAATTGGATTTGTGCAAAGCGGCATTTGATGAAGACAGACGAATCGTGACATTAAGTCTTGATGGAAAGACATTTCGAGATCTGAACACTGAAAATCTGTGTTACTGTTTGATCTTGGAACTTCTTTGATGTGGTTTTTTGTTGGGGGTGTTTTTACGGACGAGAGAGGGAATTGGGGTAGGGGGTAGGAGGGAGGATAAGAAGGAGAAGGGAGATGGTTAAAATGATGATTTTATGGTATCAGCGTTTTATGTTGTTAAAGATAAGGTTTTGATAGCAATACATTGGCGCCTGATGCAGTGAGATTTTCAGCCTTACTTAATGCGGGCTTGTCAATTCGCAGAACAAACGTATCAAGTTATTTTCGGGGTGAGACTGAGATTGATTTTGCTGACTATATATAACTAGCCTACGCATCTGTCCGTCACGTTGACACGGTGAAATTGAGTCTTCGCGTCGCCGAGTTTCATTGGGAGCGTTATATCTAATATATATAATGGACGCAGAAAGTGACCAAACATAAACTTTTGTATGCTGCTGCTGAGGATGAAGATGACCATCATCATCATTATTGTCGTCGTCGCCGCAGCCGTTGTCATTATATTCATCATTATAATCATAGTCGTTATTTTTATCATCCCCAGTGGGGGTACCGGGGGTTTCAGTATAAAATTCCCCACTTTCTGGAAATTTAGTGCTTTAAATTCCCACTGTCGCTGTCTTTCTCCTTTGTTCTTTCTAATTCCTGCTCTGTTCTATTAATCTACTATACTATCTTCTTCTTCGCAAGACCAGTTACCTACCTTTTTTTCTTGAAAACTCTTCCGGGACAAAAATCCTAATCTGTTTGTAAGGTCTGTTGGATCAGCTTGGGAATATTGGACGCTTTCTCATGTTTCTGCCAAATGGTCACTGGGATGTTATTATTTAGCAATGTAGTCATTTTATATGTATGTGTTTTGTTGATATTTTATAATGATGTTTGTATTTTATTTTGTTTTTGTAAACGGGGGTTCGATAAATTAGAGTGTAGCCTCAGCGTCCCCTGCCTGGGATGTCTTTATTATTAAATGACTGGCTGGTGGAGTGCCTTCAGTGTAACCACTAGGGTTGTATCGGCAGATCTTTAATGCGGATCAGGGGTGAGTCCTCTTTCAGCGAAGTTGTGATCTTCACTTGATTTTGTGGTCCTGATTCGGCTCCTTGCAGTCCGCTGGACCCTGTAAGCAATGAATAACTAACTATTTTTATCATCATTATCATGTTGGTTGTCATCGCTGTCGTCATCATTATCTATTATTCATCATCATTGTCATCAACACTGCGACCCCCATTAACAATAATTCCTTTACTAAAGCTTTGCATCCATACAATCGTAAACAAGCTTCCTCGATGGTTTTTAGACCGAGAATTAATTTAGTGCATAATACAGTAGTTTGACGTTTACCTACTCTTGCGTCACCTGTTTGACTGTGGAGCACGTGTTTCAATTAAGTTGATTCAGAAAATAGCATGACATCAATGCCTTCATCATCTCACACCGATTGTTTGAATGCACCTGATGCTGCTGCCAGCTGTTGCATTATTATCACGTTATGAAGGAAGGTGTGTGCAGGTGTGAATGTGTGTGCGTGGGTGTGTGTTTGTGTGTGTGCGTGTGTGTGTGGCTAGGTAGAAAAGCCGTTATTCTGACATACACTTGAACCTCTACGTACTTTGTTTTGACGGACCCCGTTATTTTGACGTCAAAACATTGTTCCGCTAGGGTTAAGGCTGTGTTATATGGCGTACGAACAGGGTCAAACTCGCGATGAAAAGTATCGCTACTTTGCATCGCTCCGTTACAAAAGGATCGATCCTTTTCATCGCGCATTTCCGAGTTCTTCCAAATACACAGAATTTTGCAAAAGTTTGATCGGAACTAAAGCGGAACACAAAACAGGCAATCGCGCCAATCTGCTTGCTTTCCCTTCGTTTTGCGTTACTTGATGGACAATTAATTAATTATTTAATTATTGTTTAATTAAAAATTATATTTATTAATTAATTTGCTCTGCAAAGGACAATTGGAACTGCGGAATGTTACATAATACATGTATATTATTTCATTAGCTTGACCGATTTCAGTTTTGGTGTGTTTCGCCTCGGTAAACTTCGGAACTGCGCGATTAAACTGCTCGAGCTTAAAGTATCATACTTTTCAGAAAGCATCGATTCTTTCGCAATTGGCGTTCCATTTGAGAAAATGTGCGATCCTTTTGAGAAAAGTAGCGATACTTTCCTAAACGGATGGATCCTTATGAGAATAGTATCGATGCTTTGCATCGATACTTTTTATCACGCATTTGACCTTGTTCGTACGCCATAGTGTTAGGCATAGGGTTAGGTTAAGGGTTAGGGTTAGAGTTAGGGTTAGAGTTAGGGTTAGGGATAGCTTCAAAAATGGACAAATTTGTAAAAATGTCAAAGTAACGTATGTAGAGTTTCATGAAAGTCATCACAACGGCCTTTCTACACGGTTGTGTGTGTGTGTGTGTGTGTGTGTGCGTGCGTGCGTGTGTATGTGCAATGTCGTTTGCGCAAACCTATTACGTCATCAATCGTCACCTTTCAACTTACAGCAGGTGTTTTCAGGGCTGTTATTAACACACTCATACACAGTAAGAGAGAGAGAGAGAGAGAGAGAGAGAGAGAGAGAGAGAGAAGAGAGAAGAGAGAAGAGAGAGAGAGAGAGAGAGAGAGAGAGAGAGAGAGAGAGAGAGAGAGAGAGAGGCAGACAGAGCACTTTGCACTTTGAATTCATCATTGACCCTTCATTTGATTCATCACGGTTCATAAACTGTTCTTACATAATTCGTTCTCACATTCATAACAATGAGAGAGAGAGAGAGAGAGAGAGAGAGAGAGAGAGAGAGAGAGAGAGAGAGAGAGAGAGAGAGAGAGAGAGAGAGAGAGAGAGAGAGAGAAAATTCAAGATTTGAAGATGCATTTTTGCTTATAAATCTGTTCTTACTGGGCTTATGTTAATCTTGCAACCATCGACCACCACCACACTATCACCCCACCCCACACCCCCTAACTTTCCACTCAACCCCTTTGAGGGACCCTCCTCGGCAATTTCACTCCCTGTTACGAGGTCATACGTCCGCTGTCGTCATGACGTCAGGATCAGTGGCTAGTGATTGCTGTGCATCATTCATTCACTCCTGTGTTTTCAGCTGGTCGTGCAGGATGTTTTCTTATGACCTGTTCTCATTGAAAAGGCTCGTGGAAGGTTCAAAAACCTTTTTTCGTGGTTCACAGACCGCGATCTTAGGTTCCTAAAAATGTGTGGACAAATCCCTTCCCTCTTCCTCCTCACCTCCCTCTTCACACCCCCACCCCTCCCCACACACACTAGTATCTTGGTGGAGAATTCTCCGCGAATCCGCGTATTTCCGCGGAAGGCATTTGCATTTCCGAGAAAAAAATATTGAGTTCCGAGTGTGAGAAGCTGAGGGCAACCCTTTACTGGGCATAGCGGCCAAAAGCGGCTGAAGGTCTCAACAGGCAAAACGTCCAAAAGCGTCCGTATCAACCATGTGGTTATATTCTCGCGTTGTTTGAAAGATTGCGAGACTTCCGGCAATTGACTTCCGGTTAAATTCTGTTGTGAAAACATTCGACTGCATTTCCACAAGTTTTCTCTGTGATGCATTCGTTTTTTCGATTTTTGTTTCAAATTTTTCTGTGTGTGTGTCTAAAATGGATGGTTTGGATTCTTCGACTGATGAAGAAGAGTTTACAGGCTTCCATTTATCAGACATTAAAGTGAGAGAAATGGACTTGGAGTCGGAGGAAGAGATCGGTACTGACATTAGACAATAGTGTCAGTAGTGTGCATGCATACGATCTTTCAGACTGGCATGAAAGGGAAGAAGAGGAGGGGGCTTGTTTGGACTTTTTAAAACTTTTTTTATTGTATACACATGGAGTAATCAAAAACAAGACATGACAAGAGAAGTATAAAAAGGTAGATAATCAAAAGAGATTTATTTCTGTTCATTTTGCACTAATACCTCAGATGTAGTGTTTTTACTAACGTACCCCTAAATATCTCTAAAATTATAAAAATTCTTGCCTGTTTACAGCTAAAAACTAGACAAACGTGTGCCCAGTAAAATTTTAAATGTGGAGTTTGTGTGTAACAGTGGTGGACCTCAAACTTTGTTAGGCCTACAAATCAAGATTCTTAACTTTTTTGAAAGACATGTGCATAAAACATTCTTTTTTTTTTTTGGTTGTTGTTGTTTCTATTCATGTTTACTTTGTGCTTTTTGCTTTCAGGAGAGGCCCTAAATTACTTTCAAAATAGCATAAATTCATTTTCTTCCAGGGGGCGAATACCGGGGCTTGGCCCCTGGGCCCCGGCCGGATTTCAGAGATTTCTTGATTCAGTTGTTCTCCACCCTGTCTAAGTATATAGACAGAAGTATCAATGTTCGTTCTATCACTAAGATCATTAGATTCTATTTCTGTCAACAATTTGAGTATGTGTTACCACGAAATTTATTCTTTATTAGAAAAAAGCAGCATATGAAGATACTAGTTCGTATTACAATAGTTACTATATCGAACTGTTCACGACAGTTGTCAAAATTAATATACAAGTTAAGAATGAACGCATGGAATACTAAATATTTCGCAGATATTCAATGTATGTGTGGCAAAAATATATCAGTTTACTATATTTTATTGAAATGTCCAGTTTTAAATGAAATGTATGAAAACCCAGGACATCATTTGACCGAACATGGACATTCATTAGATGATGTATTACATTATTCACAGATAACAGCAGTTGTGAACATTATTGCAACGTCGCCTATTGGTAGACTTTTATAGATTGGTGTTAAATCCCTCTTCCCCTTTCAATCCATTGTGTTATAAGGTTTATTAATTGTGATTTGATTGATATTGTTGTTGTTATTAATTAATGTCTAATATCACCTGAAAGTGTGAATAGATAATAAATGAAATATTGATACACGTGAGTTAGAGGGTAAGTCGCTGTTAGAAGGTGGAAAGGAATTGAATTTTTGTTTTAAAAGTATGTTAGATTGACAGTACCATTGTTGAATAGCGGAAGGATACCGGAGCACCCGGGGAAAACCCTCGGTGACCTGTTACTATTGCATGGCATTTCCTTGATCGTAGAACATCCACGAGAACAGATGAAGCCTCACGTGTATGCGGATATGCCATGGATGTAGAATAACAGTGGTTATCTTTATTTCTCTTCCAGCATTAATAGATAAACTGTGTTCCGCGGAGGTTTGTGTGTTGAACGTCTTTGTGAAAACTGCCTTACAGAGTCTATGGAGCTTGCAGGTTCTTAACACCGCGCAAGAATCGGGTTACACGGTCTAGAACACTGACACTTTATTGTCCCCTTTTTTATGGGGAAATTTTGGTGTGCCTCCCCTTGGCAAGGCGTAGTCGCAGCCTGTGGCGCGCCCAAACCCAACCTGCCTTATATTAGTTGAAAATTTTGGTGGATGGGGGAGGGGGGTGGTAGGTAAAAACTGGAGTATCCTGAGAAAACCCCCGAGACCTTGCCGGCGTGGATAGTAAATAATATTCGGAGAAACATGACAACCAGAGGCGGAATCAATCCCACACCTGTCAGGCGCCATTGGTTTCTTGTCTGTGGACAAAGTGATGGTTGGTTGGTTGGTTGTTTTATTAACGTCTTTTCCACCAAAGATGATAAGACGGGAGGGGGGGGATGGGGGGATTATTATTTACACAAATCTAGCCATCAAGAGCTTTGCTAACAATACACTTTGATGAAAAGTAATCTCATCTAATGTTCTTATGTCATGCAGATGCACAGTTAGTATAGGCCGAAAAAGACGGCAGCCAAAAAGTAAATGATTTAATGAAAAAGTCTCATTGCATACACAATGGACATCTGGACAATACTTTGTGTTTATGGCATTCAACATTATTCTGTTAGCCATAGTAAAAACTGTTCTCGAAAGTCTACAGTTTACAGCAAAATGTGTATCAAATACAACATGTTTCATTGACCTCTCTTCAATCATACGTTTAATTTCCTTGGGGGATTTTATGAGTTGAATACTCTGAGCATTGATATTTTTAGCTCCATTCTTTGCTGCTTTGTCCGCACTATCATTAAACAAAAAAACCACAATGTGAAGGTAGCCAACAGAAGCTTACCTTTGTACCATTAATAATGAGATTGTGGACTAAATGTTGAATTTCTAAAATAATTTCATGCCGTTCAGTATGACCATAAGATTGTAAAGCATCTAAAACTGACATCGAATCAACACAAACAACAACTTGAAATGCGTTTAAGCAAAGATCTGAATTTTTAGTTAATGCCATAAGGATTGCGATAAGTTCACACGCAAAAATAGAAGTATTTTTATTCAAAGAGAAAGATTTTTGCAATAAAGTGAGTTAGTTCCGCCTTAGACCACGCGGCCACAACGCTCGCTTAAAACAGTAATTGGCTATGTATTTAAGTTCAGTTCATTTCAATAATTTATTCTACCGTCTGTTCACGTACAAGTGAGTTTAGACCACAGAGTCCTTCTCGCGCATGCATGCGTTACATTATATTACATGATTATTGCTTTAGGTCCAGCGGACTCTTCCGAGCCAAATCAGGACATGCATGCACGCACACACACATACACACACACCCACACACACACGTGTAACCAAAATCTAAGAATGTTAAAATTGGAACTGTAACCATAAAAAGTAACATTACTCCAAAAGTTTACTAACTTCAGACATATAAATAAAGTATATGGGCAGTATAGATCTATTATCGCCGGACTACGCAAACGAAATGCCAAAGGATTCTTGACTATTTACGCTGGTACACGTTTCTGTATATTACGGCACCAAAATAGGACATTCATATGAAATATGTTTCACAGATGTTGGTTGCAAATCGGGTTGTAAAGTACGGAATACTGGGTGTAAGGTTTAGGCATAAGATTTCTAAAACGTTTATGAGTAGGTAAGGATTTTATGAAACATATATGATTAGGTAAGGATTTCCTAAAACGTATTTGAATAGATCATGATTTTATAAAACATATATGAATAGATAATGATTTTATAAAACATATATGACTAGGTAAGGATTCCACAGAATACATAACCCTTTATCTTCCCCACAAAAACCTGCATTACAATACAATACAATATATATAAATTGCTTAGCCGGAAATCCTTCTTCGCCTCTACTATAAAGTTTGTCCGGTATGGACGCAGATCTGGGCAGGTGCTGGACGCCGCGGATCGGCCTGTTGTGTGCTCAAAACCCACGAAATCGTTATAGCCGACATTTCCTTACCGAACATTTAACCGTTTCTGAGATAAATAAATAAACAAAATGTCTACAAACTGCAATAGCCTCATTCCGCGCGCTACCATTAAAAATCAAATTGAGGTTTCAGCATGTTTTCCCATATAGACCAAAAAATTGATGGCCTTTCTAGGAAGCCTTGATAGCTTAGTTAGTAAAACATTCTCCTACCGTGCAGGACGACCCAAGTTCAAACCTCAGGCGGGCCGGTGTTTTTTTTTTTTAACACTACAATATGGATATTTTTCTTTTTAATATAGGCTTTTTACCTTTAATTTATTATTATTATTATTATTATTATTATTATTATTATTATTATTATTATTATTATTATTATTATTATTATTATTATTATTATTATTATTATTTATACACTAATAATAATAAATTATTATTATTATTATTATTATTATTATTATTATTATTATTATTATTATTATTATTATTACTATTATTATTATTATATCTTATATCAAATTTTCTTTTAAACCCTTGGTGTTTTTTTTAATTTCTATTTGTATTATTCTATATTCATTATTATTATTATTATTATTATTATTATTATTATTATTATTATTATTATTATTATTATTATTATTATTATTATTATTATTATTATTATTATTACCAATGATCGGGATGGGGTGGTACGTGTAGGTAAAAGGGGGCTACGGGTAGGTTTAAAGGGGCATGGGTAGGCATAACGGGGATACGGGTATATATAAGGGGGTATGGTGATGGTCGATTCCTACAACACGATGAAGTTAAGGTCTCCTCTCTGAAAATCCTTAACGGGAAGAGAGGGGACCATAAACTGATAAAATAAAATAATAAATGGTCGATTCCTTTCATCCATACCTGCGAAACGATCAACGGGGAAGTATCAAGGAGGGTACAGGTAGGTTACAAGGGGGGTACGGAAGGTATCAAGGGGGTATGGGGAGGTATCAAGTGGGTTCGGGAGGTATCAAGGGGCTATGGTGAGGCATCATGGGGAGGTGGGGGTGGGAGACGGGGAGATATCAGAGGGGGTGGGTATGGTGAGGTATCAAGGGGGATATGGGGAGGTATCATCGTCCAAATGAAACTCGCTCACAACAGTTGTCTCTCTGTCTACATTTTAAACAGCAAGCCAGGGTACAAAAACCACTAGTATATATATATATATATATATATATATATATATATATATATATATATATATATATATATATATATATATATATATATATATATATATATATATATATATATATATATATATATAGTCCAAATTTCACATAAAAACGGAAAATTGCCTTTGGCATTGAGCGCAAACTTTCCATAAAATAGTAAATGAACAAAAATAAAAATGTCCATGCGTACAGCAGTCATATGGCTCAGCTGGAAATATTCTCGCTCTCTCTCTCTACCTCTCTCTCTCTACCTCTCTCTCTGTCGCCTTTATTTAAGAGATTTGTCTTATATATATGTCACCAGATCATCAGGCCTTTCAAAGACTATTCTGCAAGGCACAGTGCAAGGAGTTAGAAGAAGAGGGAGACCGAAAAAGAGGTGGGAGGACAACATTCGAGAATGGACTGGTTTGACACTGAGCGAAGCCATCAGGGCTGCTGAGGACAGAGAAAGATGGAGTATGTTGGTTAAACGATCATCTGTGGTGCCCCTACGACCTTCGGGTTACGGGACAGGACAGGACAGGACAGGTCTTATATAGCGCACTTACAAGCTCAGAGAGCTTCTCAAAGCGCTGGCCCGTAATATCCAGCAATAACACAATAGTTTGCTGAAGTCAGGATTCGAACCCACGTCGCCCAAGACGCACTCACACAAGTCGTGCGCTCTGACCACTGAGCTATCCCTGCAGCCGATTTATGCTGACATATCAACACACTCACCTACATATGTACACACACACACTAACTAACTAATCCGTATGACATATGACGTAATGATATATGAATAGGTAAGGATTTCTTAAAACATATATGACTAGATAAGGACTACTTAAAACATATATGATTAGATAGGAACTAAACAATAAAAGTTCAAAGCGTTTTAGAGAATGATACTCACTTACTTAAAACTTTACTTTAGCTCTCAAGGCAAAAATACAAATTTCGGTTTATTGATAAAAACTTGTTTCAAATACGTATGAAACACTGTTCCAGTACTCATTTTTATATCCAAATCACAGTATTGAAGAATGAATTCAAATCACGATGAAAAATTGATTTATATGAAAATAAGTCAAGGTGTTAGTTAGAACTCTTGTACTCACCCCATCTTAAATTGCACCCAATAAATGATTTTAGTGATACTGGATTAACGGGAAACTCCCCCAATCCCTTACACACATATCTGTAATATTATCATTAGCACACATACACAAAACAGCGAGCGTTGTGGCCAAGTGGGCTAAGGCGGGACTAACTTGCCTTGTCCACAGGCCAGAAACCAATGGCGCCTGACAGGTGTGGGTTCGATCCAGCATCGGGGCGTTATGTTTCTCCGAACATTATTTACTTTCGACTCGGGCAACGTCTCTGGGGGTTTTCTCCGGGTACTCCGGTTTGCTCCCCCAGCAAAATTTCAAAAATCACAACTAATGTTAGGTAGGTTGGGTTTAGGCGCGCCACAGGCTGCGACTGCGCTTTCCCCAGGGGAGGCGGCCCAGAATTTCCCTTGGAAAAAGGGACAATAAGGTAAATTAAAAACACACACACACACAAGTGCGCGCACACACACACTCATACACTCACATACACATTCAAACTGTTTTGTAATATTGACAGGAAATGACAGCACACATTCCGAAGGCAACTAAATTATATCGAATTTCTCATTTATTGGAGCCAATTTTTTTGTTATTGTTATTCCATATCACCTCCCCACCCAGATAATTTATATGTATTTTATTCTGGAATCATCCGGTGTGAAAGTCAATCGCCTATTCATGCTATAAAAGTAAATGAACCATCAGGGTTGGGTGCATTTGAGTTCTGTCATTCAATAAAAATCGATCGTTTGGGATTTCTCCCACCCTCCACCCCTCCTCCCTATATCGATCGATCGATCGCGTGTTGTTCAACCTTCGACCCAAAAATCCTCTTCAGACCCCCATCACCACCACCTCTCCCAACTGTCAGCTTATATGTATAGCGCATGTAGGTCCCTCTTTGACGCAAAAATATCGAATTACAGATTCTGGAATATTCCTAGGCCCCGGTGCGTAGATTTCGTTTGCAAAGTACACACGTAATGTATAATGTTTCTCGTTACTCTTTCTAGTCTTAGTTCGCGAATTTTTTTGTGTTTATTTTAACCCACTCTTCCCATCCACCCCTCCTCTCCCTCCCCCTCCCTTTTTGCATAGATGTAGTGTAGAATAGGCCTATATCTATCTATCTATCTATCTATCTATCTATCTATCTATCTATCTATCTATCTATCTATCTATCTATCTTATCTTATCTTATCTTATCTTATCTTATCTTATCTTATCTTATCTTATCTTATCTTATCTTATCTTATCTTATCTTATCCTATCCTATCCTATCCTATCCTATCCTATCCTATCCTATCCTATCCTATCCTATCCTATCCTATCCTATCCTATCCTATCCTATCCTATCCTATCCTATCCTATCCTATCCTATCCTATCCTATCCTATCCTATCCTATCCTATCCTATCCTATCCTATCCTATCCTATCCTATCCTATCCTATCCCATCCCATCCCATCCATCCACAAATCCACCCATCCATCCTTCCATCCATCCATCAATGCATCTATCTATTTGTTTAACTGTCTTTTCTTCTTTTCTTCATTCCTTCTTTCTCTCGTCAAACACATTAGAAATATAGTCTTTTTTTGTACTTCTTGTAGACATTCTTTGTAGATGAAAATGTAGAAATTAGCACCTTTGCAATCTAGATTTTAATATGTAACCGATTATTGTGTCAATGATTATTGTGTGGTGTGTACCCCAAGGTAGAAGTTCAAGGCAAAACACCGACTTATTTCTACTATAACAATCGATTGACTGTGATTTGTTCCCCCTCCCCCTTCCCCACCCCTCTTCCCTTGATCCCTAGCGTTAAATCCTAAAACCGGTCTCAGGTGAATGTCAGCTGTGTCTAGTCTTTCGTTCTGTACCTGTATTTTCTTTCGTTCTGGTGTAATACGACCGGTCGCGGTTCAGTAACTATCCCAGAAGCCTTTGTTCCGATTTTGCTTAAGACTTATTCTATCCGATTGGCGCAGGTATTTTCATATTTTGCACGTTTAAGTGTCTTTTGTTCAGTTATTCTCTCTCTCTCTCTCTCTCTCTCTCTCTCTCTCTCTCTCTCTCTCTCTCTCTCTCTCTCTCTCTCTCTCTCTCTCTCTCGAAACAAGTCGCGTTTATCTGCTGGAATTCGTGAACAGTTTAAAAGGTTTGTAAATTTTTTTACATTGTTTCTTCTCTTTACAGTAAGTCTTATTTAGTCTTTAAAAAATATTACTTAGAGCTACAATTAAATCCAACACAGTTGGACAATTCAATTAAAATCAATTCAATATATTTATTACAAGTCTGGTCACAAATTCGGTGATTTTAGACTAGAACAAAAAGTATAACGAGTATACAATGCAACTTAAGTAACGTTCAAAACACCATCATCATCATATAAATTGTACATCGTTTATAATAATTATAATTCTAAGACATTTCCTGATCACATTTTGTTAAAGCGCCTAGTCTAACATGGGTGAACATGCTACTGTTGGTCACTGTGGTAGAGGTAGACTAACAGAAGTTAACTACGAAACCAATTTTAAAGTTTTTGCTTTCACCTTCAGGCTACCGCTAAAAGTGCAACAGACTTACAGTTAGATCCCGCAAGAAGATGTAATGGTTTGTCTTAATTGGAATGTTCATGGAGATTCGAAAACTTTGGAGGTTCTCGATCCCGACCTAGGTCCATGAACTTTTTGGACAAAAAAACGGTCAGGGTCTAAGAACCTCGAAAAAATGTTTTTGAACATCCCCGAACCTTTCCAATTAATACAGGCAATAAGCGATGCTTGCTAAAAGGTCTTTTTTTTAGTGGTTGTTGTAAAATTTAATTATTTACAGCTTTGTTGTGAGCAGCGTTTGAATGAAGTTGCCAATATGTTGCTTTCAGCGCAAAAGTCTCTTTCCCCCCCCCCTCTCTCTCTCTCTCTCTCTCTCTCTCTCTCTCCCCGATTCCAGGAACCCATGTTAACTGCTATCAAAATACATTACAGAGGCATGTGTATATTGCAGCTTCGTGTGTTTGTTTTTCGATTCGACCCATTGCAATTACATTGACAACAGACGAACTGCTGTTTTAATGTGAATGCTTTATCGATGTGCTTAGGTGGTGTGTGTGGGGAGTGGGGGGGTTGGGGGAGGGGAGAATTGTAGCGAACAGGCCTGGACTTTTGTGTCAGATGACCCTCAAGCGACACTCGTTAAACTACACCCAAAAAGCCGAACATTTGTTATTTATGAAACGGGAATGAGTAATAATAATGTTTAAAAATAAATGGACGTTTTTATTTTCTAACAGAGTTTCTTTAATTTTGTAACAGAATTGCTGCTAACTGGAATAATCTACATGTTTCACTTAAGAATGCACCAAGCATTAAAAACTACGTTTAAAACCCAATTGGACATACTTGCAAAGTTAAAATATGTGTTATTGCTATGATAAATTAAAAGGCCCCAATTCGAAGATCGTTTACTTGTGGCAAAAACGAGTTTACTGTACAATTGGGGTTTACTCTACAATTGGTTTTACATTAAACGATGATATAGTGCGCTTTCTTTGCTCAAACCAACCGCTAAAGTTGGACTTTTCCATTTCGGTTCTGACAAAGAGGTATCTCGTATGTTTGTCTGGTCCTGATTTGGCTCGGAAGAGTCCGCTGGACCTAAAGCAATAATCATATAATCTCGTATGTTTGTAACGGTACAGCCGTGTGACATTTGACCCTATTTGTGAGAGAACCACGCGGCTTGAAGTGTGTGTCTTTGGTGTCTGGGATAGGGTTAGGGTCTATTGTATCACCCTAAAACGGAACATCTTACTAGCAATAAAGTATTGTTTTCACGGGTTTCGTCAGTCTTACAAGCTTCGGTAGCTGCTGTGTTTGGTTCTCCCCCGTTGGGGTGCCGGGGGTTTCAGTATAAATAGTATCCCCACTTTCTGGAAATTTTGTGCTTTAAATTCCCACCGTCGCTATCTTTCTCATTTGTTCTTTCTCATTCCTGCTCTGTTCTATCAATCTGCTATACTATCTTCTTCTTCGCTAGACCAGTCACCTACCTTTTTTCTTGAAAACTCTTCCGGGACAAGACTCATTTGTGTGTGAGGTCTGTTGGATCAGCTTGGGAATATTGGACGCTTTCTGCCAGGTGGTCACTAGGGCTTCTTATTATGCTATTATTTAGCAATATAGGCATTTTATATGTATGTGTTTTGTTGATATTTCATAATCATTTTTGTATTCTATTTTGTTTTTGTAAACGGGGGTTCGATAAATTAGAGTATAGCCTCAGCGCCCCTGCGTGGGATGTCTTTATTGTAAAATGACTGGCTAGTGGAGTGCCTTCAGTTTTGCCACTAGGGTTGTTTTGGCAGATCTTCTATGCAGATCGGGGGTTGTCCGGTCCTGATTTGGCTCGGAAGAGTCCGCTGGACCTAAAGCAACAATCATGTAATATAATGTAATGAGTTTGGTTCCATAATGTTGGCTGGCTAGCCAACGGCTGTTGCTGCTAGTAGGCACACAAGCTACGGAATTTATTCGTTAAAAACATAACTATACTCATTTTTAAAGTAGGGCAACACTCACTGTGAATGGTAAAAGGATCTGTCGAGGTGGCGTGGTCAAAGTAGGTCCCTTTGAAATGCTTAGGAAAATCACTTGTGAAAAGACCCGCTGATCTAGTGTTACTGTTGAGGAAACTACTACTACTAGTGCTACTTGCTACTGCTGCTACTACTACTAACTACTGCTACTACTGCTATTGCTACTTGCTGCTGCTACTACTACCACCACTACTGCTATAGTTATTGCTACTTGTTGCTGCTGCTGCTACTACTAACTACTACTACTAACTACTATTGCCACTACTACTGCTATTGCTACTTGCTGCTGCTACTACTACTATTACTACTACTACTAACTGCTATTGCTATTGCTACTTGCTGCTGCTGCAGCTACTACTACTTCTAACTACTACTACTAACTACTACTACTAACTACTACTACTGCTTTTGCTACTTGCTGCTGCTACTACTACTACTAACTACTTCACTACTACTACCAACTACTACTACTATTGCTATTGCTGCTTGCTACTGCTACTACTACTACTACTACTACTACTACTACTATTATTATTATTATTATTATTTATTTTTTTAAATTATTATTATTATTATTATTATTATTATTATTATTATTATTATTATTATTATTATTATTATTATTATTATTATTATTATTATTTTTAGTGTTGATGTTGTAGTAGTCTGTTTTATGTCTAGTAGTATTGATATAGAGTACGTTTTTATTTTTGACTCCCTGCTGTAGGGACCACCAGTCTTTGCTGTTTTGGAAATGGGAATTAAATCGGGTCTCGAGAACATTTCTAAAGGAAACTGTTATACTGTAGTTACCAGTTATCAATCCGTTGCCATAGGTATTGCTTTTTACGATCAACTCGGAGACAGGGTTAATTAATACTGCTTCGGATGAAAGTAAAACCCGAGCTCTAGTCTGGACTTTAAAGATCTTGACGCTCATGTCCTAGACGGGTGAGTGCCGGCTACACAAATACACCCAGCACGCACTAGGTTCCTTCTCCCCATCCTCGGTCGCCGAGGATTGTGCTCAGTCGTCTGGGCGTCAGACTGTGCGCCCCATGGTGGTAGGTGGGCACTCGAGCGGCTGGAGTGAGATCCTGTATCAACCAGCGCCTTGAGCAGCTCTTGAACTGGAAAAGCGCTAAATAAAAGTTACAAAATAAATAAATAAATAAATAAACAGTGGGTGAAGATGAGTAAAGGTTAATATGTGGGGTAACAAAAAGAATTATATAGAAGCACATTTGTAAAGGACAATGTGATAATGTAATGGAGCTTCCCGTTATACCAATCCGTTGCTATATAGACATCGCTTTCTATAATCAACTCAGAGACGGGGGCTAATGTATGGGGTAAAAACATTGGTTTCAGCTGTTGTGAATTGCAATAAAGTAGGAGCAAGTATCCATCAATCACCAATCGTATCATGTCAGATTTCCTTGGGTAAAAATGGGGACTATAATCATCTTGTATCGTGCATCTGGTAAAATATTGCCGGAATAATAGAACCTTGTGCATTGCGGTATTCGAAGTAAAGCAGCGATAGTAGACATAGACCTATATACATGGATGGTAATAGACGACCATCGGTTTCTTCCCACACCATACACGGAATATAAGGGTGACCCTGTCACGCAACGGACACATAAGACATGTGTAAACAGTAAGTCTCCTCTCTGAAAATCCTTAACGGGAAGAGAGGGGACTATAAACTGATTTAAAAAAAAAAAAAAAAAAAAAAAACATGTGTAAACACACGCGCACACACAAACACACACACACACGCACACACACCACACACCAAATTAGCAGCTTCACTGAATATCGATGATCAGACGTGTAATTCCTTAATAAAAGGGCCGCAGCAGGGTTTCATGTTATGAGCCAAACACAGTGAGAAGAACTGACATCAAAACCAAAGTACTTCTCTTCTTTTTCTCTTCATTCTACTCTTCTTCTCTTTCTCCTCTTCTATCTTCTCTTTCTCCTCTTCTATCTTCTCTTTCTCCTCGTCTTTCTTCTGTTTATGCTCTTTTTTTCCTCTTTTTTCCCACTCTTCTTTCTTTTCTATCTTGAGAATGAGGCATCCCCACGTCGTGGTTAAAACCCAAACCCAAGGGGAAGAGCTGACATGAAAACTAAAATACGTCTCCACCTGCGTCTTACGTGTCTTCTTCCTCCTCTTATCAGTACAACTTATGTTAATCTGATGAATAAAAATTGATGCAACAACTTCCTCCTCTTATTACTTCTTTCGTCCTCTTTCCTGTCCACGCTGCTGTTCTTTCTTCTCTTCCCCCTCTCCTTATTCTTCTCATGCCAAATTTCCTTGTATAAAACATGCGGACAGTAAAATCATCTTGTATCTTGTATCCAACCCTCGTCCTATATAGAATGAAATGTCTTTTTTCCCCGTCTTCCTCCTTCGTCGCCGTCGCCGTCTTCGTCCTTCTTCCTCTTCGTGCTAATCTTCTTCTTTCCTCTCCGGTTCCTGCTCTTCCTCGACCTATGGAATAATAATGGGACCTCAGCAGCACATGCGGGTTAAGTCTTAGCATCCAGGGAAGAGCTCGTGGTGACATGAAGGCGGAAGTAATTGCCCCGTTGCGTTCAGAAGCTGTGTAAGTCTTCCAACTAATCTTTTGTTTTGTCCTAGCCAGCCCGATAAAATATGTCGAGAGAGAGAGAGAGAGAGAGAGAGAGAGAGAGAGAGAGAGAGAGAGAGAGAGAGAGAGAGAGAGAGAGAGACGATTCGTGTGCATGTTGGCTATCACAAAGAGTAGCTGGTTTTCTGGTTGCCCTTATCTCTTAAATAATGTAAATGAGAGGCAAGTTTAGCGAGTCTCAGCTACGCTGTATGGGCTTCCATGTGTGTGGGATCTTGGAGAAGTTTGTAATAATAATAGTACTAATGGTAGTTGCGGCGAGGAGTGGTGAAGGGTGTGACGGTGAAGGGGATGACTGAGGTGGGGAAATACATCAAAAGCGTCACTATCAATAATAAGCCATTTAAATTTCTTTCTGCTTAACAGTAATACAGTCTGATGAACTCTTCTCCCCACCCATCCCCCCAATTATTGACGACACTAATTATTTCTCATAACAGAGAATCAATGGTGATAAAGTTTTCCAACCGGAATGATCACACACATTAGGTGCCTGATGTTCTGGTATTAAAATGATCTCGAGTCCTACGAAGATACCGGTCAGTAGAAATAGTTTAATTTTCGTAGTTTGACCTTGGAATCATGTTTGAAGATTTTTTTCTTTTAAAGCGCCGCGCCCTGCATGCCTCCAGCGAGGAGTTGTGCGCGTTGCATGTCTACATCATCATCATCATCATCATCATCATCATCATCATCATCATCATCATCATCATCATCATCATCATCATCATCATCATCATCATCATCATCATCATCGCCGTCGTCGTCGGATGACAAAGAATGAAAGTTGGATCCTGCTGTAAAACAGGATGGCAGAGAACTTGAACTTTTGAGCGTAAAAACTATATTCAGCGCAGAACCGGCGAAAATCGTTAAGCGGTTTACGTTTAAAATTTATTAGTTAGGGGTTGGTATAATTATTATCTTTATCATCGACAGCAACGTGGGGTGTGTGGAAATTCCGTGAGTTAGAGGTTTTGTGCTTGGTCGCAGAGAGTAAGGAGAGGCGGACAGATATAAAGACAGACTGAAAGACCAAGGGACGGAAGATAAACAGGAGAAAATGCGTGTGACGTTTACAATGGACGGGAGTGGTTATCTTTCCCTTTGTTCTTTCATCCACATTGCAGAAAACAGAAAAAAAAGAAAGAAAGATAAAACACTCTTGACAACTCTTTATCTGTTATCTGCCAGTTTCGGGTAGTAGTGTAGAGTCGATCAAGAAACTACGTCAGCAGCTGCAGTTGTTTCCCCTTATAAACTTTTTTTTGTTAAAAATCTCTTTTGCTATCTTTTCCCCTTTGAAATTGAAGAGTTCGTTGTTTTTGTTTTTTAGAACAGTTGGTGAAGAAAGAAGTAAAAATAACGTAAAACAAAAAAAT
Organism: Oncomelania hupensis; assembly: GCA_036898135.1. Lineage (NCBI taxonomy): Eukaryota > Metazoa > Mollusca > Gastropoda > Littorinimorpha > Pomatiopsidae > Oncomelania > Oncomelania hupensis. The sequence continues at coordinate 46,599,553 of CM072512.1, read as the reverse complement.
CTTAAAAAAAAAAAAAAAAAAAAGGGTGGTGGTGGCGTGGGGTGGAGGACGAAAGGGGGGGGGGGGAGGGATAAAGTGTAAAAAAAAAATCAAATCAAATTGTGCGTTAGGGTATAGCGAATGATAGAGGGACGGGCGAGGGTGTGTGTGGGGGGGAGGAGGAAAGAGGGAAGGGAGGTATGGGTGGGTAGTGAGGACGATGAGGGATCATGGATAAAGTCATGTATAAGGGGTAGGTTCTTATCGTTCTTATATAGCGCTTTACCAGCTCAAGAGCTGCTCAAGGCGCTGGCCGATACAGGATCTAACTCAAGCCGCCCGAGACGCCCACCCGCAGCCTTTGGGCGCATGGTCTGACGCCCATACAACTGAGCACAATCCTGGGCAGCCATGGATTGGGGAGAAGGACCTACGTGCATGATGGGTGTGCTCTTGTCACCGGCACTCACCCGTCTAGGACATGAGCGTCAGGATCTTTAAAGTCCGTTATGATGAAATGTATGCGACACAGACTAGACCTCGGTTTATACTCTCATCCTAAGGAGTAAATAGGTACAAATTCTATCCGAAAAGTGAAGATATGTTTGGCTGACATGCTAAGTCGTATTAAACAGAACCTGTCTTCGGTATTGTTTGTTTGTTTGTTGTTGTTGTTGTAAAGTAGCGCACCAAAATTCTATTTTATGTGGGATTTAGCAACCTGTTAGGCAACATGACTAAAGAGACTTTAAATCAAGAGGGCTTGGTTTGACGATGTAGCGAAATTCATTTTAATGAAAAAATCAATAGTTTTTTTCCCTAGATGTGTCTCACAAGACATAGCCATTACGTAACCACTTTCACATCAATACATACATTGCGTGAAGAGTCTGAATGGTTTACCTGTGATTGCAGCGTGATAACATTGAAATGAGCTCACCTGTTTTTATTTCCCTTTTCGGCTGTGCAACTTTGATCATCCACGAAGAGGGTGAAAGGTTCGTTTACTTGTCTAGCCTCTGGCCCTGTATTATTAATGGAAATTTTAATCCCAATTTTTAAATTGTTGATTTATAGGAATATATCCTATTTTATCCTATCCTATCCCGTAACTCGAAGGTCGTTGGGGCACCACAGATGATCGTTTAACCAGCGCACTCCATCTTTCTCTGTCCTCAGCAACCCTGATGGCTTCGCTCAGTGTCAAGCCAGTCCATTCTCGAATGTTGTCCTCCCACCTCTTTTTCTGTTTCCCTCTTCTTCTGCTTCCTTGCACCGTACCTTGCAGGATGGTCTTTCCAAGGCCTGATACTCCGGGGACGAAGCCATACCATCGGAGTTTTCGTTTCTTCACCACTGTGAGCATGTCATCGTGTTGTCCAATGGCTTGTGTGCTGAATCTGCTTCTGTTGAAAATGGCGACGGCCGTGAAATGACCATGAAGGTCCGTTCCGTGATATGGTTTAAATAATATTATTTTCAGACAGTTTAGAGCGAATGGACGTTTTCGTGTTGTGATCTTCATTGTTCTGTTTTTTTGCGGTTTTTGTTTTGGTTTGTGTTGGAGTCATTCTCTTACTTCTTCAGTAACTTTTTTTTGGGTATTATTTCAAAGGTATGGAATTTGTACACATGGCTTTCAACCATTCACATTTGCACTGAAGTGGTATTTTGTAGGTCAAAACCTTCGTAATAATTGTTTAAAATTAAAATGTGTTGTCACTTAGTACTGATCGTGTACAAATCAGTGTACCACATTCAGGATAGCAATTATCGATGTGTACAAGTCAAGTCAATTCAACAAATCTTTATTCCACAAAACAAGTGAACATTTGGTGTGTCAGTGGTTGTCACGTGGGGTTTATGGGCTCTGCACAATGGAATTATGGACCCTCACGTTTATTCGGTGGGAACTGCTAGTAAGTCACCCTATGAATTACTTTAATAAATTTATTTGTTTAACTCGTTCTGTGTTAAGGTTGGGGTACAGAAATAGATAGAAAAATGGTAAAAGATTACTGTCACACTAGCTTTCACACGGCTATGAATCATATGTAGTCCAGCCACTTGATAACAGTTAAAATCACACATTTATTTCTTCTACTCTATACAAGATTCTCTAAGTACTACTCTAACTTAAAAAGTCTCAGTCACTGCTAATAGTTCGATCGCTGATAGTCTAGGCAGCTGTTATATCTTCCTCGGGCACTTGCTATAATATTTCATGTAGATTTGGACTACTGTGGTCCGTTTTACAGTTTCTGAAGAGTTGGACTGCTGTGGTCCTGTTATGATCAGTTTAAGTGCACTTTCGGAGATTACACTTAACTTTCTGATGGTGCGGTCGAAGTCCTTCTGTGAGGTAGCTTCTGGTACACCTTTGTAGTTGTGTAGTTGGGTTCCCTTGCCACGCTGTGGGGTCTGACAGGGGGTTTCTTCGGGTATCTCTTTCCGTCTTGTGCGGTAGAGTCTCCTCAACCAACTAGTCGTTTCTGTGGAGTGGGGTGCACAGGATAGCTCGGGATAGCTCGGGATAGCTCGCCTGCTCGTCTGTAATATAAGAGACGAAATTCTGCACAACCCTGAATAATCGGTTTGTGCAGAGCGTCTCACTGAAAGCCAAGTAGCCCTCAGTGATAGCTCCACATCTCTATACATAAGCGACGAACATTCTGCTACTTCCGGGTTCCACTGGAATCTCACTCTAAATTCCTATACATACATAAATATAAATCGTGTCTAACTATACACATACAGAATTAATAATAATATAAACATTCAGTGGTACAGCCACTGGTCTGCAAACATACATATAAGTTAAACAACAGTGGTTCCGTACGGGATACAACATGGCGGCGCAACCGGTCGTGTTTCGCCTCGTGCTCGGCTCTTCCACGTGGTCCCGCAAATTCGGATTAACAATTCACATTTATGCATAGCAAATTCCACAAACATAATTTCAACAATAATACAAATATATCACGATGAAACAGAAGGGTGTTCATTTACCTGTTTGACAAGTTCAGGCCCGTGATGACTTGAGAGAATTCTAAGATTCTAAGTCCTGCTTCCTGGTCTATGAGTGTAGAGATTTCTCTAGCTGTGGAGATGTTGACTCTACCTCGTCTCACACACGACTGATTCAAACTGTGTTAGGCTCTGACACAGTCAAAACTGCTCTACCCACTGAGCCTGCTCTGATTGGTTAAAACGGTCTGATTCAAAACTCAAGTGCTGACTCACTGCGATGTGGGTGGCTCGCTCGCTGTGTGTGGTCTGCTGTGTAATTTAATTGCTGCTGTGTAATAGTCTAACTTCTCTACTGTTACAAAGACTACACATGGCTAAATAGTCAACAAGCAGAGTTAAAACTAGCCAGTTCGTGACAGGCTCCCTCAACTGAAAAAAGGCGATGACTACTGGATTCGACCTTTTTCTACTACAGAGCCTAGTTTAACACTGCACTATCCTAGGGTCCTATTTACAAACTAAGTAAGTTGCTCTACCTGAGCTGCAATGCTGTGCCAGGTATCTATGGACACTAGTGACAGGGTATTACTGGGCGGGGACGAATTCTGGTGCTGTGGCCCTTAGTTGTGTTGGGTGGGCGCCAGCTGCTGTGTCCTCCACGAGATGGCGACTGAGGTAGTCGGCTCCGTGGTTCTCTTTGCCGGGGATGTACTCGATCTGGAATGAGTACGCCTGAAGGGTGAGTGCCCATCTCATCAGGCGAGAGTTCAAAGACTTGGAGGCTGCCAGGAACGATAGTGGTTGATGGTCCACCTGAACTGTGAAGTGGGTTCCATACAGGTAGAGTTGAAACTTCTGTATGGCCCAGACTAGTCCAAGACATTCTTTCTCCGACGTGGCGTAGTGGGTCTCGGCGGGTCTCAATTTTCTGCTGGCGTAGGCGACAGGGAATAGCGTCTCTGCATTCTTGGGGTCGCGCTGTAGCAGTACTGCTCCGAGGCCTAAGTCGCTTGCGTCGGTACGAAGAACGAATGGCTGAGTCAAATCGGGTAGGTGGAGTACTGGCGCCGATGTCATTCTGTCCTTGAGTGTTTGGAATGCTGTCTCGCATTCGGCTGTCCATACAACTTTGTCCGGGGCGATTTTCCGGGTTCCATTTGTCAGTGGTACGGCGATGCTGTTGTAGTTGGGGATGAATTTCTGGTAGAAGCCGCAGAGTCCTAGAAACGACTGCACTTCCTTCTTTGTCTTGGGCCTAGGGGCGTCGAGTAGGCGTTTCACTGTCTTTTCTACCGGTCGCAGGCTTCCTTGACTGATGGTGTGTCCCAGAAATTCTAGTTCTGTGAATCCAATCTGACATTTGGTGGGTCTTGCCGTCAATCCCGTGTCTCTGAGGCGGGCGAGTAGTTGTTGTAGGAGCGTGACATGTTCCTCCCACGTAGGCGTAGCGATGAGGATGTCGTCCATAAACGAGTGTAGGTGCTCGCTGCTCAGGGGTGCCAGGAGTTTTCGCATCATGGCGCTGAAGATGCTGGGTGCGTTGTGAAGTCCGAATGGAAGTACGTTGAACTCGAAGTGTCCTTCCATAGTGCTAAACGCTAGGTACTTTCGGACTTGTGGTTGTACTGGTATCTGGTAGTATCCTTTGCTGAGGTCGATGCGTGAGAAGTACTTCGCTCGCTGTAGCTTGGCAAATAGGTCGGTCTGGTCCGGGAGTGGCTCTGGCTGGAATTGCGTTACGGCATTCAGGAGTCTGAAGTCGATGCACAGTCGGTGCTCTCCGTTGGGTTTTCGCAACAATACCGTGCCTGCGCTGTAGGGTGAGGTAGACTCTGAGATGATTCCGGCTGCCAGTAAGGTGTCTATCTCTTCCTTGATGGCTCGCTGCTGCGACAGTGGCATCGGGTAGAGCTTCTGGCGGACGGGTGTTGGGTCGGTCACCGTTAAGGTTACTTCGACGAGGTCTGTCCTCCCTGGTCGGTCTGTTAGCACAGTCTGATGTTGTCGAATGACCTGTAGTACTTGCTGTTGCTGTTTAGCGGCTAGGTCTCCGTTGAGTATCACGTCTTTGTAGGTTTCTTTGGAGTGCAGGGGATACTCTACTGCATTGGTCTCCATGCTTTCTCCTTCTTCCGCAATGGCGATGGCTAGCAAGTTGTGAGTGCTGGGGGTCGCTGGTCGGTCCGTATACTTCTTGAGGAGATTAATGTGGTGGTATCGGGTTCTCCCGTTTACCTCTATTTGGTAGACTGTCTTGGATTTCTTGGCAGTCACCCGGTACGGTCCTCTCCAAGCGATGTCCAGCTTGTTGGTTCCACTTGGAAGTAAGAGTAGCACTTGATCGCCGACTTGCAGTTCTCTGTCCTTCGCGTGGCGGTTGTAGTACTTCGCCTGACGGGCTCTTGCCTTCTTCAGTGCTTCACCAGCTTTCTTCCACGTTGCTTTGAGGGTTTCCTGCAGGTCTGCGACGTACTTGGTGGCACCTCTTGGTGTGTCGTCTATCTTGGCTTCCGTCCAACTTCTGCGTAGGGCTTCTAGCGGTCCTGCTAGAGGTCTGCCGAATAGCAATGTTGACGGGGTGTAGCCTGTGGCTGCATGGGGCGTTTCTCGGTATGCGAACAGTGCCGTATTCACGTAGGTGTCCCACGCTTCTGGATTGTCGTCGGCGACTTTCCTGAGGATGGTGAGAAGGGTTCCATTCAGTCTTTCTACTTGTCCGTTGCTGGCTGGGTGGTATGGTGGTGTGCGAATGTGATGAACTTGTATCAACTCGAACACGTCTTGCATCAGGCGGCCGGTGAACTGAGATCCGTTGTCCGTTCTAATGCTGTCCGGGAATCCGACTCTGGTAAAGATGGCGATGAGTGCATCTGCGATCTTCTTGGTGTCGATCGCTGGCAACGGGACTGCTTCGCACCACATCGTACATGCGTCGACGAGTGTGAGTAGAAATCTGTTCCTCTTCTTGGTCATGGGCAGTGGTCCTACTATGTCTACTGAGACTTGCTGGAATGGCACGCCGACTACTACTGATGGTCCTAAGGTAACTGGTACGGTGTGATGTCGCGGGGAATATCGTTGACATTGGTGGCAAGATTTCACGTAGCGCTTGACATCCTCCGTGATTCCTGGCCAATAGTAGTGTGCGCTGATTCTCTGCACTGTGGCTCCAATTCCCATGTGTCCGCTGAGTGGCATGCTGTGGCCTAATTCTAGTACTTGGGCTCGAAGGGTGGCTGGTAGTACTAGTTGGGTGTGATCTCCATCTCCTTGTCGATGTAGAACTCCCTCTTCCATGTAGAAGTCTCCCTTGTGCGGGGGTGTGTGCGCCTTGGGTAGCTTCTGGAAGCACTTCGCTATCGAGGTGTCTTCTTTCTGTGCTGTTTTGATCTCTTCGAGTCCTGGATTCGGAGCGAACTCGGGCTGGGGTGGTTGGGTTTTAGCTTGGGCCCTGGTTTGCACTGCAGCTATCTCTACAGTTTTAGGGGGCGTGCCTAAGAACACATACCTACAACCTAGCACTAGATCATACAGGGGTTTCTGTAAAACAGCTGCTTGGATTCGTCCTGTGACGTACCTACTCTCTACTTCTATCCAAGCTATTGGGCAAGTAGTCGTCGGTTTCGTCAAGTCTGCTCCTTGTAAGTCGACTGTCTTGTCCGTCAAGTCCGCGCGCGATACAAGAGATTCGCTAACAATCGCGTCGTATGATAGACCTGTGTCATACAGACAGTTCGCTTCTTTACCGTTGACCTTGACCGTGTCTGTCACCGATGGGTGATCTCCGATTGTGTGTGGCTTGTTACCGCTACTTTGAGTTAGAACTCTGTGCGCTGGCCGGCTTTCGCGCTCTTCCCTACGTTGTGCGGCCAACTTGAAACATTCTGCGGTGGAGTGATTGTTTCTGTTGCAGAACGAACAATACCGTCTCTGTTCTGCGGGACCTCTTTTCCCGAATTCCGCGTTGGGTCCTTTATTTTGCCCAGGTCTGGGGTTATTCGGCTTATTCGCGGTGCGCTCTTCCCGGTTAGGGCTTCGTTTCTGTGCCTCTTTCCCGTTAGGCTTTAGGTCTCGCCTGAAGCTCTTGGCTTCTCCGTGTGCGGCCACGTACCTATCTGCGACCTTGACCAGATCTTCTAGTCTTTCCGCGCCCTGCTCTACTGAGAATGTTCTCAGCTCGGGGGTCATGGTTTCCCGTAGCTGTTCCCATACTAACAGTTCTGTCAGTCCATCATACGTCTTAGCCGTGGCTGACTGGCTAATCCACTTATCCAGCGTTGTGGACAACCGATCCGCGAACTGCGCATAGCTCTCTCCTTTCACTCTCCGATTGGTGCGGAACTTTTGCCGGTAGCATTCTCCTGTCAGTTCGAATCCCGTTAGGAGTGCCTCTTTTACTTTGTGATAGTCAGTCACTCTGTCAGTCGGTAGCTTACTGTAGATGTCATAAGCCTTTCCTCTAAGCCCTTGGCTAAGCTTAAAAGACCAATGAGTGGGATCTAGTTTGTACTCTGTTGCTAGACGCTCAAACCTAGTCAGATAGAGATCTAGACCTTCTTCTCTCTCATTGAATGTTCCCAGTGGAAATGACATTCCTTGTACAGGGTTGGATGCTACCTCTAGCTGATCTGAGTGGGGAGGGGTTGAGGAAGAACTTGAAGCTCCTGATCCCAATCTTCTTAGCTCTAACTCATGCTGTCTGTCTTTTTCCTTTTCTGCCCTCTCATACTCCCATCTCCTACTTTCTGCTTCTCTCTCTGCTGCTACTGCTGCCTTCTTCTGTTCTCTTTCTGCCTCTAGCTCTAATTTCCTCTGCTCTCTTGCTGCTTCTAACTCTGCTTTCTTTTGCTCTGCTTCTATTGATAATTTCTTTTGCTCTGCTTCTAATTCTGCTTTCTTTTGCTCTGCTTCTAATTCTGCTTTTCTCTGTTCTGCTTCGAGTTTCTTCTGTTCTCTCTCTGCTTCTAACTTCTTTGCCTCTCTCTCTGCTGCTCTCTCTGCCTTAGCCTCCTGTTTCTCTACCTCTGCATTGATATACGCAATTAGGTCTGCCCCTGCTAAGTGTAAAGCTTCTCCTAGTTCCTTGAAGCGCAATCTCAAGGCCACTGGGTCCGACATTGCCAAACGTGTCTATGAACAACCTCTGAATCACGTGGAATACCAAAACACTAGCAATATTGCAATTCAATAAGAACAATGTAAAGACCATAAAATTCGCAATCAATAATAGAATAAAACAAAAGTCAAATGGCATACAACAGTTACTTAAGCAAAACCTGCAAAAGAACAATGCAACATACAGGCACAAAAATATTTGAAGCAAAAAAGTTTTTAACTAAAGAATAGTGCACCCAACTGATCAGTGTTATACCCTTACACTATTCTAAGTTATTCTACTACTCCTACTGTTATCTAATTTTATTGTACTTAGATCCGGTTATACCCAATTCCTATTATCCACAGATCCTAGCTAGGCTCGCCAATTAAAGTGTCACGTGGGGTTTATGGGCTCTGCACAATGGAATTATGGACCCTCACGTTTATTCGGTGGGAACTGCTAGTAAGTCACCCTATGAATTACTTTAATAAATTTATTTGTTTAGCTCGTTCTGTGTTAAGGTTGGGGTACAGAAATAGATAGAAAAATGGTAAAAGATTACTGTCACACTAGCTTTCACACGGCTATGAATCATATGTAGTCCAGCCACTTGATAACAGTTAAAATCACACATTTATTTCTTCTACTCTATACAAGATTCTCTAAGTACTACTCTAACTTAAAAAGTCTCAGTCACTGCTAATAGTTCGATCGCTGATAGTCTAGGCAGCTGTTATATCTTCCTCGGGCACTTGCTATAATATTTCATGTAGATTTGGACTACTGTGGTCCGTTTTACAGTTTCTGAAGAGTTGGACTGCTGTGGTCCTGTTATGATCAGTTTAAGTGCACTTTCGGAGATTACACTTAACTTTCTGATGGTGCGGTCGAAGTCCTTCTGTGAGGTAGCTTCTGGTACACCTTTGTAGTTGTGTAGTTGGGTTCCCTTGCCACGCTGTGGGGTCTGACAGGGGGTTTCTTCGGGTATCTCTTTCCGTCTTGTGCGGTAGAGTCTCCTCAACCAACTAGTCGTTTCTGTGGAGTGGGGTGCACAGGATAGCTCGGGATAGCTCGGGATAGCTCGCCTGCTCGTCTGTAATATAAGAGACGAAATTCTGCACAACCCTGAATAATCGGTTTGTGCAGAGCGTCTCACTGAAAGCCAAGTAGCCCTCAGTGATAGCTCCACATCTCTATACATAAGCGACGAACATTCTGCTACTTCCGGGTTCCACTGGAATCTCACTCTAAATTCCTATACATACATAAATATAAATCGTGTCTAACTATACACATACAGAATTAATAATAATATAAACATTCAGTGGTACAGCCACTGGTCTGCAAACATACATATAAGTTAAACAACAGTGGTTCCGTACGGGATACAACATGGCGGCGCAACCGGTCGTGTTTCGCCTCGTGCTCGGCTCTTCCACGTGGTCCCGCAAATTCGGATTAACAATTCACATTTATGCATAGCAAATTCCACAAACATAATTTCAACAATAATACAAATATATCACGATGAAACAGAAGGGTGTTCATTTACCTGTTTGACAAGTTCAGGCCCGTGATGACTTGAGAGAATTCTAAGATTCTAAGTCCTGCTTCCTGGTCTATGAGTGTAGAGATTTCTCTAGCTGTGGAGATGTTGACTCTACCTCGTCTCACACACGACTGATTCAAACTGTGTTAGGCTCTGACACAGTCAAAACTGCTCTACCCACTGAGCCTGCTCTGATTGGTTAAAACGGTCTGATTCAAAACTCAAGTGCTGACTCACTGCGATGTGGGTGGCTCGCTCGCTGTGTGTGGTCTGCTGTGTAATTTAATTGCTGCTGTGTAATAGTCTAACTTCTCTACTGTTACAAAGACTACACATGGCTAAATAGTCAACAAGCAGAGTTAAAACTAGCCAGTTCGTGACAGTGGTAACCAAACATGACAAAGAAAATCACAAAAATGTGACAATAGACACGCTTACATTTATGTCATCGTTTAGAATCAGTAGAAAGTAGTTTTAAAACCATCCGTGTTTGCACGTTACGGTTTTATGAATACTGTGACGTGCATCGTGCCCGTGCAGTCTTTTTTCCCAGTAAAAGTGTGGTTAAAAAAAAGCATGACAGCAGTTTGAACCCACTTGAACCAATCATATTTGTAAACCTATGTCTCACATATCTTAAAAACTACGTTCTTACGTGTGCATTCTCGTTGATATTGAATTCATTACTACATGTATGTGCTATATAGTTTCCAACAAACTGTTATTCAAACATTAACAATTATTTATTTATATATGTGGTTGTGTTATTATAGGTTACCGTTTGAAATGGCAATACATTTTCTGTCCTGTTCTGCACCATGACAATGTTTTCCGGTGTATCAAAGGCATTTTAAGTATCTACGCATAAACCGTATAGTGCTTTAGTTTAAATATTTAACAATGCTTTTGTTTAGTCCACAGTATTCCGATTAATAGATTGTATACAGAGACGAAGACTGCGCCAATAGGCACTGACATTTGTTCTATACATTCTCTGTAATGGGTTTCTGGGATGGAACAATGACACGATGGACATTGGAGGTTAAATTATAAATAGGATTTTAAGAGATCGTTTGTCACAAAGCAGACATTGACGGATTATTCATTCATGTATTGATTGGGACAAAGGGTGGAAAGTTTATATCTCGTGAATTTTATGCTACGGTACAATACATTGGTTCTCGGTGGCAAGGTTAGTTCAGTGGTTTGAGGGTGCAAGCCTTGTGTAACGTGTGTCTTGGGCGATATGGGTTCGAATCCTGACGTCAGCAAACTATTTTGGTTATGCATGTTTGATAGTAGTGGCAAGCGCCTTGAGAAGCTCTCTGTGCTGGTAAAGGGAGCTGTATAAGAACAGTCCCTTATTTCTTTCATAGGGATATAGCTACTGCCATTTTATAATACACAGTCGCTGGTAAGAAGAGTTTTGCAATGAAGTTTATGCTAGTGTAATTTCAGAATACAAAGACTTGACTGTCAACAGTACTCCATACGTAATATTGATTGAGAATGGCTTACTGGAGACCCATTCCGCGAAAATTACCCAATTAACATTAACATGTGAAAACTTTCAATTTTATTGAACAGTGTAGAGAGCTTAGCAAATAAAAAACAAAAACCATTGACAGCCACGCTTTTAATGTAGACGTAAGTATACACCCCACATGTTCTCTCTCTCTCTCTCTCTCTCTCTCTCTCTCTCTCTCTCTCTCTCTCTCTCTCTCTCTCTCTCTCTCTCTCTCTCTCCCTCTCTTTCGCTCGCTCGCTCTCGCTCTCGCTCTCGGATGCAGCCAGTTCAATTGGAAGACCGCAAGAAAGGGAGGTATATACTGTTTTCTTTTCTTTTAACCGTTATACACCGGTTCAACCGTCGAATTTGTCATTCAGTCTGGAACTTGCAGAATTTATGATTGCGGGGAATTAGGGACCGGAATTCGCTAGCACAAGGCCGTACTTTGTCTTCCAGCTCTAGAGAAAATTAAAAAGAGGACATTTTAAGCTCCCAGAAACTGAGTGGATTTCGAGAATAATTGGGATCGCGATGCTGGTTTACTGATGTAGAATTTTTGGATTTTTTTTTCTAAGAACAAATCAACTAATGATCAATAATGATTTTTAGGAGGGATTTCGAAGTTTTATTGGATCACCACTGACATTTTGTGATTTGTTTTGCATGCATGCATTCTTTTTAGGAGACTAGTTGCTTCAACAGAGAGAGGAATTAGGAAGCAGATTGTGTGGGCTTTAAAAATGAGGCTTCCAAAGTTGTTGAGTTGACTCTGATTTATATGGTTAAGGCTGAATGATGAAACATTTTTAAGAACTTAACGTTGAAGAGCACCATTTGCCTTTCAGAGGAGACTGTTTTAATCTTTTGTTTTGCTGCCAGGGTAAAAAATATTATAAATTAGTTTTTTTTTAATTCTTATTTATTTATTTATTTTAACTTTTTTATTTTATTTATTTTAGTTTTGATTTTGGATTAATCAAGAGTTAAGTACTATCTGTCACTCGCAGTTATTATTATTATTATTATTATTATTATTATTATTATTATTATTATTATTATTATTATTATTATTATTATTATTATTATTATTATTATTATTACAGTATTATTGTTATTAATGCTATATGCGCTTTATTCCTAAATCAAACTCAAAGCGCGGCGATCTGTAACAAACATCCCCGCTCCCATGTTACAGACACTCCTACATACACAACAAACGCACATTCATCACTCAATTATGTGGTGTAAAGGAACGTCGCTATTAGAAGATGGACAGGAAATTACATTTGAAAGTTTAGATAGACTGCATCACATAATTGACATTGAAATATTAGTTATCTTTCATTAAATCTGTGTACTCAGCGACTACACTTATGGGCGGTTGTGGTTAGGCAATTGTGGTGGAAAGTGATTTCTGTGCTTAGTTTACAATTTTACTTACATTTTTTTAAACTTAAGAACGATCCAATGGCCTTTGCGAACGCTGCATCAACTCTGTCTAGACTACGATTAATTGTCACCTAACTTTTCCATTGATCCGAGACGAAAGAGTTGGTTTAGCTGGCTGCGGAGTCTCGGGGTGCATGGTCATAACGTAACAGATAATCGTTAAGGTAGTTGTCGGCGCTTGTGTGCATATATGCATATGTAGGTGCTTGGCTCTGTGCGTATGTGTGTGTGTAGGTGTGTGTGTGGGGTGTGGGGGGCAAGGGAGAGACAGAGAGAGAGAGAGAGACAGAGAGAGAGACAGAGAAAGAGAGGTTGTGTTTTAGTGCGTGTATGTGTATGTGTGTGCGTGTGTGTATCGCGTTGTATTTCTGCATGTTTTAACTCGGAAGTATGCAGACGGTATTCTTCTTGGTCGCTTTGGTTAGTGTTCCGAGATGTTCTGATCGTTGTTAGCAGGCAGTGCAGTATTACGTTAATTGGAATCGCTTCTGTTCTCCGTACGGATTTAGCAATAAAACATTCAACAAGTGAGTGAATGCGTGCATGCGTCTGTGCGTGTGTGCGTAAACGTGTGTGTGTGTGTAAACGTGTGTGTGTATGTGTGTGTGTCTTTCTCACTATTTGTGTGTCGGCCTCTCTGTCTCTCCATTTGCTTTCCATATCTCTCTAATGCCCACCTTACTCTTTAAGGAAAAAAGGGAAAAGATAACATACAAAGCGCTAAGTGGGATATTGGTTTCAACAAACTTCCTTCTCTGTGTTTCACGCTCGTTAGACCTCCCCGAGACGAACTACGCAGTTAATTAGGCCTATTAGGGGCCTCCCTGTAAACAGCGAGTTTGCTGTAATAATTATATAATCACCGAGGTTTCCTACTGCTGAACACAGATTTTTGTTGGTTTGGTCTTTAATTAAATTCTACCCGCCACCTTACTTGTTTTCGCCAATTATCTCGTTTCTGCTTTATTACGGAAGAGGGTGATTCAACCAGACATCCCCAATTACACTGTATGCACTCTCTCACTCTCTCGTTGCCCTATATGCACTCTAGACTTCGTTTCCCCTTACAGCCCACCCACATACACCTGTGTACACAGAAACTTCAATTGCACGCAAACTAAATGTCTGCATCCATCAGTCCTTGGTTTTTACTTAAAAACCTTTGTTTCTTCTCAATAACTCGACACTTCCTAGCTCTTAAATCTGAGGTGTTATTGTGTTTTGTTTTGATCTCTTTCATAAAATGTCTGCGGGATTGGATTCTGCATTGTGCTATAGTTGTGTGTGGTGATGGTAAATATCGTAAATGTTATGTTAAGAATGATTGATGAGGAGGATGAGGAGGAGGAGGAGGAAGAGGATGACGATGACGATCTTGAAGAAGATGGAAAGGACGGAAACTGAAGTGGTGCTTGTCTTTTTACGCCCCTTTTGTAACCTAACAACAACAACAACAACAACATAATGATGATGATTGATGATGATGATGATGATGATGATGATGATGATGATGATGATGATGATGATGATGATGATGATGATGATGATGATAATAATAATAATACTAATGCAGGATGCTATCACGCGCTTTTTGTTCAATCGAACTCAAAAACGCGGCGATCTCAAAAGATCGTTATTAGAGGTGAAAGAAAAATCAATGTTAATCTTTTGAAATTGAGGTCGACGGCATCCAATAACATTAATGAAGAGAAGGATGAAAACCGTAGTACCGGAGAAAGCCACAGGTGTTCTGAAAAGTTTCGTACTTAAGTCATAAAAGTTCGTCCCACGCGGGATTTGAACCCGCGACCTTCGGCATAGGAAACCAGCACCCTATCAACAATTGTGCTACGAGGCCACCGGACCCCTAACAGTATAGACTCGCTTACTAGGGGTCTTTCGGAACGGGTAAAAGTGAAAGTGATTGTGTGTTCGTTTCGTCCAACGAGAGGCACGCCGGGAGATTCTTACGCCGCGTTACGAAACGAAACGAACGTGTTTCTGTGCGCTTTCGATTCCAGCACCTAGTTTCGTTGTGATTTTTTTGAGCACACACAGGGCAGGCCCAGAGGCAGAGCACTATTATGCCTACGTAAGGCTTCTTCTAACAAATCATGATTTGACACGAATGTAACGATTAGGTTGAACTTTAAAGATGGATTAGTGCTCTAACATTGAAGATATTTTACATTCTAGCTTCGAGTTTCATTTTTGTCACATAAAACAGTTTTTGGACTGCTGATTGGTGATACAGAATAGATAGATTCTAGACAGCCATGACGGCTTTTCAGTAGCTCGTTTGAAAATACGTTTTAAGTCTGAGACCGAGTTTAGATCCCCATTATTCCTTCTAAAATGGTTGAGTAATGTACCATATACAAATTCAAATCATTTTTGGACATTTTACAAACGATTTAATAACCAAAATGTACTCACAAACATTAGTTCGTGGAAATCAGGTTTTCCACGAAGTTTTATTCCTTGTGGTAGGCAGACTTCGTGACCTTTCACCACGGGAAGTTAAAGCGTCACATAAATTGCTGACGTCACAACAATAAGTAGTCCCGATTCACATTCACTTTCACTTTCACCCGCTTTCGAAAGATCCCTATTATCTAATAATTATCGTCTTATTATTCGTTGCATCTAACCCATATAACCCAACCCCTTTTAGGACCAAATTGGAAGGCTGTGTTTACTTTTGAGGAAAACATTACATTACATTACATTACATTACATTATATTACATTACATTACATAATTGTTGCTTTAGGTCCAGCGGACTCTTCCGAGCCAAATCAGGACCGGACAACCCCCAATCCGCATAAAAGATCCGCCGAAACAACCCTAGTGGGAAAACTGAATGCCCTCCACCAGCCAGTCACCCTACAACAAAGACACCCCACGCAGGGGACGGCCGAGGCCCCACCCCAACCTATCGAACCCCCGTTTACAAAAACAAAACAGAACACAAACATCATTATAAATTATCAACAAAACACACACATACAAAATGCCTACATTGCTAAATAACAACATCATAGGAAGCCCCAGCGACCACCTGGCAGAAAGCGTCCAACATTCCCAAGCTGATCCAACAGACCTCATACACAAACAAGGAGTCTTGTCCCGGAAGAGTTTTCAAGAAAAAAGGTAGGAGACTGGTCTAACGAAGAAGACGATAGTATAACAGATTGATAGAAAAGAGCAGGAATGAGAAAGAGCAAATGAGAAAGACAGCAACAGTGGGAATTTAAAGCACTAAATTTCCAGAAAGTTGGGATACTATTTATACTGAAACCCCCGGCACCCCAACGGGGGTTGAAGAAAACGAGTTCCCCTAAAATTGGCATTGTCATTACATTACACAATGATAAAGTTGGCTTTCGTTGCTCAAACCAACCGCTACAGCTTGAATTTTCTATTTCGGTTCTGACAGGGAGTGATTTCCCCCAGATTAACGGTACATCATACCATACCATAGCCGTGTGACCTTTGACCCCTTTTTCTGAATCAACAACGAAGCTGAAGTGTGTGCTTTTGGTGTGTATGGTAGGGTCTATTGTATCAACCTGAAACGAAAAACCTTACGAGCAATTTTTTTTAACGAGTTCTGTCTCTTACTGGCTTTAATACAGTTATGTTTTAGCTCTAGAATGTTGACTGGCTAGCCAACGGCTGTTACTATTAATAGTCACAAAAAATGGCGGGAATTTACTCACTTAAAAAATAACTATACTTTCGAAAGATAAACTTTTTTTTTTCAGTGGTGCACCACTCATTGTGAATGCTACAAGGATATATCGAAGGAGGGAGGGGGGAGGGAGAGTGCTTGGTCAAAGTGGGTCTCTTTAAAGTGTTTATATGAAGGATGGATGGAAATGGCTTCTATCGGATGAGTTACTTTCAGCCTTTATCCAACGCATGCGACGACGGCTGGGTCGATCTTGCCCTAAATGGGCTAAAGGTGCCCAAGATCTTGTGTGTCAGCGTGCGATAGTTAACATCATGGGTGTGACAGTGTTCAGTTTCTAGAACAACAAAGGTTATGGGAGCAGTCTGTGGGATTTTTATCGGAAAATAAAAACACGGACATACAAAAGACGGGAGTGGAAGCTGAGTTCCGTAATGGCCTGTCATAATTGGAAGGTTCGCGGAGGTTCAAAAACCTTTTTGCTCGAGCTTCTCAGATCCCGAACCTAGGTTCCTGAACATTGTTTTGTCCAAAAGGTTCAGCAACCTTGGCCATAAGGAAGCTAGAGACAGATGAAACATGGTGGTCGAAAAGTAACTCCTCATTTTAAATTGCTTAAAAGGTTTGTAAACAGATAACGTTTTTAAACAGTACTGCGTTTGCATAAAACGAACTGTACCGACAGGTCATTACGGGCGGCCCTCGTCACGGTCAGATGCAGTCAGAGATCAGCCTTGCAATTCTACCACTGTAAGGATCACAGAGCGCTGTTTGGTCTCATGCACATGCGGTACTACTTTGGTTTACAAACGTTGTATGCAATTGTCAGTAGCGAGCGATATAGTTTAGACATAGTTTAAACACACACACACACACACACACTCTCTCTCTCTCTCTCTCTCTCTCTATCTTTCACACACACACACATATACACACAATTGGTTTATCATAAGAGAGAGAGAGAGAGAGAGAGAGAGAGAGAGAGAGAGAGAGAGAGAGAGAGAGTTTGGGCATTGAAAGGAGAGAAACATAAAGAGATCGGGATAACGAAGTTAAGGTTAAATTGATATGGACGGTACCCTGTGACTGTATGGTTGATTAATGTCAACGCATCATGACCTAATTCCGAGTTTATGAGATCGATTTAGCAGAAACTCCATGTCTTTCACTTCTGTTCTTGTTATCTTCCCATAACCCCCCTCCCCCCAATGATTCGACGTAATTTCCACCCCTAGTCCCCTTCCGCAACGCATTCTCCTTTTTTATCATCATCATCATCATCATCATCATCATCATCATCATCATCATCATCATCATCATCATCATCGTCGTCGTCGTCGTCGTCGAAGCAACACATGTGCATCCGAATCCAGAATTACAATATTTTCTTTTAATTGAAGAGGTCAATAAGTGTATCTCTCTCTCTCTCTCTCTCTCTCTCTCTCTCTCTCTCTCTCTCTCTCTCTCTCTCTCTCTCTCTCTCTCTCTCTCTCTCTAATTATACTGTTGTATTTTGAGTTGCAGGATGTGCTTTTTACTCTGTCTATTTCCCCAATGTTCACTGAACAAAAACCCGCTGACAGTTTGCTTTGTGTGTTGCAGAGCAAGCCAACCATCCTTCAGCATGCAGTGGTTTTGCAGCTTGTGACCCTTCACCTTTGACCCAGGAGTATTAATTGACCAAAAGGATTTACTGTGTACTACGTCACGGAGTGACGTCAATGAAATTTGTGCATTCAGTGAATTCTTATCACCCATGGATTAAATCTATATATCAATACTGTGCGTCACGCTGCTGTGGAGAAAGCGGCGTGACCAGAAAAGTGTGTCGTGACCTCAAAGTTGTCTGAGCAAGCAAGCGGCGGCTGTGTGGAGCCCGCCGTTCGCTTCGGCCGTGGAGCTGCTGGGTAAGAGTGGCGGTGGCAGCGGAAGCCACCCGCCCCGTGCCTCTACCACGGGCACCCAAGAAGGGTTCCGTGCCCGACATAAGGGCCCGGGCAGTCCGGACAAGCCGCTCACGATCTGCGTGGAAAAGCGAGCGACCAAGGTGCTGCTGTCCAAAGACCATTCCGTGGCTGAAACGGCGCTGGACGAAGGCATCGGTAGTTCCCCCAACATCGCCACCCCCGTATCCCCTTTCTCTACCTCCGCCCTCTCCTCGTCCTTGCAGCTGGCCACCAACACCGGGCAGTCCGGTTCTAAATCTGCCAGCCAGGCCGTGGTGGACCAGGACAACAACACCATCAAACTCAGCCCCCGCAGCAGCCTACGGGGTAAAGGTCACAGCCTCAAAGGAGCTAATCGTCACCGCCAGTGCAAGTCCCCGCAGCCCGTCTCTCCCAGTAGCGAAGTTAGCGCCGGACGGACGTTGTGTGTGGGCGACACTGACGGGGCAGGCAGTAGCAGTACCTGTGAGGGCCGTGGGCCGTCGATCAGCACCAGCAGCGGCAGCCTCCGGGGCTTGCAGAGAGAGCCAGACGTCCTGATGCAGACGGTTCCGACGGTGCTGATGGAGACGAGCTATGGGCCCATCAACGGGCCGGCGGGCACCTTGCCCATCACCGAACCTGATCTCCTGGAGAACGGCAAGACGCAGTGCAACAGCGCCGCCACCACTATTCTTACAGGTACAGCCGGCGACGGTCACGGCAGGCGGCACTCCCAGGACTCTTTCACGGAGTACGCCGCCCGCGCCGCAACCACGCGACCCGTGTCACAGACGTTCAATCGCCGCGCAGACCGCCATTATTCCAAACGTATGCGGCGGCGCCTGGTGTACAAAAACGGCGAAGTGAATATCACTCAGACCAACATCCGCAAACGACGGCGGCGATACCTGGCCGACATATTCACGACGTTGGTGGACATCAAATGGCGATACAACTTGATGTTGTTCGCCATGGCCTTCATAGTCAGCTGGATCATCTTCGCCCTCATTTGGTGGCTCGTCTGCTTCTCACACGGAGACTTGGACCACACAGGCGATGACAACTGGACGCCGTGCGTCATCGAGATCCACTCCTTTACATCCGCCCTCCTCTTCTCCATAGAGACTCAGCACACTATTGGCTACGGATCGCGGCACACGACTGAACAGTGCCCCGAAGCCATTGTGCTCATGATGTTCCAATCGTGCTTCGGCGTCATTTGCCAGGCGCTTATGACGGGCATCGTGTTTGCCAAGCTATCGCGGCCTAAGAAACGCGCAGAGACGCTCATGTTCAGCAAGAGCGCGTGCATCTGTAAGCAGGACGGGGACCTGTGTCTCTTGCTGAGGGTGGGGGACATGCGCAAGTCGCAGATCGTGGAGGCGCACATCCGCGCTGTGCTGATCAAAAAGAAGATCACTAAGGAAGGCGACGTGCTGCCGTTGTACCAATTCGACGTGGACCTGGGCTTTGACGAAGGCCGGGACCGCCTGTTCCTGGTGTGGCCCGTAATCATCGTGCACAAGATCGACGAGAGCAGCCCCTTCTGGGAGCTCACCCCGGAAGACTTGCACCGCGAACAGTTCGAGCTGATCGTGGTGTTGGAAGGCATCGTGGAGAGCACGGGCATGACGACGCAGGCCCGCAGCTCTTACCTGCCGGGCGAGGTGCTATGGGGACATCGCTTTGAGCGCCTGGTCACTTTCCAAAAGGAGAACGGTCAGTACCAGATTGACTTCTCGCGCTTCCACAACACTATCCCGGTGGACACGCCCAACTGCAGCGCCAAGGAGCTGGCCGACATGACGGCGGCGGGGCGTGTGCCGGAGACGACGGGCGGCTTCGTGGACGACGAGGAGGACGAGAACACCTCTATCGCCTCCAAGTCGGAAAGGTACCCCAGCCCTTATCTTGTCCGCCGGCACGGCGCCGCACAAACTGATTTCGATGTGGAGGATGATCTGGATGATTTCAATTCTTTGCGAAGCAAGCAGAGCACTAGCACTGACTTAGGCTCGCGCGCAGAATCCGAGACGTTACTATGACTCGCCAATAGACGCTAGATTTTTTTTAAAATTCTATCGAGTAAGCTTGTTATGACGGTGACTTTTTTTAAAATTGACTTGCAAGCTTGAATCCCAGATGAATATTCACAGTACTGTCGAAACCAAATCTGGTTGGTGCATATAACGCCAACTGTTGGTATTCACATATTTATCAGGAAAGTAAACTGTTAAAACGGTGACGATTTTCTTTCACATTAACTGGTGAACGTGCTACGGGTGACAATTTCAACTTAATAAATAAACTTTCTTTGGGGATGAAAATTCAAATTATTTGGGAGACACAAAAAAAGGTTACAAGCGCTTGAAATATATATATATATTTTTTTTATCGTTGCTTTTTCTCTGCTCTAGACACATTCATCTTTACTACGACTGTTGTGAAGGTCCACTAGCTATTTTGAGGGAATTGTTTATGAGTCCAACCTTACCTTTTTGTTCACGGTCAATAAGGACGAATATGAAAATTGAGGAGCCCCGCCTTCTCATACTCACCCATTGTAAGAAGAAGCCTACCTGAATCCGGGCACACATGCAACACGTCCAGTAATAAGAACGTTTTGGGTGGAATTCCAGGTAAACAATATTTAGGATCTTTATTGTTGTTTCCCATCGTGGAAATTTTCTTGACACATTTTCTAACAGTAAAAGAAATTTTCCAAATTCTGTGAAATTTCAAGTTCCAAATTATATATAATATGAACATTTATTTATCTAGTTTGGTCTAGTGCAGTTTTATGTTTTTAAAAACAAATTATAAATAATTGTTCATAATTTTTGTTTTGGAGTATAGGAGGGAGGGGTGGGAGGGGGCCAATTTTTGAAAACACACATTCTAATAGCCAAGCATTGTCCCCGATTCTGTGAATTTTCAAATCACAAATTTTATTTTATTTATTTTTGCTCTAAATGTTTTTGCGACAGAACTTAATAATAAAAGACTATTTCCCGAGGAATTTGGAGAGAAATACCGTTATACAAAAATATATAAATTCCGTAATTAAAAAATGTTTATATTTTTATAATTTTTATTGGTTGACTTGAGAGAACGTTTGCGGTCGTTTTTTATTTGTTATATACTAAAATTGATTGGATACTAAAACCTTGCTTTTTATACTAACTTGAACTACTATTATATTGATATTACGATGTATAAAAACTCCCATGAGGACAAACATTGACCATAACTTACCCAAATGCAACCCCGAATTGTTAACCACAAAGAGTATATAGCCGATGTGTGTTTTTACACAATTGGGAGAAAGTGTATATTTTAAAAAAATTGTTTTCTCCAATAAATGTATATCTTCTATTGATTTGGGTTTGCTTTTATGGACAGAAAATACCTCTAACACGTCTTTTTAATATCATTTAACGCGACAGAACTAAGAAAATAAAAAGAGACACTTTTTCGAAGTGTATGGTCCAGCCAAGAAGCTGCTTAATAGAAACAAACACCTCTTTACAAAAATCAACAACCCCACCCTTTATGTTGACGTCTGTGAGTTATGTATATGAGCCAGAGGAACATGAGAGATTGTTATTTATATAATGTATTTAAATTATATAAACAATAAGATCTTTTTTTTCTATCGTCCACTCAAACATGATATAAATAATAGCGCTTGTTAAAAGTTGAAGCTGATCGTTCAAGTGATTGGCTATTATTTTTCTGAGATAAGAAACACAACAAGGAATGCTTATATGAAGAACACACACACACACACACACAAACACACACACCAACAAACAACCAATGAAACAATAACTCTCTTATTCCTATATGGTCCAGCCAAAACTATTTGCTTGACAATCGACTGTTGATGATCTGATTGCAGTGCTATAATCAGTGAAACTGTGATTTCATACAATGATGTACAGTTGTGCATTTATTGTGTCTACACCAATATGTACGGGGCTTATTAGATGCTGCTTCTGACCCGTTTGCATATAGAGTTTCGTAGAGTTTATGGCAAAAAGATTTT
The DNA here is from genome assembly GCA_036898135.1 of Oncomelania hupensis. Taxonomy (NCBI): domain Eukaryota; kingdom Metazoa; phylum Mollusca; class Gastropoda; order Littorinimorpha; family Pomatiopsidae; genus Oncomelania; species Oncomelania hupensis. Next base: position 46,577,328 of record CM072512.1, on the reverse strand, counting down.
TGTTGTCGCAGTTTAGAGGAAATTTCCGTTCATTACCAATCAGTTGTGTTAATGTTTTTCTCAAATTTGTTACAACCATATTATGCACTTGAATCTACGAAGACACAAACCCTCCTGATTAACTGTGAAATGATAAAATTTCATGTTGTAAGTTTTGATGACCATTCTAAGTTTGTATCATTCTCAATGCCCATAAGTCATCCATTTAATATTTTTAAAATATCGATCGATAAAATCGATAAATATTTTGCGGAGTTTAGTGGAGAGGTGATATTTATTGAACCTTGTACATAATTATATATTAACGATATATTACGATAACAGATTCTAGGAGAATCCGCCCAGCTGTTTTTATACCTCGTCTGGTCATTCCCAAGATTCCTCGCGCTGGGCGGAAGTGTCCCCACCGCCATTTTTTTCTTTTTGATAGACTATCATCAACGTGCCTCAGATTTGATGTTCAGGCTTTCATTATACATTATTCTGTGTCGTCGCTTCGTGGTTTTGGTTTCAGTTTGCCTCGCTTGTGGCCTTTGAAGTTTTGTGAGTGCCCCTGTGTCTCACTCTACCCCAGACATGCCCATCTAAAGCCATGCACCCCAGTGCAAACAACCTATATTTTGTTTTCGGTTCTAGATCGAATATCAACGAATCTGCCTCCTGTGCTTGTAAAATATACCCCATTATCTTTCATATCCCTTCATGAACCATTCCCGATGTGTGTTTTTTTGGTTTGTTTTTTTTGGACAATGTCTTTTCGGTTTTTGAGATTTTAATTTTTGCCAATAACGGCCATTTTATTAAGCATCATCTTCTTGGTGTCTATGGGGTTTATTTTTTGGCTGTTGAGATGATATATTTTGCAAACACATTTTGGAACTGTTTTCTTTTTGCGAATAGAATCTCATATAGATATATATATATATATATATATACGCGTTTACCTATGTAGTGAGGAACGTGAATGGAAGTATACATGCAATTTGTTGACAGTTGTTTTCTGTTGGTGTTACAACATGAAAATTGGAAAACATTGTAAAGACACAGAGAAAACTTTCGAGAAACCTGGAAAGTGAGAAAAGAAGTAAAAAGAACATACTCCACAAGAAATCAGTTGTGTGTCGCCAAGCCCGTGTGTGGTGTTTGCGATTTTCCCGCTAACTTTGGTCGATGTCGCACCGCCAGTTTCAGTTCAAAAGCTCCAAGTGCACCGAGTTCGTTGTGTGTGTTAAGTTTTCGTTTATGATATTATGCTTGTTATGAATGTTTCTTTTATTGACATGATTTGTGTGTTTCATCGTCCTTCTTCAGTTTTTGCTCGTTGTTGATTAAAATACCTGTCATGAATGTTTATGGTGTTTTTTTTAAATGTGCGTTTATTTAAAACGACGTCGTAATTCCTCAGTAGACGTAATGAGATTACTCACGTGAATACACTTCACATTGACATGTATTGTGGATGGAATGTGTCTGTTGTTTATAGTGCACGACTGTGGATAAGTGTGGATGTAAGCGAACAGTACTGTTGCAGTATATATTTAGAATAAAAATGTGTATGACTGAGGGTAGTTTACGAATACCTGCATTCATACTGAGTAGCCGAGATTCACCGAGATTTACAATTGCCTAAACTGACTGAGGCGAGCGTAAACCGCGGCGAGTTGATTGATTGATTGATTGATTGTTGCTTTAGGTCCAGCGGACTCCTCCGAGCCAAATCAGGACCGGACAACCCCCAATCCGCATAAAAGATCTGCCGAAACAACCCTAGTGGGAAAATTGAATGCCCTCCACCGGCCAGTCACTTTACAATAAAGACATCCCACGCGGGGGACGGCTGAGGGTTTACCTCAACTACGCGAACCCCCGGTTACAAAACCAAAATAGAATACAACCATCATTACAAATCATCAACGAAACATATACATATAAAATGCCTATAGTGCTAAATACTAACATCATAGGAAGCCCTAGTGACCACCCAGCAGAAAGCGTCCAACACTCCCAAGCTGATCCAACAGACCTCATACACAAACAAGGAGTCTTGTCCAGGAAGAGTTTTCAAGAAAAAAGGTAGGTCATTGATCTAGCAAAGAAGAAGATAGTATAGCAGAGTGATAGGACAGAGCAGGAATGGGAAAGAGTATATGATGAAGATAGCAACAGTGGGAATTTAAAGCACTAAATTTCCATAAAGTGGGGATACTATTTATACTGAAACCCCCGGCACACGGGGGTACTGTTGCCGCAGTGAATCTGTCATGCCTACAAAGGCAAGACAGGTTTTCAACTGGGGCTTTCACTGTTCCCTTTATAGGTTAGAACAATCTACAGTGGCAAGATTGCTCATGACCCCAAAGGGTACCTCGGCGAGTCTCATCTACGCAATGTGCACTGTTCGTAGAAGTACTGTGTAGTTTCGTGGATGTATTTGTTAGTAGTTTTGGTTGTACAATAACAGTGGAAGGATGCACGTGTTTCTGTGAATTATCCTAGGATCAACCCCGTTTTTGATCAGCAAGAGGTGTGTGTGGTATTTAAGCCTAGCTGTGCTAGTGGTATGAGCTACGGGTTATATGTGAATTGTGTTACTAGTGGATGCATGATTGTTCGGCGATTATAAAAGCAAGTAAACATTTTAATACAAATGCACCGAAATCACCTTTTGCTGTGGGTGCAAAAACAAACCAGGCATGAATCATGCAGTTATTGAAGTCTTTTTAGATGGCTAATGATAGGAATAAAGAATTGAGGTAGGTTTAGATGGTTAATGACATTATCAGGTAATTGTAGTTTTAATACCGATTCATCTAAAAATATCTTTTTGTCACTGCAGAAAAATAGTCTTCATTAGTATTTCGGATTCCAAACGGTTTGGAATTCGAACCCATCGTTTTACAAAGAAGTGGCAACAAAAGGGATGCATGCACGTACCAAATAACATCATGATCGGAGGCAAGGTTTTGCGAGCTATTGATGTCCAAAGTTAGGGTTGACGGACCGCTAACAGCTCATATTAAGATCTGAGGAAGAGTAGTATTGTTTTAACTTATGATGGAGCAGAGAGGCAACTTGAAACGTGTGACTAGATAATGTATCGAGTCATTTTAGATGTAGTGCATGATTATGCACCTATAAATGACCTTTCGTTATTCGGAATACATAGTTATCCGACAAAGCGTTGTATACTGTAATTTATTATACTGAGAGTAGATGCAGTTATTGTTCTCGTTTAGGTGCGTGATTGGTTAACATTGTAATTAATGTAATACAGAAGCATCAATGGATTTGTCTAAAGGGGCACGATATCCATTCATTATGAATGACATTGTTTAATTTATGATAATAAGCGTAGATGCGATTGTTGCACTCATGACAGTTTATTTATATGAAGAACTTCTGCATGTCATACAGCCGTACCTTAAATGCCCCTTTTGTTGTTGGGCATAAAATAGCCTTGCAAAGACTATTCTGCAAGGCACAGTGCAAGGAGGTAGAAGAAGAGGGAGACCGAAAAAGAGGTGGGAGGACAACATTCGTGAATAGACTGGTTTGACACTGAGCGAAGCCATCAGGGCTGCTGAGGACAGAGAAAGATGGAGTATGCTGGTTAAACGATCATCTGTGGTGCCCCTACGACCTTCGGGTTACGGGACAGGATAGGATAGGATAGGATAGGATTAAGCTAGCTCGGTATTGTTTAATTTATAATGGACAGTACAATTGCAATGTATTGTGTGGAAATCTTAACACGGACCATCCTGTCTTTCCCGTACCCTCTTAACTCCTAATCTCCGACCACACATGTACCTGTGCGTCCCCTCTCCTACCTATCCCTCGATCATCACCACCTTACAATCCTCCCATCCCCGTTGGTTTCGAAAGTCAGCGAACGTGTATTTCAAGTGAGATGTCAAACGTACTGAGTACGGCTATTTGGAAAGGGGATGTGCGCTAAACAAGTGGGGTTTGGAATGGATGTAGGTAGGCCTGAGTTTGTCTCTGTGGATGGGGTGATGCGCTGTGCAGAATAATGGACACTATTAGACTGGATGCGTTTAAGATGAGTGTCAAGTTTTTGCTGTATTGAAAAGGCAATGTTTTGTTTATATGCTATACACTGAAATATAAGGCTAGTATTATTAGAATTTACACCGACGTTTTACTTTTCCATCCGGCTCTCTTATTATACTGTGCGTGAAGTAAGGCAGTTAGTATTATGTGAGATATATGTCTTTTAAGATGGAGGGAGGTAGGAGGGGGAAAAGGGGAGAGTAGGAGGAGGGGGGGAGTAGACATATAATTATAGTGAAATTTTAGATTCATTATTACACGTTTTCATTTTGATGTCATTCGGTCGCCAAAAACCTTAAGGCAGAAGAGGTATACTCTTGTTTTTATTGTTGTTGATTGTTGTTGTTGTTTTTTTAAAGAGAAGAACGAGATTAGAATCGGCTTTAGATAATTGTTCGTGGCAAAAGTTATGTTTTTGTTTTGTAATTAATAATACAATCTTAATACAAATTATTTCATTTAAAAAGTCCATGCTTGTTCCACCCCCGTCACACGAAACATTCAATCACACCAGCGAGCTTAATAAGCATGAATAGGTTTATAGCCACAAACGCGAACGCGCGCGCGCCCACGCACACATAACGGACAGCATCGCCACCACTTCATAACACCACACCACAGTAAAGCACACGGACGCATTTTGACTGAATGCTTAACAAATATTTCACCTCATTTACTAAAGTAATATTTTTCAGATAATTGCGCTAAGAAAGTATGGGCTTAAGATAGATATGTAGTGGTCGGCTTGAGGTACATTCTGGGTCGGCCAGTGCTTTGAGCAACTCTTAAGCTGGAGAAAAGCGCTATATAAGAGCGATTTAAAATATTTATGATATATATATATATATATATATATATATATATATATATATATATATATATATATATATATATATATATATGTATATATATATATATGTATATATATATATATATATATGTATATATATATATATATGTATATATATATATATATATATATATATGTATATATATATATATGTATATATATATATATATATATATATATATATATATATATATATATATATATATATATATATATATATATATATATATATATATATATATATATATATACTAGATGCCATATGCACCTTATACCTACATTAAACTCAAAGAGCCGCGATTTGTAACCAATGTATACGCTCACATGTTACAAACACTCCTACATATATATATTAAAAAAAACAGATTCATCACTCAAACATGCGGTGTAAAGGCATGTCGCTATAAGAAGACGGAAAGGAAACTAAATTTTATTTATTATTTATTATTTATCTTTTGTTGTTGAAATTGTACACAGACTGCATTCAATACCATTATTGAATGGAGGGAGGAAACCGGAGTACCCTCTAAGTCAAATACGTTCGTCCCTTGCGGGAATGGAACCCGCGATCTTCAGCGTAGGGAGCCGGCGATTAATTCACCGCGCCACGAGGCCATCCCTTACTATTCCGCAATAAATTAACCTACGAGTCCAAGCCAGTCAAAAGTCACAATATTTATTGTTGTTGTTTTTTTTTCTTAGTCCCAAGTCCCTTGGCAAACTCCTTAAATCAGGGAACTGAAGCACAGTAATATCGCTTATGTTGTGCCCTTTGTTTATTTGTATGCCTGTAATTGTTCACTAGTTCAATGTAATGAGCAATATCATTATCAATCAGTATTCATGTAATTACTTATAAAACAAATCGTCCCTTTTACTGACGGTTTGAAGAATCTCTATGGTGCATATTGCAATATTTTTTAAAATTATTGTTATCGTTGTATTATGTTTTGCACAGCATGTGTGTTTTTAATTTGGTTGTTGTTACGCTTTTGCTTGATTTTGTTTGTTATTTTTTGCTTTGTTGTAAAGAAATATGTTTTAGCAAACGTTTTTTTTGTTTTGCGATATATTCAACTATCTTATACAACAATTGAATATTGCATGACCTTTGAATTATTTTGAAAACTTATGTTCATACACAATATTATGCATGGCGTCACATAATTATGCATACTGTCACGTTTTTGTGATTCACCACCTCTAGTAATAAGGCTGAGTGCTTTAGAACACGAAGTTTGTTGGTCACAACTTTTTTTTTTAAAACCACAACAACGAGGTTTTTCTTCTTCATGGCGGTCTTAACCTTATGTCGCCGGCAGATAATTTAAGTATCACACCTTTCGGTATTCAGGTCTTGTGTCCGAACAGAGCTTTGGCTCCAAACACGGCGACGAGAGCTAAACTACACTTCACAAGGCTAGGTAATAATTGTTGAAAATCTTAAATGTTTCACTGTGAATTTAAAAATGTCCGGACAAGTGTGTTTTAGGAACTCTTTATGAATATTGTCTCGTGAGTATAAGGTTAACGGGTTGAGGGGTTTGTGATTTAAGGTGACCGCTTAGGGAATTTCGTGTTATGAAGCGCATTTTGAATTCGGTCTTAGCACAAACAGCTCGCGCTAAAACGTTGCGTTTTGTTCATTTGTGTATGTATGATCTAGCGGTGGTGTTCCGGTGGTAGGGTTTGGTATACATTGGACTGCCAACACTAGAGTTGTTTATAATAATGTTGTCATGATATATTATTGTTGGTGTGGGTTTTTTTCCCGAGGTTTTCTTGTGCAAAATATTTTTTTTGGGTCAGGTTTAGTAACGGATTGGTGAGAAGTCACGTGACTCAGCAAACCGTCAAGTTTGAATGCCTGATGTATACTTTAGCCATGACAGGGAGGGGACATGGTTGCCATGGTTAAATGGGTATCATGTTAACCTGGTTGTTATGGTAACCAGGTTGTTGTGGTTACTAGAAAACGAGGACATAACTATTCGTTTAAAACAACAGCCAAGGAAAAGTGTCACATTATAGTTCCTATTTTACAGACATTTTGTAACCGTATATTGCTATAAACCCCGATTTGAAACATGTATGAAATGTACCAAAGTTACGAAATGAGAATAAAAACATGATTTTTTTAATACGATATGCCTGTTTCTTTCATGTGTACTGTGTTTGCTTGGTGTGTTTACAGTGGGTTTTTTTGTTTGTTGGTATTGTTATAACGTTTGTTTCTCTTTTGTTTGTGCAGTGTTTTATTTTGGAATGTTTTATTTGTAAGCCAAGGCATTGGTGTTTATATGTTGTTGTGGTATGTGCCTCTTGTACTTGTGTGTGTGTGTCTGTGTGTGTTTGGGTGTGTTTGTGTGTGTGTGATTTTTTTATGTGTGTTTGTTTCTGTATTTTTTTTGTTTTGTTTCTTTACATTTGTTTACTTATATTATAGAGTCTTTGGTTCTTACGAATATTAAATTTGTTCAGAACTAAAAATGTTATTACTAACTTTAATGTACGCATGTTTTATTCATAGCGTATCCATTTATGCATGCGCTGCCAGTATATTTTATATTCACAAGTTTGCAATTGCTTCATATCCACCAACAATAACAAATGAGACCAACATAATAAACTCCGCCACATACAACCATCAGCAAGCAAACACCCACCAACAAGCGACACAAAGTAAACAAAAACTTACATTCAAATAAATACATACATACATTTATTCATAAATACATTGACAAAAGCAAGTACCTTTGCCATCACAGTCACCACGTTATTTAAGCCCATGCCACACCAGCGTCAAATCTACTGGACTTGACGCGAATCGGAGCAATATTCGACTTCGAAATCGGAATTTCATTTTGACTTGAATCGCGCAGTGCCACACGAAAGTCGCACATCGAGTCAAACTTGAGGGTTATTGGTCTTGAAATTTTGCTGTACGTGTGTTGTGATCACGTGATTCGTATTCTGCTTCTCATTGGCCAAAAGGTCCGAATCACACAATCGAGACTCGCGGAATTAGAACATGTTGAAAGTCGGCAATCGGAGCCAATTCAAAGAATCTGGATTCGCGATGCACAGGGTGCACACGACAATCAAGGGATTTTGTCGTGATTTCATGAATTGGATTCAAGATTTGACGCTCGTGTGGCATGACCATTATTGAGCTGGACGAATCACAATAATTTTTTCTCTAAATTGTATGTTTTAAAAAATGCCTCTACAATTATTTTTAGCAGAAACCACATAATGGAGAGCTGTCCTGTCCTATCTTATTCTATCATATCCCGCAACTGGAAAGTCGTTGGGGCACCACAGATGATCGTTTAACCAGCGTACTCCATCTTTCTCTGTCCTCAGCAACCTTCGTGGCTTCGCTCAGTGTCAAGCCAGTCCATTCTTTGAATGTTGTCCTCCCACCTCTTTTTCTGTCTCCCTCTACTTCAGCCTCCTTGCACCATGCCTTGCAGGATGGTTTGCAAGGCCTGATGCTCTGGTGACACATTTTTAACATCGGTCCCTTGTCATCTCCATCTTCCTATACGCTTGCGAAACAATTACCCTCACGGCAAATCTGCAGCAAAAAATGCAGGGCATGGAGTTGTGGTGTTACAGAAGACTTCTGGGCATTTCCTATAACCAGCACATCACCGGTTGCGAGGTCCGGCGGGCCATCACGCGGGTCATTGGACAACACGGTGACATGCTCACGGTGGTGGAGGGACGGAGTCTCCGATGGTATGGCCACGTCACCAGAACATCAGGTCTTGCAGAGATCGTCCTGCGGGACACGGTGCAAGCGGGCAGGAGAGGAGGGAGACCGAAAAAGAGGTGGGAGGACGGCATTCGAGAGTGGACTGGCTTGACACTGGGCGAGGCCATGAGGGTTGCTGAGGACAGAGAAAGATGGAGTACTCTGGTTAAACGATCATTTGTGATGCCCCAACAACATTCGAGTTACGGGATAGGATATCCCTATCTATCTATCTATCTATCTATCTATCTATCTATCTATCTATCTATCTATCTATCTATCTATCTATCTATCTATCTATCTATCTATCTATCTATCTATCTATCTATCTATCTATCTATCTATCTATCTATATCGAGAGAGAGAGAGAGAGAGAGAGAGAGAGAGAGAGAGAGAAAGATATTCTGTATTGCACCTCACAACAATTTCATTGGGCGGTGCTCGCAGATGCCAGAATTTACTGCAAACTTATAAAAATAATACTAGACTCTCTCTTATATACTACTATACTAGTCTTCCTCTTAGGTTGTTACAATCTGAGGAACAACAAACCTAGGTATGTGTACACGTAGCATGAAGTTATTTAATAATAAAAACAAATTAACGTTAGAACAGATGTAAAGGACTGGATGCATGAACACAAACTTAAACTTAACGAAGAAAAAACTGAAGCAGTTATGTTTGATTCTTCCAGCTCTTTTTCTCGTCACAATCTTCCATCTGCAATCCAGTTGGGCTCAGCATCTGTCACATTCTCAGGGTAGGACGGAGATCTTGGGTTCTACCTTGACTCTGACCTTTCTATGAGACACCATGATAAAAAACATGCCATGCAGCCTACCTTGAAATCAGACGCGTCTAGCTGAAGAAAGTTCAAAAACCCTTGTCACGTCTTACATATTGTTTCGCCTACATTATTGTAATGCACAGCTGATTAGATGTCCTTCGTTAGTTTTCCAACTTCTCCAAACTGTTCAAAATGCTGCAGCCCGCATCATCTTTAGGTCAAAGAAAACCCAGTATGTCATTTCCCTGCTATACACACTCCACTGGCTGCCGGTGGAACAGCGTATCAAGTACAAAGTCGCTTGTTTGCGTTTCAAGGTCTTCTCAGGAAGTGTCCCTCCGGCCTCAGCACCTTTCTGAACTCTGCACAAATACACCTCATCACGCACACTCAGATCATTCGCTGACACCAGAATATTAAAAGTTGAGCGTTTCAACAGGAAGAAGCACGGAGCAAGAACCTTCTGTTGTGCTGCACCACCACACTGGAACTCTCTTACTTTCTTTATTAGACACTGCACCTCTCTCAGCTCTTTCAAAGAACAGTTGAAAACTTTTTTTTACACAATATTATACGCACCCGGCCTATTGTCTTTTCCATTCCAATTCTGCAAGCACTAAAAGTTGTTATGAGGGTTAAAAATGTTTGTTGAATATATGTGCATATAAAGTGTTTATAATATATATGAATATTGTGTGAATAGTACATGTAATTCGTGGCCGGGTCGTGTCCGTATGGTTAATTATCTTATTTATATTTAATTGTTCTATTTTGTATTTCTTTGTAAAGGGTCTAGAGCCATAGGTTAGGCACTTTAACAATGTCCAGTTATTACTACTACTACTACTACTACTACTACTACTACTATTATTATTATTATTATTATTATTATTATTATTATTATTATTATTATTATTATTATTATTATTACACCGTCCTTGCTCACTAGAGTTCATAGCACTTTACAGAAGAAACACACACACACACACACACACACACAAACACACACACGCAACGACAATGACTGTATTTTGATATTTTAATATTTGACGAAGGAAAGTTAGGGATCGAGATTTACGGAATGACACTATTGAAAATGTTTTCAGTCCAGAGCGAAAGGAAAAAGATGATTCGGCAGAGCGCAGAGTTAATGGAAGTGTATTCCAAACTAGCACGAAATATGCTTCATCCAAAGATTCAAAAACGAATACCAGACTATTATAATAAAAAAAAGGTTTTATCGCCTTTCATCAAGCCGTGTGACCACTTCACAACCTTGTCCAAGTCCCCATTTGCTTGTTATAAATATAAGACTTGCTATGAGCAAATAGGATTAACACTCAAAAGGTCCTTACGTGGAAAAACGGCTTGAAGAAATTAAATAAAACCCGCTATGAGCGGTACTTCAAATTATTTTATTACATTTGTATTATTAAAAAAAAGAACTACAAAAAAAACAAACATATTGCCTTTCAAATTCCAGAAGCTGTACTGTTTGACTGTGAAGTGTATTGGCTGAGCTATTTCAATAGTTTTTCTCTCATTATTTTCCTTTGTTCGATGTCTCATTTGTCTGCCCAGGAATGAAGACCGTTTCATAAAATACATCGAGCTTTGATGATGTTTAATAAAATACATCGAGCTTTGATGATCGAACCAATTTGTTGAGGACAAAAGTCCTCGACTTCAGTCTACCAGCTTCAGCAACCAATTCTTTGAGCGATAATTGCACTATACAAGAGCAGTGGCTTCTGTCTTAAAACGGTATTTTTATTTGCTGCACTCCGCTCTAATTGTATGCATCCAAATATTAATGAAAGCTGTGTCCCCTCGTAGTTTCAGATTGTCTTCTAGACGGACTTGATCGTCGATGCTAGATTCATCAAAAGATATTCCAACTACTTAAAAGCAGTTCTGTTTAGGAGGTAGGCAGCTGTGTAACGTACTGAAGACAGTTTTTGAAGAAGACAATAAAAACCCTGCAGAATCGAAAAAGAAGAATAAGATCCTAAGGAAGAAGAAGTAGAAGAAGAAGAAGAAGAAGCATCGATCGTTATTAGTTTGGGCGGTAATTGTTGCATTAAAAAAAAAATCTCCAGTTTAATTTGAGCCCCGTGTACTTGCTGACTCGCTCATCCAAACTATTTTGGTAATTTTATTGTCTGTGCTTATTTCTCCACTCTTCTTCCATTTGTTGGTGGGTGTGGCAGCACTACATTTGTATGGCACGTAGCGATTCAATTATATATGTTACAGTAAATTTACAACACAAGAAAATTTTCAAAGTTCCTCAAATTTGTAGTAAATTTAAAAAAATTACTGTTCCACTCGAGAGATTTACAAATGTCCACACAAAAAATCTCAGGAAATGTGTAAATTTACTAAAGCGTTGTTCCTTGGTTTTTATTTATTTTATTATTTATATTTTTAACCTTTGTTTTAACAGTTTTGCTAAAACATTGATGGGCTTTTAGCAACACAAATACGGCCAGCACGCATTACACGTAGGTCCTTTCTTCCCATCTCCTGTGGCTCAGGATTGTGCTCAGTCGTCTGAGAGTCAGACTATGCGCACAAAGGTTGCATGTAGGCGCCTCGGCAACTTGAATTAGATCCTGTATCGACAAGTGCCTTAATCAGCTCTTCAGCTGGAAAAGCGCTATTTAAGATTGATTAAATACACTTTAAAAAAAAATCCATTTGTTTGACTTTACAAACGCCTTCAGGAAACTTGCAAATTTTCTGGTCAGTACTTCAGTAAATTTACAAATTTCCTGAGATTTTTGGGAAATGTGTAAATCCCCGAGAGGTACAGCAATTTTGCAAATTTACTACAAAATTTAGGAAATTTGCAAGGAGCAAGGAATGAAACAAGACAAGACAAGACAAGTTGCTTTAAACATCATACAAGGGCTCCACGATCCAAAGCAAGTCTGGCTTGTGCCTTACAGAAGAACAAGAAGTCTTGGTTAGTTGGACAGAGTACTGCTCTGACCTGTACAACCACAAACCAAACGGAGACCTATCAGTTCTAGCATGTCCCCAGGACAAAGCACAAGAAGAAATCCTCCCAATTCTCCAAGAAGAAGTTAAGGCAGCAGTGCAAACGCTGAATAAGGGGAAGTCAGCGGGAGTGAACAACATACACGCAGAATTGCTTCAAGCAATCTCCAACCTTCGTTTTGCTGATGACATTGATGGATTGGCTGGAGAGGAACAAGAACTTGAACAGCTGGTACAGAGGCTTGAAACCAGCTCCAGAGCCTTTGAAATGGAAATAAGTGCAGAGAAGACCAAAATGATAACCAACAATACCAATGGCATCAACAAGGACATCAAAGTCCAAGGCCAATCTCTCAACACAGTGCATAGCTTAAGATATTTCGGAGCCATTGTATCAGACAATGGGTCCCGACAGGAAGTCCTCTCAAGGATCGCACAAACAACTGCTGTAATGACTAGGTTGAAGCCCATTTGGAAAGACGGGGCGATCAGTCTACACTCAAGGTAAGGCTGCTGCGCTTCTTTGTCATATCCATTTTCCTATCGCTTGCGAAATATGGAACCTCACAGTAGACCTACAACGAAGAAATTTATACAAATTTATACAGATGGTTCATTACTTGAAACTTCTGATGCTGGTGCTGCATATGTTATTCCAGATCTTAATATTGAAAAGTCTTTTTATTTAGGGAGAAAATTTTCAATCTTTACTGCAGAATTGTATGCTATTATTATGGCTTTGAATTGTGTTCTTACATTAACATTAGATTTGTTTGGTGTAGTGTTATGTGTAGACTCAAAATCTGTTTTGTATGCGCTACAAAATTGGAATTGCTCAGTTAGAAGAGAAATGATATTTGAAATCAAATATCTTTTACACTGTTTATTAATTAAAAATGTTACAGTTGATTTTTTGTGGGTTCCCTCTCATTGTGGAATAAAGGGTAATGAATTTGCTGATAAACTAGCTAAAGATGGTGCAAGTAAGCCTACTGAAGTTAATCATAACATGAGCCTCTCCTACTATGAATTGATCTCAATAGTAGACAATTATTTTCTTAAAAATGTACACAATAATATTTTGTCTAGCTCCAGACATTTCACAAAAATTGTCTACAAGTTAAAATTAAATTCATGGAAAACTAAATTTTCTAAAGACGTTAAATGTGTATGTTCAAATGCTCTGACTGTAGAACATTTGCTATTACATTGCCCATGTCTGAACAAATTATTTATAGAAAATAATATTTATACTGTTATCACACAGTAGAATGATGTAACAAAAATATTAGCTGATAATGAATTGATGCTGACAATCGCATCTATTATATCGTGTACACAGATAGAAAAAGTATTATAATTATTTTATTCCATGTATTTTAGATGTTAAGATGATTGTGCTTCAATGTTAGGTTACATTGTTTAATCAGTAGAAATTCTTCTGGGTTTATTGTTGCTGCTGTATTCTTTTTCTTCAATTTCGTTTTCTTTTTAATCATTTTTATTTATGATTTATATATTTATTTATTATTATTTCCTTTTTCCACCTTATCATTTATATTAGTTCGTTTATTTGTTTTATAGTCTAAAATCACATAATTTGAGAACAGACTTTAAATAAATTGATTGAATTGAATTGAATTGAATTACAACGAAGAATACAAAGCATGGAGATGAGGTGCAACAGAAGACTTCTTCGCATTTCCTATACCCAGCACATCACCAACGCCGAAGTCCTCCAGACCATTACACAAGCTATTGGACGACACGACGACACGGAAAGTCCAATGTTACCAGAGCATCAGGCCTTGCAAAGACCATCCTGCAAGGCACGGTGCAAGGAGGCAGAAGAAGATGGAAACAGAAAAAGAGGTGGGAGGACAACAATCGAGAATGGACTGGCTTGACATTAAGCGAAGCCATGAGGGTGGCTGAGGACAGGGAAAGATGGAGTACGCCGGTTAAACGATCACCTGTGGTGTTCTAACGACTTTCGAGCTACGGGATACACAGGTTGCTGTTTAAAATGTAGACAGAGAGACAACTGTTGTCTGCGAGTTTCATTTGGACGATGATACCTCCCCATATCCCCCTTGATACCTCACCCTACCCCCCCCCCTCCGATATCTCCCCGTCCCCCCCCCCATGATGCCTCATCATACCCCCTTGATACCTCCCCGAACCCACTTGATACCTCTCCATAACCCCTTGATACCTTTCGTACCCCCCTTGTAACCTACCTGTACCCTCCTTGATACTTCCCCGTTGATCGTTTCGCAGGTATGGATGAAAGGAATCGACCATCACCATACCCCCTTATATATACCCGTATCCCCGTTATGCCTACCCATGCCCCTTTAAACCTACCCGTAGCCCCCTTTTACCTACACGTACCACCCCATCCCGATCCTTGATAATAATAATAATAATAATAATAATAATAATAATAATAATAATAATAATAATAATAATAATAATAATAATATTAATAATAATAATAGTGAATAATACAAATAGAAATCATAAAAAACACCCAGGTTTTAAAATAAAATTTGATATAAGATATTATAATTATAATAATAATAATAATAATTATTATTATTATTATAAATAATAATAATAATAATAATAATAATAATAATAATAATAATAATAATAATAATAATAATAATAATAATAACGTAACACCCCATCCCGATCCTTGGTAATAATAATAATAATAATAATAATAATAATAATAATAATAATAATAATAATAATAATGAATATAGAATAATACAAATAGAAATCATAAACACCAAGGTTTTAAAAGAAAATTTGATATAAGATATAATATTATAAATAATAATAATAATAATAATAGTAATAATAATAATAATAATAATAATAATAATAATAATAATAATAATAATAATGGTAAAAAGCCTAAATTAAAAAGAAAAATATCCATATTGTAGTGGGGAAAAAAAACATAAAAAAAATATGGGAAAACATGCTGAAACCTCAATTTGATTTTTAATGGAAGCGCGCGGAATGAGGCTATTGCAGTTTGTGGACATTTTGTTTATTTATTTATCTCAGAAACGGTTAAACATTCGGTAAGGAAATGTCGGCTATAACGATTTCGCTGGTTTTGAGCACACAGCAGGCCGATTCCCAGCGGCCAGCACCTGGCCAGATCAGCGTCCATACCGGACAAACTTTATAGTAGTGGACTTCCGGCTAAGCAATTTATATATATATATATATATATATATATATATATATATATATATATATATATATATATATATATATATATATATATATATAAAGAAAGAGAGAGAGAGAGAGAGAGAGAGAGAGAGAGAGAGAGAGAGAGAGAGAGAGAGAGAGAGAGAGAGAGAGAATGGAGCACTGCTAAAAATGGATTAGCTTCAAGCAGTTTCGGACTGGGATGGATGAACTTTTCTTTTACGACACAGTACTCCATCTTGGTCAATTCACAACAACTCCATCGAGTATGTTCGTCACGCACCACTGGGTAAAACTGAGGGGAGAGCAGGGGGGGGGGAATGGAAAGGGCGGGATGTGCGTAGTCTACTAATCTAAGGGATGTAATTAAGACCATTTACGGCAATAGCGGTCGACTTTTTTAACGATCGGAACCGACGTTTAGATACAATTTTCGCAAATACTCTAGAACGAGAACATGCATGTTTAAGCAAAAAGTAATCTCTTAGCGTGAATTGGATATTGTATCAGTTTTTGCCCAATGTTAATATCTTCTTCTTCTTCTTCTTCTTCTTCTTCTTCTTCTTCTTCTTCTTCTTCTTCTTCTTCTTCTTCTTCTTCTTCTTCTTCTTCTTCTTCTTCTTCTTCTGTAATAATTGAGACAAAAACCATTTTTGATCTGCTGTTCTAGACGGAAAATGTAAGAAAACAAATTGTCAATTTGCCTTGGTTTGCAGTTTCAGCAATTCTAAAATCAATAAACCATTTTAAAAAAGAAAAAATGATGGATTTATTCTTTGGTATTTCCGGGTTGCTTTGTCTTGACATTAACATAACGCCGGTAACTGTTTTGAAAAGACAAATAGTCTAAATGTACCAGGACCATGAAAGCACAGCTTTGGTTGTAGGACGTACAGCACGATTTTACTTCTTCACGGTGACCTATTACTTTACACTATGTAGATTTTTAAAACAAATGTATTTTAGTACTTCATTTGTAGTCAATAACTGTGTCTTGTTTTTTTGTTTTTTTTGTTTTGTTTTCCCAGCGCTTCAGCTGTTACGGCCGTATTAGTTTACGAAATGTCGAAATAAGCTGTGCTGGAATATTAATGTATTTATTGTTACCTTTTTTATTTAGCGCTTTTCCATCTCTAGAGCTGCTCAAGGCGCTCACCGATGCAGGAATCTAAGGCACGCGGCCCTAGGCGCCCACTTGCATGCAGGCAGCCTTCGAGCGCAATGTCTGGCGCTTCAGACAACTGAGCACAATCCTGGGGATGGAAGAGAAAGGGCTTGAGTGGTCGCTGGGTATATTTGTGTAGCCGGCACTCACACCCGTATCAGGCCATGAACGTCAGGATCTTTAAAGTCCGTGAGATGGATTTCGCGAGTGCACAGATTAGACCTCGGTTTATACTGTCCTACGTTAACACATGCTTTTATTACATTTATTGGATGTGTTAGGCTACTTATCACACTTGAAACAGAAACACGGAAAGTCA
This sequence comes from Oncomelania hupensis, assembly GCA_036898135.1. NCBI lineage: Eukaryota > Metazoa > Mollusca > Gastropoda > Littorinimorpha > Pomatiopsidae > Oncomelania > Oncomelania hupensis. The sequence continues at coordinate 46,560,136 of CM072512.1, read as the reverse complement.
GTTCCTTGACACAAAACCAACTTAGCAAGCAAAACAATACCTTGACAAGGTTGTGATGTGGGTAACACAATTTGTTGAAAGTGGATAAAACCTGGCCTTCCGAGAAAACTCCTTCAGTGAGCTAAGAGGTTGACAGATAAGGCCAAAAAAAGTCTGTTTACGGCGTCCCGACCGACATTATTTTTTTTTGGCCTGACCCTAAACTTTTTTTGTGATCGTCTGCCAAAAAAAAGAAAAAAGAAAAAGACAAGAAATGAACTCAGTGAAACATCATGAGTGAAAAATGTTATGTAAAAAAAGCTACCTACCGACCGTATTTTTTGCTATGTTACCTTAAACAGACATTTTTTGCCTTAAAGGTTTACAATCAAATCAATTACATGTATAAGAAACCTAGTAAGCTTGTGCACAGTAGCTTATAGTTATCGCATGCACAGAGTGACAACCTCTTGCGGAGACATTGAGTGGAATGTCCATTCACTTTATATATCATGGTTGCTGCAGACTAACTCCAGATTGTGGAGCGCTGTGACTGTCGTTGTGTATGTTATTGATAACGTTGCTTTTTGTGACCTTGCCTTTGTTGTGGCGGGGAATTTCCCCCCTTGGTGGGCGGATCGATGAAGCCCGGCGATCGATTGTTTCATGAATGATAGGTCTGAGGCATGTAGAGACGCATGAGACTTTGAGCTGAAGGGCATTGTCTTAAAGGGAATAGACCCGTCAGTGGACCCGCCTATGCTTGTTGTATTGCTGATGTTTTGTTTACTGTTTTTGCTGAAATATTTTATTTGGGGAGTACAAAATAAACCTTGCTCAAGCCTACTAAGACTGCAACCCTAGATTTTAGACGTATTTGTGGCAGTGAATTCTCTTTCAAAAGTTGGGTTCCTTCCCATGTCTTGAGAGGAGCATTGAGGTTTAACGTCTACACCCACCATTGGCGATATGGCAGACGGGGATAACTATTCCAGGGAACAAGGATTAGGGATCTAAATCAACACTGAACCACAAGAGAAATCAGTTCTACTCCTAATATGGACAGTGAAAACTGGCCACTTTTTATTTCGCCCACCACGAGATTCGAACCGGGGTCATCGGTTTGCCAGGCGGAAGCTCTACCACTTGAGCTACGGCGGTGGGACAATCCCATTTCTTTTGCCAGCTAGCTACATTGTGAAGACGTTCCCCCAAAATATATATTTCGCATGAAGACGTTTTTTTTTCCCGAGGACTTCATCCAGGCATCTTGTTGCGCTTTGGAAAATCAGTCATGTCGCTTGATTGTCAGCAAGCCAAGCTGATAACACTAACGGCGCTGAGAACACAATGAAATGGCCATCTGTATTGTATGGTACAATGCCACAGATGCCAACCATTGGCTGCAGAGAAGTTAAGTTATCATTAAATGCATTTCCTTCAATACTGAAACTACTGCACAGCGAAATATTGAAACCATATAAGTTACTAAAAGATAGCCATCAATCAAAGTAAGAGGCAGCAATCCCTTTAACCCGTTATTGGCAGGGTTATTAATATGACGTTGTATTAAACTTGCCGAATGAATGGAACACTGTCTTGCTCGTAGCAGAAATCGCTAGTCTTTGAGGGCGTTCTGTGTACTGTACAGACCTTAACCACTCCCTTTGTAGTCTTCCCATAGCAACCGATGTATAGGTAACTACACCGTTGTACACTAACTACAGCACTCGAAGAAGAAGAAGAAGAAGAAGAAGAAGAAGAAGAAGAAGAAGAAGAAGAAGAAGAAGAAGTAGAAGTAGAAGAAGAAGAAGAACTAAAAAAAAAAAAACATTAACAGCAAAACCAACAAAAAAGAGGCGGATGAGAAGGATTTTCATTTCCACTGAACCTAAAACAACAATCGTGTAGTGTAATGTAATGTAACTCAGTTCAATATTTCAACTTATATGTAATTTTAGACCAATTCATGAGAAGAACAAGAAAAAGAGTGCGAAGAAAACAAAATAAAAGAAAAAGAAGGTGATGATGATGATCAAGATGATGATGATGATCATGATGCTCAAGATGATGATGATGGAGAAGAACGCGAAGAAGCATAAACATTGGACAACGTCCACACTCACCATTTGCGGTATGGCAGGCGGCGGAAGAGGAGGAGGAGGAGGAAGAGGAAAAGAAGAAGAACAACGAAGAACAAGAGGAAAATGAACAATGAAGAAAAAAGAAGAAGAGAATATATTGCTAACTGCTTGGAATAACTGCAAGCTTACAGCACAAAATGTTGGGTGTTCAGGGCGTTCTTTCAGAGTCTTAAACCCCTAGTTAGGGTGTAAGTCCACAGTAATCTTTTTGTGGTCTTTCACATAATCATCAATTGGCAGACGACTACGACGCAGTAGAAATTCTCAAGTAGTAGTAAATACGAACAGTTTGTTGCCGGAAGAAATGGAATAGTTGGGGAAATTTGGAATTTCTTGAGTGCCTTCTATAAAAAAAAAAAAACACAAAACAACCACTTCATGATGATAAAAAATGGTGATTGTATATGGTCATTATAGGTCTGTTGTCCATACTCAAGGCGCGTTTAAACAAAATCCCCGGCCCACACATTATATCACGGTATAGGATAAGTCCTCGAAAGTGTCTTGTTCTATAGTTACACATAACAAACCATACTTAGAGCATTACGAGTTTGTTAAAAACTTGAACAGAAGGAGGAGGACGATAAGAAGAAGAAGAAAAAAAAAGTTGCAGCAGTTACTCGTATTTTCGTCAGGTTAAATTCAGTTGTGCTGATGACATGCACAGATATTTCGCGCGCACTCATGCAACAGTAATTTTTATAATCACAAAAAGAAGAAGAATAAGAGAAGAATAAGAAGGAGGAGCAGGATGAGACGGAGCAGAAGAAATAATCTTAGTGAGGGAAAGAAAAAGCTTGCAGCAGGGAACGAGCAATTAATTGCTGCCGATAACGTATGCATGTATGTACGTACCAGCCATATTTTAGCAATGAAATGACAACAGAAACATTACTTGTAGACTTACACACATCCAAACTATTATTGCAGGAAACGATTCTCTTTGTTTTTTTACATGAAAAACTAATGTAAGATAACACTTTGGTATTTCTATCGAGATACACAGGTCTCTAAGGTCATTTGAAACATCCCTCTTGCCAGTGTTATCCTGCATATAGTAGAACAGTTTCTTGTTCGTGTTCTTATGCTCTGACTTCTTAGTGACATTTAGACAAGGATAAGTCTGCTATAATGAATATGTCTGGAGCTTCCGGTTCTCGTTGGGCATGATGGTCCATTTTTCATTTCTTCCGGGGATCTATCTCGTCAGTTTCCATTTCCATTTGGCATTCCAGTCTACAGACGGCACTTGGCTATAAAGGCTAAGCATATTTCTGTCGTCTGCTAGCGCGAGTAATATGCAATCATAGTTTTCTCAATGAAATTCAGTCTGAAAATGTCAAAAGAAAATTGTTGTTGGCTTGTTGTTGATGTTATTGTTTTTTTGTTTGTTCTTCTTCTTCTTCTTCTTCTTCTTCTTCTTCTTCTTCTTCTTCTTCTTCTTCTTCTTCTTCTTCTTCTTCTTCTTCTTCTTGCTCTTGCTCTTGTTGTTGTTGTGCTCTTGTTGTTGTTGTTGTTCTTCTTCTTCTTCTTCTTGCTTCTTCTTCTTCTTCTTCTTCTTTTATCTATTCTTCTTCGTCCTTCTTCTTCTTTCTATCGTCTTCTTCTTCTTCGTCTCTTGCTCTCTTGTGCTTGTTCTTGTTCTTCTTGTTCTTGTCTTGTTCTTCTCCTTTCTGGGTTCTTTTCTTCTTCCTTTTCTTGTTCTTGTTCTTCTGTTCTTGTTCTTCTTGTTTCTTCTTGTGCTTTTCTTGTTCTTGTTTCTTGTTCTTGTTCTTCTTCACATCCTTCTTCTTCTTCTTCATCTTCTTCTCTTCTTCTTCTTCTCTGTCTTTCTTCTTCTTCTTCTTCTTCATCCTTCTATGTAAAAATGAAATATTCGATTTATCAATTGTGATTCCATTCTTTTCAAGAAACCCCGGAAGTATTCAATAGTGACGACCGAAATATGTTGCGGTAAGCATGGATGAGTTTTTTTCATCCAATCACCGATGAGATCGTCATTTTTTTTTTTTTATCTTTTTGTAGGCATCGCCGTCTGACTGAGAAATAAAAACGATTGCGAATGAATGAAGAATTTGAATTGATTTGCAACAAAAATGTTTGAAAAGAACGAATTTGCAAATAAACTTGATTGCAGCTTTCCACAGTGCTGCGCCTGTTGTTCGTAAAGGAGGTTTCAAGGAGCTTAGAAGAAGAAAAGAAGAAGAAGTAAGAAGAAGAAGAAGAAGAAGAAGAAGAAGAAGAAGAAGAAGAAGAAGAAGAAGAAGAAGAAGAAGAAGAAGAAGAAGAAGAAAGTGAGTCGTCTCAGACTTGCCTGGCCTGCTGACGTCATCTTTGACGTGTAGTATTTGTCCAGACGTAGCCTGACACCCTTCTTTCCAAGCAAAAGCCAAACTCCATCCCCATACTAAGCACGCCAGAAAGAGAGAGAGAGAAAGAAAGAGAGAGAGAGGGAGGGAGGAGGGAGGTAGTGAAGGAGGAACTGATAAGACGGGAGAGACTGAGATGGAGGTGGGGGAACTCGGGAGAGAGAGAGAGAGAGAGAGAGAGAGAGAGAGAGAGAGAGAGAGAGAGAGAGAGAGAGAGAGAGAGAGAGAGAGAGTGAGAGAGAGAGAGAGTCTTCAATATACTGAAAGCGGTGGGCCAATACACATGTTAAAAAGAATATGAAATAAATTGGGAAGGAGGAAAGGAAAGGGATGAGAAAAAAGACGGAAGAATGGAGGGAGAATTGTCGATCAGGGGTGGTACAGTGGTCCATGACTGTTCGACTGTGCGCAGAAAGCAGTAAGTTGGCGGTTTTTACGGCTATAGGTCGATCATAATATTTGCAAACGCCTGTAGTAATTAAGGGAAATAATAATAATAATAATAATAATAATAATAATAATAATAATAATAATAATAATAATAATAATAATAATAATAATAATAATAACCACTGAACGGATTTTGACCGGCCAAACTTCATAAAAACATTAGGCCTACCTCGGTTAGTTAATGGCGTGAATCCCGTGCCATCCTATTTGCTAATCTGCAAAGTCAAGGTCACACAAGCACCGCCAATAAACTTAACACTTTTTGAAAAAATGCTTCTTTTCCGGCTATTTGTGTCAGTGTCTGAAAATACATTTGAATAGCTTGCTATTTCGTTTTTATTGCATTCTAATGGAAATGCTTCTTTTCCGGCTATTTGTGTCAGTGTCTGAAAATACATTTGAATAGCTTGCTATTTCGTTTTTATTGCATTCTAATGTAATATTTCTTTGCCCTATTTAATCTGACTCTATCTATAGCTGTAAGTTCCTTGACCCCCCCTCCCCACCTCCCAATCAGTCGTATTGCTACCTCTCTCTCTCTCTCTCTCTCTCTCTCTCTCTCTCTCTCTCTCTCTCTCTCTCTCACTCTCACTCTCTCTCTCTCTCTCTCTCTCTCTCTCTCTCTCTCTCTCTTTCGTTTCACCCTCATTATTCGACTGTTCCATCTTTTTCGAAAGATCTGTCACTGGCAGTACTTCGTGAATGCTTACCTCACCCCATGTCTTTCAATTCACAGAAGATACTTTTTTTTAAAATCAATCTCTGAGCATGAAATAGTTTTAAAGTCTGTCGGCCACACATTCACCCCCCCACACCCCCACTCTCCAACCACTCAACCACTCTCTCTCTCTCTCTCTCTCTCTCTCTCTCTCTCTCTCTCTCTCTCTCTCTCTCTCTCTCTCCTGTTCCCTGCCTTCCAACATCAGTTCCCTGGAGAAATCAAATTTAAGAACACTTTAGGACAATACATCTAGCGCTTAAGCACACACGTTCCATTGCCCTTACCCCTTCTCCCCTCTCTGTCTGTATCACTCTGTCTGACTGTGTATCACTCTCTGTCTGTCTGTATCACTCTGTCTCTATCACTCTGTCTGTCTGTCTGTCTGTCTCTCTGTTTTATTTAATTTATTCTTCACGCATTTAAATGTCACTTAATCTTTCTTATATAGCGCCTTTCTAGCTTGAGAGCTGCTCAAGGCGCTGGTCGATACCAGGATCTAACACCCGCCACCCGAGGCGCCCACTTGCAGCCCTTGGAATCATAGAGTGACGCCTAGACAACTGAGCAAAGTCCTGGGCGACCGGGGATGAGGGGAGGGATTGGAGGGTGGGGGTGAGAATGGATTTTATTGCCCGCTGGGTGTATTTGTGTTGCCGGCACTCACCCGTTTAGAACATAAGCGTCAGGATCTCTAAGATCCGTGCGATGGAATGTGTGCGTTCGCAGACTGGACCTCGCTTTATACCCTAATCCGAATGACTATGGGTGCAGTGTCCCAGGGTTTTGTCGGCATTCCAGGCCGTCAACGGGCTTCAAACCACTGCCGGTGTAACGCGCCAAAACTGACCCACCCTTCCCCCTCATTACCAGTTTTATTGCAGGGAATTCCTGGGAGTAGTTACAGTTAACTCCCGAATGACTGATTATTTTGAGTAGAAGAGTATTGGTTATTCTGGTTGGGGCTGATTTGGGATGGAAAGGAAGGGGAGGAGGTGGGCAAAATGCTGGGTCATAACCAGACTAACTCCAAGGGAGTTAATCTGGGCCTGGACTGGAACTACTCCTGGGAGTGAAAGTTGTAAGGGAGTCATTTCAGCACGTTACACGGGGTACCTCCTGAAATGTTATCGCTTGACACTCACTGTTCCCATGTATTTGTCGTCCGGAGTGCATAACTGAAACAAATGTGACTCAAGGGTCATGTTATTTTTGTTTCGGCATTCCAGTCACTTAGGAGTAATTCGGCATTTATGTTAATTTGGGGCAGAATGGAAGATAAAAGACTTTTTAATTTGTCTAAAATCCCTACTTTATAAAAAAAAGTGTCAAGTTACAAAAAGGTTTTACAGTTTCCAATCTCTCTCTCTCTCTCTTCATACTCTCTCTCTCTCTCTCTCTCTCTCTCTCTCTCTCTCTCTCTCTCTCTCTCTCTCTCTCTCTCTCTCTCTCTCTCTCTCTCTCTCTCGCTCTCTCTCTCTTAAAAAAGTAACCTTGAGAAAAAGTTTAAAATATACGCTGTATTAATCGCTCGACAAGAGCTGAGCTATTCAGAGAACTTGTTTTCAACATTTCTTGAGGTTGTTAGTCTGTTAAAGTCATTACACTGGATCCATCGATTGAGGTTTTTGCCCCTCTAAATCATCTCTTATGTAAACTGTCCATCTGCTCTTAGCCATGCCTATTTACGTCAGTAACGAGTCCTAATCCTCTTACAGTCTTCTCTTGTATTTACCTCTTTATCCTCCTCTTACATGCATCTACGACTACATTCCGGTTTTAGAGTTCTTGCATTCAAAATCTTCTTCAAAAACTTTTTTTGCATACACTGTGAGAAAACCTCTGGCTTCTATTATAATTGTTGCAATGAAGCGATAATTATATGTAAGCTTTTCAGCGCTAAGATGTTCTCCTCAGCCTCGCCTGTTGGAAAGTTGCGTGTTTGTGTTTCTATAGAGGGTATTTTCCCTGTCTCAAAACATTCAGCAGTGAATGGATTCCGGGCTTCCTTTAAGAACCGACAAAAATAGAAAATGGACCCCACATTCACAAAACTGGCCCAGAAAAAGAATGGTCCGAAAAACCTTTTTATCGTAAAATTCGGATCTCTTCAATTTAACTAGTATCGCTTTTACATGTCGAATAACCCGACGTTAACTTTAGCCATAGTACCTTCTTACTAATAACAATGTGTGTGTTCGTTTGAGCTTATAGTATTGAGAAAGTGCTATAATATAGTTGCTGGGAAGGTTACACTATGATTATCCTTTCAAGCAAAGACAGTTTTTATCCCATGGCGGCGTCTACCCTAAAGGTGATGCACATACATACCGTTTTGCATTTGATCTGTTGGTGTGGACAATAGGCCAATGGCGTGAGGCAATGCGCAGACTTGCAGCAAGGGTGCGACATGAGCGATCGTGACTTCCGCAAACCATTTTTGTGCTTGCTGGATTTCTGCAGCCAAAACAAAAATCTCGAGGACCTTCTTTTCAATAGGGCTCGAGGACCTTCTTTTCAATAAGACTGTTTCCAGAAATAATTTCCTCGAAAAACCCATACCCAGCGCTATAGCTTTCCCAAATGCTTTTAAAAGCCTGGTGTACATATTTTTTCAGTTGTATCTGCGTGACAGTTTCTACAGGGATTCTTGTAAAACTTGATTTGGAAGCTGAACTGGGTTTCTTAATTGCTTTCATGATGAATTAAAAGCAGTCGATTTCGTGATATAACTATCTCGATTCATTTATTTATTAGTGGTACTCTTTCTCTCTGCTCCTCGTTCTTCCTTGTTGTTGTTGTTGTTGTTGTTGTTGTTGTTGTTGTTCTTCTTCTTCTTCTTCTTCTTCTTCTTCTTCTTCTTCTTCTTTTTCTTCTTCTTCTTCTTCTTCTTCTTCTTCTTCTTCTTCTTCTTCTTCTTCTTCTTCTTCTTCTTCTTCTTCTTCTTCTTCTTCTTCTTCTTCTGCTTCTTCTTCTTTTTCTGCTTCTTCTTCGTTGTTGTTTTGGTATCATTTTAAAAAATCATTCCTTCCTCCACTTCTCCTCTTCTTCTTTTTTCCTCTTTCTTCGTCCTTTTCCTCCTTTTTATCCTCATCTGCATCATCATCATCATCATCATCATCATCATCATCATCATCATCATCATCATCATCATCATCATCATCATCATCATCATCATCATCATGTCCTCGTCCTCCTCCTTCTTCTTCTTCCTTCTCATCTTCCTCATCATTGAACATTCTCCTCGTCATCTTCCATCTTCTTCTCCTTCTTCCCCGCGTCCCTCATATCTTCACCTTCTTGTTTTTTTCGCTTACGATGAAACTGTAAAGATCATCGACGTGTTTAAATTCCATAGCCAGATTTGAGCTTTGTTTTAATTGCGCTGGCCATTGAACTCTATAACCATCGAGTGGACATTTTCAATGACATCGTGCAAGACTGGATTTTCCTATAGTTGGTCGCATAGTTCATGTTATGCATCCTATCGGTTTAATGTGGTTCTTGTATGAGCTCATGTCATAAGACATTTGACTTGACTTCACTTGACTTAGCTTGAATTGCCAACACCCATCTTTTTGTTCCTTCAGACCCATGTTTTTGAGCTAAAAAAAAAAAACAACATAGCTATCACTGACTCAAACATCTTTATATGCAAGCTTAAAAACATTTCTGGTGGTTGACTATATACAAAACGATATCAGTGTTGTGGGCAGATAGGCATACGATAGAATCATGTAAACTGAAACAATGAGGTCAACCAAATGAGTGTCTACAATAATTGGGGATATCTACTCTTACCCTCCTGGAGTCAGTATAAAGGCAGTTTTTTGTGCGTTTTGCAAAGCAATACATGCTTGTATATTGGAAGTGCTAACGTATAGGTCAATGAAGATTCATTATCCACTCATCAACACACTACTTAACAAGGTCAAAGTTACACTCCAGTATATTCCCCACCCCACCCCAACACACACCCACATACACAGTGTGCAGGTTGACCCGGGTGTGGTTACGGGCCAATGCAACGAAACACGGCAACTTGAAATTTGCATAGAAAAATACATATAAATAACAAAGTGATTAATGAATCAATAACTGTGTATAAAGGGAATCTCTTACATCAGCGCATTCAATGGCGGACAGGCTGCAATTTTCCTACATTGCTGGGAAAGATACCAGTCCTACCAAGTAAAAGTTTGGTATTACAGTCCTCAAACAGTGAACCCCAGTATATTAAATTCATACTGATAGCTACAAGATATTGCAATTTATCTGAAGAAAAAAAAACTACACCAAAATGGGTAATTCGATCGCATAGGCTCTAAATCATTCCGTCATCTATCTATCACGATCTCTGAAAAGCGCAATAGGGAGCTGTTCGCCAATGGGGATGCTTACCGTATAACTGTTGTATAAAGGTGTAAAGCGGTTATACAGCGGTGCGCATTAAGAAAGTTGTGTTTGTTTAAAAGCCTTTCGAATAACACCAACATCATAAATGTTTTTCGCTACATCGCTACATTTGCAGCGGTGAGTGTGCTCATTGCAATCTCTCTCTCTCTCTCTCTCTCTCTCTCTCTCTCTCTCTCTCTCTCTCTCTCTCTCTCTCTCTCTCTCTCTCTCTCTCTCTCTCACTCTCTCTCACTCTGTCTGTCTGTCTGTCTGCCTCTGTCTCTCTCTCTCTCTCTCTCTCTCTCTCTCTCGCAAAAACAAAAAAAATGTCCTCTCATGATAAAACTCAAAACGACCCTACCCGGGGTGGCGTGGTGGTACAGTGGGCAGGGTTTTGGCTTCCTATGCTGAAGATCGCGGGTTCGAACCCCACATAAAATAAACTTACGTGACTTAGGGACGATACTTTTGAGACTTGTCAGTACACATGGATGCAGTCAATATAAATTTCCAAAAAAAAAAAAGATGTATCTTCCGATTTCTGTTATAGAGATCTCTTTATATCGCTGCGATTTGAGTTCGATTGAAGAAAAAGCGCGTGATTGCATCCTGCATTATTATTATTATTATTATTATTATTATTATTATTATTATTATTATTATTATTATTATTATTATTGTTGTTGTTGTTGTTGTTGTTGTGACGGGGGTTTATTGTTGCTGGGCTCTGCACAATGGACTGCTATTACCTCCTCGTCTTAGTCGATGGGGATAGCTAATTATCTCCCTATGACTTAACTTCATACATTTATTTGTTTTGCTCGGTCTGTGTTTAGGCTGGGGTACAGAGATAGATAGAAAAATGGTAAAAGATCACTGTCACACTAGCTTTCACACGGCTATGAATCATATGTAGTCCAGCCACTTGATAACAGTAAAATTCACACATTTATTTCCTCTACTCTATACGTGATATTCGAAGTACGAAACTAACTTAAAAGTTCAATTGTCAATGCGAATGATTCGATCGCTGATAATCTAGGCAGCTACTTTTGCATCATAGGGCACTGGATACTTTCTGCCCTAATGGTCAGAAGTCTTGAAGAGTGGACTACTGTGGTCCTGTTTATACGGAGTTTTAGTGCACTTAGCGAAGATGCACCTAACTTCGTTGTTGAAGTGCTGCGTTGAGGTCGCTTCCGGGACAATCTGTGTTGTCGTGGCTTGTGTTCGACGGGTGGGCTATCTGCGCACAGTGCTGTAGATGCCTCGGCACCCAACTCTAAGCGCCGATTAGGTTCTGTCCTTTGCTCAGTTGGGATCACGATATAACGCCTGCTCGTCTGTAACATATGAGACGAAATTCTGCACAACCCTGTATAATAGGTCTGTGCAGAGCGTCTCACTGAAGGCCAAAGTAGCCCTCAGTGATAGCTCCACATCTCTATACATAAGTGACGAACATTCTGCTAAGTCCGTGGTCCACTGGAATCTCCACTCTAATTTCCTATACATATATAAATATAAATCGTGGCTAACTATACACATAAAGTTTGTATGGTGAGAGTGAGTTTGATTCATGAGCGGGGCTTGACAACCTGACAGATCAGCTCGACATTTTTACCTATTTTTCAAAGTTTAAGGAAGGTTTTAGGGACAAGTTTTGTATCGTCTGACTCAGGATGAAATTTCTTACACCCTGGTGCTTTTTGTTTCAAATTTTATCTATGGATTCGAGAGTTATGACATTTTTCATCGTTTGGCTCTCTTTGCTATGTATTGGCATTGAATGCAGCAGTAGTCGACAAGTGTTCACTTCACAAGTAATTACACCTTCGCTAATTGACTGGACTGTCGACCATCGCCGAGCACTGTCAGCCAAGCACATTTCGGTGCGAGTGCACTATAGCAGGAACGAACTATTGACTATCGGTACAGGTGTATCTTTGCCGACGTACTCGTGCACTCCACCGTATACGGCACACAGTGCTACCGTGTGTGACTGTCCCTCCCCGCTATGCCGTCACCTGTATGATGTTGGCATTCATTGCCGCCGCCTTGCCTGCCTCCCCCGACCCCCCCAAGAAGGCGCACCGAGGCTGGCGGCGTCGCCCTCGTCTCAGACACTCTGCGCTGCTGCTGCGGGCTCCCGCCCCCAAGGCTGTCCCCCCACTGCCCCACCACCCCCGTCGTCGTTGCTCCGTGTTGCGCTGTTCAACGCCCACTCTGTGGGCCCCAAAGAGAGGCGACTGGAGATTGTAGAGTTCGTTCGCGACAATGACGCTGATCTGCTCTTCCTGACGGAGACGTGGCTACGGGAGCAGGGTGATGAGGCCAAGTGTGTCGACCTTACTCCTCCTGGATATATCTTCCGCTCCTTCCCCCGCACTACACGCGGAGGTGGGGGTGTGGCCGTGCTGTATCGCGCCGCGCTGACCACCCACATGGCCTTTACTGCTGACCTGCCCTTCCCGCACCCGTCTTTCGAAGCGGTGCGTGTCACTCTGGTGCTGCAAGTGCCACGCCAATAATCTGTGCACTTCCTCTGTGTTTACCGTCCACCCCCTAGCTCCAAGAACAAGCTGACTCAAGAGATGCTCATCACAGACTTTCACCTACTCCTGGATTATTGCAACGGACTTTCCGGTGCCCCAGTAATTCTGGGTGATGTGAATGTTCATTACAATAAACCCACTAAACCGCTGACGGCCAGGATCCTTGACATCATGGACGCCTTCCGCTTTTCTCAAGTCGTTCAGACACCCACGCATGCGCTGGGCAATATCCTGGACTGGATTATCTACAGGCCCGAGGACGCCATTGTGCAGGATGCATCAGTGACACAGACTCTGACGTCTGATCACTACTGTGTGGTGTGTGACTTAGTAGCCCAGCCCCGCAAACCGCCCGCTATGTACCAGTCACTGCGAAACTTGCGCGCGATTGACAGGGCCACTTTCCGCGAGGATCTTCAGAGCGCGCTCGTCTCGCCCCTGGCGGCTGAGCCGTTAGACGCTGCTCTCCGCTCGATCATTGATAAGCACGCCCCTGTCTCAAACCGCTGCATCCGTAGGGAGAAGACAGCTCCCTGGTACACTGCCGTAAGATCCGAGCTTCGGGACGCTAAGCGCCAAAGACGGCGCGCTGAAAGAAACTGGCTTAAGATAGGGCTCACTATCCATAAGCAGATTTTCAATGCTGCCAAGCGTCTGGTCGTGAAGATTGTGCATGATGCAAAGAGCGCATATACCACCGCAAAGATCGCCAGCTGTGAGAGCAGTAGGGAACGGTTTTCCGTGTATGGTCGCTTAAGTGGCCGAGTCAAGACCTCTCCCCTTCCCAATGTGAAGCCCTCCTCTCAGCTGCCAGAAATATTTGGTGCTTACTTTGTGGATAAAGTTGCTGCAATTCGAGCGGAGCTGGATCAGCTGTCTCCGTTGCCGGCGCTGAGTGACTCCTCAGTCAGTGAGTGCCCTTTTTCTCTTCCGTTTTTTCAGCCAGTGACGGAGGAAATCGTTGAATCCATTGTTTTAAAGTCTAAACCTACCACTTGCTCTCTTGACCCCATCCCCACCCCTTTGCTAATTGAATGTCTTGATCTTGTCTTTCCCTCCCTCACCCAAATTATTAATGACAGTTTAGTGCATGGGCTTGTACCCTCATCCTTCAAGTCGGCTGTAGTAAAGCCCCTTTTAAAAAAGAACTCCCTTGACCAGAATGTGCTAAAGAACTACAGACCCGTCTCCAACCTCCCATTTTTATCAAAGATTCTTGAGAAAATTGTCCTCCAACAGTTGTTTTCTTACCTTCAGAACCACGACCTTCTCCCCCACACTCAGTCAGCCTACCGCCCGCACCACAGCACTGAAACTGCACTTATTAAGGTTGTCAATGACATTCTGCTTGCTCTGGATTCTGGCGATGTGTCTTTCCTCTCTCTCCTCGATTTATCGGCAGCTTTTGACATTATTGATCACTCTCTTCTGCTCAAAAGACTATCTTCCTCCTTTGGCATCTCAGGCTCTGCTCTCTCTTGGTTTAAATCTTACCTTTTAAACAGATCTCAAACTGTCCTCATCAATGATCGCCCTTCCTCGTCTGTTCCTCTTGCCTTTGGTGTTCCTCAAGGCTCCGTTCTAGGACCCGTCTTGTTCATTCTGTATACTCAACCTCTCCCCATTCTCGCTCAAACTCGCTCCATCTCCAGTCAGTCCTTTGCTGATGATACCCAACTTTACACTTCTTGCAAACCTACGCAGACACACGCTGCCGTCCAGGGTGTGCAGGCATGCATTCTTGACATAAAGAATTGGATGAATAACAATAAGCTAAAATTAAACGATGACAAAACAGAAGTATTTTTATTTAAAAAGAAAACAACTCCGTCTGTTTCACTTCCAACTACCATACAAGTCGGGAACTCTGCCATTGCTTTTTCCTGTCATGCTCGCAACCTTGGGTTCACTCTCTCATCTGATATGTCTCTCGACAAGCACGTCTCTACAGTCTGCAAGTCTGCTTTCTTTGAACTCCACAAAATCAGTTGCATTCGCCAGAATCTTTCAGTTCAAACCACTATCACTCTCGTCTGTGCCTTTGTTCTGTCTAAACTTGATTATTGTAATGCTCTTCTTGCTAATGCTCCCCTCTATCTCATCGAAAAACTTCAAAAGATCCAAAACTCTGCTGCTCGTCTTGTCTTCAAATCCCGCAAACATCAACACACCACGCCTCTCTTAAAATCTCTTCACTGGCTTCCTGTCAAAGCACGCATTCAACACAAGCTTTCGACTCTCTGCTATAACTACTTCTCTGGCTGCTCTCCTGCCTACATCTCTGAACTTCTTTCTGTTTACACACCGTCCCGGCAACTCCGATCCTCTTCAGATAAACGCCTTCTCAACATCCTTCCCACATGCACAAAAACCTATGGAGAACGCACTTTTTCTTTCGCGGCTGCAACACAATGGAATTCACTCCCATATGCTCTTAGACATGCACCCAGTCTACCTGCCTTTAAACGTGCATTAAAAACACACCTGTTTAAACAATACTATAAATAATTATGTAGAATTCCCTTGCGTCAGCTGAGATATGACTTGTCAGACGGTAGTAGGTCTGTGTGTGCGTGCTGTGTGTGTGGGAGCGTGTGTGTGTCTTTGTTTGTGCTGTTATAACTAATGTGGCATCTGGACGGTTGATTGTTGGCGCTGGCGACGGAGTAGCTGTTCGTTGTATTATTTTGTATGTTGATCCTATGCTGATTGTAATTGATATGATTTTTGTGAGCTGTTGTTTGTCCGATTGTTCTGTATATTATGCTATTTTATATATATATATATATATATATTTATAATGAGATTTTTAAAATGAGATTTTATAGCTATATTAGTATTTAACCTGTTTAAAAAATTTATATGTTCGATATGTATGTTAATCTATTATTTGCTAACAATTTGTAATTTGTGAAGTTGTCAACCACAGCGAGTGCGTGTTTTTATTATATGTAATGTTGTGGTATATAAATAAACAGTTATTATTATTATTATTATTATAAAGAAATAATAATATTATAAACATTCTCGGGTACAGCCACTGGTCTGCAAGCATACATATAGGTTAAGCAACAGTGGATCCGTACATAATACAACATGGCGTCGACAGGTCATGCTTGCCTCGTGGTCGGATTCTTCCACGTGGTCACGCAAAGTCGGACTAACAATTCAATTCTATGCATAGCAAATTCCACAAACATAATTCAACAATAATATAAATACATCACGATGCAACAGAAGTATGTTCATTTACCTGTCTGACAATGTCAGGCCGTGGCTACTTGATTGAATTCAAATATTCAACAAGACAGTACTGCTGTCTAATCTTCTCAGGAGAGATTATGTCAGAGAGTACTGTGTACTGCTCAGCATTTCAATGCAGACTGACCTTCTACCTAACCTTGGCCTACCCAGTCCGAACTGGTTCTACCTAACGGTGCTGTGTTCTCATTGGATGAGAATCCCGATCTAACGCACGCTGCGATGATGTCACTACACGGACACGGCTCGGGTCAAGCTCGCAGTGTGTGTATACATCAGTAATACCTTAATCGTCTGCTATAGACTACCAGTACCTAAGTATTACTACTGACTAAACAAGCAAAAGCTATAGGGCTGTGCGGTTTAACTGAGCTCTTGTTACTATTATTATTATTATTATTATTATTATTATTATTATTATTATTATTATTATTATTATTATTATTATTATTATTATTTTGTGTGTGTGTGTTGAGCATGTTGAAGTGTTGGTAACATGTGAGCATTTGGTTACTGCTCGCCGCACTTTGAGTGCTTGAAAAATAAAGCACGTATTATTATTATTATTATTATTATTATTATTATTATTATTATTATTATTATTATTATTATTATTATTATTATTATTATTGTGTGTGTTGTGTATTTTGAAGTGTTGGTAACATGTGAATATGTTGGTTACAGATCGCCGAGTGGTTAAAAAATAAAGCGCGTATTAGTAGTAGTAGTAGTAGTAGTAGTAGTAGTAGTAGTAGTAGTAGCAGTAGCAGTAGCAGCAGCAGCAGCAGCAGTAGCAGTAGCAGTAGTAGTTGTTTTATTATTACTATTATTACCTCAGACCACCATAAAGCCTGAAAGACTGTGTAAACGTTTAGAAACCGTATAGATTTGAAAGCAAAAATAGAAGCTGACTTAGGTACTCCAGTCGCCTTTTAACTCCTGACGTTCGAATCCAACTATTTCAGTTAACTAAAGACTGCAGCCCCTGCTCCTACGCTACTCATTTATTTCAAAGTTGTACCTTACTTCGTAAAAGGTTGACAGTTTCGGTACACTTTTCATTTTGTGAAATCATCACAATTCGTGGACATTTATGGTGTTTTAAACATGGTTCACGCACAAACGCCCAAAATAGCAAGTTCTTTATAAAACCATTTAGTTCAGTCCATATTGTGTTTTGTTTTACGTCTTTTCAGTGTGGTTGATATTAGATAACGAAAAGAAATCATATAAACTAAAATAAAACCATTCAAATGTCACGACTTGTTGCCCAACTTACTACTTGGAGATTGTGACATCTCTACTTCCATTTCTGAAACTGGGAATGGCAATTTTCATTTATCTGAACGGATCTTTCAGCTCCCTCACCACAACGGAAGCTTGTCTGCTTTAACGGCAGAACTGTTGTTGCTACTCATAAGCCATCACGTCGAGGGTCAGACAAGTGCCAGACCCTTTTCTGCACCGGATCACATCCCGAGGCCAACTAGTTCTCTCTCTCTCTCTCTCTCTCTCTCTCTCTCTCTGGCTGTTCCTTTCCCTACCTGTTGGTAGCCTACAAGCTAAGTAGGTCACGGTTGACTACTTTTTTTTGTTCTTGTTGAACGGCTGTGATAAAGTAATAAGGCTATGACGAATGTAAACACAACCTCTGATCTTCGGACAAATTTGACTTTATTTCTATGAACATTGCTCAAGGCTGAAGTTACATTCTTATCAAACGTCAGTGTATAAGTTTGTGTGGAATCACTTTGTTTATTACAGCCTCTCCCCAAAAAACGCTTTGATTTCATCCAGTGCTATTAATAGGTGCACAACCTACGGAATTTATTGATTTAAAAAATAAATGCATTTTCGACAGAGTTTTTTTTGGGGGTTGCAAGCTCATTTTTTTTCCGTGGGGCAACATTCAGTGTGAATGTTAAACGGATCTGTCGAGGAAACGTGGTCGGAGTGGGTATCTTTAACAAAGGTTATGCAGGATGTGAAATGTAGACATTTTGAGGGCAGATTTACTGTTTCAGGAAATTGTACATGCAGACTGTGACATTGCCTCAAACAATTCAGAAAATGGCGGTGTTTCAAAAATTAAAAAAGTGCTTACCGTTCATTCAAAACACCTCAAAAAGCCATAAATCTGTTGAAAATTTTGCGAACTTCAGGCCCAAAGAAGCGTGGAAAACAAGCGATAACTCATTGTGTACCTAATGTAAACAAAACGTACGTGAAAACAAGTTTGAAAACAGGAAACGGGCATCTATCCTTCAATGAGCGTAGCAAGGTTTTAGTGGCAAACAAATCTTTTTTTTTTTAATAAATGTTTTTGACGGCACGTTATAAAACACGATAAACTGTTTTTCTGTGATCGAGCGGCCTCGGTAATGGTGCATTATTTCCAGAAAGTTGTTTCTTGGGTGGCTTTGACTGCAGGTCCTGATGTCAGCCAGCCTCTTGGAGCTACTCTCGGAGCTTTTAGTTTTACGTGCAGGCGGGAAGACCAAGTATTTGACATTACATCTACTGGACAAGCGTTTTCTTGGCAACTCTTGGAAGTTTAAATCTTCATTTAAGGACACGTTCAGCATTTTTTTTTAAATCTGTAGATAATTTTCCAGTGCATAGACGTTTTGAAAACCAACAATACATTACACTGAAGACCTGGCCTTTGGAACTTGGGTAGTCGGAGTTCTAAGGTGCAAGGGGGGGGGGGGGGGCCCAATTATATACGGTCGACGTTGTCTACTCATTGAGGCGCGTCTTTGTTAACGTATTCGTCTGCAGAAGAATGCGTCCGTTTCACCCATTTCATGATGGCTGAAAAGTAACTCCTTATAGTAAAGGTGCTGGTCATTGTTTTGTCAACAGTACTGCATTGGCTTGAAACCAACATGTATTTTGATCGTCATATTGGTAGTAGTAGTAGTAGTAGTAGTAGTAGTAGTAGTAGTAGCAGCAGTATAATAGTAGTAGTAGTAGTAGTAGTAGTAGTAGTAGTAGTAGTAGTAGTAGTAGTAGTAGTAGTAGTAGTTATGTAATTGCCGATCTCCAATTTCATCTCCCAGTGACATCTGACGTTAGACAAAAGAAGAGGAAAGAACAATCGTCAAGCGATGGGCCATTAAGGGCTGCTGTCGTCACTTTCCGATGAAATAATATTTCAACCACCCTGTTCGAGAACAGAATCCTGCAGACGCTAAAGGGTGGAAGCGGAAGAAGGGATCGTTAAGGAGAGCGAGAGAAGAGTAGGCTTGCGTCTGTTGGCAAGTGTCCTCTACGCATTATAGCCGAGCATACCACGTGGTCGAGACTTGACGACATTTTTTTTTTGTTTCTCCCTGTCTCGGGAGCAGGCCTCGTCCAGTCTCAGCCACGCTGTACGAGTAGTAGTTGAATTGTTCTACGTAATTTGTTCCTTCCGTTTCCAATCCTCACACCTTAAGGCTAACGAAGTGCGGCGTCGTCGGTGGTTTATGTGGAGTGCGTGTTTCTAGACCACAACCACTCATCCGTTGTCGCGTTTTATTTATCGGATATAAGACCTTTTAAAATAAGTCTTTGTTAAAGTGAAGCATGAGAAATGAATGAATAAATGAACATTTATCAAGCACTACAACATTTCCGAGGCAAGAAGCATGGGCACAGCTCTGGAGTACTATTATACAGATAGATAGATAGATAGATAGATAGATAGATAGATAGATAGATAGATAGATAGATAGATAGATAGATAGATAGATAGGTAGGTAGGTAGGTAGGTAGGTAGGTAGGTAGGTAGGTAGGTAGGTAGGTAGGTAGGTAGGTAGGTAGGTAGGTAGGCAGGCAGGCAGGCAGGCAGGCAGGCAGGCAGGCAGGCAGGCAGGCAGGCAGGCAGGCAGACAGACAGACAGACAGACAGACAGACAGACAGACAGACAGACAGACAGACAGACAGACAGACAGACAGACAGACAGACAGACAGATAGATAGATAGATAGATAGATAGATAGATAGATAGATAGATAGATAGATAGATAGATAGATAGATAGATAGATAGATAGATAGATAGATAGATGTGCTGAGTATAGGAAATGCCCAGACGTCTTCTATAGCACCTCATCTCCATGCTTTGTATTCTTCGTTGTAGATCTGCTGTGATGGTCCATGTTTCGCAGACCTATAAGAAGATGGAGATGCAAGAGAGCGCAGCAGCCTTACCTTGGAGTGTAGACTGATGGTCTTGTCTTTCCAAATGAACCTCAACCTTCTCATGGCAGCAGTTTGTGCAATCCTGGAAAGGACTTCCTGTCGGAACCCATTGTCTGACACAATGGGCTCCTAAATATTTGAAGCTATCAATGGTGTTGCTGGCTTGGCCTTGGACTTTGATGTCCGTGTTGATGCCATTTGTGTTGTTGGTCATCATTTTGGTCTTCTCTGCAATTAATTCTATTCCAAAGGCTCTGGGGGTAGTGTCAAGCCTCTGTACCAGTTGTTCAAGTTCTTGTTCCTCTCCAGCCAATCTATCAATGTCATCCGCAAAACGGGGGTTGGAGATTGCTTTGCCCCATATGCTGACTTTGCCTTCGTGATCTGCAAGGGCATCGGACATGATGCGCTCCAAGAAGATGTTGAAGAGTGTTGGAGAGAGTAGGCATTTTTGACGCACGCCGATTGTTGTTCTGAACCAGTTCCCGATGGCGCTGTTGTGGGGGACTGCACTGGTAGCCGTGTCATACAGGCTTTTGATGCCTTCAATAATGTTAGGCCAAACGCTTTATTGAAGTCTACAAAAACACATGATTTAGGTGTTGTAGATAGATCGATTGATTTTTTTTAAAGTTACAAATAAATAATAACAAAAATATTTAAACAAGCCACACAAAAAATCAAAAGGTAAACGTGTTTTGTTGTTGTTTCTTTAAACTGATTTATGTATTTTCAATGTCTTAGATTACATCAGGCATTTGGTCCTGATTTGGCTCGGAAGAGTCCGCTGGACCTAAAGCAATAATCTTGTATTGTATTGTACATCAGGCATTTATTTACCTTTTCAATGGACAGCTACTATATTGTGTAAAGTTTACACATTGGGTGCATGTCTCCGTTTCTCGTTATGCGCTTAGTTCATTCATTTATTTCCCCTCTGTGTTATTTTATTTCCAATCTCTTGTACTATAGTTGCATGTACTATTTTGACAATATTAATTAATATACTTGTTTCCTTACTTTGTACTTGTTCCTGTTCGCCATAGACATTTCATTGTTATAATTGGTCAAAGGGTAGCACTTATATAACCTTTGCCTTTGTCCGCCCTTATCGTTCTCCTTGTTTTGTTTGCCTGCCTCGTTAATAATAATACAATTCTGTTTAAACCAAATAAATATGTAAATAAAGAAATACAGTCCACAATGACCTTGAAGAAAACTTTCGCTCATGTTTCTGCCGAAAGTAAACAACTTGATTTTCAAGACACGGAAACTAGACCACAGCGTCAGAAATTGAAAACATGCTTTAAAATGTTTTCCTCTAGGGCAATTTCAAGTTTTCAATTCTCTTTGCATGAACCGTCTAATAGTTTCTCCAAACTGCCTGTGCTTTATTCAATTTGTTTTCTTATTTCTATTGTTGGAAGGTTACATCCTGGGTCTGTAATTCTTGTTGTTGTCGAATTTGTTTTTCATCACCATCAGCAGCGGCAATAACAGGAACTGCAACAGTAGAACAGTATTATTATAATCATTATGCATTATTAGCAGCAGCAACAACACTCTCAGCATCATTATCATTTTATCATCATCATCAGCATTATTATCCTCATATTATGATCATCATAATCCTCATTAATTAACAGCAGTAGCGATTGTAGCAACTGTAGCCACAGCATTTTCGTCATTATTATGATCACCATCATCACTGTACCACCGCCTCCACAGCATCAACACCCTGCTCTCCTTCCTCTTGCTCCTCCTCCTCCTCCTCATTACCACCATCACTACTGCGAGGACCACACAACCATCATCATCATCATCATCATCATCATCATCATCATCATCATCATCATCATCATCATCATCATCATCATCATCATCATCATCACCGCCATCATCACAACCAATTTCAGAATTGCCTTTTCTCTCCGCTTTCTCTTCCTCCTCATCACCATCAGCAGTAAACGTAGCTAAAACAACAGCAGTAAACACTTCGGTGCACCTCTAGCGACATGCGTATTTCAATGGTTTCCTTTCGTGTTTCCCATGCCTGGAATCTCCATAGAAACCCTTTAGCAATGAGTGTACGCCAAACAAGTTTACTTTCCATTGTTATTACTGACATTACGCAGATGGGAGTACATTTCAATAATAATGATAATAATAATAATAATAATAATAATAATAATAATAATAATAATAATAATAATAATAATAATAATAATAATAATAATAATAATAATAATAATAATAATTTTTAATTTTAAATTTTTTAAAATCCTTTTTATTATGATCATCACCATCATGATCATCACCATCATGATCATCATCATCATCATCATCATCATCATCATCATCATCATCTTCTTCTTCTTCTTCTTCTTCTTCTGATGATGATGATGATGATTTATTATTAATAATAATAATATTATTATTTTATTTTTTTTAAGATGATAATGATGATGATGATGATGATGATGATGATGATGATGATGATGATGAAGTAAATAAATAATATTAAGAAATGAAATTGATTATGATGAGCAGGAGGAGGAGGATACTGTCGTTGCTGCTGCTGCGGCAAACGATGATGATGATTTTATTAGCAGGTTGATGTAGATTCCAGTGGTTGTAGGAATGTTACAGGATATTGGGAAGAAATCAGACAGTGGCATTTTGATTTAAGGGACAAGGCATTGTGATAGCGCAATCACGCTAAATGATAAAATAGATCCGTTTATAATTGGACCACATTCCTAGACGCAGAACTACGTCTAACTGCTACATCAGAAAGAGACAATTTTCAGGGTGAAGTGTATATTGTGATTGGCAACCATTGCTCCCGGGGAATATTGTCATCCATTGACTACTACTACTATTACTACTACTACTACTACTACTACTACTACTACTACTACTACTACTACTACTACTACTACTACTACTACTACACCACTACTACTACTACTACTACTACTACTACTACTACTACCACCACCACCACCACCATTACCACCAATTATACACTGTGCCTTTCAAGATAACGTGTATACTAGAATCTTGTTCATGGCAAAACGAAAAATTAATATTCTATCTTGACCGATGTTTCTTGATTCGTTAGATGAGAGGAGGGAGGGAGGGAGAGAAAGAGAGAGACAGAGAGGAGATAGAAAAAGACAAGGTAAAACTTTTATTTTTGCATGGGTGAAAGAGGTCCGTATTTTTTCATCTTGTGAGAGAGCGAGAAAGAGAGAGAGAGCGAGAAAAAGAGCGGGAGAAAGAGAGGGAGAGAGAGAGCGAGAGAAGTAGAGGGAGAGAGATGGAGGGAGGGAGGGAGAGAGACACAGAGAAACAGACAGACAGACCGACCGGTCGGTCGGTTTTTTGCAAGAGTGTAAGGGTAAGCGCGAGGAGCGTGTTTTTATTAAATTTTTCCTGTTACATTTTGAGAGAGACAGACAGACCGACAGTCAGACAGACAGACATTCAGGGTCAGGTACAAAACACACATGTGAGAATTTGTAGGTTGGGGTGATGGGTCACTTATAGATAGCTATTGTAACCAGATACTATTAATATGTGATTCTGCTGCCAGTGATGATGTTGTATACCATAATTATGTTTGTGGGCTTGAGGAAGTTGCATGCATACGTTAAAAATTATTGTATTGTTTCATCGTTACACTTTATTTCTTCATTTGTTTTAATTTTTTAAAAGACTAAAATCACTTAATTTGTGGGCAGACTTTAAATAAATGTATTGCTGACTGGAACTGAGTCGAGGGCTTCCGGGTAGTCCAAGGCGATAACTTTGTTCTTCTAGACGCATATAAAGGAGAGAGAGGCGAAAGAGGAGGGAGGTAGTGAAGGAGGGATTGACAAGACGGAAGGGACTGAGATGGAGGGGGGGAGCTTGGTGGAGAGAGAGAGAGAGAGAGAGAGAGAGAGAGAGAGAGAGAGAGAGAGAGAGAGAGAGAGAGAGAGAGAGAGAGAGAGAGAGAGAGAGAGAGAGACCCGGCCAATTTGTAGTTCAGACTTCACAGACTGACGGACGGTTAATCCGCAGAGGGAGCGGACCTCAGGACCTACAAATTAGATAAGTCTACATTGGCATTCAAGGTCACCAGCTGGACAGGAAAGAGAAAAGTCAGTGTTCGCCCCCTCATCAGACTTTTTCAGACTTTACTAGAGCTTCGAAGTCTTAATTCTACCACAGGAGTATTACACGCTGAAAGTGTATCATTGATAGCAAAGCGATATACAGCGTACCTATGTACATAGATAGAGAAGGGTGAGATCAATGTCTTTAGATGTGTTTTTTTTCTATACACCAACATTGCACTTCGTGTGCTTTGTATTTTAGGAAGACAAAACAACTTCTGATTACATAAATGTAGGCTATCGTTTTACTTCTTGGGGTTTATTTTCAGCACACAAGTTATTGTTTCAGTACCTCATAAACTCGCTTTTAGTGCACTTCTTTACAGGTGTATATTTTTTGGCATAGGTTTGATACATTTGTAGTACAGTTCCAGCTTATCACAACTTTTGATATATTAATACTGTGCAAAGAGGGTACCCCCAAGAATGTAACACGAAGGCACCAAAATATTGTACTAGAAATGCGCCATTACAAGTACTGTTTCGGTACAAAAAATTACTGCAAGGGCACTTTCGGTGGAACAGTTTCTTTAAGCTTGACGAACGGCGCGCTGTAATATATGAGAACATCAATGATTTCTTTAAGACCTGCGTCCTAAGCAGCCCTTTGAGCTGGCAAGGGGACTTTATAAAGAAACCAACACTACCCTCACCCAAACGGCAAGGTCATATACCCTCCATAGTTGTCAGACGAGAGCGAGAGGGAGAGGGAGACATCTTACCCGAGCTAAGTAGCCAAGGTAATCAAGGAAGCGCCTGCGGTTAATTTCGTTTCACGGTCTAGCGTCTGGAAATAGAAACAACCCTGACAACAAATTCTTGTTAGTACACGGTGACTTTAAGCCCGTGTCTGTAAGCACCGATACCTAGCTGGTCATGGATTGTCTGGTCTCACTATTTAATGACGTTTTTGATTGAACTTATTTCAGCTTTTTTCCCCCTGTTTGTATATCTCCCTTATGTTTTATTCTGTGCAATGTTTTACTTGTTTTTTTTTTTAAACAAAATTGTGTTTAAACCAGTTTTTCTCCGACAGTTAAATAACGTTGCTTGCCTCCGACATCGCATAACAATAGTTTGCAATGAGGCAGGATTGTTCTTTTGTTCATCTTGTCTTCGGGTTTCATAATGTAGGTTTATTGCTCCTATGGTGTTTTTTCTTGCGAAGCATGGACCCTCACAGCAGATCTCCAACGAAGAATACAAAGCATGGAGATGAGGTGCTACAGAAGACTTCTGGGCATTTCCTATACCCAACACATCACCAACGACGAAGTCCGACAGACCATCATACAAGCCATTGGACAACACGATGACCTGCTCACAATGGTGAAGAAACGGAAACTCCGATGGTATGGCCACGTCACCAGATCATCAGGCCTTGCAAAGACTATTCTGCAAGGCACAGTGCAAGGAGGTAGAAGAAGAGGGAGACCGAAAAAGAGGTGGGAGGACAACATTCGAGAATGGACTGGTTTGACACTGAGCGAAGCCATCAGGGCTGCTGAGGACAGAGAAAGATGGAGTATGCTGGTTAAACGATCATCTGTGGTGCCCCTACGACCTCCGGGTTACGGGACAGGATAGGATAGGATAGGATAGGATAGGATAGGATAGGATAGGAATTTCTAGTTTCTTTTGTAGGCTCGTGGCACTGTACTCAGTGTGCAAACTGAAAAGCCAGTCAACTTCGATTTTCTCAGCGAATTCAAGTCCTGGTTTCCCTCCCGTCAATGCTGGAACGGTCAGCCACCTGAGGTCACCTAGACACCTCGGTGGGTTTGGGTCACTTTCAGTTTCGTAAACATGACTGTCCTTCATCTCCCGCTGTAACACGACCGACGCTTTATAGAGAGAGAGAGATTGATTATTTATTCATTTAGGCATCGCCCCTTCATGAAGGGTGTGTACATCATAACATTATACATATAACAAACATACATTTTCATTCTGATTAAATCACGATAGAGCAATTTCTCTTAGTTTAAAGGCTTTGTACAGGTATATACTTAGTTTCCTAATTACATTCGGGTTACTAGACGCCATCAAAACACACAGTCTAGATGCACATGGATTTCTATAATATTTTTCAGCAATAAATTGCACTCTTAAGTTATGTAAGACTGGACAACATAACACAAAGTGGACTTCATCTTCTTCTTTTTCCATGCAAAGTGGGCATTTTACAGCTGCTTGTGTGTCATTTCGATATCTGTGATAATGAACACCAATATCTGACACGCCAAATCGAAATTTTGTCATTATAAAAACTAAATGCCTAGATTTTTAGGTGTTGATACTCGCACTCCCAATGATTTTGTATACGGTGAATTAAACCGGTACCCTATTCAGATCAATGCAATTGTAAGCTGTGTGCGATATTGGTTAAAGTTAACACGCATGGAACCTCATCGTCTCCCTAGAAAGGCGTATGTAATGTTGAGGACGTTAGATGAGAGGGGAGCAAATACATGGGCAACAAATGTGCGATCATGTCTTTTTATGTATGGATATGGTTTTGTATGGTTAAATCAAGGTGTGCAAGAGATCAAATGTTTTTTAAGAAAATTTAAACAGCGACTTGTGGATTGCAGATGGCAAGATTGGCATAATCATGCACAAAATAGTGACAGGTATAAAATGTACTGTTTATTTGGGGGCAGTAATCATTGTGTTAAAACTTATTTGGAATTAAGTCTTGAGAGAGACATTTTTTTTGACATTTGGACATCGTCCGTTTACTTTTCCAAAAAGCATAATTACACATTACAAACACAAACTTCTTCGGGCCACCAGCCCATAGAAGAAATGGTTGGTCACGTGGTAGGTAAAAGTTCAATGGGCATATAATTCTGTCATCATTATAATGGTGTATCCTATTATGTCATACTCTCATAAAATTCGGTTCTTAACTTTAGGGCATGAAAAACGAAAAGGCTTAATCGCCACATAAAAAATTTTGATCCTCTCTGCAAAACATGTTGATAAGAATGGACAGAAAATGTCAAATACTTTGCTCTTAAGTCATCATACAGAGAGCAATCAGAAATAAAATGATCTTCGCTTTCCACAACATTGCAGTATGTACACAGTGCATTTCCTTCTGTTTCGTTAAACATTATTCTAAAGAATGAGGCCTTCAAAGGTAGAACACCAAGCCTCAGCTTAATTATACAATCTCTGAAACATTTTATATGCATAAAATCAAGATAATCTTCAGTCTGATACATTTCTTTAAACATTCTATAATTCTTATAAGCTTCTTTTGTCAACACAGAGCTATCCCATTCTTGTATAAAGGTATCTTTCATTCTCTGTTTCACTAGGCTAACAAAAGTTTTTTCGCACCCAACGCTCTGTTGTGCCCAAGCATAAGCGAGACCAAGAGAAAATAAGGTGTTTTTAACTTTAGTTACCCAGCATAATTTTCCCCTATCATCTAAATTAATTAGCATCTGGTATGCTTGCTTGGGTAGCCTATCTGAGTTTAATTTTAGAAGCTTTAGCCAATATTTTATGCACCTTACACCACTGTTAACATACAGTGGGAAGCGTCCGGTCTCTCCATAAATAAACTTGTTGGGTACTCCTAAGGGTACGTTGAGAAATCTTTTGCAAGCCAAGGTATGCACCCTCTCTATATTTTCTAGCCTGTTTAAACCCCACAACTCTGACGCATAGAGCAAGATTGGTTGTACTTGTGCGTCAAATATTTTAAAATAGCATGTTCTGGATATTTCTTTTAGCTTTGAAATGTTCCTTACGCATTCAAAACAAGCCCGCCTGCCCTTCACTGCCAGTGCATTCACACCTTTGTTAATACTCATCTTTGTGGTAAAAACAAAACCAAGATAGTTATATTCGTTGACTACCTCTAAATAATTTCCATCAAGATGCCATTTTTCAGATTTCCCTAAAAATCCTCCTTTACGAAAAACTATTACTTTAGTCTTGTCTATATTAATATTTAGGTACAATCTTTTGCATGCATCATTTAAAATATTGATCTGATTCTGTAACCCTCTTGGAGTGATGGACATCAGCACAATATCGTCAGCAAATAATAACAGGAAGAGATCTATCAAGTTAGGTAATAACTGAATGCCATGCATACCATCACTGTTCACAGCTGATGCTACTTCATTAATAAACAAGGAAAACATTTCTGGGCTTAAAATGCAACCTTGTCTCAGGCCCACTGGGCAATCAAAAAAATCTGTGAGCTTGTCTCCAGTACGTACACAAGATAACACTGTTTTATACATAGAAACAACAGCTTTCATAAATTTCCCATCAATATTATTTTTATGCAAAAGAATTTCAAACAGGGGTTGGTGTTGCACAGAATCGAAAGCCTTCTTCAGGTCCACAAAACAGGCATACAATTTTCCTCCTTTTTTACTTAAATATCGCTCAACAATAGCATTTAAGGTGAAAATGTGATCGGTGGTTGAATAACCTTTCCTAAATCCTGCTTGCGACTCTGTGATTTTACTATGTTCCTCCACCCATTCCACTAGTCTTTTATTCAGCACAGACGTGTAACATTTACTGACTAAACTTAGTAAAGATATCCCTCTGTAATTATCAGTAACACCGGAATCTCCCTTCTTGAAAATTGGTACTATAATAGCTTTCGCCCAGCCAGCTGGGTAAGTCCCGCTATCAAACAACAAGTTGAATAATTTAGTGAGGAATATCACAGTTATTTCCCCTGTCATCTGTAACATCTCCGCTGTTACTTGGTCAACACCGCAGGCCTTGCCTGGTTTAAGCTTTCTGATAGCGTCTCTTATTTCTTGTGCCGATATAGGCCTATTTAATTCAAAGCAAATGTCATTTTCGTTAAGTATACGAATGTCTATGGTTTCTTCAAACATTTCGTCCTTTTCTACCACAATATTTCCATTAAAAAGATTCTGGAAATGGTTGAACCATTCCTCTTCAGAGATATCAATACAAATTCCACTTTTCTTTACGCCTGAGATTTTCTTTACCTCTCCCCAAAACAGTTTCCCATTTGTTTCTAATGAAGCTAAATGTTCTGCTCTTTTTCTTCCAAACTCAGATTTCTTTTTGATTATCAATGACTTATACTGTTTTCTCGCCTCTACGTACAGCTGCCTATCATATGCCTGCCTCGTGTACCTGAATGTAGCTAATCGCTGTCTGGCAACACTCTTGGCTGTGGCACACTGACAATCAAACCACTGCACTTGCCGCGTGGCTCCGCCCACTCTCACTATCTTCATCATACACTCGCTCGCAGTGCGTAAAACACCTGTATACAGCGCTAGGGCATCATCAACATTATGGTCAAGCAACGTGTGGGCTCTGTTACACATATCCTGCATGGGTTGTGAATTAAAATTAATTACAAATTCTTCCTCTTTACTTTTATCCCAGATTGTTTTTGAAATCCATTTGTCATTATTTTTCTTTTTAGTTACATGTTGGGCTTTAAAAGTCGTCACAACAGGAAAATGAGGGGAGTCTATAAATGGTTCAATCTTGAAATTTACTATAAAATCTGATGTACATAAATCTCTAGACAAAATAAAATAATCAATCACACTTCCACCATTTGCACTCACAAAAGTTAGAGCATCATCAAAATCAAATTTGCATAATCCGTTCATAATAACACAATCAATCATGGAGCACAACTCGAGCAAATTTCTACCAAACACATTTATATCTTCATCATCAGACTTTCTCTCCCATTCTTTCCTTTCATACTCATCATCAAAATCTTTTTGGGCATCTATGTCAATTCTCAACTCATCAAGGTCAACTGGTACTGCATTTTCTTTACCCGTTCTTGCATTCAAATCGCCACAAATAATCAGTGAAAAATCATCATATCTCTCATACAGCTCGATCAAACATTGTTCAAGAACATCAATGCCAAAGCCTTGGTCAGTGACCTTCCAGTAGTCACTGTTATGTGGGTGAATATAAATACAAACTAGGCAAATATCCTTTAATGAGCCAAGAAGTTCCTTTTTCAACTTTAAAACAATCATATGCTTGTATTCTGTATGAATTTCTTCGATAAATTTAGAAATAGCTTTGCTAACGAATACCAACACTCCTCCAGACCATTTTGCAGTTACTGCGTTGCTCAATTTAACAGCTTTAGAACAAAAAACATCGTAGTCTTTAAAGTGTGCATAAGACAATTTTGCATTGCTAACAAAAGTTTCATTAAGTGAAAAAATATCAAAACAACTCAACGCTTGCACAACATCAGAAATATCCTGCTTGTTTAACCAACCTTCGCAATTCCATGTACAAATAGAAAAATGATCATTTGGGCCTCGGCCACCCCCCTAACTTCTTTTGTCTCCACTTCCCCTCCCCCCTCCTTTTTCCTTGTCCCTCAACCCTCTGTTGTCGTTCCCTCCTCTGCCTACCCCACCACCCCCTCTCCCTCCTTGCTGCTGCGACTTGCTGCTTTTGGTCCATTGTTGAAGACTGGTTTGGCCCTTGTCGTCGCGTACAGCCAGGCCTGGTTTAGATCTCACACAGTTCGAATCATCAGGCCTACTACTCAATGAAGCATGGCGCGACAAATTCCGTGTCAACACAGGGCTTTCCCTAGAGCCAATGTTCTTGTTTACACCACGTGTTGACCCCGGGTTACTGTTACGTCTGTTTCGGTCGGCAGATGGCCTTGACAGGTCAGGGTCGTGTCGCGTTACGCCCATGTCGACTGACTTCTTCTGTGCGCTAGACGTAGGCCTAGCGCTGCTCGCTGCCGCTGTCACTGCCACAGCATCGTCTTGCGTGTCGTCTGCTATGCTGTTATCGTCTCGGTCGTCGCTGCGGTTCGCTCTGTCTTCTGCCAGGGGTGGGAAGTTGGCCTCCATAGACATTGTAAGGAGGTTGTAGTTCCAGTTGTCTGGATCCCTGCTTCTGTCAACGCCCCCGAAGGCCCCCTCAGAGTGCTCTTGTTGTTGTTGTTGTTGTTGTTGTTGTTTACCTTCGTCGTAGAAGTGTTCGTTGTGTGCCGTCAGCTGATCGTGTGTGTCATTCTCGTTGCGTCTTCTCTGTTGTAATACCAGATCTTCTGTGCCTGTATCGAATGTGTAAACACCGTCTTTCGTAAATAATTTATCAAACTTGATCTTGCACTTCTCGCCTGTACTGCTGAAGATTTCCTTGGCCTTCTCGTGTAATGCACGGCGTTTGTGTCTCATCGTCTTAGAAAAGTCTTCATTAATGTAGATTCTCTGGTACTGCTCAGAAGTCTTGAGTGTGCGTGCCTTAGACAAGATCAACATCTTCTGTTTATATGATAACAGCTTAACAATAATGGCGTTGTCAGCCCCTGCTCTATGTGCACGTTCAATGTCAATGTTGTCCTTGATGCCTAGCCCATTTCTGATTACGTCTTTTACTTTCTGTTCGCACATGTCCCACGTTTCTCGCCCAATCTCTCTCTTGATGCCATAGAAAACTAAATTGTTGCGCCTGCTGTGGTTTTCTAGACTGTCACACATGTTTCTTAGCGAGCACAGTTCTGAGCGTAAATCAGCGTTTTCAGCTTGCAGGTCACTATACACAGACTGTAACTCAGACACACTGCTTTGCAGTTTCTGTTGTGTGTTATTTATCATGGCAAGGCTTGAATTAATTGAGACTTTCAATTCATCTATGTTCATCAGCACTGCATTGAACTGACTTTCATACTTGCTGTCAGTGACAGTCATTTTGGCGTTAATGCTGTCAATTCCTTTCATGATGCAGTCAGTGGTGATGGGTTGGGATACGTCGTTGGGGTGTTGGTGCTGTTCCTTCTCATCTTTATCATTTCTCGACTTTGTAGGGGAGTTGGGGCCAGGATTCTGTTCCACATCGCCGCAACACAGTAGCAAACACACAACAAATACAGTCACGCCATTGTAGCTGCTAGTTGACCCAACACTGACACGGCCAGACCGGCACAACAACAATGGCACACCACAGTACTCACGACGTTTGCACCACGAATAAAGTTCCAAATTGTCACACACTTTACACAAAAATCGCCCCGTAGCCTGCCGATGTTGTCCACTGTCGTTAGGCATTTTTGAAGGCCGCTGCCACCTCGCTGTATATCCACAATGGTCGAATTTTCTTGACTTCTCACACAACGTTTTCAAAAAGCAGCCATTGCAAGTCACGGCAACCACGTGACCTCAGTCTTGAGAGAGAGAGAGAGGGAGAGGGAGAGGGAGGGAGAGAGAGAGAGAGAGAGAGAGGGAGGGAAGGAGGAAAACGGATGAAATGTGAGTATGGATGTCTGTTTCTGTGTGAGTGTGTGTGTGAGAGAGAGAGGGAGAGAGAGAGAGAGAGAGAGAGAAAGAGGAAAGGGGGGAGAGAGACGGATGACGTGTGTGTGTGTGTGTGTGTATGTGTGGGAAATAGAGAGAGGAGTGCGGGATGAAATGCTGGTGGGTATGTATGTATGTGTGTGAGTGTCTGTATTTGGGTGGGTGTATTTGCGACAGATTGACCACTTAACCCACTGACCCCTATGTCCAAACAACGCCCGGTCCTCAAAGTCATCCAGTGATCCATTCTTGTACTATAGTCATTCCACTCCCATCTTGACTGTTTCCATCACTCTGGTGGTAGCATGCAGTGAGAGGTGAGTGGGATTAGGTTTAGGAGGGTGTGTCATCTTCCCTCTTGTCCTGTGTGGCGTTGCACCATTGTTGTTTTGATTTGCTAAGAAAGTGGGAAGATTTGTTTTTCTTCATACAAAATGGTAACCAGCATAGCCTAAAGGAAGCAGTTATACCTGTGGTTGCGCGCTCACAAATTCAACTTTCTCTCTTTACAGTACAGTACAATACATTATCATACCATACAACACAAGGCAACATACCTGTATTACCTCAAAGAGGGAATTAACACAAGCAAAAATCTTCATAACAATAAACCGAAAATCACATTTTAACAAACGTGTAAATGAACAAAACAACTCGGAAGTACACTCATAGCAACACATTATCACCACATTTGTCCAAACACTTGCTGGACACCTCCTAACCACAGTCCTATCCTATTCTATCCTATCCCGTAAATCAAAGGTAGTTTGGGGCACCACAGATGATCGTTTAACCAGCG
This sequence comes from Oncomelania hupensis, assembly GCA_036898135.1. Taxonomy (NCBI): domain Eukaryota; kingdom Metazoa; phylum Mollusca; class Gastropoda; order Littorinimorpha; family Pomatiopsidae; genus Oncomelania; species Oncomelania hupensis. The sequence goes on along the minus strand of CM072512.1, from coordinate 46,526,798 downwards.
TACTCCATCTTTCTCTGTTCTCAGCAATCCTCATGGCTTCGTTCAGTGTCAAACCAGTACATTCTCGAATGTTGTTATCCCACCTCTTTTTCTGTCTCCCTCTTCTTCTGCCTCCTCGCACCGTACCTTGCAGGATGGTTTTTGCAAGGCCTGATGCTCTGGTGACGTGGCCAAACCATCGGAGTTTCAGTTTCTTCACCACTGTGAGCATGTCATCATGTTGTCTAATGGCTTGTTTGATGGTCTGTCGGACTTCGTCGTTGGTGATGTGCTAGGTATAGGAAGCGCCCAGAAGTCTTCTGTAGCACCTCATCTCCAAGCTTTGTATTCTTCGTTGTAGATCTGCTGTGAGGGTCCATGTTTGGCAAGCGTATAGGAAGATGGAGATGACAAAGGAACACAGCAGCCTTTCCTTAGAATGTAGACTGCTGGTCTTGTCTTTCCAAATGGACTTCAACCTTCTCATGGCAGCAGTTTGTGCAATCCTGGAAAAGGACTTCCTGTCGGGACCCTTTGTTTGATACAATGGCTCCTAAATATTTGAAGCTATGCACTGTGTTGAGGGATTGTCCTTGGACTTTGATGTCCATGTTGATGCCTTTGGTGTTGTTGGTCATCAGTTTGATCTTCTCTACACTTATTTCCATTCCAAAGGCTCTGGAGGGGGTGTCAAGCCTCTGTACCAGCTGTTCAAATTCTTTTTCCTCTCCAGCCAATCCATTAATGTCATCCGCAAAAAGAAGGTTGGAGATTGCTCTAACTCCTATGCTGACTGTTCCTTCGTGATCTGCAAGGGCATCATTCTGACATGATGCGCTCTAGAAAGATGTTAAAGAGTGACGGAGAGAGTAATCATCCTTAACCACAGTAGCGTTATGCCAATTACTGTCACCCCACCATCTGAACCACAATAGATATCCCATTATTAGCAGAACCACGCAAGGTACAATCACAGTTGATAAAATATCATTTCCCATCTATTCAACACATTCATACTACCACTGTCACAGTTCGAAATTCTCCCATTTCGTCGAGTGAACACATTCATACTTGCCACCACTGTCGCAGTTCTCTGTCACAATCACTCGTCCATCTAAAAAAAATTATGATGTACACATTCGTGATTTGGTTGCGGTAGTTTCTAAATAAGTTGAAGTTGGTTGGATCCTATTTTCCGTTGATGATAGCATTGCACTGTAGCTGTCACATTTCTGACGTTTTTGGGGTGATAAACACGACATTTTATATTCTCCGCTTGCATTGCACTCGTATAGAAACAAATCAATAGCACTTTCTCATTATTGGAAAGGTCGTCGTTGTCCTCACCAGGAGAGAAGCTATTAATTGATGAGGGCTTTAATGGAATGGGTAGAGGGGGTTGGGGGGATGGGGGATGGTGGATGGGGGGTGGGGGGTCTTAATACAGCCAAAGTAATTGAGCTTTAGAGCTACATTAAGTAATGAAGAGTTTAGCTGGTTGACCACTAACCGACTGACCCAGTGCAAGCAAGACTTGAACCTAAAGAACGCTTGGGTCGCACTGCGTAGCTGGGACTTGTCGAGGCGTCGGGTTGGCTCTCTCTTTTTTTGGTGAGAAGATACTAAGCGGACGCTGTGTGCACTTGAGTTTTCACAGACAAACGAAGGCGATTCAGTCGCTTGTTAGGATATTTTGTGCGACGGAAAGCAAGTTGTAACATCCTACTGTCCTATTCTATCATATCCCTCGAAATCGTTGGGGCACCACAGATGATCGTTTAGGCAGCGTATTCCATCTTTCTCTGTCCTCAGCAACCCTCATGGCTTCGCTCAGTGTCAAGCCAGTCCATTTTCGAATGTTGTCCTCCCATCTCTTTTTCTGTCTCCCTCTTCTTCTGCCTTCTTGCACCGTGCCTTGCAGGATGGTCTTTACAAGGCCTGATGCTCTGGTGACGTGGCTATACCGTAGGAGTTTCCGTTTCGATACAAAAAAAGTATGTTGCAGTTCTGAGGAAGGCCAAATACAGAAAGCTTGCGTTCTGTATTTTGTCTGCCTCAGAACTGCAACATACTTTTTTGTGTAACACCGCCCCCACCCCCCCCACCCCCCACCCCCACCCCCAAATTCCCTTTAGGGTAATATGTCCTTATCCGACGCTAGAGGCGCACTGATCCCATCAGCGAGACAGGGGAGGGGTGGGGTTGGACAGGCCTCAGAGGGGTGGGGATTACGGGTGGGTGGCGGTTGACAGGCGTGAGAGTAATTTAGATGCAGAATCCCAGAATTGACAAACAAGCGGATAAAGAGAGTGAGTAGGCCAAGGGAGATAGTGGGGGTGGGGGAGGGAGAAGGACAGGCACTAAAGGTGGTTGGTAAGAGGTGGGGAGGGGTGGGGTGTGGGTGGAGGTATGGTCTTACGCTCTTGAATCGTGTTTTTAAAGTTTCGCGAATTCGGTACCCTTACATTTTCATTTGCTTAATTCATAAAAATGGTCGCATTCGATGACCTTTCTTAAATTTTTGTGGAGTGGTAAAACAAATTTGTACGCAAGCAGAATAAGTAGCGCAACAAATTTTATTTTTTTTACATAAAAATTTCTTGACTTGACTTTTAATTGACTTGGTATAGTCCTAAAAGTACATGTCCTTCTGTATCTATAAGCGCACAGCCATTGGCATTCTCACACTGTCTTGTACGTTTTCCCCCATCCGATTCCATCATCTAAATGACATAATTGAAACATTCAGATACCCTAAACTCAGCACGACAGGTCTGTGAACAAACTCAGGACGTCTCTGATCCTCTCTGCTTGCAGAAGTCTGTCTAGGGACGGATCAGGTTTTGCGAAGACGTCGATGATGTTGCCATGTTTTAGGAGGTAGCAAAGGCCACTGGCTTTGCAAGAGACGACCTGGACCTTTCAGCCTGATATTGATGTTGGCTTGTAGTGCAAAGAACTCCAGGCTGCAAAATCGTGCTCAAGGGCAAAGCATTTGCGATGAATGAGTGAATGAATGAAAGATTTCGTGTGATGATCTGATGATTTTATGTGTGTTTTGTCGTCTTAGACTAGCGTCTATAACTGGCGACTGGTGTCTTATATTTGTGTAGCTAATAAATTAGATGATGATTAGATGATGATGATGATGATTAATAGTAGTAGTAGTAGTAGTAGTAGTAGTAGTAGTAGTAGTAGTAGTAGTAGTAGTAGCAGTAGTAGTGGTGGTGATGGTGGTGGTGGTTGAGGTGGTGGTGGTGTAATAGATGTGCAATGAAATTTGAGACTTTTGTTTTGAGGAGGAGGGGAAGAGATGATCGAGCTGATGACTCTCTCTCTCCCTCTCTCTCTCTCTCTCTCTCTCTCTCTCTCCTCACCACCACGCCCTCTTCCTCTTCCACCCGCCTCAAGGTTACCGTGACTTTTATATATACTTAGTTTATTCCCTTTCAGTACAATCCAACCGGCTGTGAGCATTGATACGCTCCGGAAGTTTAGGGATTTTTGGGGAAATGCGCTTACTGTTGCAGTCAAATGTTGTCACTGTGGGGAATTTTCCATCTAAAAGAAGAACTACAATATTCCTAACTCTGAAGTTAGAAGAAAAATGCTCGGTTTATTTAAAACAATAATCAAGTACATAGTTTACAACACTTGCCAAGTGCAGCATAAGAGACCTTAAGCAGTCATATTTCAGTTCAGTTTTTTCTATTCATTTCTCACAATGATTTTAGACGGTCACACACACACACACACACACACACACACACACACACACACGGGCAGAAACACCCTCACACACATACATACACACACGTATAAATGCAATCAAAAATATTATAAATATCAGTATTTAAAATGATTCGTTCTATTGTTTCTATTATTGCATGATTGCACAATATAGTACTAATATCATCAGTGTTTTAGCATTACATTCTTTGCTGTGTACATGGGTAACAAATATATACACTCAAATAATAAATGTTTTATAGACACTGGCTGTTGACATATATCTTTTATATATTTTGTTAATCACGATTCCAAACGCATTTCATATATTTTCAATATTTCTTGAAGTTGACAAAATATTTTGTTTATTCATTAATATTTGAAAATGTATTTCTACGAGTTCATGACTAGGTAATTTAAGATTACAATTACCTATAGATTTTTACATTTGTATCTCCTCTTTTTGCAAGTTTATTAGAATATATTCCCTCCAGTACAAGCCAGAGTCGCGAGTGAGACAGAACCCAACAAAAAATGAACACCGATTCCCCTACTAATAATTTTATGTGTCAAAGATCTTATCTCAAATAATAAATATGATCTAGTACTAATTCTCCCAATTTTGTAAAGATTGTAGAATTGATTTTGAATCAACACAAATTAATATAATAAATTTATCTAAACATGATTCAACGATATATTGCAATGCCATTAGAATAGCATTTAACTCATAAGTAAATATTGAAAATCCCTTTCCAATATAATAGGATTTTTCTATTTTTGGAGCTGGCATAAATTATACACTGAGCGAGGCCATGAGGGTTGCTGAGGATAGGGAAAGATAGAGAGCGCTGGTTAAACGATCAACTGTGGTGCCCCTACGACCTCCGAGTTACGGGATAGGATAGGATGGGATGACTTGCTATCAAGAGAATCCAATATTGAAACACCTGTACATATTTTTAGGTAACAAGAATATTTTTGTTTTAAGTGTTCTTTTACTTCACTTACAAGAACATTAATATTTTCACATTTAGTAATTTTAGAATAATCTACATCAAATTTGCATATAAATGTTCTCAAAATGGCTTGTGAGGATTTAATGGTAAAATGGGTTTATTTAATATATCAATTTTACATTGAGTCATTGTTTGATTTACCTAATATTTTTTGTCAGTTGAAGATAAATCATATTTTATAATTTTACATTAAAACAGTACTTTCACTTGTTCACACTGCACTTTCGCTCGCCCTAAGCAATGGTCTTATACACAGACTCTCTCTCTCTCTCTCTCTCTCTCTCTCTCTCTCTCTCTCCCTCTCTCTCTCTCTCTCTCCCCCTCGCTCTCTCTCTCTCTCTCTGGCTGAAAGTGATAGATTTTCCACGTATAGATTGTTCTGTAACTCCCTTGATAACATTCCTACATATGTTTCTTTGGATGTTGATCGTCAGCTATAGTAGTTCCTGACAAAATTTCGTTTTGGAGTCTCTGACCTTAAAGTACATTTTTATTGAAATTCATTTTGTTTTTTGCTGTCCATTTTATGAAACTTTAAGGAACATGTTCATTGCTAAAAAATATTACAGAATGCCATGTGCTTCTCATCTCCAATTGTTATTGTCTGCTACCAACGCCACGACTGTTAGAAATTTGTGTGTATACCTATACAAGGCTTTCAAATCGAGAGACATACTACTTTCATAATCCTATCCTCCTATCCTGTCCCGTAACCCGGAGGTCGTAGGGGCACCACAGATGATCGTTTAACCAGCATACTCCATCTTTCTCTGTCCTCAGCAGCCCTGATGGCTTCGCTCAGTGTCAAACCAGTCCATTCTCGAATGTTGTCCTCCCACCTCTTTTTCGGTCTCCCTCTTCTTCTACCTCCTTGCACTGTGCCTTGCAGAATAGTCTTTGCAAGGCCCGATGATCTGGTGACGTGGCCATACCATCGGAGTTTCCGTTTCTTCACCACTGTGAGCAGGTCATCGTGTTGTCCAATGGCTTGTTTGATGGTCTGTCGGACTTCGTCGTCGGTGATGTGTTGGGTATAGGAAATGCCCAGAAGTCTTCTGTAGCACCTCATCTCCATGCTTTGTATTCTTCGTTGTAGATCTCCTGTGAGGGTCCATGCTTCGCAAGCATATAGGAAGATGGAGATGACAAGGGAGCGCAGCAGTCTTACTTTGGAATGTAGACTGATGGTCCTGTCTTTCCAAATGGGCTTCAACCTTGTCAGGACAGCAGTTGTTTGTGCGATCCTGGAGAGGACTTCCTGTCGGGACCCATTGTCTGACATAATGGCTCCCAAATATTTGAAGCTATGCACTGTGTTGAGGGATTGGCCTTGGACTTTGATGTCCGTGTTGATGCCATTGATGTTGTTGGTCATCATTTTGGTCTTCCCTGCAGTTATTTCCATTCCATAATCTCTGGAGGTGGTGTCAAGCCACTGTACCAGCTGTTCAAGTTCTTGTTCCTCTCCAGCCAATCCATCAATGTCATCCGCAAAACGAAGATTGGAGATTGCTCTACCCCCTATGCTGACTGTGCCTTCGTGATCTGCAAGAGCATCTGACATGATGCGCTGTAGGAAGATGTTGAAGAGTGTTGGAGAGAGTAGGCATCCTTGACGCACACCGATTGTTGTTCTGAACCAGTTCCCGATGACGCTGTTATGGAGGACTGCACTGGTAGCCTTGTCATACAGGCCTTTGATGACTTCAATAATTTTAGGGCTGATGTTGTACACTTTCATTGCTGCCCATAGAGCTGCATGCCAGACTCGGTCAAACGCCTTCTTGAAGTCTATGAACACATGATATAGATGTTGTTGGTTCTGTAAGTATTTCTCACAGATTATTCTGAGGTTGAAAATCTGTTCAGTGATACTTCGCCCTGCTCTGAATCCTGCTTGTTCTTCAGCTATGATTTGTTCAGCTTGTCGTCATAGTCTGATGTTGGGGCATAGGCCTGGATGATGGTGATGTTGAAAGGGGCTGCTCTCAGACGGATGGTAATGAATCTACTGGAGACTGGGCGGCAACCAATGACAGTGGCTAGAATGTTCTTGTGGACCAAGAATCCAACGCCGTGTTCATGCCTGTCATCTCTACCGCTGAAATAGAGCTTGTGGCCTTTGTCGGTCGTTGTTTCACCTAGGCCTTTCCAGCGCAGTTCGCTGATACCTTGAACGTTCCATCGATAGTGGTCCAGCTCGTGGGCCAGTTCTTCTAATTTTCCTTCCGCACTTAGGGTCCTGACATTCCAGGTTCCTATGACGATGTTGTTTCTCGTGCGGATCTTGCTAATTTGTCCATCAGCACGGATGTTAGCACGGCATCACTGGGCGAAAGTCTTCTACACAGAAGTCCCAGGGCGGAGGAACCTCACGTTACTACAGGTTCAACGACCACGTGTTCAGGGCCAAGGCGAGCCACACACACTTTCATAAAGGAAGTCGATATAGTTTTTGCTGTTTGATGTAATCTTTGGATCGTCACTGTAATGGTTCACATACTCCTTCCTAAAGGGGTGTGCCCTATTGGAAATAAACAAATCAAATCTCTCTGGCTCTCTCTCTCCCTTCTCTCTCTTTTTTTCTCACATGCACACACGCACACACACACACATACGCACACCAACCTACACACACCTCTGTCCCTAATAGTGACGTCCCCGTATAAATATAGTAACTGAATTTGTGTGATCTTCCCCCCAAAAATAATTAACTGAATAATTGCTTGGTCAAGGACAGGCGCCTCACACACACGCACATACATTTTACACACACTCATACAGAGAGACAGGCAGACAGACAGAAAGAGACAGACTGAACTGAAATCACTGCTAGTTCCACTCCAATAATGTTATACAGAACGTCTCTGCCAGTAATATAATATCATCTTGTTCAACACAGTAAGCGTAATCTGCTAAAATGTGTCTCCGATGTGAGTTTTTTATAATTTAGACCTTATGATCTGGCTCCGTGAATTTTTACCCTCGTGGTTTGTAACGTGTGTTTACGTGTGTGAGTGTGCATATAGATATAGATATATATATGTGTGTGTGTGTGTGTGTACCTGTAAAACGGCACGAATGAGGAACGAAATTTTCCTTTTTTAGTACTAAATGAGGTAATTTTGTCGTTCCCCGTTTGTCTGCCGTTCCTCATTTGTTCTAAGTACACGGGAGTGCTCTTTTAGTGCATGGGAGTGCAGTTGTAGTGCATGGGAGTGTTTTTAGTGCAAGGGAGTGCTCTATCCGGGACGGAGAACTTCCATCCCGTTTTCGAATTCCCTCTGCTATAGAGCGCGAAGTAGGTCAAGTTTTGCTCAAAAAAAGTACGTTTTAGAGCACAGTTTTCTCAAAAAGTTTGACCTAATTCCGCGCCTATAGGTGAGGATCTAGGTCAAGTTTTGAACTTTCCTCGACGATTAGGGTAAGGCAGTGCCTCGACGATTAGGGTAAGGCACCCGTTCCACAAAAGGGTTAGGGTCAGGGCTAGTTGCAGCGCTACAACTAGCCCTGACCCTAACCCTTTTCTTGAAGGGGTGCCTTACCCTAATCGTCGAGGCACTGCCTTATCCCTAATCGTCGAGGAAAATTCCTTATCCTAGCTGTGTTTTTTAACAAATTTGACCTAATTCGCCGCTTAAGGAGCGCGAAGTAGGTCAAATTACCCCATTTTACACCTCGTACACGCATGTGTGTGTGTGTGAATTCTATATCTCTATCTCTTCCTTTCCCCCCCCCCTCTCTCTCTCTCTCTCTCCCTCCCTCCCTCACATCTATGTGATCAGTGATTTATTTCAGAGTAGCTCCGCTAGCGACTGTTAAAAACTCCAGGAGCAGTTCAAAGTTTTTTAGAACTCGAACCACGGAAACACTAAAATAAGAGAATAATTGAAAATAATTCTTTATGGCGCGCTCTGTATTTAGCATCCATCCTTCTTTCTCTCTGTATCTCTGTCTCAGTCTTTCTCTCTCTTTCATTCTTTCTGTCTTTATTTCTTTATCTCGCTCTCTTTTTCTCTGTGCATTTTCACACACACACATATATACTCTCTTTCTCTCACTAAAACATTAATCATACTCATACACATACAAACACACACACTAATTCTCTGTCTCTCACTAAAACACTAATCATACTCATACACATACAAACACACACACTAATTCTCTGTCTCTCACTAAAACACTAATCATACTCATACACATACAAACACCCACACTAATTCTCTGTCTCTCACTAAAACACTAATCATACTCATACACATACAAACACACACACACACTAATTCTCTGTCTCTCACTAAAACACTAATCATACTCATACACATACAAACATACACACTAATTCTCTGTCTCTCACTAAAACACTAATCATACTCATACACATACAAACACCCACACTAATTCTCTGTCTCTCACTAAAACACTAATCATACTCATACACATACAAACATACACACTAATTCTCTGTCTCTCACTAAAACACTAATCATACTCATACACATACAAACACACACACACACTAATTCTCTGTCTCTCACGCATACTCACTTCTCTCTCACAAACTCACTTTCTCTCACACCCCCACACACATTCACGCGCTCACTCTCTCTCTCTCTCTCTCACACACACACACATTTTTGTAAAAACGACATTATGATGACTGTTGTGAAAAAAACAGGGATTATTTTGACACACTTTTCATGTTCGTGACATTATTTTGACATTTTCAAATTTTTGAACCTATCCCTAACCCTAACCCTAACCCCTAACCCAAACCCTAACCCTAACCCTAACCCTAACCCTTAACCTAACCATAGGCCTAAACCAGCTCTAACTCTGCAGGGAACTATTTTGACGTCAAAATAGGGCGCCCTTCCAAAAAAGTCAAAAGAAACCATGTGGAGTTCCATGAGTGTGTCACTGTAACGTCGTTTCTACATGCCCACAAATACTGCCTTGCGCAATACCACCACCAGAGGCAACATCTTGCCAAAGGTCAACGTTTCAGTTGGTTTTGAACGTTTTTAGCTTTTGTGCTTTATTTGTCCTCAAAACATCAATTCTTGTCGCTTGAGGGCATTGGAAAGTTTCTGATGGACTGCCTGCTTGTTGAGTGCAGGAATGAAAGAAAAAAAAACACGCAAGAAAACGAAGTTAAAAGGAAGTAAGTCAAGCGAAGTAAAAACCAAAGAGTTTTTAGAAGACTGTCTCCCTTCCGACGACCGCTACCCCCATCCACAGGCGCTTGTATCTGGACACGCGAGCGCCTGTGCCCCCATCCTATCTCACTCTACCCAACCTCAACCAGTTTACCCTTGTTGGGGTGCCGGGCGCGGAATTTTCTGTATAAGTAGTATTTCCAATTTGTGGAAATTTAGTGCTTTAAATTACCACTGTTTCTGTCATTCTTATTTGTTCTTTCTCGTTCCTAATTTGTTCTATCAATCTAAGGTCTTCTTCGCTAGACCACACATACCTTTTTACTTGAAAACTGTCCCTCCAAACTCCTCATTTGTATGGTTTCTGTTGGGTCAGCTTGAAGATATTGGACGCTTTCTGCCAAATGCTCACTAGGGCTTACTATGGTATTATTATTATTAGTTAGCAATATAGGCCTTTCATGAGATTGTGTTTTGTTAATATTTAATAACGATGTTTATATTCTATTTTGTTTTCGTAAACAGGGGTTCGATAGAGTACCGCCTCAGCGTCCCCTGCGTGGGATGCCTTTATTGTAAAGTGACTGGTTGGTGAAATGCCTTCAGGGTTACCTTTAGGGTTGTTGCAGCAGATCATTTATATGGATGAGGGTGAGATCTCTTTCAACCAAATTGTGCTCCTGGTTCGACTCTTTGCAGTCCGCTAGATCTTATAAATAATTACTTTCCAACAAAGAAACTCTGCCAGTGTTAATATTGATTTCGAGTGAAATTGTTGAGAGACATGGACAATACGTGTTATTTGTCCTACATTTTACTCTACGTTTTGCAGTAGTCTAACAACTAGAGTTTGAGAGAGAGAGAGAGAGAGAGAGAGAGAGAGAGAGAGAGAGAGAGAGAGAGAGAGAGAGAGAGAGAGAGAGAGAGTCAGCTTAAATAATGTAATTTATTGATTAAGGTATTATTATGTTACTTAAGTATTACTTTTCATGTCTTTGTTTTGCGTGGTCACGGGTTATCAATGAATTGATGCTTCAGCCATTGGGACTACTACCACTACTATTACTACTACATTACATGGTTATTGCTTTAGGTCCAGCGGACTTTTCTGAGCCAAATCAGGACCAACTACTACTACTACTACTACTACTACTACTACTACTACTACTACTACTACTACTACTACTACTACTACTACTACTAATATTATTAATAATCATAGTAATCTTGATGACCCAGATGATAATGATGATCATCATAATCCTCATTGTTAGTATTATTATTATTATTATTATTATTATTATTATTATTATTATTATTATTATTATTATTATTATTATTATTATTATTATTATTTATTATACTTTATTGTTTTTTGTATAAGTATTATTTGTATTTGTTTTGTTTTGCGTTGTTACGATTTAATAATTAATTAAGGCATCGGCCGAAAGGAAATCTTGTAATTATTGTTTTATATTTTATTTTTATTGTTATTTGTAATATCTTTTTTGTAAGTCAGCTTTCATAATTATTATGAGTGTTTTATGTTATTGGTAATATCTTTGTCTTGCGATGTTACGGTTTATTAATTGAGGCATCCGCTGTCAATGAATCTTATCATTGTTGTTTAAATTGTATTATTGAATATCTTTGATTAAAAGACAATTTTGATAATTATCTGGTTGTAAGAGTATCATTTAATTATTACGATATTTTATTTGTTAATAAGTTTTATTATTATTATTATTTCATTTTATTTTGAATATTATGTCATAATTACCTGGTTGTTGGGGTATCAATTAATAATTGCGATTTTTCATTTGTTTAATAACTTTGTTTCACGTTTGCCATTCCTAACAAAGCGGGATATTTTCTGTATGGATATTCTTCTTCTTCTTCTTCTTCTTCTTCTTCTTCTTCTTCTTCTTCTTCTTCTTCTTCTTCTTATTATTATTATTATTATTATTATTATTATTATTATTATTATTATTATTATTATTATTATTATTATTATTATTGTTATTATCATCATCATCATCATCATCATCATCATCATCATCATCATCATCATCATCATCATCATTACATTGTATTCATGATCGGTAATTAGCTGAGAACAACGGTGTTTCAAATTCGAAGATTTGGCAGCAATGCTTCTGGCAGTAAGATTAAATTAGTTTGGTGAGTGGGCGTGTATGTGTGTGTGTGCGTGCGTAAGACTGTGTGTGCGTGCGTGCGTGTGCTTCTCTCTCTCTCTCTCTCTCTCTCTCTCTCTCTTACTCTCTCTTTTCCTCTATACAGGAGACGAGTCTTCAAAGTTACCATGTGTTTTAAGACCTATATACGGAGATGCTAAAATTTAATATTGCTTTTAGAGGATGACGTATTTTTGTGTGTGTTTTTTTTAAAGCAAAATCGCCACCCACAACTTCCATAATCTTTTATAAATGTTCTTACGTCTACACTCGATCGGCGTTAATTAATTTCATTAAATATTAAATTGCTTACTTTCATTACTGAGCATCCATTTAATCATTATTGAACGCTTTCAATCTGTTAAAGGAGCCACACACGTATGGACAACGATTAAGGCGCTGTCACAGTTGGTACCAAAAATGCATTACAAAAATGGTGTAGATTAGTTTTTGTCTAACATAGTGTACTCCACTGACCTGGTTGGAGACTTCCTTACCCTACCTCCCTCTGGTAGGCAACATTCATCAGACAGCTGAAACACTGCCGGACTGACAATTAATAAGTGTTCTCATAAATGCACTCCTATCTAGAGGCCAAAAGACTGATAGCCTTAGATGCAATCACTACTATACTATACTATACTATACTATACTATACTATACTATACTATACTATACTATACTATACTATACTATACTATACTATACTATATGTTACGTTGGAGACGCGTGCGATGGTAGGCTTACGTGTGAAACGCGTGCGATAGTAGGCTTGGGTGTGTGACGCGCGCGATAGATGCGATCGTTTTGTTTTGCTAAGCATGCCGTAATATAGTGTATTTATCTTTGATTTGATTTTGCGTTGTTATTATAAGAAGCTTTGTATAACGTTGGTGGTTTTCAGTTGGTCGATATTATTTGAGAATTTTCTAGAGTCGGTTGTTTACTATCGATCGAAGCGTATGGATAATTCTAGTGGTAACTATAGAAGCTTCCATCTCAAATAAGGTTGTATGACGTGAGACAGTGATGACAAAGCTTGTTCTGATTGGTTGTGGTTTGTCACGTTGGGGGTATTCTCGCCCTTTCTGGAGTGTAGAGAGACTATATATATATAGTGCCGCATTGTTTCAAAAGAGAGAGTTTAAAGTAGAGAAAGCTGTTGTGTTAGAGTTGAGAAAGTTGTAAAAAGTGGAAAGTTCATAGTCGAGAATTGTAAAGTGAAAAGCGATTGAACGATTGTATGCAGTTGTTGATGTATGCTGAATAAAAGTGGAAAACTTCAAACGACGGCTCCTGCCTTGTTGATGATTGAACGGATTGCGTGGATAAACGAATCTGAGTTACACCTATCAGGATTTCAAGCATCGGGGCTGAATCAACTACTGATAGAGAAAAAACAACATCGAGTGTAACACTATACTATACTATACTATACTATACTATACTATACTATACTATACTATACTATACTATACTATACTATACTATACTATACTATACTATACTATACTATACTATACTATACTATACTATACTGGTTCTGATTTGGCTCGGAAGAGTCCGCTGGATCTAAAGCAATAATCATGTAATGTTTCATACTATACTATACTATACTATACTATACTATACTATACTATACTATACTATACTATACTATACTATACTATACTATAACCGCCTTCAAAGCTGGGGAGCTGTGAGTGTGGAATGGTGTGGGGGTGGAGGCCTCTCTGATCATTTATTTCAACGCGGTGCGTTAATATAGAACGCTGCTCTCTTGCCTGTCAGTGGAGCTCGTATCCTCATTGATCTGCATGGAGAAAAGGGAGGTTTGGTGACTGTTTCCCTTAACTGTCCAGGTGGTTTGCTCAATGTCATATTATTTTGTATTAAACTGCAAACTTCATCATCATCAAGGCCATACTGTGGATGCTGCCAGCAGCGGGGCAGACGCAGTGTAATTAGGTTACATGTGCCTGCGCCGTTGATTGAACGTAATACCCGTCAGGTTTTGGTTGTTTCGAAAATAATATGCGATCGAAAATGCTTCTTGAAGCACGACGGTTTCGGTGATTCTTAAATATCGTGTGTTCTACTTTCCTTTGATGTATCGTTCTGATTTCGTTACCGTTATCAAACGACCTGTTTGATTGGACTGGCGTTTTGGTTTGCTAGTACGAACATCCGAACGAAACAATGCCTGACAGGACACGTACTGACTGTACTCAAATGCCATGGCGTCTTTAATCGCGTATCATTCTGGTTCCATCATGGTAGCGAGCGAAACCTTTTAATACGATTACGATCACTTGATTATACATTACCGATATGACATGAATATTGTGGGTGTCTTCCTTTGTGGGTATGAGATGAATGAGTTTGTTGTTTTGCTGTTGTTGTTGATGGTGAGGATGGTGGTGGTTGTGGTGGTGGTGGAGATACTACTACTACTACTACTACTACTACTACGACTACTACTACTACTACTACTACTACTACTACTACTACTAATAATAATAATAATAATAATAATAAGAAGAAGAAGAAGAAGAAGAAGAAGAAGAAGAAGAAGAAGAAGAAGAAGAAGAAGGATATTTATATAGCACTTTTTTCTATTTTAAACAAATCGGTTCAAAGCTCAATTGTTCACGCATTCACACACCAAAAACAAAACCCTTAGGGTAAAATATTCTTAGGCTAAAAAACTAAAAAACAACATTATATATATAAGTTGTTTTTTTCTAAGTTTATCTGAGAGTTTGTTGTGTTTGTTTGCTTTTTTTAATTTAGTTATTTATTTATTTATTTATTTATTTTTTTGGGGGGTGGGGGGGTGGGTTGAATTTTTTTCTAGGTGGGGAGGGGGGAGAGGGAGGGTGTAAGTTAAAATGCATTTCGAACGTCTTTTTGCCTTTATCTTTTTTCAAACTTCTTTTATTCCATTTTCACAAAATTATTTTGGTATTTTTAAACAATTCTTTAATACATATTGTGTCAGTTGCATGCTCCTTCGCTTTCTCTCATTCTCCTCCTCTCTTACTCCTCTTCTTGTATTAATCCCAGGTTTCCTCCTTCTCTTCTCCTCCATTTCTATCCTTCTCATTCTCATCATCATCGCCACCATTTTCGTCTTCCGGCCTACAGCTAGAAAATTCCTCAGCCATTTTTACTGATGCATGTTTCGCTTCCAGACGTTTGGGCCAGACGTTTACCCCCCCCCCTCCCTCCAAACAAAACATATCCTTGACAGAGGAAGACAAATTACACTTTCAGCTTTTCAGATTTCAGTTTTTTAAAAGCTTTTTATCCTCAAAACAAGACCTTTCTTTGGGTGAGGACTTTGCTGTTAAACCTTTGTTTAGATAAAGGGGTGACCTACAGCGCCAACACTTACAGCAATGTGTATTTTGGACTTTCGTGAACGGTTTGCTTTTTGTGCTTCTTCGGACTATTTTTCTATACTGCATAGTTCGCTTTTGTACCGGTCTACTGTACGGTTGGCTTTTCGCTCCTTGAGACTATTTCTGCAATACAGTATATTATCTGCGGCTAATGATCTGGATTCTGTGTGTGAGATTTCGTTACCGATGCTGGCTGAAATTCGGGCTGCGTTCTCAGTAAAATTCGCGGCAACCGTAAGAGCAGAGCCACCGATAATAAAAGAGCGGGTGAGTTTATGTAGGTGGCACTCACACGTGTAGGACATGAGCGTCAGGATCTTCAAAATTCGTGGAATGGAAGGCGTGCGTGAGTGCGTGGACAGAAGCCAGACCTCATGCAAAGAAGAAGTCTGCATGCAGCTTTTAAAAATGTCTTGACCCGTATCACCACCGCCACCACCCCCAATTCCACCACCACCACCTCCAACTCCACCACCACAACCACACAAACACCCATCCTGACCCCTTTTATCCTCAACTTCAACGTTTAAGTTTGTTGTTGCCATGCTGTATATGCAAACGAAAGATTTTTATCTAAAAATTTCATTTGTTTTCCTCGCTTGAGGGCAGTGGGAACGTTCCTGTGGACTTCTGCTGGCTCAGTGCGGAGGCAGAAAACCACACAAGAAAACTTCAGTACGAACTGTTAGAATGACGAGGAGATGCTGTGCTCTTTCTCTCCCATCTACCCCCTTTTCCATTCCCCTCCCTCCCCCTTTACTCGTCCCTCTCTGTCTGTCTGTCTCTCTCTCTGTCTCTGTCTCTGTGTCATACAGCACATATGCGCTCTTTTTACTCTATGTATAGGCGCGTATGGGCTTTTCTTTCACTCTGCCAATGTGTGTGTGTGTGTGTGTATGTGTGTGTGAGGGCGCGCGCGCTGTCTCGCGAGCGAGCGCGAGTGTGCGGGAACACTTGTGTATGTGTGTCCCTGTCTTCTGTATTGCGGTGTCTAAACGACTTTATGTGGCGAAAAGGCCATTTTCAGCCAATTATCTACCAATTTTGCTTGCAGTTCAGATAAATTGAATGCCAGGTTGCCAGGAAGTTTGTGCTTGGCAGGGAGCCAGTGAAGGTTGATACCCTAACGTAAAGGGTCCCTTTGCAAGCAGTCTTTGTGCATCGTGTCTGAAAAAGCTTTTTTTTACAATTCTTTTTTGATCGACGAAAAATCCCCCTCTATCAATGTTGGTTTTATATTTATGAGATTATAGTAAGAGTTACTGAAAAAAAATCATTAGGAGAAATAAAGGAAAAAATAAACTTTATATCTCAGTTGTCCTTTTAAATCAATATATCGTTTTCTGTCTTTGAACTTGGTGCGTCATGAACCGCCATGAAGGCTACTGTGACCTATGTGCACTATGTAAAGTGTCTTCTTTTTCTTCTTCTTCTTCTTCTTCTTCTTCTTCTTCTTCTTCTTCTTCTTCTTCTTCTTCTTCTTCTTCTTCTTCTTCTTCTTCTTATTATTATTATTATTATTATTATTATTATTATTATTATTACTACTACTACTACTACTACTATTACTACTACTACTACTACTACTATTACTACTACTACTACTACTACTACTACTACTACTATTACGGACAGATTTAATAGGAATAGGAGAAATGTAAACAAAATTGTCAAATGCGAGAAATAGAAGTATTAGAATGAAACGCAATGGGAGGTAGAATATCTTCAAGACAAAGACTATCAAATGGGGTTTTTCCGTCCGGATTAAGCTTTTGGTTTACTGCACATTTCTTTCAAATTGAATTTCTCTTCACAATCTTCGGTAATTTTATTTATTTATTTAAACGTTCTTTTATAGCGCTCAAGAGCTGCTCAAGGCGCTGGCCAATGCAACGGGTTGCCCTCTTGCAGCCTGTCTGACGTCCACACATCCCTGGCGACCCGGCTATTGGAGAGAAGGGACCTATAGTGCGTGCAGGGTGTGTTTGTGTCGCTGGCATACCCTTCTATAACACGAGCGTCAGGATCTTTAAAGTCCGTGCAATGGGATGCGTGCGTGCTTAGACTAGACCTCGGTGTATGCTCTCATCCGACACCCGACTCGTGCTGACATTGGCTTTAACAAAAAGAGTAGTCTTTGTGACTTATAAACGATATATATATATATATATATATATATATATATATATATATATATATATATATATATATATATATATATATATATATATATATATATATATATATATATATATATATATATATATGTAGAAACACTATGGAGTTATCGTTCCTTGTTCGGGAACGTTAACTCTATGCAAAACATTTAATTGCGAGCACTATAGAGTTATAGTCCTTTGTTCAGGAACGTTAACTCCCTTAAAAATATTGGGAGCACTATAGTTCCTCGTTCTACTCGTAAGAGCAATAATTGTAAAATCTTAATAAATAAAAAAACCGGTGAACTGATTAGCATCCCATCTCTTCCAAACAAAATCACTTCATCCTTTACTATGGTCTTGTTTCTGACCACGGTGCTCCTCTTAACTCACGTTTGCAATGAGTTGTGAGATGTGTTATCGGAATCAAAAGATTTCCTCGGACGGCTTGAACTGACATTTTGTCAAGTATGATGTAGTTTTAATCTCTCTCTTTCTCTCTCTCTCTCTCTCTCTCTCTCTCTCTCTCTCTCTCTCTCTCTCTCTCTCTCTCTCTCTCTCTCTCTCTCTCTCTCTCTCTCTCTCTCTCTCTCTCTCTCTCTCTCTCTCTCTGCACTGCCAACCAGGCCAGCATTTTAGTTCCCCAGGCGATGTTTTGAATTTGCCAGTTCTTATTTAGCGCACGTTCCAGTTCAATAGAGCTACTCAAGGTACAAAGAAACTGAAATCCACCATGCACGAAAGAGTTCAAAGATAGAAAACCTTGTCTGCGAAGGCGCATACTCTCAGTAATTAATAATAATAATAATAATAATAATAATAATAATAATAATAATAATTTTAAAAACAGTTTTTATATAGCGCGATTTTCCAATAAATGAGTTCCAAAGTCCTTGCGAACTGTATGACCTGACGCAGCATTGGGCCACTCCTGAAAGGCATTACTCAAAGCAAAGCAAACTGCAGCTGTAACAACTTTCATTTTGATCTCCCTTTGAAGGACGCCGGTAGGGGACAGCAGTGTCGTGGCAATGATGAAGTATCCCAGGACCCCCCGCGCGCACCAAACAATCCTACGGGCACCTCGAAACGCATACACTATCCTCTCCATCCTGAGGGAACTCATCGAACACGACCACAGCATGCACTAGGGAAGGAAGGCCTCCCCGTGCGCGCGCGCACACACACACACACACACCCACACCTACACACACACACACGCACACACATGAAATGTTACACAGTTATGCCGGACACACACTCTCAACCTATGAAATATGCAATTATACGTCAGCAACCGGAGAGGGAGGGCGAGGGGAAAATGAGGAAGAATGAATAAATGAAAATTTATTAAGCGTATACATATTTCCAACACAAAAAATAAAAGATTGTGGGTGTCTGTGCGTGTGTTTGTGTGTGTGAGCGAGAGAATGAAAGAGAGAGAGAGAGGAGGAGAGGGGGACAGATGGTGAATTATGGTTTGGGGAGAGAAATAGAAGGAGAGGGGGAGGAGATGGCGAATCAGGGATGGAAAGGAGAGAGAGAGAGAGGAAGAGAGAGAGAGAGAGAGAGAGAGAGAGAGAATGAGGGTAGATATAGTGTTTTATATTATGAGTGATTGGAAAATGAAGGAAAGAAACAAATAGGTGGAGAACGTGCATTTGAATTTGAATCTGAATAATGCAGTATTTGAATAACATTTTTGGGTGTCGGTGTGGTTGGGTGGGTATTTGTTTGTCAGAGATAGTGAGCGGGATATATAAAGAGGCAGATGTAGGGTGTGTGGAGTAGGGTAACACAAAGCCGTGCAAAGTGCCTTGTCAGCGTATTTCTGCAAAATGTCATTTTGTGTTTTCAACATGCAACATTTTCGACATTGTGTGTATGTATAAATCTCTTGTGTTCCCGTGTGCGTGTATGTGTGCATTTGTGAATGTATGCATTTGTGAATGTGTATGTTTGTGTGTCTGTGTGTGTGTTGTGCAAAATGTGCAGGCGCATGCGCTTTTGTTCGTGTTTCGTTTCTTTCTCTTTAAACTTCAGTTTAGTTTAATTTAGCTGAATTTAACTGTTTTAAACACCGTTTTTCCATCAGGGCTATTCATGTTACTAGGTTTGAGAGTCGGAATGTCTGGGCCAGTGAAAGATGAGCAGGGCTTTAATTACAGAAATAACAACTAATGTGAATTCTATTCTTATTTTTGCATTAGGAAGAGGTCAAGAGGTCAAACGAAACTAGCGCCGTGGTTGTCCGTCTCTTTCTCTGTCTCTCTCTGTCTTCTATCTGTCTTTCGGTCTCTCTATTTTTCTCCTACACTCTCTGCCTCAGTCTGACTCTGATTCTCTCTCTCTCTCTCTCTCTCTCTCTCTCTCGTTCTCTCTCTCTCTCTCTCTTCTCTCTCTCTCTCTCTCTCTCTCTCTCTCTCTCTCTCTCTCTCTCTCTCTCTCTCTCTCTCTCTCTCTCTCTGTGTCTTTCTGTCAGTCTGCCTGTCTCTCTATGTCTCTTTCTATTGTCTCTGTCTCGCTCTCTGGCTCTTTTTCTATAGATGACATGGATGCTGCACACAGATACACTAGTTCACAATTAATCAAACTGCTATCTGGCCAAGGTGAGCCTCTATGAAAACTGAAGAATTACCGCTTTGCAGGGAAATGGGCATGAACAATCGCCAAAGTCAGCAACACTCACTCCAACCCGTGGTCGCGATCAAGCACCCGAGTCTGCAACAAAAACAAATGGACAAGCTGCAAAAAATGCCAATTTGAGAATTCACACCAAAACCAAACTGGCAAGCTGCAAAACAGCCAATCAAAGATTACAAAACAGCGTCATAGTTAGTAACGACGCCACGATCGCCCATGTCAACAACGCCCAAGCAAACCAATGATCATGAAAGAGCCTCTTGATCAGTATCGTCAACTCAGGTCATCGACAACCGCACCGATCCGCGTGACATTTTCCAGAACGAACTGCCGTTGGACAACAGGTGTTGCATGCTTATTATTGGCGACTCAACCATAGATAAGGTGGTGCCATGCCGGCTGGACAGATCTGGACTGACTAACGTCCGGACGCTACGGGAAGCGGGTGTGGAAGACTTAACTCAGGCTATGTGGAAAAGATAGTTCTTCATGCGGGCAGGAACACCAATGACAACATTATGCACAAATTCCAAGCCCTTATTGTCAAAGTAAAGAAAGTTTTCCCCAGGGTCTCTATTGCCCTAACCAGTATTGTACCAAGACAGTCAGCTCAAAGACAGGTAGAACACGTGAACAAAGAGCTAACGTCCCATTGCAAGAATCAGGGTGTGGAGTTTTTGTGGACCTATCTTTCTGCAAGCCATCTTGCAAGTGATGGAGACCATTTATCCAGAAATGGTCTAAGGGTCGTTCTAAGAGAGGTTAAGACTTTTATGAAACTTGCATTTAAACGAACATTAAGGCAACATTACCTTAATACGACATAACTACTGATTTTGTCAACCGTTTCGCAATGTGCTACTTGATTATTTAATATGCATTTGATGCGCCTTAGAATGTATTTGTTTTTGTACCAACTGATTATTTGATATACATTGGGTTGTTTGTTATGTATTTTGTAATTGCAACACAAACATTGATTGTCATATACCTTTTGTGTATGCTGCTGTTTACTTAGCTGTAAATGTGGACTTGGTTCCTGTCCACTTAGCTGTAAATATAGACTTGGTTCCTGTCCTCTTAGCTGTAAATGGGAGTTCTTGTCCACCTAGTTGTAAATGTGGACTTGATTCCTGTCCACATAGCTGTAAATGTGGACTTGGTAGCTGTCCACCTAACTGTAAATTTGGACTTGAATCCTGTCCACCTAACTATAAATGTGGACTTGTTTCTTGTCCACTTAACTGTAAATGTGGACTTGGCTCCTGTGTACTTAGCTGTAAATGTGAACTTGGTTCCTGTCCACATAGCTGTAAATGTGGACTTGGCTCACGTCCATTTAGCTGCATATGTAGACTTGGCTGCTGTCCACTTAGCTGTGAATGTGGACTTGGCTCCTATTCACTTTGCTGTAAATGTGGACTTGGTTCCTGTCCACTTAGCTGTAAATGTGAACTTGGTTCCTGTCCACTTAGCTGTAAATGTGGACTTGGTTCCTGTCCACATAGCTGCAAATGCGGACTTGGCTCCTGTCCTCTTAGCTTTAAATGTGGACTTGGTTCCAGTCCATTTAGCTGTAAATGGGGACTTGGATCTTATCCACTTAGATGTAAGTGGGGACTTGGTTCCTGTCCTCTTAGCTGTAAACGGGGACTTGACTACTGTCCACATAGCTGTAAATATGGACTTGGTTCCTGTCCACTTAGCTGTAAATGTGGACTTGGTTCCTGTTCACTTAGCTGTAAATGGGGATTTGGCTCCTGTCCACGTCGGTCTTTATGTGGACATGGTTCTATTGCGAACTGGGGAAAGCAACGCGAGGCAGCAAAAGAAGAGGAAATGGGCACTGCCCTCTTTTCATGAAGCTGAGCCTGCAAAAACGGAGGCGAGTTTCGATTCTCATTTTTTCTGAATTCACTGCGCTGTTATTGAGACTCTAAATTCAAATAATGTACTTTTTATAGCGCCGTTCTACAATTTAAAAAAAAAAAGCAAACAAACCCTATCCTATCCTATCCTGTCCCATAACCCGAAGGTCGTAGGGGCACCACAGATGATCGTTTAACCAGCATACTCCATCTTTCTCTGTCCTCAGCAGCCCTCATGGCTTCGCTCAGTGTCAAACCAGTCCATTCTCGAATGTTGTCCTCCCACCTCTTTTTCGGTCTCCCCCTTCTTCTACCTCCTTGCACTGTGCCTTGCAGAATGGTCTTTGCAAGGCCTGATGATCTGGTGACGTGGCCATACCATCGGAGTTTCCGTTTCTTCAAACAGAAATAATAATAAAATATCTATGGGATGTGGTGGAACACATGTCCATTTGGAGCAAACATTGGAAGTGGACTGCACGATGTTAAAACCAGGTAGCAAGCAAAATAAAGAAAAATATAGGATACAATTTAAAAACAAAATTTACACACACACATACGCACACACATAAACACACGCACAAACACACACATTCCGTAACGGTACAAAAAAAAAGATCTGCTGATAAATGGAGCCTACATTTTTAGAAAAGGATTGTCTTCTGCCATCATACAAGTGGAGGAAAGAAGAAGTAAATGGTCAAGTCTGATGAAGAAGGAAAAATAAGAAGACGAAGAAGAAGAAGAAGAAGAAGAAGAAGAAGAAGAAGAAGAAGAAGAAGAAGAAGAAGAAGAAGAAGAAGAAGAAGAAGAAGAACAACAACAACAACAACAACAACAACAACAACAACAACAACAACAACAACAACAACAAGATTCAAAAAAGAAGAAGAAAGAAAGACATAGTACGAAGTAGTAAGAAGAAGAAGAAGAATCAACAAATAGGAGGAAGAAAAAGAAGAAGAATCAAGAAAGAAGAAGAAGAACGAAGAAGAAGAAGAAGAAGAAGAAGAAGAAGAAGAAGAAGAAGAAGAAGAAGAAGAAGAAGAAGAAGAAGAAGAAGAAGAAGAAGAAAGGAATGGTGGGGATGTAGTTTAATTAAGAAGGTGTAGTCGTGAATGGACACGTAACACGTTTCTCATTCACACCCCTTGTGGGCGTGTGATACCGACATATCCGGAGTGTTTGAGATCGTTCCGGCCAATGTTATTATACCTTCCATGTTGATGAGGGCTTTTTCTGATTCCTTGTGCGCTTCTGGCTTTCACCAGAGCTTGATGGCTAATTATAAGGGTATAAGACCTGAATTTCTGAAATGGAAAGCCCTGAGACAACTTGAGAAAACTCTAGTTAAGGCTTACTGTCTGACGTCAGAGCCTTGTTATATCATTTTTTGTGGGGTGGGGTGGGGTGGGGGGAAACTTGCACAAGTCTGTGATTGTAATGTATTTAATCGTTTTTATCCATCGGCCAGTATTTTTTGTGGCAAATGATCGAAGATTCGAGATCTATTTAGTAACAGATGATTATATTTTCGAAGTGTAGAATATTTTGTGACATAAGACAGTGCATAACTGTGGTGGCAAGTTTCATTTTGATTAGTTGTTGGGCTCTCCGCCGTAGCTGAAGTGGTAGAGCGTTCGCTTGGCACACCAATATATGGGAGGCGAGATATAGCAAACGCGCGCGCATTTGCGCACGCATTTGCGCTCGCAAATGCGCAAATGCGCAAATGCGAGCGCAAATACGTGCGCAAATGCGCGCGCAAATGCGCGCGCGCGGTTGCTACGCCCGTTGCTATGAGGGTTTTGCTGAAAACTGTCAACGGAAAGGAACTGAAAATGAACACATGTTTTTTTGTAGATCTCCGACCTAGATATTTTGTATTTATCCGCATTAGTTTGATGTTAAATATTTACGTAGAATACAATTTAAATAACTGTCTCAATATGTTTAAAAATAGCTTTTATTTACAAATATTATTAAAGTATTAGTAATTAAAATCCAAAAGATTAAAGAAGGAAAAAAATAGATCTAGCGTACATTTTGTAGTGGTTGGGCGCGGCTTTGTCACTGAGTAGCCTATAATAATATCATATGTGAGTTTATAGATTGATTGTATGTAGCTAAGAAAAGTAGTTCTTAATCGTCCCTAATGTTATGATAAGTTTATTTCATGAATGATATTAAGTTTAGTAGTGCTAGTTTTCACTAATTATTACAAATATTATTAATAATAAATGCAAGAAATATTTAATTTGTGCACGTCTCAAATTCTTTCACAGACATATTCTATTCCGGGTATAATTTTTACGTGTATGGAGCGGAATATAGCAAATGCGAGCGCACTTGCGAGCGCATTTGCGCTCGCAAGTGCGCTCGCAAGTGCGCTCGCAATTACGCGCGCAAATGCGCTCGCAAGTGCGCTCGCATTTGCGCGCGCATTTGCGCTCGCATTTGCTCGAGGTGCGCGCATTTGCGAGCGCATATGCGAGCGCAAATGCGCGCGCGTTTGCTATATCTCGCCTCCCATACCAATAACCCAGGTTCGAATACCGTGGTGGGCAAAATAACAAGTGGCCAATTTTTACTGTCCATTTTAGCAGTATGATTGCTCTGGTGGTTCAGTGTTAATTTAGGTCCCTATCCACATCGCCATATCACCAATGGTGGGCGTAGAAGTTAAACCTCAATGTGCATTCATTGGTTGCTGATTGCGCCAATCTTGCCACTGTAGATTGTTCTAACCTATAAAGGGAACAGTGAAAGCCCCAGTTGAAAACCTGTCTTGCCTTTGTAGGCATGACAGATTCACTGCGGCAACAGTACCCCCGTTGGAGTGCCGGGGGTTTCAGTATAAATAGTATCCCCACTTTATGGCAATTTAGTGCTTTAAATTCCCACTGTTGCTATCTTCCTTATATACTCTTTCCCATTCCTGCTCTGTCCTATCACTCTGCTATACTATCTTCTTCTTCGCTAGGTCAATGACCTACCTTTTTTCTTGAAAACTCTTCCTGGACAAGACTCCTTGTTTGTGTATGAGGTCTGTTGGATCAGCTTGGGAGTGTTGGACGCTTTCTGCTGGGTGGTCACTAGGGCTTCCTATGATGTTAGTATTTAGCAATATAGGCATTTTATATGTATATGTTTCGTTGATGATTTGTAATGATGGTTGTATTCTATTTTGTTTTTGTAACCGGGGGTTCGCGTAGTTGAGGTAAACCCTCAGCCGTCCCCCGCGTGGGATGTCTTTATTGTAAAGTGACTGGCCGGTGGAGGGCGTTCAATTTTCCCACTAGGGTTGTTTCAGCAGATCTTTTATGCGGATCGGGGGTTGTCCGGTCCTGATTTGGCTCGGAGGAGTCCGCTGGACCTAAAGCAACAATCAATCAATCAATCAATCAATCCTGATTGCGTCATTCTGGAACGTTCTGTATTTTTCGACATTGTTGAAGGACTATATAAATAGCGCGGTCTGCGAGTATGGATTTGTTTTTTTAGGAAATAGATTTTGTATGTATGTAGCCGAGCGGTGAATTTGACTCCCAACTCTCGGCCATGCCCTTGAGAGCTCTGAACTGTAATTTTCATTTATCTCTCGTAAGAGGGACATAAAAAAAATAGCTGCATTGCAAGGCGGGGAAACGTGTTCGTAGTGTTACGTTGAAACGCGCATGATGGTGCGTGTGAAATGTGCACGATATTATGTGTGAAGCGCGCGCGATAGATCTGTTCGTTTTATTTGGCAAAGCATGCAATAATAGAGTGTATTTACCTTTGATTTGAGTTTGCATTGTTGTTAGAAGAAGCTTTGTATAACGTTGATAATTTTCGTTAGTCGATATTATTGGAGAATTCTCTAGATTTGAGTATTTACTGTCGATGGAAATTTCCCGATAAATGTCGAAGTTTGAGAACGTTCCGGGAATGTGTATAGAGATGTATGACGTAAGTCAGTGATGACGAAGTTTCATTTGATTGGTGGTAGTGCGTCATTTCTACCGTGTTCTAAATTGTTCAGGAAAAGAGAGAGGCTATATAATTATGTGCCGCACTGTTTTGAGAGGGCTGTTGATAGTGAGTTGGAAAGTAAAAAGTTGAGGGTGGAAAGGCGATTGAGAATTGTATGCAGATGTTGATGTGTGCTGAATAAAAGTGGAAAACTTTATTCGTCGACTCTGTGACTTGTATGCTGATTGAACGGGTTGCGTGGATAAACGAATCTGAGCTACACTCATCAGTACTTCAGCATTGGGGCTGAATCAACTACTGATAGAAAAACAACATCATCAAACGGAGTGTAACAGGTAGTAAACCGGATTGCCGGCTACTAGTTCCACGACACTCTCTGCACGCCACTGCCTCTAACCTGCACAAAGTGCCTGCCAACAATGTAGTCCTGCTCACCACCAAAAGCAGAAGACGAATGGTCAGGCCGGGAGAACACATGTCGTGTCTCCTTGTCCTGCATAACCCAATTGGCCACACCAAAGAATTTTGCCCAGCAGGAGTCACCCAAGGCTAGACTACTCAACAATAGAAGATAGACAATGTCTCCCAAGGGGCTCTCTTAGATACTAGCCCTCGCATTACGGAAGTGACGTTACTTGTGAACTTTGCTTTGCTTAGTACCATCAACATGGCCGCTTTTCCGCCTTGTTTCTCGCTTGTAACCCTAACCCTAACCCTTGATTTTTTTGTATCCAAGGGGTTTTCCGCGAAAATTTAGTCTTACATACGCAACGTCACTTCCGTAATGGGGTGGCTAGTATCTAAGAGAGCCCGTCTCCCAAGTGTGAACAGTCGCCTCCCATTCCTTCACAAATGTAATTGTTGATGTTTGCTGAATAAAGTTGGAAAACTTGATAACGTCGTCTCCTGCATTGTTACTGAGTAAACGGGCTGCGTGGATAACGAATTGGAGTTACACCAGAATCAAGCCTCGGGACTGAACCGACCATTGCCGTGGAACACCTAGTTGTGCAAGCAAGAAGTAGTGCAAGCGTCTGTGGCAAATGCCTATGCATCAGGCATCAGGGTAATCGTTCCACAGCTAATCGACTTTTCATATTTAATTGACCAGACTTTCGGGAGAATGTTTGTGCCTCCAGGTTGGTGCCTTCAGGTAAAACGGCATGTCCGCTGCTGCCATTCGACAGAAGCACTCAAAGACTGTCATAGCTGGAACTTTTTGTTTTCCAGCCGGGAACTCCATGCAGTCTTTCAACAGCTCATCAGCCTATACTCAGAACTCCCCTCACCTCCTTCTCCTCCCTCCATCACACCCACTTCAGTCCACACCCCATCCACCCTCTCACAAACCCCCATCTCTCTTCTTCCCTTCGACTTTCTGTCATGCTTGCCCACCTGCACACTTATCCATATAATTATCTGGGATATATATATATATATATATATATATATATATATATATATATATATATATATATATATATATATATATATATATATATATATATATCTTATATAGCGCTTCTCCACCTCAAGAGCTGTGCAAGCCGCTGGTCGATATAAGGTCTAACTCAAGATGCCCGGGAAGCCCACCTGCTACCTTCGGGCACATAGCTACCGCCCAGACAACTGAGCACAATCCTGGGTGACCGGGAATGGGGAGAAGGTACCTAGTGCGTGTTGGGTGTATATATATAACCCTGTAAGCAACGAATAACTAACAATAGAGAGAGAGAGAGACAGAGACAGAGACAGATATATATATATATATATATATATATATATATATATATATATATATATATATATATATATATATATATATATATATATATATATATATATATATATATATAATATATATATATATATAGAGAGAGAGAGAGAGAGAGAGAGAGACAGAGACAGAGACAGAGAGACAGATAGATATCATCATCACCCCAGCAGGTTGCTCCACACTACCACAAGTCATGTGTTTGTCTTCTGAATGCAAGAAGTATAAAACATGAAATGAATAAAACATGTTATAAAACTCTTTGAAAAGACGAAATGAATGTAACACTTCCTGGGCTTTGTTTTCAGAGTTAACCACTATTCTCTCACTCTTCACTCCCTCCCCCACCCTCTCCCTCTCTCTCCATCTCTGTTTTTCTTCTGTCCCCTCGCCCTGATCAACCTTTTCGTTCTTCATTTTTCACCCTTCCATGCCTCTCCCAAATTCCCTTCCTAATCCGTCTTTGCGTCCTTCTGTCTCTGGTTCTTTCCTGGATTCCTGGCAATGTAATTACTGTGGGATTGTGTCTTGGGTAAACACATGCATCTCTGCGTGCTGATCTTGCATAAGGGATATTTCATCAGACATGGGCGTAATTTGTGCAAAGAAAGCTGCCATCGTCAACGCGGTAACAAGAACACACAAACGTGCAAGCACGCACACAGACACACACGTACGCACTCGCACACGCACACACACACACACACACACACAGTACGCACACGCATATACACGCAGAAACACACAAACGCACGCACGCAGACATCCCCCCAAAAGCCAAAATATATTGCGTTGCTAACGTTCAAATGATTCTGAATGATGAAACCGATGTTGTTGGTGATGATGATGGTTATGATGATTGGGGGTGTTATGCTGCTGTTGCTGTTGCTGATGATAATTACGATGATAATATTAAGAAGAAGAAGACGATGAGGATGGATGGATTGATGGATGAATGAATGAATGTAGATGAAGATGTTGATGATGATTATTCTGCTGTAGTTCCTTCTGCTGATGCTAATAATAAATGGGAGACATGACAGCACAAAACGGTGTCATGGCAATACGCTTTAAGTCCTATATTTTAATGCTCTCAACCATTATTGAATTCCTAGGCGACACTTCCTTCTGTCGTAGTGTAATAAATGAACATCGATTTTGTTTTTGCCGAT
Source organism: Oncomelania hupensis (assembly GCA_036898135.1). Taxonomy (NCBI): domain Eukaryota; kingdom Metazoa; phylum Mollusca; class Gastropoda; order Littorinimorpha; family Pomatiopsidae; genus Oncomelania; species Oncomelania hupensis. The sequence continues at coordinate 46,497,719 of CM072512.1, read as the reverse complement.
GTTCGTCCTGAATTTCAGCATTGTAATTCACAGCGGTTTTTGGCACTACACTTAACTCATATTTGAAGTTACTACACTTTCTCCAACACGCATTAGGATTATTTTGTTTAATTTTAAGGCTTGTCATGCCACGATTGTAACCAAAGACAATGCATTTTATAATGGTGTGGCGGATGTATGAGAGGAATGATGATGGGTTTGAGTGCCTGTGGTGTGTGTGTTTACGAACATTGGAGCAAATTCCTTGTGTAATGTTACTTGGTGGAATAAATTCTGTATTCTCACATAGCCCAATAATGATTCTTAAAGCAATAGCTGGTTTGTGAGAGAAAATTATGTACAGATGTAATATAATTTTTGCACAGATATAATATATAATTTTCAACAAATAGTCTGCATTACAAGGTATAACGAAGAACTAAATCCTATTACATGGACTGCTACGTCGCCCTTCAACACTTACCTAACATCACACAGCAGCCATTGTGCGGGATTGATCTGTTACGCTATTTATGTATTTATTTAATTGCTATGATATAGCGCATTTCCAGCTCAACAGATGCACAGAGCGCTGGCCGATACTCAAGCCGCCCACTTGCAACCTTTGAGCACATAGTCTGACGCCCAGATGACTGAGCACAATTCTAGGTGACCGGGGATAGTGCGTGCCGGGTGTATTTGTGTAGCCGTCTAGGACACAAGCGCGTCAAGATATTTAAAGTCTATGCGACTGAATGTGTGTGTGTATAGACTAGACATTGATTATTCTCTCATCCAAAGGAAACATTACTTGGGACTGGTAGCTTCTGGAAGAAACTGCGCTATCTAAATCAGCTTTAGTAGTAGTAGTAGTAGTTCTTCTTCTTCTTCTTCTTCTTCTTCTTCTTCTTCTTCTTAGTAGTAGTAGTAGTAGTAGTAGTAGTAGTAGTAGTAGTAGTAGTAGTAGTAGTAAGAAAAATTGGCTTTTGAGATAAGTACGCAGATTTGGGGGTAAACGTGAACGCTGTGCATGTGCAGGCTGCGAAGGATTGTATTGCAAGCTGAGTCTTACACGAACGGGAAAAAAACCCAGTTGACATTGCTCGGGTCGAACGTCAATATGATTAAGGTGTCAACTTTCTTTTTAGCAGGCTAATTGCCTAGCACAGGGATAGCAGCGTGCCTCAGGCTTAAGGCCATATCAAAGAGCTGGAGGGGAAGAAAAGCTTGGCAATGGGGGGTACTTTTTAACTTGGGATCAGAATAAGGAAGATTGTTATTGTATGTGCGTACGTGCGTGCATGTACGCAGTTGTCGTTGTCATCATCATCATCATCATCATCATCATCATCATCATCATCACCATCATCATCATCATCATCATCATCATCATCATCATCATCATCATCATCTTCATCATCATCATCATCTTCAGTAACTAAAGTTTAGTGTTGTGTCGTATGTTGGTACAGATCGCCGCCCTTTGAGCCTGATTGATTCGTGGAAGGGCGTGTATATAGCATCCTGTATTATTATTATTATTATTATTATTATTATTATTATTATTATTATTATTATTATTATTATTATTATTATTATTATTATTATTATCTCTCTATCTCTTCTCTGTCTGCGTTTGTCTCTCTCTTTCTCTCTATGTCTCTGTCTTTTTATGTCTGCCTCTCATCATCATTATCATCATCATCATTATCAGCTTCACATTATCACCATCATCGTCATCAGTAATTAAAGTTTAGTTTCGGGTCGTGTAAACCTCCCTGTCTCTCTCTCTCTCTCTCTCTCTCTCTCTCTCTCTCTCTCTCTCTCTCTCTCTCTCTCTCTCTCTCTCTCTCTCTCTCTCTCTCTCTTCCTATCCAGTTATCCAGGTTTATGGGCCTATTTATCACAAGGCCTTTGTTACTTGATCAATATGTCGGTTAGCTATTGATCTTCCCAATGTTTGCCCTGATGCATGAGTTTCTTTTTGTTCACTGCTTTCAACAGCGTCGATTGAGTTGATAATAATTATAAGAAAATAGTCATGTATGAGGTCCTATTAAAAAAAGGCAAATCGATGACGACGACGATGATGATGATGATGATGGTGATGATGATGATGATGATGATAATGATGATGATGATGATGATGATGATGATGATGATGATGATGATGATGATGATGATGATGATGATGATGATGATGATGATGATTATGATTTGAGAATAATTATATGTCAACAGATATGTAAGCTTTGCTAAGGGAAATTCCAGGTTGATGTTAATGAAAGTTGCTGAAATAGGCAGATGAGGATGATGATGATGACGACGACGATAATGACAATAACAGCGAAAACGAAATGCAATTATGATATCTATGATAATGGTAATGATGACGATGAAGATTAAGAGAGACTAAGGACCTTTCAATACTTTTCTCAAGGACGGATTTTCGTCCGAGACTATCGGGGTTTTGTGTTGACCATGCATTATTTTTTACTGTCACATCCTGTAAAAAGCAGTGCTGTCATGTGATGACAAGTCCAAGCAAAATCATTTTTATCAACATGAGATTATTATGTCTTTAGGCAAGTTAGCTGGTTTTTATCGAACAATAAAGTACAGCCGCGTCGGAAGATGATTGGGAGAGGTGGGAAACGGAAGGGGGATGGGGGAACGGGGGCAAGATATTTTCAGGGCGGGAGGGAGGGAATGGAGGGGGGGGGATGAATAGTGAGAGGGGAAATTATTGATGCACTATTTTTGTAAAGGTTATTTGCACAAATTCTGCTGGCAGTATCATAGTATGTTTGTGTGTTTTGTATGTGTTTGGTGTGTGTTGGGGTGTGTGTGATGTGTGTGTATATTTGTGTGTGTGAGTGTGTGTGTTTGGTGTGTGTGTGTGTGTGTGTGTGTGTCCCATGCCCATCGAAATCATATCCGTGTCAAAAATGTGATTGATTTTGAAAAAAAATAATGCATGTTATGTTTATTTGAAAAAAAATCATTGTTACAACTCATATTAGACTGCGGTACACTCTCGCATCATTGAGGAGTGAAGGGAGGGATGGGATGGGGGGAGGAGGAGGGCCTGGGGATAGTCCCCGCTACATTAGAGAGCTTTAGTTCGACCAGCGAAACTTGGTTCGCAAGTGATCCCTTTCGTTTCGGTTATGCAATCGGGAATTTCTTTGGGAACTTTTCTTTGTGCCCGCGGTTCTAAAGCGGCAGCGCTTTTAGTTGCAGACAAAATTTGTTTTCGTCCTTATCCATGGGAGGTAAATGCCACCATAACTCTCTAATTTGCGGAGGTTGTTTTCGTCGAAAACGCACGAGTCCTTAGATTTGGTCCATCACGGGCAAAGACAACAGACACTTTAACCAACAAAAGTTTAGTTGAAGTTTAGGATAGGGCATTGTTATTTTTTTTCTTCTCTCTTTCCATTTCCTAAACACAAATGAGAGAGCTTCTATAGCCCCAACGTGTTCATTGCCTACACTACCGTATTAAATAGCCCGTTTAGTCCTGCGAACCTAGTAGTAGAGGGCTCACCCAAACCAATGGTTGTTCGTGCACATTCAAACGAATATACCAGAAAAGTGATTTTACATCTTGACCATGCTCATAGGCATAGACACTTGAAACCTATTCATAATGCAAAACTTATGTTGAAAATCTCTATCGGAACCACAAACTCCTCCGCCATATTACATCTGAAAGTAAAAGTAGCCTTGTATAAGGGCAAAGTACGCCTATTTTAATGCACCAACAACAAGAAATTGTGAGAGAATACAGTCAAAGCATTTATTCAAGCTTACGTTTATAGCAGCAATTGACCCGATATATGCAAAGAATACCAGAAACTTGCATGAGAATCACGATTCGTCAAAATGATGAAAAGTCCGCCTTCTCACGCAGCGAAGTGTTCTGCGTAATGCAAATGAGGAGGTCGTGACCTTCTGAAAGACCAAAAGATATAACGTAGACGGGTTGGGGGAAGAAAAAAAAGGATTTTATCTAATGATGACTTTGTTTATTTGTTATTGTTCCATGATGTGAATGTTATAACCTTGAGTTGTTTTTAATAGTTATTGTTAAAACCCCAAGGGCAAGATGTAAAAAAGCGCATCCAGCGCTTATTCTTTTTACCCTTGCAAAATAAATAAATAAAATTATTATCTCATATGTCCCGAGATTTGCGAGAGATCAAAGCTTCCGGATAAAACTGGTACCTTAAAAAAAAAAGTTGTGATGAGGCTAAACGGCTTGAAGAATGTTTAGATACCACGTCCTGGCCTTCGGAGAAAACTCCTTCATTGGGCTAAGAGTTTGACAGGTACAAGGTTTCCAGGCGAAGATCTAGATCGGTTAGTAAAGTCCTTAAAATATACAGTAGATTAAAAATAAACAACAACAACAACAACAACAACAACAACAAATCATCAAAACACCCACAAATGTGGAGTTTGTGGACAATAGCGTCATTGGACTTGTTGTGCTTTGTCATATGGAACGCGGAACGCGTCAAATGCTCGTGCAATTGCACGCGAAAATGCACACGCAATTGCACACTCATCTAGTAGCTGATTGGTCGAAAATGTACAGGCCAAACTGCGCAAGCGCAAATGCACACGCAATTACACGTGCATTTAGAAGCTGATTGGTCAAAACTTACAGGTCAAACTGCGCAAGCGCAATTGCACGCCAATCTGCACGGCGGATGTTAATGAAAAGGAATGACAAAACGTCCAACGAAAAAACCCTCCGAAAACGCATGTAACTATCGTAAGCTTTGCACTGTGGCTATAGTGAAGACCGTTGTATGCGCGATGGGAGATAACTCTCATATTATTTACAGGCAAAACATAGTACATTATTATAACATTTTAAATTAATTTGGGGAGGGGTGTGGGAGTTTGGGAGGCAGGGGAGGTCGTGGGTGGCGAGGGTTACATTGTAAATTAGTTGTCAATTTACATTACGTCATTTTGGTACATAGAACGTATTTCCGGACATTTCCCATTCCTAGTTTTAATGTGACTCATAGGTAAGTACGCTCATTTACCTACAAGTCACATTAAAACTAGGAATGGGAAATGTTCGGAAATACATTCTATATTGTCATGACACTGCACAAATTGTATTCTACCACGTGACTTTTGGAGTAAACAGCATTAATCCCAACCGTGCAGCCTCGTTCATGGAACCAGGTTCAAAATCGATATCGATAAGGTTGATTTAGTGCTGATTGCTATTGATTTTGTCAATCAATGAATACCGATCCCCCTACCGCTCTCTCTCTTTCTCTCTCTCTCTTTCTCTCTCTTCCGCTTCTCTCACCCCTTCCGCTCTCTCTCTCTCTCTCTCTCCCTCTCTCTCTCTCTCCATTACCCCTTGGGGTCATGAGCAATCTTGCCACTGTAGATTGTTCAAACCTATAAAGGGAAAAGGGAAAGCCCCAGTTGAAAACCTGTCTTTGTAGGCAAGACAGATTCACTGCGGCAACAGTACCCCCGTTGGAGTGCCGGGGGTTTCAGTATAAATAGTATCCCCACTTTATGGAAATTTAGTGCTTTAAATTCCCACTGTTGCTGTCTTCCTCATTTACTCTTTCCCATTCCTGCTCTGTCCTATCACTCTGCTATACTATCTTCTTCTTCGCTAGATCAATGACCTACCTTTTTTCTTGAAAACTCTTCCTGGACAAGGCTCCTTGTTTGTGTATGAGGTCTGTTGGATCAGCTTGGGAGTGTTGGACGCTTTCTGCCGGGTGGTCACTAGGGCTTCCTATGATTGTATTATTTAGCACTATAGGCATTTTATATGTATGTGTTTTGTTGATGATTTATAATGATGTTTGTATTCTATTTTGTTTTTGTAACCGGGGGTTCGAGTAGTTGGGGTAAAGCCTCAGCCGTCCTCTGCGTGGGACGTCTTTATTGTAAAGTGACTGGCCGGTGGAGGGCATTCAATTTTCCCACTAGGGTTGTTTCGGCAGATCTTTTATGCGGATTGGGGGTTGTCCGGTCCTGATTTGGCTCGGAAGAGTCCGCTGGACCTAAAGCAACAATCAATCAATCAATCAATCAATCAATCAATCAATCTCTATTTATCTATCTGTGATGTGGCCGTGTGTATGCGTGCGTGCGTTTTCTAGTGCATTTGATCCTATCCTATTCTATCCTATCCTATCCTATCCCGTAACTCGGAGGTCGTAGGGCCACCACAGATGATCGTTTAATCAGCATACTCCATTTTATAGAGAAGTAAAATGTGATTGAATGTATGCATGAGAGTGTGTATGTGCGACCGGGTATGTGTGCGTGTTTGTGTGTGTATGTGTGTGTGTGTGCACGCGCTTATTGTAGTGCATTTCATAGAGTACGAAACTGTGACTGTGTATGAGTGCGTGTGTGTTTATCTGCGCGCGTGTAGATGTGTGTGTGTGCGTGTGTGGGTGCGGGTTTGTGTGTTCTAGCAGAGAAGGAGGGAGGATGTGTGAACACTTGCACTGCGTGTGTGCTCAAAAAGGGGATTCTGGGATTATATAAAAGAAAAGAGACAGGGATTGTTCCTGTAAGTGTACGCGTGAATTTGTTGATGGCTGCTTGTGTATGTGTGTGTGTGTGTGTGTGTGTGTGTGTGTGTGTGTCTTTATGCTTGTGTACACACTACACAGTATGGGAAAGTATGTGTTTGTACGTGTGAGCAGGAATGCATATCTACATACATATATTATAAACCATTTTAGGTGGGTGAGTTTGGGCGTGCAGCATCATTCTTTTATTTTTTTCATTCTTATTTTTATTTTATTTTTAATTTCTTTTGCGTATGTTCTTATATCTGTGAGTGCGCTTTTCGTTCCGCACTGCACATGTCACATGAGTAATATTTGACTCGTTGGGTGGAATCGATAAAATACAGCACTAATTATCATTCATCTCTGCTGAATATGTTGAACTATGTCAGGCAGAAGCAGTCAACAAATTGTGACTGTATCATAAGATCAATAATAGTATCTGATTCAGCATTAAAAACAAGAAGAATACAGGCAAAAATCCACCCTCTGGATAGGGATCTGGATTCCCCGCTTGGATTGAAGGCGGGTACGGGTAGGTCACAGGAACCATGAATGACTATAATCGAAAAATAATCATCCCGAGCCTGAAGGTCGGACAAACTACCTTCATTTGATGTCTAATCAGGTGAAAGAAAATGCTTTTGTGTTGAGGTCGGTCAATATGTATTCCCATCATTTAAGCAGTGTGTCGACAGTCTTTTTTCTACAATAGGCAGCAGTGCGCAGTGTCGTATGTAGACTCTCTTGCTCCATACTGAAGGAAACTCCTTAGATCTCCATACTGCTGGCAAGACCAAAATGGCGGTGCGCGGTTTTCAGAGACAGAATTATCTTCGGCGAAGGGGAGACAATGTCGACCTCGATTAGATGGGGAAAAGGCGTCTAATTCAATCAGTTCTTGCACACTACCCTTCCAAATCTGATTCTTTTTGTTAAAGAAGAAGAAGAAGAAGAAGAAGAAGAAGAAGAAGAAGAACAAGAAGAACAAGAACAAGAACAAGAAGAACAAGAAGAAGTTCTTTAGAAGAAAATGAACGAATGAATGAACATTGAAGTTTAACGTCTACACCCACCATTGTCGATATGGCAGACGAAGATAACCGTCCAGGGAACAACGGGGTAGGGACCTAAATCAACACTGAACCACCAGAGCAATCATTCCGCTAAAATGAACAGTGAAAAACGACCACATTTTATTTAGCCCAACCACGGGAAGAAGAAGAAGGAGAAGGAAGAAATACGACTTTATTTAATGAAATTATTCTTTTATATCTTTTTGTTAACAGCACTTTTTAGGATTCAAACTTCTTTTTTTAGGGTGGGGTGGGGGGGGGGGGTGGGGAGAGAACACTTGGCCAAAGTTTATTTCACCAATTAGGTCTACTCTCTAAGCCTCCACATCAGAACACACTGTGCGATAACCCTAATGAAACCTTGCGCTTGCCAACGGACATGGTAACACGAAACTATTATTTAAGTATCATTTCATCGCTCTTAAATAACGCTTTTTCCAGCTCAAGAGCTGCTCAAGGCGCTGGCCGATACTGGCTCTGACTCAAGCCGCCCGAGGCGCCCACTGGCAACCTTTGGGAGCATTGTCTGACGCCCAGACGACTGAGCACCATCCTGGGTAGTCGGGGATGGGGAGAATGAACCTAGTGCGTGCTGGGTGCATTTGTGTAGCCGGCGCTCACCCACTAGCTTTCTTTGTAACTAGATTATAACATAATATTTTGTGCAAGCTAATTCAACAGGTTTGCCATTCACCCATGTGGAGTGAACTTTAATTACTTAAAGTGCGTGTGTGGACGTAGACGAGATGAAAACGGTTCAAGGACCTGTACAATGTTTAACTCGCGCTAAGAGAGTACTATAATTATGCTTATAATTATATTACTAAATGTGTGTGTGTGTGTCTGATATTAATGTGCGAAAACTGAATCAAAACTTCGTGTCCGGCAGTTCAAAAGGTCGTCTGCTAAAGCAGTGCATGTCTTATCTCTCTTACAATAGAGGGACAGGCTCAACAGATTAACTGCAGCGGTACGTGACGAACTTGCTCTGTTTTGAACTAAACTATTGTGTGCCGGTAATATTGAGCGACGCGTAACGACTGTATCCAGTAGCCTTTTGGCTAGACTCCCGCAGTGACGTTATCGAGGAACCGAATAGTGTGGTGTTTTTTTTTTATATAAAGCTGCTTGCACGCTTGTTTGACAGCTTGTACCTCAGTATTGTGTGGATTACTCTCCTATGATCATACTATCTTGTGTGTGGGACGGGGGTGGGAGGTGGAGGTGGGGCTTGTGGTGGTGATGGTGATGGTAAGGACTGAATCCCAACACTAAACCACCAAGGGAGTCCTACTGCTCAATTGTACAGTGAGAAATGACCACTTTTGTCTTTTTTGCCCACCACGGGATTCGAACCTGGGTCGTGGGTGTGCCAGGCGAACGCTCTACCACTGAGCTACGGCGGATGAGAAGAAGAAGAAGAACAACAACAACAAAACAACAACAACAACAACAAAAGCTAACAGAAGCCACACAGCAAGAGGATTTGGGTCGTGTTAAGAGTGTGGTCGTGAGACAACAAACTTCCTTATATTGAACGCCAGAGCCAGTAGTACTGAGCTCGCATAAAGAGAGCTCGAGCAAATTCAATGCCATCACAGAAGCTTAGGAGGGAGGGAGAAAGACGTACAGAGGAGAGAGATGAGAGGAATGAAATAATATCTTCAGGAGGAGAAGGAGAAGTGAAATGGCGAGAGAGAGAGAGAGAGAGAGAGAGAGAGAGAGAGAGAGAGAGAGAGAGAGAGAGAGAATCAGATTCTCGTTTTGCACAGCTAAGGATGCTGAAGCAAGTAACTGGCACGGTCAATATTGACTCACAGGTTGTAGCATGCAGGGTTGTCATTAATAGTTTTGTTGATTGGGTGAGGATGATAGGTCCTTGTTCTCCGTGTCCTGGCGCTGGATGACGCTACAACTGCGTCTGGTGGCTTTTGGCTGAAGCCATAGCAATTTCAACCATTATGGTGACGGAGTAATGTGTCCCAATCTTCAAAATCCACATAATTATCCAAAAGGACAATCAGACCTCTACTTGGTATTCTCTTTCTTTCTTTCTTTCTTTCTTTCTTTCTTTCTTTCTTTCTTTCTTTCTTTCTTTCTTTCTTTCTTCTTCTTTTTCTTCTTCTTCTTCTTCTTCTTCTTCTTCTTCTTCTTCTTCTTCTTCTTCTTCTACTGCGGCCAGCCTGTGGTTTAGGTCCGAATAGAGCACGAGGTCCGCCAAGGATAGGAAGGGGTTTGGTATGACCACGCTGTTTTTGCATCTGCCGGTGTTTGCATTATTTCCAGCGTTAGGTAGCGATGTACACGGCTAGCTCTATCGCTTGTGTTAGCATAGATCACCACTGTTCCTATTGGTAGCGGCAGAATTTAAGTGCGTAGTAAACACCACTACATCGGTATGGGTCACTTGATGAGCGGAAAGTTCAATAAAATAATAGTACAGAAGTAATAATAGATTATCTTTAGACAGCATGGGATTGTTTCTATATAGCAAAACGGGCCGTGTGGGAGAAAAAGGAGCTAATATAACTCGTTGGTCCCCAATGACGATTTACCGTCGAAATCGACAGCCTCAACTGCCGTACACTTTTGAGGGTTCTAGATTTTTTTTTCTTGTACGTGATCATTCAGTGTTGGCAAACGCAACCCTTTTCTTTATTATAGTAAGCCGTTCTTTTTTTTCTTTTTCGCTTAGTTTAGACTTTCTATTATTTCCTTATAGTAGTAGCATTCTATGCTGCTTATTCGCGATTGGTTGATGGGTATTGTGTTTAAGAGTTTGAAGAATGATTGGATGGATATGCAGGGATGGGTGGATGGATGGATGGATTTGTTTATGGAAGAACTGGTGGAATATACATTTTTTCGCAGAAAGCAGACAAACAAAACACAAGGCATGAAGTATGCAATACCATGCACACGAATAGTAGTAGCTTACCGGAAATACTAATACAAATGACGCCAAATAATGAGGCACCGTCATTTTGCATCCACCTCCTCAGTCCTGTATTGGAGATTATAACTATCATATAATAAGTGCGTAGTATAGTGTGCCATCGTCATCGTCGTCGTCATCATCATCATCATCATCATCATCATCATCATCATCATCATCATCATCATCATCATCATCATCATCATCATCACTTTTATTTAAAGGAGGATGAAAATGGGACTCGCCCTGTGACATTGCTCTGCCTCTGTTATCTACAGGCAATTTCTCTCAATCAACGTTTACCCGACTCCAATGCCCCCCCCCCTCCTCTCCTCCAATCCCCCACCCCTTTGCTTGCCGCTCTTCCACTCATGACCGACAAATAAAACTACATCAAGCATGAAAACATTCAAGGAAACGAGCAAAGTGGAAAGACAGTTTTTTTTTCCGAATAGGAACAACAACAAACAAACAAACAAACTTAAAACCACAATGACATCTCAAAAGTTCAAAACATTGTTCTGGTCTAAACCAAAAAAAAACAAGAGGGCAAGAAACATAAAAGAACGCACAGACCAATCATGCGTAATAAGGCATAGAACCCACTGTGAGCATTGCGCAAGAAAAGGAAGAACAGAAAATGTTAACTAGAAGAAGAAGAAGAGGAAGAAGAAGAAGGAGAAAGAGGAGGAGGAGAGGAGGAAAAGTACACACAGTGAGTGAAGGTTAGGAAAACATTTGTAAGTGTAAGCAAATATTGGACGTAGATACAATAAATTGTCACACAGACAATTATTGTAGAAGTCAAAGTGCCAGAATAATACAAACCACGAAGCTGAAAACCAGAGTGAAAGAACACGGTTTATAGAGTAACTTGCATTAACATTGTGATCAATACTGTCACTAGCTGTAACATAAAAAATGAGCCTTTCAGTACTGTATTCTTTAATTTCCATCATCATCATCATCATCATCATCATCATCATCATCATCATCATCATCATCATCATCATCATCATCATCATCATCATCATCATCATCGTCATCATCATCATCATCATCGTCATCCCACGTTAATAGCCATCTATGGCTCCTGTGGTGTTTTCTGCCAACAACATCATCGGCAGTATCCAGATCCAGATCCAGATCGTCATCAAGCGTCTGCTTAAGACAGTTGGCGACCGGTCTTTTAGTTTTCAAGCACCCAAGGTTTGGAATGCGCTGCATGCCGGTTTAAGACATTGTACAGACCTTGTTTCCTTTAAGAGGTGCTTAAAAACGCACTTGTTCCGCGAGGATCTTTTCTGTGTAAATAGTATGAACAGTAATAATACTTTCTCAATGATGCTGTACATGATGTAGTGCGAATGTTGTGATGATGCGTACGAATGATGTGTGTAAGCGCATTGAGTTGTTATTCTAATGAAAAATGCGTTGTATAAATGCAATTTATTATTATTATTATTATTATTATTATTATTATTATTATTATTATTATTATTATTATTATTATCATCATCATCATTCATCATCATCATCATCGTCATCATCATCATCATCAGCAGCAGCAGCAGCAGCGGCAGTAGCTCTTTATGTGCTCTCCGCATCAATAATATCATTATCATCATCATTATTATCATCATAAGCCCTTTAGGTGCTCTCCGGGTCATTAATATTCATTCATTTACTCATCCATTATCATCATCATTATCATAATCATCAACAACAACATCATCATCATCCTCATCCTCATCATCATCATAGGCCTACATTTTCTATAGCGCATGCAATAGCAACTTTTTAAAAAAATGTCTGCCAGACCTCACTCACATTATGTACGCATCATTAATTATTCTACGGCGCAAGAAAGAAAGAAAGACAGAAAGCTAAACAGAAAAACTGAGAGAAAGGAAGACAAAGCAACTAAATGAAAATTAGTTACGGGCTGGAGCACCTCCATAACATTAAAAAAATTGTTTTCGAAATGAATAAAAATCGAATGTGCACAAGAGAGTGTAATCATAAGAAACAGGTGTCGGCCCACTGTTATCATTTTGCACGCACACACACACACGCACACACACACACCCGCGCGCTCACGCACATGCACACGCATAAAGTAATGCACACACACACACAAACACACGCACACACGTGTATAAGCCGATCAATCGGGAAGGTTATCAAAACAGGGTACAATGGGGGATTGGTCTTTTCCTCCGTGATATTTACAAATCAAATGTTGTATTTGATAAAATTAAGTAGAGTTATGAATGACTTACAGAATTGAGGGATAATCTGCCATTTAAACTTAACTTTATTCGTAGCGCAGCTTACTACACAGGTGTGTATAATTTACAAACTTGTCTACCCCATTTTTTGACAAATTGTAAAGATGCGATTTCTCGATATTTACGGTTGTGTTATTTTGATTTCTAGTGGAAAAAATGGGGGAAGACTTTCGCTTTCCAATTTTTTTCAACTACCCCGTTTGTTACCACGTTTATATGAAAAACACAATCCCCAGTTGTGTGGTTATACAAGTATACACACATACACACACACAATCTCTCTGTCTCTCTCACACACACACACACATACACACACAGAGCCTAGGGCGCACCACAACACAAGTATCTGAAGTAAATGAATACACACGACCATTAAGCCATCAACAAGTTGTTTAACCTGCTTTCCCCTTCGGAGATAAGGAGCACTAACAAATTATCTCACATGAAAAGCAGCGCTGGTGTGAAAACACGTGTGCGTAAGCAGCGGAGAGTACACAATGGAAGTATTCATACGCCTTATGTAAAGGGGAGGTTGTTTCAAACGTTTTTGCCCTTGAATTTTTGTATCCGTATACTGGTGAAATTGAGTGTCAAGAAACTTCACTGTTTCGTCATTTTCCAATCTTTGCTGGCGTAATAGTAGTGAGAGGGGAGCGGTTAGAACTATATTAATTTACTACTTGCGTTTACAATGAGTGTCTTTTTTCAATGAAAGTTAAAAGCCCCCCACCCCCACCCCTTCTTCTCTACCACCATCTCCACCTCCACCACATATGCATAAAAACTTATTCCGATAAATGATCGATTTGCACTGCTCTTAACGTTAACAAAGTAAGACACAAGCACAACAACCAACAGTCACCTCCTTCCCCTTAACACAATGTGAACCTAAACTCCACAGCAAACTACTGTGAGTAATGGACGCAGGCGGGGGATAGGGAGAGGGAGGGAGGAAAGGAAGAAAGGGAGGGGGGGGTAAGAGGTTTGTAAAAGAAAGTAAAATGGAGCAACTAATAGAGTGCGGAGTTTCGTGTCAAGACTTTTGCAAGTTTCGATTCAGGCTGCTACGAACGTGATATTTGATTATACTCATTTGCCATCTTACGGTTTTAAATCAAATGATGAATTTGCAATTGCACATAACCTTATACATAAATGTTTTTTCCCTCCAAGTGCTGTTTTCATGTTGTGTGTGTACGTGCGCGCGCGCGTGTGTGTGTGAGAACATATTGCTGGGTTTCATATATTTTAATTCACTCTTTCAGTCTTTTATTCACATTTGGTGGGATTAGTTGTCGGCTGAAACAAGGAGGCCCGGGTGCAGTTGGTGGTTATTCTAGCAGTTGTAGTCAATGTGTGGGATGAGGTGGGGTGCGGATAGGATTCAAGCTAGGTGTACATTATGAGGCGTGGGTAACAGAGTGCCTTTGTCCTATCCTATCCTATCCTATCCTATCCTATCCTATCCTATCCTATCCCGTAACTCGAAGATCGTTGGGGTAACGCCGATGATCGTTTAACCAGCGTACTCCCTCTTTCTCTGTTCTCAGCAACCCTCATGGTTTCGCTCAGTGTCAAGCCAGTCCTATGGCGGCCTACTAGCGCCAAAACCTAATAATTACAATTATCATGTCATAATTACAATTATCATGTGATAATTACAAATATCATGGGATAATTACAATGATCAAGAGATAATTACAATTATCATTGAAAATTACAAATATGTTCGTGTGATCATGTTTAATTTTCAGTTTTGGCTCTATCAATCCGCCTGGAAATGCGCCAAAACTGAAAATTGTAATTATCACATAATAATTTAAATTTTCACTTGATAATTATAATTTTCACGTGATCATGCTTAATTCTGGTAAGGCAGCTTACTAGCGTCAAAACCTGCAAAACTTACATGTATCAGTGATAATTGTAATTAACACGTGTTCTGTGTAATTCACAGAGATACCGGTACTTCACAGTGTTAATTACTAATTTTCAGCTTTGGCCACGCTTTACTAGGGCCAAAACCCCAGGCGTGTTGGGAACAGTGCCGCTGCCGCGCATGCGCATCGCGCATCGGGCCGCGCATGTTCAGCTTGATATTTTTAATTTTCAGTGATAATTGTAATTATCGCTTGATAATTGTAATTATCTCTTGATAATTGTAATTTTCTCTTAATAATTGTAATTATGTCATGATATTAGTACTTATCAGGTTTTGGCGCTAGGAAAGCATGGCAAATACTGATGATTATAAATTAACACTGCGGATTACCGGTATCTCTGTAAATTACACAGAACAGGTGATAATTTCAATTATCTCGTGATAATGGTAACTCTCGGTTTTGGCGCTAGTAGGCCGTCATACAGTCCATTCTCGAATGTTGTCCGCCCATCTCTTTTTCTGTCTCTCTCTCTTCTTTTGCCTCCTTGCACCGTGCCTTGTGTCCCGCGTGCGGGTACCGGGGGTTTCAGTATAAATAGTATCTCCACTTTCTGGAAATTTAGTGCTTTAAATCCCGTCCCACCGCCTTAGCTCAAGTGGTAGAGCGTTCGCCTGGCACACCGATGACCCAGGTTCGAATCCCGTGGTGGGCGGTATAAAATGTGGCCATTTTCACTGTCCATTTTAGCATTATGATTGCTCTGTTGGTTCAGTGTTGATTCAGGTTCCTATCCCTTGTTCCCTGGGATGGTTATCCCCGTCTAGTCTGCAATATCGCCAATGGTGGGTGTAGACCTTAAACCTCAATGTTTGTTTGTTCTTTAAATTCCCACTGTCGCTGTCTTTCTCATTTGTTATTTCTCATTCCTACTCAGTTCTATCAATCTACTATACTATCTTCTTCTTCGCTAGACAAGTCACCTACCTTTTTTTCTTGAAAACTCTTCCGGGACAAAACTCCTCATTTGTGTGTGTGAGGTCTGTGGGATCAGCTTGGGAATATTGGACGCTTTCTGCCACATGGTCACTGGAGCTTCCTATGATGTTATTATTTGGCCATGTAGGAATTTTATATGTATGTGTTTTGTTGATATTTTATAAGGATGTTTGTATTCTATTTTGTTTTTGTTAACGGGTTTCATTAAATTAGAGTATAGCCTCAGCGTCCCCTGCGTGGGATGTCATTATTGTAAAGTGACCGGCTGGTGGATTGCCTTCAGTGTTACCACTAGGGTTGTTTTGGCAGATCTTTTATGCGGATCAGGGGTGAGTCCTCTTTCAGCGAAGTTGTGGTCTTGATTTTGTGGTCCTGATTTCTTCTCTTTGCAGTCCGCTGGACTCTGTAAGCAATGAATACCTAACTATCTAACTAACTAACCGTGCCTATGTAGGATCCATTATTATTATTATTATTATTATTATTATTATTATTATTATTATTATTATTATTATTATTATTATTATTATTATTATTATTATTATTAATATTATTATTGTTGTTGTTGTTGTAGCGGAAGCTACTCTCAGCTACGCTGTAAGAACTGGGCGTATTCTCTCCCATCCCCTCCCCACTCTACCTCCGTCCCTTTCCCCCTTGCCATCTCCCCATCCTCACTCATTTCTTTTGTGTCTGAATGATGCGCCACTTTACCTTGCTGTCGCGCAGTCTTCGATTGAAGCAACCCGCATTTCACCCGCCAAAATGGATCCAAGACCTAACGAAATCTGAGGCCATTTTCAATTGCATTTGCACTCAAGGAGAAAGTTCAAGTTGGGGTTCTTAAGAAAAATACAAAACAAGAAAAAAAAGGAAAAAAAAAGAGATG
Source organism: Oncomelania hupensis (assembly GCA_036898135.1). NCBI lineage: Eukaryota > Metazoa > Mollusca > Gastropoda > Littorinimorpha > Pomatiopsidae > Oncomelania > Oncomelania hupensis. The sequence goes on along the minus strand of CM072512.1, from coordinate 46,481,095 downwards.
TGCTGGAATTAAAGAGATCCAAAATGGCGCACCGGAAATGACGTAAAAGCGAGGATGTAAACCACCCTATCTGCACCTCGTCTTCTGAATCAACATGCCGTGTGCTGCTGCTGCTGCTGCTGCTGCTCTCTCTCTCTCTCTCTCTCTCTCTCTCTCTCTCTCTCTCTCTCTCTCTCTCTCTCTCTCTCTCTCTATCTCTCTCTCAGTTGCCTGCCAGATTGTCAGATCACTGCATTGTGGCCAAATGTAACACGGTGTTGTTGTTTTTTTTGTTTTTTGTTTTTAAAAAAGTATGCCTGTAATGTTACTTAGAATAGCACACCACACACATTGAAGTGACAACTGAGTAAAATGGCAGAATGTGTAATGGTCCCCTCTTTTACTGCCCCTCCACTCGCTCGTCATCCCATCTTCTCGCTTTTCTCGGGGTGAGGAAAAAGAACAGGTAACAGTTTGAACAAACACACAAAACAAAATACAATGCAACACAATAGAAGACAACACAAATACAACACAATACAAATGTTACACGTTATTTATCCATGGTCGATTCAGCCCCGATGCTCGAATCTTGATAAGTGTAACTCGAATTCGTTTATCCACGCACGCAGCCTGTTCACTCAGCAACTATGCAGGAGTCATGGTATACAGTGTTCCAACTTTATTCAGCAAACATCAACGACTGCATGCAAGATCGCTTTCCGAAAATCACTACAAGGATCATCTTGACAAGCAGACAGTGCATTACTTATTTTAGCCTCTCTGCAATCGAGAAAAATTCGAACATTCTAGCATGACGCAATAGCACCCAATCAAAAAAAAAAAAACTCGCCACCGGAACTACGCACTGTCTTACGTCATAGAACATTCTTTAGGTCTGAAATATCGCTTACCTATTACGAGACATACCTGGAAAATTCGATCAATAATTAAAAAAAAAGTAATTCCAGAAAATTCTCAATAATATTGACCGACGAAAAGTATCAACATTATACGAAGCTTCTTCTGCAACAGCGCAAAATCAAATCAAGGGTAAATACACGCTATCATTGCATGCTTTGCAAAATAACACGATCGGAACAATCGGTTTTTTTCTTTTGGTTTCTTTTTTTTATATCGGGTTTGTTTTCAACACAACACAACACAACGTTATTCATTTCATTTTGAGCAATTACAATATGTAAATGTAACTCCTGGAAGGGGGAAAATATCACTGAAACACAACGCAAACAGGATCGAAATGAACCTTGGAAAAGTTATTTTGAACTTGCGAAATGTAGTTGCCTGCAGATTGCCCTTAGCTTACAGAGAAAGTAGAAGAAGAAGAAGAAGAAGAAGAAGAAGAAGAAGAAGAAGAAGAAGAAGAAGAAGAAGAAGAAGAAGAGGAGAAAAACAATACCACACAACTCTTCGTAAGTGAAGCTTTCGATTTTATTTTAAAAAATCTTTCTCGCGCTAAAGACAAGGCTAATTGGCAAATGAAGATGAATAAGTCTTTTGTTTTGATATTTTTCCATTTTGTTCTGGTAAATCCACACATGATTATTACTACGGTGTTTCATTTTGATTTATTGTCTGGGTGTCAGACGGTGCGCCCAGAGGCTGCAAATTGGCGCCTCGGGCGGATTAAGTTAGATCCTGCACCCTGGAGCAACTGAACGATGAAATAAAATAAAGTGTTATTCTATTTAAAGGAAGTACCTCCATCGTTCTCTGCGTAGTGGTTGCGATGTATCGCTTTACCGGGCTTGCCACCTTCTCCGAAGCAATTTGCAGGAGGTGCTTTCGTAAAGTTCAGCGCCTCTGAAAGTGATAAGATTGTTTGATGATAAGCTTGAGAAATTAGGAAAACAGCACACTAAACTTTAGAGCCTCTACTCTTCCCTCCCCCGTTCCCTCCTCCGCACCTGCCCCCCTCTCCTCTCTTTCAATGCCCAGTCCTAAGTACGCATTCATTTTAAGAGAGGGAAAGAGGGGCCACACAGGGTCAAGCGCCAAGAGAAAATAAGAGAAAAAAAAGATGGAGAAATAGATGGAGTTAGGGAAGGGGGGGGGGGAGAGAGAAATTGGTGTGTGAGGGAGGGAGGGGGCGTGTGTGTTGGGTAGTATAGGAGCCCTGACAGAGAGATGGTGCAGTGCATACTGCCGAGAGAGTGATGAGGAAAGTTGAACCAGACGAAATTCTTCTATACCTATCCTATCCAATCCTATCCTATCCTATCCTATCCTATCCTCCTATCCTATCCCGTAACTCCAAGGTGTTTGGGGCACCACAGATGATCGTTTAAGCAGCGTACTCCATCTTTCTCTGTCCTCTGCAACCCTCATGGCTTCGCTCAGTGTCAAGCCGGTCCATTCTTCATACCACTGAGACCCAAAACTACGAAATCAGCCTGAACTATTAGTACCCTGCATGTTAGGGCGAATTGAAGTGCTCTAATAGAGCGCTTTACCAAATCAAGAGCGACTCAACGCGCTGGCCCAAACCTGCAGGATCTAACTCAAGCAACCCAGGGCGCCAACTTGCTGCTTGACTATCGGGGAAAAACGGGAATTGGTTCTAATGTTGGCTGGGGGGTGTTTAACTGGCATCCACGTCTAGGACATGAGCGGCAGGATCTTTAAAGTCCGAGTGATGGAATGTATATGTGCACAGACTACCCTCAGACCTCAGTTTATACTCTCTCTTTCCCTCTCCCTCCTCCCCTCCCCTCCACCTCTTCCGTCAAAGATCAGTTCATTAGCTACATAACCCTACATATACAAATAGTTAAAAGTATTTATAAACAAGTTAATGAAAACTCCACCATGCCGTTATCACCGTTTCCCCATCATTCTCGTTCAAACCTCGGTCAGCGCCCCGCTCTGCTCTGCACTCCCTTTGAGTGACCTTGCTGCCGCGTGTCATCAGTCTCGTATGTATGCAAATGAGGCACTGACGTCATACGCTGACGTCAACCACAACACACACCAAAAAAAAAGCACGTGGCATAAATGATGCAATCGCAATCAGAAGTACCTTGTTGGCAGCGCAGACATCAACACAAAGAGGTAAACAAGACTCCGGGCGGCTTGATGGGTATGGAAATTAATACATAACGGCTCCATACTTGACGACGAGCAAGTGATACGCCCTTCAAATGTGCCTCTTTACTTTGAAGGAACTAGTAAACGTGATAACACAATTCATGGCTGTGTTGGAAGGGGGCGTAAAAGAAAGAGAGAGAGAGGGAGAGAGAGAGAGAGAGAGAGAGAGAGAGAGAGAGAGAGAGAGAGAGAGGAGTATGTGTGTTTGCGTGTGTGAGTCATGCAGGCATATAAGAGTATCTGTGTATGGATGTATATAGGTGCACTTGTACAAGTTTTACTGTAAAGAGAGCACTGCCCTTGGTGCCAATGTTATGATATGTTGCAATGCCGTACCAAGACGCAGACACTTTGCTGCGAGGCCTAAGTGTTGTTTTCTCAGGTCAGTTTTGCGTACTGATTGGTCTATGTTCCTGTCTAGGTCTCAATGCCTTCCGGTCTATCATCTCCCAGGTTTATGACCCACTGACCTATATAGGTTACTCATCTATGTGTCCTTAGGTCTATGTTTGTTTGTTTTTCCCGGCCAGAGCCATGTTCTCGAAGTCTACGTATGTTTTCCTGGGTCTTATCCCCAGCTCTATGTGGTGGCAGTTCTCAGTGGTCCCATGTCTACGCCACCGCACCCCTCCCCTCCCAGTTGTATGTTCCATTTGGTCCATTTACCTCAAGGTCTTTGTTCCTCACCAAGTTTTGGTGCTCCAAACAACATTTCTTATTTTCCGTGCGAGAATTATGAGACACGCTCTCTGCTATACTGACAGAGAAACCAACAGCAGCTGTAAAAGTGTGATTAGGAAACTTCAGCCAATAAACCAGTCACTCTGCAACCAGACAACAAGTCACACCTGGGGAAATGCTCGCCTTATGACTCCATTAATTTAAAACTTTAAACACCGCAAACCTGTGCAGAGAGTGATAATATAAAAACGTCAATGTCCACCCACATCCTGCCGTAGCCGCAGATAAGCAGTGCTACAAAATGTCACTTTACAAATGATTAACAGAATATTATACACACACCCATTGCTAACAAATGCATTTAAGGCATCGCCCCAGTTTTTACACGATTTTCGCACATAGTATATAAACCAAGGATGCTTCGAAAGGAGTCTAGCACCAGAAAAAAAGAAAAAAAACATGCAAAAAAGTGAACACATTAAGAATTATATGTGTAAACTTTATTTTACTTATAGAATCCCCTATGGTGATAGATTATGCATGGCTAATATGTCATACATAAGCATTGATAGTGCATTACTTTACCAAGGTAGTACGTGGCATTTATAGTATTAATATGGTTAATCTGCCATAAGCCGTGATAGTATATTTACGTTTAGTGGCCCCACTATCTCGAACTCACTACTATTTGTAACTCCGCGAAACCTTAGTCCCTTGCAAAAGGCAACTAATATCCACATGTTCTGCAAGCTCTGAGATTTTTCAACTGCATGACTCTCCCATTTCCCACCATCACCCCAACACTTATTCTTTGTAAAGCGTTTGTGTTTTGGTCAGGAGCATTTGTGTTTCAGTCAGGTGACGTCGTCAGGTGACGTTTTGTGCTTTAGTCGAATGATGTTTTGTGCTTTTTTTTCATGTGTCGTTTTGTGCTTTAGTCAGGTGAGGTTTTGTGCTTTTAAGTCAGGCCCATTCAATGCTTTAGTTAGCTGCCGTTTGTGCTGTTGTCAGGTGATCTTTGTCAGGCGATGTTTTGTACTTTTTGTCAAGTGATGTTATGTACTTTGATGAACTCAACTTAAAAGCGCCTTGAACTGTTTTATTTGTTTTAAATGGAACCAGCACACTGTACACATTTACTGGTTAACTGATTGATTGATTGAATAATCGTTTTATTGTTTTATAAAAACTCATGTTTGTCTCATTCTTTGTGCGCAGGTCGGAGTGTGATTTAGACAACGACAACGAATTTGATGCGGACGACTACGATGCGGATGATCACCGACTACGCAACAGGCGCGACACTAGCGTAGGTACCCAGTGGAGGGACTTCTTTCACGTGGAGGAATACGATTGACCCCCGTCCAAAGGATGACAGATTGACTTTTTTTTCTTTCTGGGCGATGAATACAGAAGTTAACTAAGAAATGAGATGTTCTCTGAGATGATTTTCCACACAGTGAAAATGGGACGTGCTGTGAGGTTACTTGTGAGAGGGCTTTGGAATTTCACTACAAACTATATTTCATTGATTTATACTGCCGTAATAGTGTGAGATGCCCCATAGAGTATGTGCTGTGTTTACATTTGTGCGAAAGAAAGGTTCAGGAGTGTGTTCAGAGATGATCGGACGAAAGTGAGTAGCTAACCATATATTTTACACGTAAATAAGAATGTGCATATCATTCACATGGATGAACAGTTTTCATGTACCCTACTTCACTTTTGTGGACACTTGGAATTTGCTATTCCCAATATTCTCTCCAGACCTGCGGAGACAGAAATGATTTATGCGGAAAAGCGGGAGATATCAAGATGTGTATCATCGCAATTACTTTGGTCTGTGTCAGTGTGTGTGACGTTGTCCAATGGTTAAAAACTACACACCTGGTGACGCAACGATGACGGTCGTCTGTATGACGTGGCAGGTATTGTGGCGTCATTGTCGTCTCTCATTCTGACACAAAAGGACAGACACGCTTGATGACGTCAAGTTTTAAATGGCGTAGTAGGTGTTGTGACGTCCTAGTCGTCTACCTCAAGAAGTTGACTGTCTGATAAGATAACATAAAGTCACCTTGGAAGTCAGGACACATCGTCCATGTCAATACAATGGGTCTAATCAAAGAGACAAGACTGTTATATAATAATTATATTTGGGGTAATTACCAAATGGTTAAAGACAATTAAACGATTTCAACACTAGTATGTGAAATTGTGGCATTACAAAATGAATAATCGAAAGTTGAATAGTTTGTAAATTCATTGTTACATCCTTGTACGATGTATTATTAAATTCCAAGCAATACGGAACTAATTACTATTGAAACGATTTATTAAAATGGACAAAAAAAAACATAACTATGTCTTTTGTATCAGTTATTATTTGGAGGAAAATCGTGTACAATATTTCGGTTCGCATTATTATCTTCATGTTGATTTCACCATTGTCTTCTATTCCATGCAAAATTATTTACAGATGTGAATGGGGAACAGTAGTTGTGAGTTCAATAGACTGCAAGCGCAAGCACGATTTCGACTTTGCTTAGCGAGCGCTTTGAGTGACTATTGAGCGATCATGGTCACATTTAAAATGGAGTCGTTGGATGGTGGAATACTCGAAATTGTATTTTTCGTTAAACAAATTATGATTGAATACTATATTATACTATCAATAATATATATATATATATATATATATATATATATATATATATATATATATATATATATATATATATATATATATATATATATATATATATATATATATTGAGATTGAGATAGTCAATGTTATGTATATATAGGCCAGAACAAATGTTCACTTGTGACAGGATGTTTGGAAGATTCCATAGCCGCGATCCGATCTTTTTCCCATGCTTTCTTCTTCTAGGTTAAGTATATTGCTACATTAGTAAATAAAAGAACAGTTTTAAGTCAGTCAGAGAATAAAGTATCACAGAGAGTACAACATTTTGTGATCAATTAATATGATTCCAATCAAGGGATATAACTTTCATTTGCTTTCGAATACGCACTGCATAACGGAACCTTAAATTTAAAAAAAAAATACAAATCTTTGAATGTCCAGTCGTAAAACAATGTCCGATGCCCTTTGGAATTGCCATGTGAACCACCCTGAAGAAGGACTTAACCAGCGCTTTGCGTGCAGTACCGCTTATTCTTAGCGGCGTCTTTAGAATGTGCTGCTTTTCACAATACTCAAAGTTGAAAGCGCTGGCAAGCTACTTCGCCTATTGAGCTCACCAGTGATGTTTTTGGTGCGCTGGCAAGTGTTTTGGTCTGTTGAACTCGCGAGTGATGTTTGCTGCACGCTTGCAAGCGTTTTGGACTGTTGATCTCGCGACTGGTATGTGTTCTATTTGCCGAATTGATCACATACCTATATATATATATGTTACGCGTAGTGTGAACAGAACAATATTGCCTAATATGAACAGAACAATATTGCCTAATGTTAACATTACGCAGGATCACTTGCCAAATGTTAACATTAGGCAAGTAACTTGCCAAATGTTAACATTAGGCAAGTAACTTGCATTATGTTAACATTAGGCAACGCTTTTACATTAGGAAGGAGAATTTTGACTAATGTGAATAGACTTCCTGTGTGCACAATAAGTGTGTTTTGTTGTATCGTATTTCATTCTAACATTTATTTGTGAATAATTATTACTTTGGGAAAAAAATATTTGCGATTAGTTAGTTAGTCATTGTTTATAGGATCCAGCGAACTGCAAAGAGCCGAATCATGACCACAACATGGTTGAAAGAGGACTCAACCCCGATCCCTATCAAAGATCTGCTGAAACAACACTAATGATAACACTGAAGGTTCATCACCAGCCGGTCACTTTACAATAAAGGCATCCCATGCAGGGGACGCTGAGGCAGTACTGTAATTTATCGAACCCTCGTTTACAAAAACAAAATAGAATATAAACATCAATGTAAAATATTAATAAAACACATACCTATAAAATGACTACATTACTAAATAATAATACCATAGAAAGCCCTAGTGACCATGTGACAGAAAGCGTCCAATATCCCCAACAGACCCCATACACAAATGAGGAGTTTTGGGAGAGTTTTTAAGAAAAAAGGTAGGTGACTGGTCTAGCGAATTTGGGTCAATGTGCGACCACTCGTGTCCCAGATGTTGACTGTGGACCTTCTGATTCAAACAAACATGCTTGTGGTCGTTCTTGCCGCTGACAATGGCATGTTCACTGCTGGCTGTAAGAAAGGAGTGTTGTGGTCTAAGGTAGTTGCTGCCGATCTTCAGCCTGTCAAAGAGTCATTGTTGACCCTTATGAAGGTGCCAAACATTACGATCGGCGTCAGAGAGGCCAGCCACAAAGAGCATCAGGAGGCCAAGGCTATCAAAAGTGTCAGTGCAACAGCCAATGCACGAATGACCGCTGTAGTTGCTGAAAGAAAAAGATGGCTTTGTAACCGCCGATGTCAAAACGGAAAGAGTTGCACAAACACATAACCTGTAATGCCGCATTGCAATCCGATAAAATAGGCGTGTTCTCAAATTCGGTGCGATCTTAATTGCAGTCCGCTGGACCCTGTAAGCAATAACTAACTAACTAACTCATTAGGCAAAGGTTCACATTATGCGTAACATATGTATGTACAGCTGTTTTCTATCTTTGCACTCCCAAAATTATTTGTTTCCGAACACTGGAAATAATGTAGACAATGAAGTAATGGCGTGATTGGGGTCATTGTGTCCAGTCCAAGTTTTTGTATCTACATTCAATCTTTGCCTCTTAATTGCTACCTCCTAAGTATTATTTCATTTATTTCAGAGTGAGAAACAACAACACGAGAGAGAGAGAGAGAGAAATCACTATGGTATCATGATACTGTTCCATGCATGTCTATGCCATAAATTATGAGTTAGTTGAGTTAGTTCTGACTTCAACCAGCGACGTTGGGCAAGCTTTTGATCTTCGTAGCCTGCGCCTTGAGCAGATTCTGGAGCTGAGAAAAGTGCGCTATTTAAGAACTTGCGTCCTCGAATAATCGAGAATCACAGTTTTTTTTTAGATACTAAGAACGATCCCAAATTATTTTGATCGTGGAGGGTGAGTTTTTTGTTCCAATTAAGACGACAGGATGATTGTGTTTGTAAATACCAAGAAGTCAGTTTTCAAGCGGGCCTCGTATAGAAATCGGTGCAAAGGAGTTCTTCAATCAAATCCTTGGCTTACATTTCCAAATGACACTGCAGTTTTTGCGTGAACATGAACATCATACGAGGCTCGTTCTGATTTTTTTTAAAACAACAATCTCGTGTTGCTAGCTGTCTTTAACGACTTATCGCATGGCGTGTACCTATCTTTTATCTCATAGACATAAAAGCCAATTCTGAAAATATCAAACTAAACATGCAGCTGCTGAGAACAAGCTGCAATATCGCCGGGCGCGGAATAATACTGCCGCTCAGTGATGACTGCCATCGAAGTCCGCGATGTTATTTTCGTGTCACGATTATTGTATTAAACGTACGAGGGGCGGTTTTAAAGGTTTCTGCAGACATGTCGCTGGGTTTGTTCTCTCTCTACCCCTCCCACCCTCATTATCCCCACCCCCACCTCTCGAAGCCATGACTTTTGTATGAGAATGTACGAGAGATCAACATGTACATTGGAGAATGAATGAAGAACAACTTTCAGCTTTTATTTCTTTGATGTACAATGTCCACTCTTCTTTGCTTTAAGGATCAACGATCATCTGCCCATTCCTGTTGAGAAATCAGTTGGAAGTTAATTTTTCTCTGTACTTACTTTGAGTGAATCAAACCGAATGATATAACCTAAATCGATGGGATGCCGTACAATCATTAATATTCAGTGGACTTTCATATGTTACTTACATTGTACATATTGTTTTTAGTTTAAGGAAACCGTTTAAAATGCAAAGACATATTAAGTACACGAGTTGTATTTCCTGTGTATTTTTGTTTATACAGAAGAGACCAGGTCTGTATAAAAACTGTTAAATACGTTGGTTGGAATCATCAATACTATATATTATCTCTTGCAAATAATGTTTTTGTTAAATGATCAACATTGTCATAATTTTGTCTCTTATTGTAAAATACATTTATTTGGAATCATGATATACTACCTTTTGCAAATTGATTTTGTTATGTAAAGTTTTGCATGTAATGCCACGCTGTCATAAATTGTGAGTTTGCATCAATAAAAAGAAACATATAGGAATTTACATTGTCAAAAGTCCTTCATATGTTTGTTATTTATTAATCATTGACAATAACATTTCAATATCACACTCATTATGACATCAATCAATGTGCACACTTACCATGTTAATTTTTAGAGTAAACATTGTTTGCTGAGAATCACGTATAATGTTAATGACGTTTCGGTTCAAATTTGAGGCATGGGGAAAAACAAATCATGAATATAAGGTTTCTTTTAGAAAGTGGTCTTAAATTATCAATATTGTCTTTATGCTTGAGTTTGGTCTTAAAACTATCGATGCGATGTTTTCTGGTAGCTGTCAGTGGTCTTACTTCATCCACACAGTGTGTCTGTTTCAAAATCAAAACGAGGTTTCGGTTAGAAACCTGTTTTAAATCATCATAAAAATAGCATTTCTTATGAAAACTTGGTCTTAAATCATCAGTAGTATGTCTTGTGAAACTTAGTCTTTAATCATCAATATTTTGTTTCTGTTGAGGGAAAGTGATTTTACTATAGTAATGTGTGTACAGACGGTCAAAAAATAATGCTCGATGCTTCAAAAAACATAGAATGTGTGTTAAGAAAATACACATTTCTTGCTTTGTGCCTGCATCTTTGATGGGTGTTGGATAATTTTTGGTAGCTCTACTGGCTCTGCACTACTTAGGCTGATCATAACACAATGGAAACAAAGTGACTTAAGGCTATATTCTGAAACTAAAGGTTGAAAATTGAAACTGAAAAATTACAGCGCTTGCATAAGTGACTTTCGAAGTTTTTTTGTTTTCTAAAGAGTCGTGCAGAAGGCATCAATGCGTATCACTTTGCATACTTGCATCACCTTGTGTTAAATACAGTTTATTATGACATAACAAGTCATAGTGATTTTAAAAAATCTATTATAGAGAACCTTTAAGACAAATAACCTATATGTGAACAAATAATCAAAAGTGAATAACACAGACATAAAATATTACAACAACAAACATAATATACTACTTACAATTCTATATTGTCAAAAAACAGTAAAAAATATGAAAATTTGTCCAAATAGTTACATTGAAAGAATTATCAGATGATCTAAATATATTATAACAATTTGCGTATGTGTCGGCTTGTAATGCACAAGGTCTGTTAGCAGTGCTATTGTCGTTGAATCATTGGCGTTGGTATATTTGTTGGTCATTTCTGTGATAATGCTACACCATGCTTTCTCTAACTTTATGACAAACATCATTATTTTAAAACTATTTAAATCGATTCAATGTGTTGTCAAGTTACTACTAGATGTTACAACCTTAAAATGAAATGTATTATACATTATGATAAATATGGTATCATGTTGGCTCTGCAACTGTTGCAATATTAGATATGTTATTTTTTTTAGTTGGTTGGCTGCTTATTTCTGTTATATTATTTATTATTTTGAAATTGTCATACATTTGTTTGTTAAATATTGATTACATGTAAAAAACAAATCTGTGGATTTGAAAATCACTTCTAGGATTATTTCGTGATCATTGTCATCATTGAACATTCTAATAATCGTGTGCGTAGGAGATGTGAATGAGAGTGAGTGAGAGAGAGAGAGAGAGAGAGAGAGAGAGAGAGAGAGAGAGAAATTTGTAATCGACATTTTAACTACGGGGATTATATATAAGCCTATATATATATAATGTGTATGTGTTCGCGCATGTGTTTGTGTGTGTGTGTGTGTGTGTGTGTGTGTGTGTGTGTGTGCATGTATGTGTGTGTGTCTGGCTGTCTGTCTTCTGCAGAGTTTATTTTTCAACATCTCCAAAATCATACGATTTCATCTCAACCCTTCCCCACTTCCCCCCGCCCACTCCCTCATACCTTCTCCTCTCCCCTTCCAAAAAAAAAAAGGGAAGCACTTAGATCAACACATTATCCTATTACTATTAATCCCTATTTACGTCAGCTTTGCTGTGTGTATACCCAAAATTAAGATGTAGTGGCAGTACTAATGTAACATATTTATACTACTAGTGTCCCGGAAATGGTACTAATTGACATGATACTAATATCCAAGAAATTCGACTAATAGAACTGATACTAAAATCCAGTGGGACTAATAAATATAACCAGGAAATGGTTTTAATTGAACTGATACAAACGTCCAAGATTTGATACTTCTACAGTTGATGCTAACGTCCATTGTGCACAATTCCAGCGGCGTAGCTAGGGATTTGGGGGCCCGGGGGCTTGGCCTCATTGGGGGCCCCTGCATTTTGACATTCGACATCATGACATCAGATAATGTACTTAATAAATATATAAGTCTAAACTTATATAACAAGTTCTTATAGCTAAGTGTCGGTTTTTTTTTTTTCAGAAACAATGTTGTATTATTGTTTCTTCTGTTTAGTTAGCAATTTTGTCTTTGTACATTTGTTCTATAGACATCGCGTCATGAATTGTTTCCTGGTTCGAGATACGTTGTGACCCGTCAGCAATAATTTGGTGCTTGACCCCGTGAATGCACATATCTTGAGTAAAAATCAAGAATATCTGGCTCAATTGTTGTTCCTGAATGTGGTAAATATGAAAATGTGTAAAGTAAGAAAAATAGATTGAGTATAGCCAATATTTTTTTGGTTTTGCCTTTAAGAACAATATTTCAACCTGACAGACATTTACAAGCATAATTATTCAATTCCAAAGAAAAGAAAGAGGGAAAACGATAAATAGCCTATGTTGGCATAGGTAGCCTATAGGAAATAAAGGATGAAATGTTTGAAAAGAAAGAAGGAAAGAAAGAAAAACACGAAAGTGTTTTTTCGGTAATCGCAACAGATTTTATAAGAAAAATAAAAGGAAACGTACTTTTTTTAATAGTTAGAAACAGTTTATTAGGACATTGATTCATTGGTTCTCTTGTCAGAGCTGAATACATCACAAAAATCTGTTTCTTGGACACATCTATGTTTATTGCACTTTCGTGCAGACTGATGATCGTATGGTGAATCTCCAGACGGTGATTTCACGGCCAATCAGGGGTCAGCTCCCTTTGCTTCCGACCATAAACCCTGCCAAGTGGCCGTAGTCTATATTCTCGTACACCCATCTTGTGGAAGGGATCTAGTTCGTGAAATGTTTTTATTTAAAAAATTGTTTAATTAATTCTTTTTCTATCTTGGACTCTATCCTACTATAAACCCTCTGAAGGTGTCTATAGACGATAATCCGTATATCGTTAAGGCTGGGTCTACTTTCAATAATTTTGTAGAAACATACTTTTTTTTAAATAGGGTGGTGACCGCAGTATTGTTAAATAGACCCCAAAAAAGGAAATAAAAAGACAAGACTTTGAGAAACATAACTCCAAACTATAGTAAGTCACGTCAATATTGGAAAAAAGAACAATAAAGAATATCCGAAATAAAAATTATATTACAGTCCTTCACTAGCGTCTTTTATAATCAACTTGAAGACGCATCTTTATAGAGAGGCCTTTTCTTAGGCGCCCTGAATGAGTGTTTTTGGATGTTGGGATGTGTATGTGGTTGCGTGTTATTGACCAATGTACGCATGTTGTGTAAAGCGCTTTGTGATTTTGGAAAGCGCTGTATAAATTGCCTGTTGTTGTTATTATTATTATTATTATTATTATTATTATTATTATTATTATTATTATTATTATTATTATTAATATTATTATTATTATTATTATATGCAATTGGGCTTATATATAACTATAACTATAACTATGTATATATATATATATATATATATATATATATATATATATATATATATATAATATATATATATATATATATATATATATATATATATATATATATATATATATATATATATATATATATATATATATATATATATATATATATATATATATATATATATATATATATATATATATATAACTGCAAGAATTCATGCATGTTCACAGTTTGCATTATAACTCTATAACACATTTCATTTTCACACAAACTACATGTTAACACCATAACCTCAATAACGTTATTCTAACACATCACATATTGAGCCTATTTAGTCTATTCGTGTAGACTAAATTAAACAGTGATAGACCGAATTGTCGAAGAAGAAGACCCTTTTTGGTTTTGGTTTCTATTCCTCACAATTGATTTCTTGGCCACTTTTTTCTCTGGACTGCTCGTTTTTCACTGACGTTGGCTTTCCTTTGAAATGGAAGACAAATGGTTAGAAGGGTTGTTTTTGAAGTTTCATGCATGGACGAAATGTTCCCGTCTTATAGCTACCAGCAAATGAAAACTCCGTTCGTACATTGCTGTAGAGAAATACGGAAGACATGGAAATTTTGCTGCAGTTTAGTTTATTATCCCTTTCTATCGGGAAACTCTGGGCCGCCTTCCCCGGGGAAGGCGTAGTCGCAGCCAGTGGCGCGCCTAAACCCTGCCTACCTAACATTATTTGTGAATTTTTGAAATTTTTGCTGGGGGAGCAAACCGGAGTACCCGGAGAAAACCCCCGAGACGTTGCCCGAGTCGAAAGTAAATAATATTCGGAGAAACATAACGCCCAGATGCTGGCTCGAACCCACACCTGTCAGGCGCCATTGGTTTCTGGCTTGTGGGCAAGGCAAGTAATTAGTCCCGCCTTAGCCCAGTTGGCCACAACGCTCGCCGGAAATAAATGAACATCTCCCTTTCCATGTCCCGCCTTAGCCCAGTTGGCCACAACGCTCGCCGGAAATAAATGAACATCTCCCTTTCCATGGAAAAAAACAAACTAATAATAATAATAATAATAATAATAATAATAATAATAATAATAATAATAATAATAATAATAATAATAATAATAATAATGAATATATCTTTCCATGGAGAAAAAACAAACTACTACTACTACTACTACTACTACTACTACTACTACTACTACTACTACTAATAATAATAATAATAATAATAATAATAATACGAAACTTATCTCATCACAAGGCGAGTCAAGGCGCACGCATACACATTCTTTCGCATTAACAATTCAAGCGCACTAATATACACATGTGCATAAATTACACGACGATGACAAGGCAACAAGACAAACAGAGCCACGGCACTCAAAATTACGCATGAGAAAATGTCAAATAAAGATTATGTACATGGCCATTTACAACTGCTCTTATTTAGGCTTGCGGGTGAGGTGAGTTGGAGAGAGAGGGGCAAGTGGTGTAGGGGGAGAGGAGGGAAGGGCACTGTAGTCTGAGGATTGTTTAGGGAAAAGAAAAGTCTTCAGATCAGATTTAAATGCTTCTAAGAACTGTTGTTGACGGAGGGGGAGAGGTAGGGAGATTTCCAGTTGGTGGGAGCTTGAAAAAGAAAAGGAGCGTTGGCCTGCAGTTTTCAGTTTTTAATGAAGTACGTTGAGTTTGAGGTTGTCGTTTGAGGAGCGAAGCTGTCGGGAAGGCTGATAGAGTGAGATAGAATTAGAGAGATAGGTAGGAGCAAGCTTGTTGAGGCATCTCATCCCCTCTCAATTCATGCCTAGCCATCTGTACATGTACCTTTCTCTCCCTCCCTCCCTCCCTCTCTCTCACTTCCCCCCCTCTCTCTCTCTCTCTCTCTCTCTCTCTGTTTGGATTTCGATGGGTTATTTGGGTAGTGTTGTGCTTGGGCGTTCGCCACCATCGTTGTCGTCGTCTTCATCATCGCCATCGTCATTTCCATGATGTTTACATACAGAGGTTTGCTAAAACATGGAAGACAAAAGGCTTGTACAGAGCACAAATGATATAGGAATCTGGCCCAAAGAGATACCCATCGACAGCACCTTAGAAATAATCCATATTAGATGGTGTCCTTTGATAAATGAGACACTACTGTACGTCATTTTGTTGACTGGAAAATAGGACAAAATGCCAAGATTCGTGTTATGTTAATTTAATGTTTGGACGTAAAACTAAGGCTATTTGTTAAATAGGTTACCATTGTGTCTTGGAAAAAACAACAACTACAAAACAAATGTATTAATTCTTTAAAAGTGTGTTTGTGTGTGTGTGTGTGTGTGTGTGAGAGAGAGAGAGAGAGAGAGAGAGAGAGAGAAAGAGTTTTGCTTGTGTTACGTTTGTTAATGTGTATATACATACGTACGCGATCCTATGATTTGGAAAAAAAAACATAACAAATAATGTTAACAAAGGTATTACGCATAGTGGCAGTATTAATATTAATGATAGCGACAGTACAGTATTGTTCAGATAAATGTGTATGCACTCTATAGGAGCTAATACCAAATATTACTAGTCTATAATTTATTATGATATTGCTATTTCAGTATTTCAAGACAATCGAACAACAACAACAACAACAACATTGAAGATAATAATATCGTAATTACAATTGATAGTATAATTTTCTTTTAAAATGTCTTTTGTAAAATATTACGATATAATATTATTGGTATATTGCAATATTCCTAAGAATAACCTTAAAAATAAATTGTTCAAATTTTTCATATCATTTTCTTTTCTTGATGTGCTTTTTATCGCAATGCATGCTGCAAATCGTTATCACTTATAAACTTACTCTGTATTACTCGTTTGTTCTTTTTTATGTTATTATTATTTTGTCGAAGAGAACGTTCTTGCTAATTATGTAGGGCATTATTGTTCATTTCAACAGGGTCTCCGACAATGAGAATAAACTATACCGGTAACTTCAAGGTAATTTTTACAATTTGTTTTGTGTCAGTTCATGATTATGTTGTTTTGCTATGAATTAACTGTATTATTTATTTATTTATATGATTGTTATTTGTGTCATTGTTTATTTAAAAAATATTTTGGTAAGAATTTTCGAATATTTTTTAATCTGTTTTTCTTTATTGTGCTTCAAATTTAAAACTCAAAAGGAATCGCCCTACTGGTGAGATTTTTGCGTATGTGGCTGTTGGAATATTTAAAATGTAATAGCAATTTATTTTTTAAAAAGGCATTGAATGTATTTATTTTGCATAATCGGAAATTGGAAAGGAAAAAAATTAATGTGTTTCATCTTGCGTCTTGTTCATGACCATTGAAATTTTATAAAATAAAGTGAAATGTGTCGTCTTGTCATGCAGGACCATAGAAATGTCATGTCATCAAATGAAATAAAATGTGTTTTCTTTTTATGCACAACCATTGAAATTTCATATAATCAAATAATAATGAAATGTGTCGTCTTTTCATGCATGACCATTGAGATCTATAATAAAGTAAATGTACAGTTTTTTTGTCATCTGCGTACAATAAGACCAACGTCATCCTGACTATTGTAGATTGCATGTAGCTCTGCAGCTGGAATAGTTGATGTTTTGAAGCGCAGCTCTGATAGATCGATCTCTGACACTCGGAATACACACCGTGATAGCATTTATTGCACTGACTATTTTGGGTGCTTCTGTCCAATGTGGCCAAACTACAATAAATAGGTAGACAAAATAGGAAGGACAACAAGAATGGATTTATTTATGAAAAGATAAGTAACATTAACGTACTCTTACATGATAATATGCGCAGGCCATGTGCCTGTAGTTTACAGAAAGGTTAACCCAAGCTGAGATATTATTATTAATGCATTTGTTCACATGCACAGTGGTAGGGTAGAGCGTTCACCTGCCATACCGATGACCCAGGTTCGAATCCCGCGGTGGGAAACAATAAAAGTTGCCATTTATCACTGCCCAACGTAGCAGAATGATTGCTCTGATGGTTCAGTGTTGATATAGGCCCCCTCAACCTAATACCCCTTTTTATCCTGGGATTGTTATCTCTGTCTGCCATATCGCCAAGGGTGGGTGTAGACGTTAAACTTCAATATTCGTTCTTTCAGCCTCTGTTTCGTGGGAAGAGTCAGCATCAATAGATTCATACGCCGTGCGCTGTACTTAACGTACGCAAACATGTGTGCTCTAACCACAAGATCCCCGTGGGGGTGCCGGGTGTTTCTGTCCACTTTCTGGACATTTAGTGCTTTAAATTCCCACTGTCGCTGTCTTTTTCCTTTGTTCTTTCTCATTCTTACTCTGTTCTATCAATCTACTATACTATCTTATTCGCTAGGCCAGTCACCTAACTTTTTATTTGAAAACTCTTCGAAACCCCTCATTTGTGTATGAGGTCTGTTGGGTTAGCTTGGACGCTTTCTTCCAAATGGTCACTAGGGCTTCCTATGATATTATTATTTAGCAATGTAGGCATTTTATATGTATGTGTTTTGTTGATATTCTATAATGATGTTTATATTCTATTTTGTTTTTGTAAACAGGGGTTCGATAAATTAGAATATTGCCTAAGCGTCCCTTGCGTGGGATGCCTTCATTGTAAAGTGAGCGGCTGGTGGAGTGCCTTCAGTGTTACCACTAGGGTTGTTTCAGCAGACCTTTTATACGGATCAGGGGTGAGTCCTCTTTCAACCAAGTTGTGGTCTTGATTGTGTGGTCCTGATTCGGCTCTTTGCAGTCCGCTGGCCCTTGTAAGCAATGAATAACTAACAGGCGCTCATAGATGGATGTAAAAAAAAAAAAAAAAAGAGCAAAGCTACACGCAGTAGTCTATAGTATAATATAATTATAGAGCAAGTTGAACTGCGATGCTACTGCAAAGTTATACGTTGTCTTGCATCTAACTGCCAGCGCCTGTACGTTGTTCTAAAAGGCAGAGAATCACAGTCACAGGAAAGGCGCCCACACGCCCGGACTGTTTAAATACGGCCTATAATGCATCTGCGAAAGTCTGCACCACTCTCATCCTCCTAACACTTCACATAGAAGCACCTTATATAGAAGCTGTGATTTGAAGGGGCAGACACACTTATCAACGATCGTGCGATGATCAACCTCTTCATCCCTGCCGCTACCAGCTTACCTATGAGCGTTACATATTCATGCAGCACTGTTCAGCAGCTTTGAAGAGATAAATCATCGTGCCTCAGCACAAGGTTAAAAGATCGACAGCGTTCGATCGTGGACAGGCGTAGTTCGGCTTTTAGCCCTCGCTTTGTGATAATTATTGTTTTGCCAATACAGTCGATCATTGCCACTGTTGTGTCTTTTGTGTTCCTTATCGTTGAACCGGAACCATGAATTGTGTGGAATTTACTGTGTTGATTGAACCATGACCGTAAATCGAAGTTTAATTGTAGATTACTCTATTTTGCACGACTCAATAAATATAGATGAGACGATCTGAATCTATTTGTGATTGTTCTGAGTTTTTTAAAGCGTTGATTTCAATTGAATATTGTTCTGTGGAAAATAGGATCTGCCTGTCTGCTTCCGTCTCTCTGTCTGATTCTGTCTGTTTGTCTGTCTGTCTGTCTCTGTCTCTCTGTCTCTGTCTCTGTCTCTCTCTCTCTCTCTCTCTCTCTCTCTCGCTCTCTCTCTCTCTCTCTCTCTTTTTCTATTTCCTAGGTGTAGGCTCCAGAGGACGCGTGCATGAACGAACTTAAAAACCGACTTAGACTTAACGCTTCACTGAAACATGCTACTTAAGACTAAGTCGGCTTTTAAGTTCGTTCATGCACGCCAGCCCAGGTGCGCGCACGCACATGCCTCACACTGGACAGAAAACAACGAAGAAAGAAAATGCAACTAAACAATGATTTATCACTGCACACGAAATGTAGACATTAGTTTGTCCCACAATATTAAAATCTTCATTTAATAAAACCCACGCTTGATAACAGACAACAGAGGCGAAAACACGTAATTTCAAGATGATAGACAGGCATCACACACACATAAACACACACACTTACACACACAGCCGTGTAAAAACGCCATTGTTATGACTTTCATAAAAAGCCACAACGTGGTTTTGACATTTTTGAAATTTGTCAATTTTTGTTTAGCTAACCAAACCCTAACTCTAACCCAAACTTTAACCCCTAAACCTTAACCTAACCCTAAGCATAACACAGCCCTAACCCTAATGGAACACTGTTTTGATGTCAAAATAACGAGGGAGTCAAAAGAACATGGGTATAAAGAGTGTGCAACAATAACGGCGTTTCTACATCGCCACACACACACACATACACAAACACGCACACACGTGCACACGCACACACATACACACACACTATAACAATAAGACTGTGTTGGTTGGTTGTTTTATTAACGTCTTATTTATAGCTATAATAAGACGCACGCACGCGCACACATCACTTCCAACAAAAACAACATCAACAAATATCTAACCAAGCAAAGCCGAGCAAAAATCAAATAAAGCCTTGCTAACCTAATGTTCACATCAAAACTTATGTTAGCAATAAAATTCATAGTATAAATCAGTTGCCCAAAAATAAAATAATAAAATAAAATTAAATTAATAATCAAAAAGGGTGAAAAAGTACGAATATGACTGCATTTAAGTAATACATGCTTCACAGATACAGTCACATTACATATGCTGTATATTATAACACATTGTTAACCTTGAGTTCACCTCAACTTTGGACACAATCTACTCTCTCAATGCCTTTCACAATACTTTACGTAACACAATTTAAATATAAAACAAAAAACAAGTAAAGCTGACTCCCTCAGGGGATTCCCTACAGCAGCAGGCTGTGGCTTCCTGTAGGGAAAAAATGGAAAAGGGAGATAGGAAACGTTTTATCAAACAGGCTTCACTTCCATACCCTCTCTCTCTCTCTCTTACTCTCTCTCTCTCTTTCTCTCTCTCTCTCTCTTACTCTTACTCTCTCTCTCTCTCTTACTCTCTCTCTTTTCTCTCTCTCTTACTCTCTCTCTCTTACTCTCTCTCTTTTCTCTCTCTCTCTTTCTTTCTCTCTCTCTCTTCTCTTTCTCTCTCTCTCTCTCTCTCTCTCTCTCTCTCTCTCTCTCTCTCTCTCTCTCTCTCTCTCTCTCTCTGAGCAGGTCATCTTGGCATGATTTAGTGGATCGGTCTGTTTTAGTAACGTCTCCTTCATCGTAACAAATAAATCTTGGTATGAGGGTTGTATAGAGGAAGAAGAAGAAGCAGAAGAAGAAGATGATGATGATGATGATGATGATGATGATGATGATGATGATGATGAAGAAGAAGAAGAAGAAGAAGAAGATGATGATGATGATGATGATGATGATGATGATGATGATGATGATGATGATGATGATGATGATGATGATGATGATGATGATGATGATGATGACGACGAAAAAGAAGTAGAAAGAAGGAAAACGAAGGAAGAAGAAGAAGGAAGGAAAAAAGGAAGGAAGGAAGGAAGGAAAGAAGAAGAAGAAGAAGAAGAACATCAACTACAACTACAACAACAACACATATCATGCAATATGGTCGGAAGCAAAAGGGGATGATATCTGATTGGCGTGAAATAGCCGTTTGGAGGTCTACAATACGATCGTCAGTCAAACGATACTGTTTTATTTCTGCCTTTTTGCACCGAACGTGAAAATCAAAACTAGCAATAATAATAATAATAATAATAATAATAATAATAATAATAATAATAATAATAATAATAATAATGTATGCGGTGCGAGCCTTATTTCTAAATTGGATTCAAAACGCGGCGATCTGTAACCAACACACACGCTCAAATGTTACAGACACTCCCACATACACAACAAACAAGTCTACACTCAGACCCCGCATTATACAACTTGATCATTCTAGTGTAAACTGCCCTGAGTTGCCTAGGCAGAGCGCTACGTAACGATACGTAGGCCCTACGTCTTTTGGCGGAAAAAAGACTGGGCAACCGTACGCCCGCGGAGAGCGCTACAGAGCGCTCTGAAGCAGTCTCGAAAGGTTGTGAAAAGAGAAAGATCGCGGCCAGAGTGGTGGGCTTTCGATTTGCGAATGGCGATGTGTTCACCTGTGAATAGCACAGGAGGACCTTTTGTCATGTACAGTCTGGTAAAATTTGTGTACTTGTTATTTGACAGGATAATTATGTTTCACGGCTCTTCATAAGCGGTACTTTCAGGATATGGCTAAAAATAACCCTTGTACTGTCCCTTATCACTGGCTAAACTGCTTGTAGCCAGATCCGAGATGCTGGCTGTGCATGGGTTTCGCACGGCATGGCCTGCTGGCGTGGCAAAAAATAGCTTACAGCTGGTGGCTGAAAGTTTACTTTCAGTGAAGAAGGTTTCAGCCGTGGTTTATGTCGGTATGAATTAGTATTTATATTTGATGGTATTGTTGTGTCGTCAGAGAGATTTACAGTAACCTTCACTTTCATCCAACTTCACTTTGATTGGCTGTTGTGCTCTCAACATGTGCTGCACCATTTTAAAAGCGCTCGCTCGTGGCATGAAGTTGCCCAGAAGCAAAAATAGTTCGTGCGGAGCAATCGCAAACGTTTTATGGCGCCTTTTTTTTTTTTAAGACAACTCTGGGCTGCTTTTGCCAAATTGAATGCACACGTTCGCCTGTAAGAATTATTACAGTTGTTTTTGGTCATGATCGAATGACGCCGTTCTTCTTCTGTCTTCTAGCACTGAACATTGGTGGCCGCAGTAGCGTACGGTAGTGGTGTGGTCACACGCTGGAAATGTTTCATGTTAAGTTCAGTTCAGTTTATAAATTTATAGTCCCCGACACAATATGCATATAGGAGGCTGTGGTGCTACGATGTCCGTTGAAGTAAGAGGTCGTGCTGCAATAGAGAATCATGTAAAGAGGGAGCGCGGGACGCTGCTACGACGTACGGAGGAAGAGGGAGCTGGGTCGGTGGCTTGCAGGAGAGGATGGTACTCGGGCAGCAGCAAGGGGTAGGGCAAGGGCGCCAGGAAGGCCGCCGAGGCCAAGGGGAGGACAGGTACAGAGGAGGGGAGGGTGGAGGGCCCTAGAGTTGACCGGGAAGGCGGGAGGGTGGGCAGGATACCTAGTATGATAAAAATCCTTCAGGACTACGTTAAAAGTCATAAGAAGCCGGGTAAAAGGCTATAAACAATCGGGGAATATACACCAAGGGAGGGAAGGGGAAAAAAGGCACGTCAATATAAGTTTCAGGGAAGTCCCCAAAGGGTGGAGCGGAGGGGAGAGGGGGGGGGGGGGGCGACGTTTCATGTTAACCAACGTCGAGCAGGGTTAGTACTAGGATGACCATTGAACGTGGATAGAGAACCATGCAGGCAGTGGTTCCAAACTGACGCTTTACGCCATTAAAAAAAAAAAAGAAACACATTAGGGCACGTGAATACAATTTAAAAATGAATAAAAAAGAAAACATACAACACTAATAAAAGCCATGAAATGCAACATAAAACGCGTGCTTAATATTTCACAACTTAAAG
>CM072512.1:46447807-46452807 GCA_036898135.1 Oncomelania hupensis | reverse complement strand
CTAACACAAAAGAGGCAATACAAATGAAAGCCGTTTTTTTTCACAACTATTTAGTTGTTTTTTTTCTTCAAGTGAGGAGTTCAATAGGCACTTTGGAAAGCAGGTTTATTTTTATCCTCTTGCTCCTACTCATCTTTACTCTGTACGTTTCAGTCCTCCTCATTCTCCTTCTTTTCTACTATATCTCACACCCAACTGTAATAAAAAAGGCAAAGCTAGACAAGGAGCACTACTAAAAAACATCGTCTCCTCTCTGAAAATCCTTAACGGGAAGAGAGGGGACTTTAAACTGATTTAAAAAGGAGCACTATACTGCCGACCCCTTTTTTGGACCGACCTTTTCAAAAGTCTAAGGGAAGAAAAGCAGTTCAATAGGTACTGTAGAAGCTAATTTCCTGTCTGAATCCAGACATCCTTAACAGGCCCCATGCAAATGACTAGCCCGGAGACGAGAAAATTAAGGGGGATCGTTGTTTAAAAAGGCTTTGATGAGGGTTACTCATCTAGACGGACAGAGACATACAGACACACACGTACGCAGGCACATACGGACACAAACGCATGCGCGCTCACATACGCACGGACAAACACGCGTTACCCTCTATGTGCCTGGTGCAGGGAAGAAGAATGCCAAGGAGGGGAAGGGGGGGGGAGCATGCGCGATCGTCGGGGTTTGTGTGTGTGAGAGCGCGTGAGTGCGTGTGCGTGCGCGAATTCATGTACATGCCTGTGTGATTACATGAATGCAGGTGCTTGCGTGTGCGAGAGAATGTGTACGTCTGTGTGTATGTTTGTGTGTGTGAAATTGAAGAGGAAAGGGATCTCTCCAGGATCTTATCCTATCCTATCCCGTAAATCGAAGGACGTTTGGGAAACCACAAATGATCGTTTAACTAGCGTAAGCTTACTCCATCTTTTTCTATCTTCAGCAACCCTCATGGCTTCGCTCAATGTCAAGCCTGTCCATTCTCGAATGTTGTCATCCCCAGCTCTTTTTCTGTCTCCCTCTCCCTATACCTCCTTGCACCTTGCCTTGCAGGATGGTCTTTGCAAGGCTTGATGCTTTGGTGACGGGGTCATACCATCGGAGTTTCCGTTTCTTCACCACTGTGAGCATGTCATCGTGTTGTCCAGTGGTGCACTTTGCTGTGTTTACTATCTTCAAGTGGAGCCGGAAGGACATTATGACCGGATCGTGGTTACTTCCATTTCAGGATAGAGAGTGTAAAGATTTTAATTTGAACCCCAAACAGAATGATATAATATAAACTTTCTAGAAATTGTAAAATGTATATGCATTGAAAAAAAAATAAAAATAATAATAATAATAATAATACGTGCTTTTTCCCAAATCACTAATCATTTTCAAAACGCGGCGATCTGTATCAACATACAGGCTCAGTGCTTTTAATGTGAAAAGCAGCGTGCCTTATCGTAGATCAGGAAACTGCGCTATAAAATCAGCTTATTGTTATTATTATTATTATTATTATTATTATTATTATTATTATTATTAGGATGAGAGTATAAACCGAGGTCTAGTCTGTGTCGCATACATTCCATCATAACGGACTTTAAAGATCCTGACGCTCATGTCCTAGACGGGTGAGTGCCGGTGACAAGAACACACCCAGCATGCAACCTAGGTCCTTCTCCTCCATCCCTGGCTGCCCAGGATTGTGCTCAGTTGTCTGGAGCGTTATTACGATGCGCCCAAAGGCTGCAAGTGGGCACCTCAAGTGGCTTGACTTAGATCCTTTATCGGCCAGCGCCTTGAGCAGCTCTTGAGCTGGAAAAGCGCTATATAATAATAATAATAATAATAATAATAATAATAATAATAATAATAATAATAATAATAATAATAATAATAATAATAATTATTATTATTATTATTATTATTATTATTATTATTATTATTATTATTATTATTATTATTATTATTATTATTATTATTATTATTATTAAAAGCGCTATATAAGAACGATTAAATAAATAAAAAAAATAAATTATTAGTAGTAGTAGTATTATGCTTTACCCACTCTCACGTGCAAACACACATTCAACACTCAAACATGTGGTGTAAAGTCAGGGAGATCGCTATTGGGAGAAGCAAAGGAAATCGATTTGTTATTTTTGACATTTTAGATTGGTTGCACCCAATGCCATTATTGATGGGAAAGGAGAAAACCGCAGTACCCGGAGAAACCCTTCAGTGACCTGAATAGTCTCGAACCTAAATCAAGTAAGTTCGTCTCTTGTGGGAATCGAACCCGCGACCTTCGGCATAGAAATCCGGCGACTAACCCACTGCGCTGCCAGAGCACTCTTCCCATTTAGTATAAATGTGTATGGCTTCGCGGAACCAATAAACTATCCCAAGTCTTCAAAACAATGGGACAGAATAAGGATCACAGTTTCTATATTTCCTTATTGAACAGTCAAAATTACAAGCTGCAATGCGGAGTGGACATAAATAGCGTACCGTCTCGATTGTATTTACTATTTCAAAAGTGGAGACACCTGAAGAAGAAGAAGAAGAAGAAGAAGAAGAAGAAGAAGAAGAAGAAGAAGAAGAAGAAGAAGAAGAAGAAGAAGAAGAAGAAGGAAAAGAAAGGAGAAGGAGAAGAAGAAGGAGAAAAAGAAGAAATGATGATGATGATGATGATGATGATGATGATGATGATGATGATGATGATGATGATGATGATGATGATGATGATGATGATGATGATGATGATGATGATGATAAAGAGCAGAAATCCTATATTCGATCTTTCAAAATCCGTTTTCAAGAGCAGAATGAAATGAGGTCTTATTTTGTGTGCAACATTCAATGCTTTAACCTTCATGAAAACCGTTGGACCCTTTCTACTCTAAGAAGAAGAACAAGAGGAGGAGGAGGAGAAAGGAGAACGAAGAGGATAAGCAGAAGAGGAAGAAGAAGAAGAAGAAGAAGAAGAAGAAGAAGAAGGAGGACGAGAAAAAGCTCGCGATGACGCCCAATTTCCGCCTGAATCCAGTCTACATGGAAATCCAGCTCACAAACCACAAGGATTGTCCCACTTGTTGTCGGAATCACTTCCGACCAGGGACCGGTCCGAACCAGTTCCTCCTCTCAGGGTATTAAAGACGGTTATAAACCGTAGCGGCTTGCCTCTGATTGGCCAATAATATTCTGTACCAATAAAAGGAAATTAGTTTTGTTATATAGCGCACTTACCTGCTCAAGGAGTTATTTAAGGAAGTAACTAAAATCAGGAATTATATTTTCAGCCGCCAGAAGACGTCGGGCCAACTTGATGCATCAAGCGCACTGCCAAGCACGTTAGGTTCCTGAACCACTGCGACCGACCTATTTGTAGGCCTGTGTTTTTGTAATTAGGAACTGTCATCTGGCCTTCTTCTAATACAATACAATACAACACAATACAATACACTACAATACAATACAATACATCTGTATTACCCCAAAAGAGATTACAACAGCCACATAATAAACGGTTTCAAACATATCTATATATCTATATATATATGTATATGGAGAGAGAGAGAGAGAGAGAGAGAGAGAGAGAGAGAGAGAGAGAGAGAGAGAGAGAGAGAGAGAACACCTTGTTTCTGGGGACATGATTTAAAAAAACGTTAAAAAGTGACGGAAAGAGCAGAATTTTACTATAAGGGTTCGGGTAAGGGTTAGTTGTAGGTCTATCACTAGCCTTTGCCCTAACACTTTTCTCTACAAAATTGCGCTTGTTCCGTCTGAAAAACCCATTTGCCTTCTTGGGTTCTTAAATTGTATGAAACCAAGTGAGGACACTATCCGGCGTCAACAAACGGTTCGAAAGTATTCTCACACGGTTCGTAATAGACAGTTGACCTAGAAACAAATACACCTTGACCTATATATATAGAAAGAGTCCAATATCCCAAGCTCATAATTAGGAGTTGTGGGAGAGGTTTAAAGAAAAAAGGTAGGTGAGTGGTCTCGCGAAGGAGATACGTGCCTGTAGATTAATAGAACAAAGTAGGAACACATGTATAAAAAAGAACAAAGGAGAAAGACAGCGACAGTGGGAATTCAAAGCACTAAATTTCCAGAAAGTGGGGATACTATTTATACAGAAACCCCCGGCACCCCCACGGCGGAGGGAGGAGGAAAGGAGTTTAATATCATTCAACCTCATTCGCAATACTGACAATTTAGTAAAATGGCAACATACATCATTCGCAATACTGACAACCTCACACAATAGTACAAGTACCACACACTTACACACACATACACACACACGCACGCACCCACGCCAGCACACATCACATCAAATTGCAGTTGAACAAGCCAAGCAATAAGTTGCAGATCATGCACAGGGTTTCACAGTGCATTTGAAGCCCTGAAAGATCGGATTCTTTAACGTGGCACTGCGGTAAACCCGATTGTCGTTGTGGTAATTACATTTTCACTGACATCTGTCATGTTAATCACGATAGAATTTGATGGAGTATGATACATCTTCACCAGGAATAATTTACATTTTGTTTTTGTTTTAAGTGTGAAAGCAACTAGTGTTTAAAATGTCCCCGGATATATTTCAACCTTTAATAAGGTTTTGGGCAGAGCAAAGCATGTGGTGTAAAGTGGAAAACTTGATATGAATGTCACAGCGACATTATTTCACAAGAGTCGTAATTCATGGCGAAACTAGCTGCTGCTGGCTTCTCAGTGCAGGGTTTTCACATGCAAGACACGTACATCACATGCAAGACACGTGCATCACATGCTTGCATGAGCCTCGCAGTAAATCCCCATCTTTTGTTTTCCTTTTCTTGTCTTCTTCTTTTTACTTACGATTCTCGTGAGCTTTGTATTCACGCGATGCTCCCCTCTCGCTGCGTGAGACATACTTTCCTTAAGAGATCCAAGGTTTTCTTTTTTCTCTCTGATCTAAATGAGATTTCCACATAATAATGTGTTTTATAACAAATCTTTTCGATTGGCAAAT
>CM072512.1:46437807-46442807 GCA_036898135.1 Oncomelania hupensis | reverse complement strand
CTTAAAAGTAAAATACTAACCCCATGTTCCCTTTATAACCGCTTCAGCTATGCGCAGTGCTAGAACATTACCGGAAATGCGGATCGCTTTCAACCGGAAGTAGTCAATATTTTGTACTTTGAGCAGAGCTTTGAAAGGCGTTTGACTGTTTAGATTCGGAACATAGAAGGGGGCAAGCAATTCAAATGTAATTCTAGATACTAATGTACATAGCTGAAAACCCACATTTTAAAAAGTGTTCTTTTTTTAAAATTGAAACTGTTGTCTCTGTTTTGTCGTAAGATTAAAATGCGGAATGATGGACCACTATCTGAAGCATCTGCAATCTAAAATGTCTTTAAATATGTTGATACAATGTTGTATAACAGTGAAATACGTGCTTACAAATAATAGACAGGAGCGACCTCGACCTTCGAGACTTTGGAAATATGAATGTCTTAGGATGTTGTATTAAGTATCTGCATAGTAAATAATCATACCCAGAAGTGGTCAAATTATATTTGAGATAATGCAAAACAAACGTTTTGAACAGAAGAGTGAAATACTGACCGGCGTATCGACTGACTAACTAACGGATCGCCCCTGAATGATTGGCCATGAGTTGGAGTACCCGTATAATAGGGCACTCAAAACTTTGAATCAGTCGTTATTTGCCTAAAGTCTTATAGAGCAAAATGAGTTTAGCAACGAATTGATCCCAGCGACCTTGACCTTTGAATGAGAGCACTGGAAGGTGGGCATTAACGATTCTGTACAGGTTGAATGAAATCTGTTGAATGGTTCATGATATATGGCGTACACCGAACGACCGCCAGATTGGTATAATTGTCTCGTTCTGACTCCCGATTATTTTTAAGTATTTCCAGAAAGTCTGAAAATACAAAAAAATATGTTATTGGCAACGAAACTATTTTTTGTTTGAATGGACCAATTGCATTTCTGTGGGAAAAAACACAAGTCTTTTGACGTATTTTGTTAACTGACAGTTTGGTTGAAAAGCGCCGGTTTCATTGTACTCCAGCATCATCTCTCTGCCATTACCGCTTCCTGTAAAACTTGTACTATCGCTTCTTTTTTCTTTATTAAACTTTCTGGACTGAAACATGCGTTACAATTTCTTGCTAACTTTCGGTCACCAAGATCCATTCCCAACTTCCGGTTACAAAACTTCTGCTCCGCACAAATGCATTTTCAAAACTTTCTGTTGCAATTTTGTTCTGTGCCCAGAACATACTTTTCAAACTTAGCAAAACTTCCGGTTTGGTACAAGACACTGTGACTAGTCGCACACTCTGGAAGGGTAGTAGAGAACAGCGAATGGACTTGGAATTCTTTGTTCGACAAACTCGAAGGCATTGTTCATGCCTGCCTGCGTTTATGGACTTTATCGAAGCGTTTTTGGCAGCTTAGAAAAACGTCTAAAAGACGTCATAGAAGGCAGGCACGGTTGAATGAAGCGGTTGGAGTGCGGCCACTGTCATTTAAGATGCTCACAGGGATTCTTGTTGTAGACTTGTTGTGTACCTGCTAAGTTCGATGAACTGGCTGCTGTTTCGTAATCTCTGTATTTTGGGTCTCTTTCTTCTCCTCCTCCTTTTCATTCTCCTTCTCCTCTTCTTCCTTCTCCTACTCATGCTCATTCTGCCCCTTCGTCTTCTTGTTAACGTGGGTGAAAGTGGCGTTAATGCCACAAGAAAAGGTGGAAGAAGCTGTTGTTTCTTTTGAAGTCTCGTCTCATGGCAAGTTCGGATGAACTAAACGAAACCTCCTCCTCCTCCTCCTCCTCCTCCTCCTTCGTTCTTTATCTTCTGACCTCAAATCTGTTGTAGCACTGGCTCAGTGGTTCGAATGCAAACCTTGTGTGTGCGCGCCGTGGGCAATGGGTTCGAATCATGACTTCAACCAACTTATTTTGTGCTGTGACCAACAGCTTGAAAAGCTTTCTGACTGTGTAAGTGTGCTGTTGAAGAGCAATCTCTTTTTAGAACGTTTCGTAATCTCCCCTTTTCCCTCTTTACTACTTCTTTTCAGAGAAACTAGATTGACCCAGATTATTGTACTGCCTCTGTGGTTATGGCTGAGTGCAAGTTTTTGATTGATTGATTGATTGTTGCTTTAGGTCCAGCGGACTCTTCCGAGCCAAATCAGGACCGGACAACCCCCGATCCGCATAAAAGATCTGCTGAAACAACCCTAGTGGGAAAATTGAATGCCCTCCACCGGCCAGTCACTTTACAATAAAGGCATCCCACGCAGGGGACGGCTGAGGCTTTACCCCAACTACTCGAACCCCCGGTTACAAAAACAAAATAGAATACAAACATCATTATAAATTATCAACAAAACAAATACATATAAAATGCCTATATTGCTAAATAATAACATCATAGGAAGCCCTAGTGACCACCCGGCAGAAAGTGTCCAACACTCCCAAGCTGATCCAACAAACCTCATACACAAACAAGGAGTCTTGTCCCGGAAGAGTTTTCAAGAAAAAAGGTAGGTCATTGATCTAGCGAAGAAAAAGATAGTATAGCAGAGTGATAGGACAGAGCAGGAATGGGAAAGAGTAAATGAGGAAGACAGCGACAGTGGGAATTTAAAGCACTAAATTTCCAGAAAGTGGGGATACTATTTATATTGAAACCCCCGGCACCCCAACGGGGGTGAGTGTAAGTTCGGATGAACTGAACAAGAAGAAGAAGAAGAAGGAGAAGAAATAGAAGAAGGAAAATAAGAACATTTACTGTAAGAAGAGGACGAAGAAAACAAAAAAAGAAGAATTGTCAGTTCGGACGAATTTTAACTGCAACAACAACAACAACGAAGAAGAAGAAGAAGAAGAAGAAGAAGAAGAAGAAGAAGAAGAAGAAGAAGAAGAAGAAGAAGAAGAAGAAGAAGAACAACAACAACAACAACAACAACAACAACAACAACAACAACAACAACAACAACAACATCAACAAAACATCATCAACAACAACAAAAACAACACAACAATGAGGACGGGAAGAAGAAACAAAAGAAGATGAAGAACTGCCATTTGGGAGGAAATAATAAAAGAAGAAGAGGAGAAGAAGAAGAAGAAGAAGAAGAAGAAGAAGAAGAAGAAGAAGAAGAAGAAGAAGAAGAAGAAGAAGAAGAAGAAGAAATATAATTGTTACGGCTTCTTGGTGCAATGAAATAAGATATTTGCTGTTGGTTCAGCTTGTCCCGAGTCATGTCTCATTGTGAGTTCATTTACAAACGAGAGATTCTTCTCCTTCTTCTTTGATTTTATTCGACCTAGTAGTTCTTTGTCTCTTCTTCTTCTTCTTCTTCTTCTTCTTCTTCTTCTTCTTCTTCTTCTTCTTCTTCTTCTTCTTCTTCTTCTTCTTCTTCTTCCTCCTCCTCCTCGTCATCTTCTTCATTTTTTCGAAGGAGTACTGGATCCTTGGGTTTCTGATTGTTCTTTTTCTTCTTCTTTTCGCTTACCTCCTCTTTCTATTTATTCTCCTTCTTCTTTCCATTTCCACGTCATATTCTTTCTCCTCTTCGCCTTCGTCTTCTTCAATAATGCAACAACAAAAAATTATTGTTCTTCTCCTATTCGTTATTTTTTTGTCCTTTTTTTTGGCAATAGAAATTGTAGCTTCCCAATTACCTCAATTGGTGCATTTTGGCCACAGTTTAGTTGAGTATCGAATGTCTTTTTGCCGAACTGCTGACGTCAGAGAACAGACGAACCAGTCGATAAAACGATCGCCCGCAACAGCTTGCCAGAGTTTCTTCCCTATACACAAAAAAAGAAAAAGGAAAGTGTTCGAAGTTGAGAATCAATGCACTGGAAGAGTTGAAGACAGCGAAGACAGATGGCAAAAGAATACAATATGCAGACATTTTTTGAGTCTTGTGTTCCAGCATGCTATCAACGACGACGGCTACATAATTATACCTTATCATCATAACCAATGCCAGCACCAACAGCAGCAGAAGAAAAAGAAACAGCCAAAATAACACTATCATAGCCATCGTCAACAAGAAAAGTTACAATAACAACTGCTGCTGCTACTACTACTACTACTACTACTACTACTACTACTACTACTACTATTGCTCCTCCTACTACGGCTACCACTACCACCACTACGGCTACTACTACTACTACCACTACTACTACTACTACTACTACTACTACTACTATTGCTCCTCCTACTACGGCTACCACTACCACCACCACTACGGCTACTACTACTACTACTACTACTACTACTACTACCACTACTACTACTACTACTACTACTACTACTACCACTACTACCATAATAATAATAATAATAATAATAATAATAATAATAATAATAATAATAATAATAATAATAATAATAATAATAATAATAATAATAATAATAATACGAAGAAGAAGAAGAAGAAGAAGAAGAAGAAGAAGAAGAAGAAGAAGAAGAAGAAGAAGAAGAAGAAGAATGGATGCTATACGCGACTAATTTCTAAATTAGACTATAAATGCGGCAATCTTTCACCACCATACACGTTCACATGTTACAGACACTCCTACATACACAACACACATTTATTCATAACTCAAATATGACTACAACAACAACAACTACTACTACTACTACTATTACTACTACTACTACTATTGCTGCTGCTGCTACTACTACATCATCATCATTATAATCATCATCATCATCAGCAACAGAAACGCCATCTTGGAACTCGCCTATTTTGAATGCTCTGAGCTCTTCGTAGACTTCGATTACAGTGTGTCATTTCGTTTGAAGTGAACTGGTCGATCGAGTGTGACTTTATCGCAGATTTAACACCAACAATAAATCAATAACGGCGACGTCAATAACCAAGATGACAACAACAACGGCAACAACAGAGAAGCAAGCAACAACAGCAGCAGAACAGAACAGAAGCAGCAGCAACAGCAACAAAAGCAACAGTAGCATTTCAGTTCAGTATTTTATAATTATATCATCTATTGACACTAC
>CM072512.1:46422807-46430307 GCA_036898135.1 Oncomelania hupensis | reverse complement strand
TTATGTTTATTTTTATTTTTATAATTGTATTCTCTCTCTCTCTCTTTCTCTCCTTCTTCTTCTTCTTTCTTTTCCTTTTTTTTTTGGGCTGGGGGGGGGGGTGGGTTCCGGAAACCCCGGAAACCCCCCCCTCGTCCGCCCCTGAGGGGGGTGGGGGGAGGAAGTATGTGTATTTCGGTACATTAATTTTCTTAGTAATTTTTTTAAAATTCTTACCATTGTTAAGGTTTGTGTTAGTTTCAAAACATTTTATGTTAATTATTTTGTTTTTTTTCTGAACTTTTTTTTTAATTTTTATTTTACAATTGTATTAAGGATTAGCCGAAAGACAGGTCCATAGGACCTAATGCTATTATCCAATTAAAGGTTTCGACTTCGACTTCTCTCTCTCTCCTCTCTCCTCTCTCTCTCTCTCTCTCTCTCTCTCTCTTTCTCTCTCTCTCTTTCATTCTTGCTCCACTGCACTAGCTCTTTTAACTAACAAATGGCTTTGTGCTATGAATAACTTCACGTTGTCAGGAGCTGTTTTTCTAGATCTTTCCAAAGTGTTTGATCTCGTTAACCACAACATACTGCTCCAAAAGTTTGAACTGTATCTCAGTGGCTCTGTTTCCTTGGATTTTTTTTATTTTTATGTTAGTCAACGGACGCAATTTGTACATCTCCATGATAAAAATTCGTCTGTAGGCCAAATCAAGCATGCGGTTCCTCAAGGATCTGTTTTAGGTCTTGTTTCATTTTGTTTTTATATTAACAACTTACCTTTACAGCTCGCAGATAATTCTGTTGAGTGTCATACGTTAGCGGACGATACAACATTACAAAATCAATGCAGTAACATAGCTGAAATTCAGCAATCTCTACAATGTGCCCTTAACATTGTTGCTGACTGGTGCAGTTTAAACCATATATCACTGAATTCAGCTAAATCAAAAGCTATGCTAATAACAACTAGACAAAAGCATCAGCGGGCCCCGCTTTCTCTTGATTTAGTAGGGAAATATATCAAACAGGTTGAAAATCATAAACTTTTAGGCGTATTCATAGATAACAAACTCAGCTGGCATTCACAAATTGAACATCTTTGTAAAACTCTCTCAACAAAATTATTTATGTTGTCTAAGCTCCAATCTATCATAACTGCAGATGCTAAAATTTTTTTAAATATAATGCTCATATCAAACCTCACATTGATAATGCATCAACAATATGGGACGGCTACAGTGAAGCCTTGTTTTAAAAAAAATTAATTCTATTCATCGCAGAGCTGCATAAGTAGTTATCCCCAACGCTTCCATCACAACTGATTCAAAATTAAAAATAGCTGGCATGCTCCCCCTTAACAAACACCTAAATTACAATAAAGCCGTTTTAATGTATAAAATAATTAAAAATAGAGCTCCTGCTTATTTAAAAAGTACTTTTTAGTAAGTCATTATCTCGTTATTCATCTTCCCAACATAATTTGACATTTCGAAGACCACGCTTAGACATATTTAAAACATCTCTGTCCTATTCTGGTACAAGTGTGTGGAATCCTCTACCAGAAGAGGTCAAGAAAAGTAAATCATTACCATCTTTTAAAACAAGGCTAATAAATATTTAAGCTCCCTTTGCTCTTAATATTTAACATAATTGTATACCTCTTTGTTCTTCTCTACCCTGCTATAATTTAAGTTACTAAGAATGTGTGAATTTACATGTGTGTGTGTGTGTGTGTGTGTGTGTGTGTGTGCTTGTGTGTGCGGAATGAGGAGAAGAGGGGTGGGGAGGGAAAGAAGGGTGGGAGTATGTGTATTAATATGCATTAATTTGCTTAGTGATTTGTTACCATAGTTAATGAATATGTTTGTTTCAAATTATTTTATGTTAATTATTTTGTTTGTTCTGCATTGTTTATTAAGGACTAGCTGTAATGCTATTATCCTATTAAAAGTTTCGACTTCGACTTCTCTCTGTCTCTGTCTCTCTCTCTCTCTCTGTCTCTCTCTCTCTGTGTCTCTCTCTCTGTCTTTCTCTCTCTCTCTCTCTCTCTCTCTCTCTCTCTCTCTCTCTCTCTCTCTTTCTTTGCAATTTAAGTTAATAGAAGATAAAGTAATATTTCATCGGTTAGAACTGAAATTTGACCCTCACAGCAGACTAATATATATATTTAGGAGCCATTGTGTCAGACAATGGGTCTCGACAGGAAGTCCTCTCCAGGATCGCACAAACAACTGCTGCCCTGACAAGGTTGAAGCCCATTTGGAAAGACAGAACCATCAGTCTACATTCCAAAGTAAGACTGCGGCGCTCTCTGGTCATCTCCATCTTCCTATATGCTTGCGAAGCATGGACCCTCACAGCAGATCTCCAACGAAGAATACAAAGCATGGATGAGATGAGGTGCTACAGAAGACTTCTCTGGGGATTTCCTATCCAATACTCAGCACATCACCAAAGACGAAGTCCGACAGACCATCATACGAGCCATTGGACAACACGATGACATGCTCACAGTGGTGAAGAAAAGGAAACTCCCATGGTATGGCCACGTCAGCAGAGCATCAGGCCTTGCAAAGACCATCCTGCAAAGCACGGTGCAAGGAAGCAGAAGAAGAGAGGGGAAGATAAAGGAAGATAAAGAGATTTGAGGGCAACATTCGAGAATGGACATTGAGCAAGGCCATGAGGGTTGCTGAGGACAGAGAAATATGGAGTATGCTGGTTAAACAACCATCTGTGGTGCCCCAACGACCTTCGAGGTATGGTTGGGATAGGATAGTATAGAATAGGTTAGAACTGAAATTCTTTATTTGTTTATTTCATTCATGGTAAGTAATGAGGCTAATTACATTATATTTTTTGAAGCACTGGCAACTATTTGTTATGGGTGTTTGTGTTGTTAATTTCATTTGACGTCTATCGCTATCCTATCCTATCCCGTAACTCGAAGGTCGTTCGGGAACCACAGATGATCGTTTAACCAGCGTACTCCATCTTTATCTGTCCTAAGCATCATTTTGACGTCTATTCACCGACTTTAGACTAAACTGTCTTTTAAAATAAAGAGAGGATATCTGACATCCGTTTAAAAAAAAACACACTCACATCCAGACGTTTTAACAATAATCTTGTTGTTGTTGTTTGTTGTTTTTGTTTTTCTTCTTCTTCTTCTTCTTCTTCTTCTTCTTCTTCTTCTTCTTCTTCTTCTTTCTCATCATCATTTCTGTTTAAAAAAATGTTTTTTTTATTTACACAGAAAATCACATTATGACAACAAAACAAAGCAAAAACCTATCACTCCATTACATCAATATACTCATATATCAATCTTCTGTGATACTAAGTTTTACAATTCACAAATAAGCTTACTACATTGACCTATTGACCTCTTTCAGTCTTCTTCTTCTTCTTCTTCTTCTTCTTCTTCTTCTTCTTCTTCTTCTTCTTCTTCTTCTTCTTTATTTCTAGCAGCCTGTCGTGGGACAACAAGAGCATGTCTATCATCAAAAAATGCCAACATGTTAGATGTGATGTTTGTATTATTTCTTTCGATGTTCAACTGTTTTATCTCATAATGTTTTACCACATTGTTTAAATATTTATCCTTGCCAGTGTATATGTGTGTATGCTTGCGAGCGCTTAGAGCAAGCTTTAAGTTTGGTTTTTGCGCTATTAAAAAATTATTATTATTTTAAAATAAATAATTATTATTGGAATGCATTGGGTTGTCATAAGGAAAGAGAAGAGGTCGAGTATTGTATAGCGGTGTTTTACCCACAGGGAATGGATCCCTACTACGAGTAATGAAGGAAGCACGTCCCTACTGTCAGTGAATACATCACTGTGGATAATACTTTGTGTGTGTGTTCTTTGTAACCTGCTAATCGACCAAGTGGCCTCTCTCTCTCTCTCTCTCTCTCTCTCTCTCTCTCTCTCTCTCTCTCTCTCTCTCTCTCTCTCTGTCATTATATGTTTTATATGTGCTTAGTAATGAATAGCATTTAACACCGTGGCTATGAGTTGTGCACTCACTGGTTGGAAGAACTACAGTACTAGTACCAGGAAGGAAGAAAAACAACATACGGTGAATTAGCAATGGGGTTTCGTGAACATCTGGGGAGGATCCAGCCATGGGTCATCATCATCATCATCATCATCATCATCATCATCATCATCATCATCATCATCATCATCATCATCATCACGTTATTAGTAGTGCGCTTATCATCATCATCATCGTTATCGACATCGTCGCCGTATTTTAGTCGTCATCGTCGTTGTCATCATCGACGTCGACATAATCGACATCGTCATCATCATCATCGTCATCGTATTTGTAGTCGTCATAATCGACGTCGACATTATCGACATCGTCGTCGTGATCATCACCAATAACAACAACAACAACAAACATACAACTTGTGGCACATCAACTATATGTTTGCAAGCACTGACAAAGGTAAAAAAAAATCAGTGCAATCGACAATGGGGGAGGGGGGGGGGGGAGTGTGGAGCAAATACATCAGCTAAACCCCACACAACACCTCCCCACACGACACCGCCCCACACGACACCGCCCACCCACCTCACAAACATAAACTTAATAATTTACTGAACAATCTCTTATTAAATTGTTAGTTATATGCAGGCAAATGCAAACATGCTGTTCTCTCTCTCTTCATCCGTCCTTCCTGCTTTCCGTTCATCTTTCCTTCCGCAATCTCTCAAAGCGCATCATCAGGGACAAAGGAACGACGCTCAGCCCATTGGTCATACAGCCTAGGAGGGAGAGGGATGAGGGAGAAGCCCTCGTTTAAACTCAGCTACGCTGTACGCACAATAACAGGTGCGTACGAATTAATTGTTATGAAACCCTGCAGGCGTAGGAGTATCGGTGTGCTTGTCGCGCACGTTGCTGATAACAGTAATAATGAAACGCGTACTCACTATTGACTCACCCTCACTGGCCCTGCAAATAGTAAGCCTAGCGCAGCATCGCCATTGAGGATTAACCGCCGTAGTTTAGTGGTAGAGAGATTCGCCTGGAACACGAATGACCCAGGATCAAATCCCGTGCATGGCGGGTAAGATAAATGCGGCCATTTGTCACTGTCCGTCTTAGAAGTATGATTGCTCTGGTGGTTCAGTGTTGATTTATGTCCCTGCCCACTCTTTCCTGGGATGGTTATGCCGGTCTGCCTTATCGCCAATGGTGGGTGTAGACGTTAACCTTCAACGTTCAGGCATTCTCACTCTTACCGACAGCGTGTAATTAATGTGAACCCCCGTTGGGGTGCCGGGGGTTTCAGTATAAATAGTATCCCCATTTTCTGGAAATTTAGTGCTTTAAATTCCCACTGTCGCTGTCTTTCTCATTTGTTCTTTCTCATTCCTGCTCTGTTCTATCAATCTGATATACTGTCTTCTTCTTCGCTAGACCAGTCACCTACCTTTTCTTTTTTAAAACTCTTCCGGGACAAGACTCCTTATTTGTGTGTGAGGTCTGTTGGATCAGCTTGGGAATATTGGACGCTTTCTGCCAGGTGGTCACTAGGGCTTCCTATGATGTTATTATTTAGCAATGTAGGCATTTTATAGGTATGTGTTTTGTTGATAATTTATAATGATGTTTGTATTCTATTTTGTTTTTGTAAACGGGGGTTCGATAAATTAGAGTATAGCCTCATGCGTCCCCTGCGTGAGATGTCTTTATTGTAAAGTGACTGGCTGGTGGAGAGCATTCAGTTTTACCACTAGGGTTGTTTCGGCAGATTTTTTATGCGGATGGGGGGTTGTCCGGTCCTGATTTGGCTCGGAAGAGTCCGCTGGACCTAAAGCAATAATCATGTAATGTAATATAATTAATGTGAAAGGGCAAATCCTAGAATTGGGATCGACATTGGCTTCCTTAGCTTACCACGCCTCACTGCATCCACCCCCTCTCTACATTGATATTGGCACTTTAGTGGCCATGGAGAGGTGGGGGGTGGGGGTGGGGTGGGGGCGAGAGAGAGAGAGAGAGAAAGAGAGGGGGTGAGAGAGAGAAATTGACACAAATTTATGTTTAATTGTATATAAATCATTACATTCTTTTACAATGCAAAAACGATTAAAACGGGAATAGACGAAACCTCGACAAATAATTTAAGTAATTAAATTAAATAAAACTCATCTGGATACTAAAATGTACTGCAGAAAATGGTTTAAAACATATTGTGAATTATCCCAAACAAAAAGAATAATTAAAGAGCAATACATAAGAGATTTTTTTGGCCGACAGAGCACAACTTTCACACGTATCTACATTTATTCACGTTTTGTAACGAGCTCAAACTTCATACACAGTTATGTAAAATGTTCTACATTCACGGACACATCGTGCGCACTAGGTATATTTACATAATATGCATCTAATAATAAGACAATATAAACCTAAGTTTAATAAACTTTAAAGAATTGTTGTCTATTTCTAAACGCACAACAGTTATAAGCAGCAAAATTGAGACAGAAATTTGTGAATCACAATAAAAGCATATTTAATAAGAAATCTGTGTCACACCATTCCTTCCCAAATATTTAATTGTAAAATCTCTATACAGCGGACAGACACAAACACAATGATATTCGTCCTCCACTACCTGATCGTGGGTACAATGGTTACACAGTTTGTCTGGCATTATCTGAAAAACGGAATTTATTGCTGTTAATAGACAGAACCTCAAGCCTTAGTATGACGAGAGCGTCATTTAAAACATTTCACAGGTAACCAGTGATAGTATTGTTCAGGTATTAAGTTATTGTGAAGACACCGATACACTTTATATCGTTCACTGTCTTGTAAGAAACTGCGCCATTCTTCACTGTAGCTGTGTCTTTCTTTAAAAGCCAAAACAAACTCACGCACTCGACACACTTTTTGCTGGCTCCAGACTTCAGCAAAACAAAGTTTAAACAGGACGGTTCTGATCCTCGTGACCCAGCATTCTTTCTCGTTCTCGTGCACCTTTAATAACATGAGAGAGAGAGAGAGAGAGAGAGAGAGAGAGAGAGAGATCTTACACGAAACGCAAAGTTCAACAGCACTGCTGTGACCAAGAATGACACATAAACTATGACCTATGACCTATGAAAGAGAGGAAAAGAGAAGGATGACTCTGACAGAACAACCGCCCAGTAGCCAAGTTCAGCAGCTGTGGCCAAGAATGACACAAGAGTTAAACACGATACATGGAGACCTACGAGTCATTAGATATTATTGCTGAGCTCCCTGCTACGTGTGTTATGGTGTTTGGTACCAGCTGTTCGTTGGTGTATTTAACTAGATCTGTGCCTTTATTTGTTTCAGTATTATAGGCTTAGTGCGTGTTAATGCTAAAAGTATTGCTATTGTAAACTGAGACTAAAGATGGAATAAAACAAGTCAGATCAGGTAGCTTACGTAAAAATGTAATGTATTCCACGAAGTGACATTACACAAGAAATTTGGCGCTAATGTTGATAAACACACACACACAA
>CM072512.1:46360307-46417807 GCA_036898135.1 Oncomelania hupensis | reverse complement strand
GACGACTTAATTGTATATTGTGTGTACATTCGACCTTCAGGACTTAAAAGGTTTCTGTCCAAAGCTGTCGTTGTTGAATCTCTCCCTCCTCCCCCCCCCCTCCTCATTCTTATTCACTCTTCTCCTCGCCCTCATGTCTCATGGTAAAAACACATCTGCCGAAGTGCACATTTTATGCCCCTCTGACCTTCAGTATGGAAAGATGCACGCAGATTTCCCTCTTTTCTTGAGTTTTGTACCTGCTTTGTCCCTATAAGTCTCATTCTCTTATTCATTGTCTATAAGAGACGTCCGCAGTTCATGTTACATGGAGGCTTGTTCTCAGTGCGGTGTATAAATTATATGTCACGTCGGCGTGGTCTTCGCGGTATTACATTCTGCTACATTTGTAATCCATTGTGGAGGAGTTGCTACATTTTCTACGCGTCCTTTATAATGTATGTGTGTTGTGTTATATAGTGTAACATCACGCACAATTGTAAGAAAGTGGCCATATCCTTGCTCAACTTTTATGTTGAAGATTGTTTTTCTTTTCGTTAAAGTGGAGAAATACGTTGCAAGCAGAACATCGTTTGGAAACTTGTTTGTGGTACGGCCGTATGCGTGTAGTCTTCGTGTTACGTTTTGAAATCACAAGCAAATGATAACGCAAATGCATTCACATTTTGTATTATAATTGTTTTAATGCGTGAGAGGAGAACAATTTGGTGTAATTTAAAAAGAAACATTATATTTAAATCAGTAAGGTAAGGTTCTAGGCAAATCAAATGTAGAGTTGTAAAGTTGAAGATGTTCTGCGTATGATTATGTTAGATGAGGTTAGACAACGGCGTTAAACTTAGCATTCCGTTGGGTTATGTACGCCTTTGCTTTTCATGATACGCTAGGCTAGGTATTAGGAAAATCAAAAGCTGGTGTTAAAACCGTATAACTGAGACTCGGCGACTGAAGAGGCAGGGGAACGTGTAGGATTCGGCAAGTATCGGCGGCGTAATGTGTTCAGGCAAACGCTAGATGGGCATAAAACTGCGTAAGTAGCTGAGAACCGCCGAGACGTTGGCGACTAAGTCTGTGTGCTAGATGGGAAATTAACATCATGCTGGCCTTACGATGCTGGCCTTACATCATCATGCTGGCCTTAAAGAGACCCACTTTGACCACGCCACCTCGACAGATCCTTTTAACATTCACAGTGAGTGTCGCCCCACTGAAAAAAACAAGCTTACAACACACACAAACACACCCACACACACACACACACACACACACACACATGCGTGTACGAGGTACAAATGGGGTAATTTCACCAACTTCGCGGCCCTTAGGCGGCGAATTAGGTCAAGTTTCTTCAAAAAAAGACACTTTTTCGCAAGAAGTTTGACCTAATTCCTCGCTCCTAAGAGACGAAGTAGGTCAAGTTTCTTCAAAAAAGCACATTTTTCGCAAAAAGTTTGACCTAATTCCTCGCCTATTAGAGACGAAGTAGGTCAAGTTTGTTCAAAAACACAGCTAGGATAAGGAACTTTCCTCGACGATTAGGGTAAGGCAGTGCCTCGACGATTAGGGTAAGGCAGTGCCTCGACGATTAGGGTAAGGCAGTGCCTCGAAATGGGTTAGGGTCTGGGCTAGTTGCAGCGCTGCAACTAGCCCTGACCCTAACCCTTTTCTGGAACGGGTGCCTTACCCTAATCGTCGAGGCACTGCCTTACCCTAATCGTCGAGGCACTGCCTTACCCTAATCGTCGAGGAAAGTTCCTTATCCTACCCGTCTGGAAGATGCACTACAACTACACCAGGTACTTTAAGTGCACATGCACTACAACTGCACTTGGCCAAGTGTACTTTAAGTGCACATGCACTACAACTTCACTTCGTGAAGTGAAGTTGTAGTGCACATGCACTACAACTGCACTTTCATGTACTTAGAACAAATGAGCAACGCCAGACAAATGGGGAACGACAAAATTACCTCATTTGGTACTAAAAATGGCAAATTTCGTTCCCCAAATGTGACGTTTCACAACTACACACACACACACACACACACACACACACACACACACACACACACACACACACTAACTTTCGAAAGTTTATTTGCTGTATTTTTTTTTATCCGTAGGTTTTGTTCTTATTAATAACAACCGCTAGCTAACCTTTCTTGAACTAAAATTAGCATCTTCTATAAACCGGTATGAGGCAGAGCCCTTGCTCGGTAAAGTTTTTCTGCTTAGGTTGGTACAATAGACCCTACCCTACTCCACCCTAGACACCAAAACTGCATTCTGGAAACCACGAGATTCCTTCAGAAACGTCATTGCTTTGGTTTTACCGTTAAACAAGAGAAATCCCTCCCTCTCCCTCAGAAATGTAAAATTCAAGCTGTAGCGGTTGGTTTGAGCAACGAAATCCCATGTTATCCTTATTTCGCGTAATAACAGTGCGAATGTTAGGGAAACCCCTTTTGGCCAAAAGTAGACAAAGCCTTGGAACTGGGGCCCTTTAATTTCAAAACAGACTGGCCCTGTCTCGCCATAGGACCGTAAGGTTGACCGTAAGGCAGCCAGTTATTCGGTGACACAGGTTTGGAGACAGGAAAACGGAAGGCGTCTGTTTCGAGCCTTTGAAAGTACAATACTAAAATCGTTGAAGCGGTACACATAATATTTTTTTAAATGTCCAATTTAAACGACGTAAACCTAGGCCGCGCGTCGAGTCCAAGTCTCTTCAAGTGACCCATTGACAGACTGGTAGTGTCTATGAAAAGACTGTCCCACTGCCGTAGCTCGAGTGGTGTAGCGTTCGACCGGCACACTGATGACCCAGGTTCGAATTCCGTGGTGGCCATTTTTACTCTCCGTCTGCGCAGTATGACTGCTCTTGGGTTGATATAGGTCTCTTTAATACACACTTTTCCATGGGATGGTTATCCCCGTCTGCCATATCGCCAATGGTGGGTGTAGACGTTAAACTTCAATGTTCATGAAGAGTCCAAGACTCGACTTGTTGCCTAGTTTTATCCTAAGGGACT
The DNA here is from genome assembly GCA_036898135.1 of Oncomelania hupensis. Taxonomy (NCBI): domain Eukaryota; kingdom Metazoa; phylum Mollusca; class Gastropoda; order Littorinimorpha; family Pomatiopsidae; genus Oncomelania; species Oncomelania hupensis. The sequence goes on along the minus strand of CM072512.1, from coordinate 46,414,776 downwards.
TTAAAAAAAAAAAAACACCATTTCAAAGATTATAGCAGGTTTGCAGAAAATGAGTGAGAACTTGCTTTCAGTTTTGCTTCTTCAGTTGTTATTATTTTCAGTGAGTTAAAAGGTGTTGAAGTGTGTTGATGGCAAAGTGGTGGCAGTTAAGAAGTCCAAGTACATTCATTTTAAGGTGTGTTTTTTTTTTAAATTCTATATAATTTGTCAACATCTAGATGTAAGTTTGTTAAGAGTACTCAGAAGTCTGAGTGGACCAGCCAACACTATTATTTATAAGAATATTATTTTATAAGAACTGTTATTCAGCAGGTGGTCAGTGTGGTTACTAATGTAAATTTAGGTAATGGCTTGTAGAAATGCCGTTTTGATGTTGTTGTTGTTGTTGTTGTTGTTCTTCTTCTTCTTCTTCTTCTTCTTCTTCTTCTTCTTCTTCTTCTTCTTCTTCTTCTTCTTCTTCCACTTCTTCTTCTTCTTCTTCTTCTTCTTCTGCTTTTTTTTTCTTCTTCCTCTCCTTCTTCTTCTTGATTCCATGATCTTCTTCATCTTCTCCTTTTGTTGTTTTGGAACCAGCGCTTGGAAGTTCCGTTTTCTAAGAACTATAATCGAAAGATCCTTTAATCGTATATTGATAGACATGTAAGGTCAATAAGATCATTGTATTAATTATAGAGCTGAAGTTTTCTGTATTAGACTTTGTGTATGGTTGCGGTGTGAGAGTTGACTTTATTTGAGATAATGATCATACTGTTTTGCATGGTCTTGCTTGTACATGTTCTACTTTTGTCGTAGGCCTATTATGCTGTTCGAATTTCTCCATGTTGATCTCTCTGGTTTACTACACCACGTGGACGGGTTTCATTCACAAAATGTTCCCTCCAGCTGATGCAGTGAAGTGTTCATCGATTTCGATGTTCGACGTGCAGTCGAACTTCACATATAAACAGGCACAGTCACATGCACTCTCTCTCTCACGCGCACTTATAGGCCTAGATAGGCACACACGCGCACACGAATGGGAAAAAACACGGCACAAAAACGAATACATCTCTCCCTTACACTTCCAAATCCAATCTTCTAATCCTCCACTCCATCACTCACGCCATACTATCCTATCCTATCCTATCCTATCCTATCCTATCCTATCCTATCCTATCCTATCCTATCCCGTAACTCGAAAGTGATTATGGCACCACAGATCATCTTTTAACCAGCGTACTCCATCTTTCTCTGTCCTCAGCAACCCTCATGGCTTCGCTCAGTGTCAAACCAATCGATTCTCGATTGTTGTCCTCCCACCTCTTTTTCTGTCTCCTTCTTCTTCTGCCTCATTGCACTGTGCCTTGCAGGATGGTATTTGCAAGGTCTGATGCTCTGGTGACGTGGCCATACCATCGGAGTTTCCGTTTCTTGACCCCTGTGAGCATGTCATCGTGTTGTCCAAATGGCGTGTGTGATAGTCTTTCGGACTTCGTCGTTGGTGATGTGCTGGGTATAGGAAATGCCCAGAAGTCTTCTGTAACACCTCATCTCCATGCTTTGTGTTTTTCGTTGTAGGTCTGCTGTAAGGGTCCATGTTTCGCAAGCGCATAAGAAGGTGGAGATGACAAGGGAGCACAGCAGCCTTACCTTGTAGTGTAGACTGATGGTCATGTCTTTCCAAATGGGATTCAACCTTGTCAGGGCAGCAGTTGTTTGTGCGATCATGGAGAGGACCTGCTATCGGGACCCACTGTCTGAGACAATGGCTCCTAAATAGTTGAAGCTATGCACTGTGTTGATGTTTGGCTTTGGGCTTTGATGAACTTGTTGATGTCATTGGTGTTGTTGGTCATCATTTTGGTCTTCTCTGCACTTAATTCCATTCCATAGGCACTTAATTCCATTCCATAGGCTCTAGAAGTTGTGTCAAGCCTTTGTAGCAGGTGTTCAAGTTCTTGTTCTTCTCCAGCCGATTCATTAATGTCATCCGCAAAACGGAGATTGCTCTTGAAGATATTGATGAATGTTGGAGAGAGCAGGTATCCTTGACGCACGCCGATTGTCGTTCTGAACCAGTTCCCGATGACGCTGTTGTGGAGTAATGCACTGGTAGCCTTGTCATACAGGCCTTTTCAATAATGTTAGGGCTTGTTGTACATTTTCATGGTTGCCCACAGAGCTGCATGTCAGACTCGATTCTTGAAGTCTACATATATATATATATATAGAGAGAGAGAGAGAGAGAGAGAGAGAGAGAGAGAGAGAGAGAGAGAGAGAGAGAGAGAGAGAGAGAGAGAGAGAGAGAGAGAGAGAGAGAGAGAGAGATAAGATCTTTCATACCCACACATGCATGTATATATACATGCATACATACATACACACATGCATACATACACACACATGCAAACATACATACACTTCAATTTCAGTAAAATTATGTTAGTTCTTGGTCTTACTAAGTGGGGCAAAAATATTATTATTTTTATCCTACTTATATAGCGTTTTTCAGCTCAAGAGCTGCTCAAGGCGCTGGCCGATACAGGATCTAACTCAAGCCTGAGTCGCCCATTTGCTGCCCAAGGCGCACAGTCTGACGCTCAAACAAAAGATCTTTTTGAAAAGTGTAACATTGATATCACAGCAATTCCCGTTATGCCATTAATATCACCTATTCCACCATGGGAGCACAGAAATGCAAATTTTAACATTGATTATAGTGTAACTAAAAAAGAGGAAAACACTAATCTCTTAGTTACTGAGGTAAAAGAGCATATTGCAAATACTTATTTACACCATTTGAAGATTTTTACAGATGGTTCGGTAATAGATTCTTTAGATAGTGGATCGGCCTTTATCATTCCTGCATTAAATGTAAGACGCTCATATTATCTAGGAAAGGGGTTTTCTATCTTTACAAGTGAGCTTTATGCTATTGTAATGGCTCTAAATTACATTATGACTTTACCGTTAGAGCTCTTAGGTTTACTGATTTGTGTTGATTCAAAAGCGGTTTTGTATGCTTTAAAACAGGGTAATTCCAAAATAAGAAATGAATTCATATATGAAATTAAACATATGATCCATTGTATATTCTCTAGAGGTATAGTTGTTGATTTCTGTTGGGTTCCAGCACATTGTGGAATTCATTGGAATGAAGTGTGTGACACGTTAGCCAAAGAGGGAGCACTAAGATCATTAGATTCCATTTCTGTCAACAATTTGAGTATGTGTTGTTCTGAAATGTATTCTTTATTAGAAAAAGTAGTATGTCAAGATACTAGCATTAAAAAGGTTACTATACCGAACTGTTCACGGCAGTTGTCAAAATTAATATACAAGTTAAGAATGAACTCGTGGAATACTAAATATTCAGCAGATATACAGTGTATGTGTGGCAAAAATATATCAGTTTACCATATTTTATTTGAATGTCCAGTTTTAAATGCAATGTACGAAAACCAAGGACATCATTTGACTGAGTATGGACATTCTATAGATGATGTATTACATCATTCACAGATAACAGCAGTTGTGAAAATTATTGCAATGACTCCTATTGGTAGACTTTTATAGTTTGGTGTTAAATCCTTCTTCCCCTTTCATTCCATTTTGTTATAAGATTTCTTAGTTGTGATTTGATTTATATTGTTGTTGTTATTAATTAATGTCTAATATCACCTGAATGTGTGAATAGACAATAAATGAAATATTGATTGATTGACGCTCAAACGGCTGACCACAATCCTAGGCGACCGGGAATCGAACCCGCAACCTTTGTAACACGTGCTCGCCGTTCTACCAACTGAGCTATCCCGCGCCCCGGGAAATTCAAACTCGACTATTCCCGTCTACGTCTCTTGTTACTGAACTTATTTAAAAATAGTAAAGTATGTTTATAGTTAGTACCGTCGTTAGTTTAAGTGTGTTCGTTTGTGTTGCTTGCAGACGCAATGAGCATTATATGTAAACATGCCATGGTTCTTATTTCTTGTTTGATAAAAGGGAAAGATAAATCTTATCGAGTGTAGTACTGTCTGTAATAGGATTCTAACCATGTTTGATTATGTTCGGGAAGTCGTAGTTGAACATGTGTGGGTGTTTTTTTGTGAGCTGATTCGCTCACTTCAGCATCGTTCACAAGCGTTCATAAGGTTATGCTACATCTGAAATGGTACAATACGTTTTTTGGTATACTTTGGGTAATGTTATCTGCTAGTATGTAATTAGCCTATTTAAAAACAACGTTCTGCTTTAGAAACTTAAAAGACTTCACAAGACTTGAAAAAATATGTGAACACATAAGCCACATGTCTCGGGACAATGTACATATCCATTAACACGCATATCATCCCTGAAGTCCCGCTCCTACCTCTCTCCTTCCCAGACCTATTCCAAAACCCAAATATTCACAATGTACTGATCAGACATTGTTTAGCGGAAGAACAAAAAAAAACTGTCAAAATGTTTAACGACAAAGAGAAAAACACCTCCAGCTTCAGCAAACTTTATTCTGCTCTACAGAGAGTCGAAGTCGAAAAGCATTATGTTCTATGGACCTGCCTTACTACAAGTCAGAACAAACAAAACAAATAACATAAATTAATTTGAAAATATAATATACCGTAACTACGGGAAAAATAAAAATTCACTAAGCATATTAATGCATTTGTATACACATACTCCCCCATCCTTCTCCCCCTTCCCATACATCTCCTTCTCCCTTGGAAAACGCGCGCGCGCGCACACACACACACACACACACACACACACACACACAGAGGTAAATTCACACATTCTCAGAAACTTAACTTGTCGCAGGGTAGGGAAGAACAAAGAGTTAGACTATGCAATCATCATAAATATTAGGAACACAGGGAGCTTAAGTATTAATGGAGTCTTGTTTTAAAAGATGTTAATGATTTACTTTTCTTGACCTCTTCTGGTAGAAAATTCCACACGCTTGGACCTGAATTGGACAGAGATGTTTTAAATATGTCTAAGCATGGTCTTGGAAATGGCACATTATGTCGGAAAGATGAATAACGAGATGACGATTTGCTCAAGAGTGATTTTAAATAAGCAGAGATCTATTGTTAATTTTTGTGTACATTAAAACGGTTTTAGTTTAGTTTTGAATCGGTTGTGATGAAAGCGTTAGGTTTTACAGTTTTACTGTGAAAAGAATTTTTGTAAACAAAACATCACTGCAGCCGTCCCATATTGTTGAAGCATAATCAATGTGAGGTTTGAAATGAGCATTATAAAAAAAAAAGTTTTGTTAGCTTCTGCAGTTATAATAGATTGAAGGTTAGACAACATAAATAATGTTGTTGAGAGAGTGTTACAAAGACTTTCAATATATATGAATGCAAATTGAGTTTGTTTGCGCCTAAATGTTTATGACTTTCAACCTGTTTGATATTTTTTCCATTCACTACAGAGCCCGGTTATGCTTTAATCTAGTTGTTATTAACATAGTTTTCGATTTAGCTGGATTCAATGGCATATGGTTTAAACTGCATTAGTCAGCAACACTATTAAGGCACCTTGTAGAGATTGCTGAATTTCAGCTATGTTACTGCCCTTAGTTTGTAATGTTGTATCGTCAGCTAGCATATGAAACTCAATAGAATTATCTGAGAGATGTAAAGGTAAGTCGTTAATATAAATACAAATTAAAACAGGACGTAAAACAGATCCTTGAGGAACCCCATGCTTGATATGGCCTACGGAGGAATTTGTACCCTGGAGATGTTCAAATTGCGTCCGTTGACTAAGATGTGAGTGAACAAAAAATCCAAATAAACAGCAATTGAGACATAGTTTCAAGATTTTGGAGCGGTATGTAGTTAATAACGAGTTCAAACGCTTTGGAAAGATCCAGAAAAAAACAGCTCCTGACAACGTAGAGTTATTCATATGAAAAAGCCATTTGTTACTTAAAAGAGCTAGTGCAGTGGAGAAGTAGTGTGCTAGTGCAACGAAGAATACAAAGCATGGAGATAAGGTGCTACAGAAGACTTCTGGGCATTTCCTATACCCAGCACATCACCAACGACGAAGTCCGACAGACCATCACACAATCCATTGGACAACACGATGACCTGCTCACAGTGGTGAAAAAACGTAAACTCCGATGGTATGGCCCCGTCACCAGATCATCAGGTCTTGCAAAGACCATCCTGCAAGGCACAGTGCAAGGAGGTAGAACAAGAGGGAGACCGAAAAAGAGGTGGGAGGACAACATTCGAGAATGGACTGGTTTGACACTGAGCAAAACAATCAGGGTTGCTAAGGAAAGGGAAAGATGGAGTACGCTGGTTAAACGATCATCTGTGGTGTTCCTACGACCTCCGAGTTATGGGATAGGATAGGATAGGATAGGATAGTGGAGATGAAGATGTAAAAAAGGAATTCACAATATAAGGTATATAAAGTTTCATGACCTTATTACTAATTTCATCAGGACTTGCCGACTTTGTATTTTTAAGTTTTTGATATATATTTAGCAAGTTCATTTACGTAATGGGTGGTATTTTAAAGGGTGAAGAGTTACTTCTTCTTTGCTTACAAAATGTAATGAGACATCTAAACAAATATACTGTGAATATTTTGAGCAATCCGATTTCAGTACAGAAGTAGCGACTTAAAGAAAATGGTTATTGAAAGCATAAGCAAATAAATTGGATGGAATTTCATGATGATTTAAAGATTAGCCATTAATAAAAGACCTTAGGGCATGCTATAGTGGGCAATGTTGAGGTGACCGATCTTCAATATCGGCATTGTTCAGTCTTCAGAGTGCTCATCAATTTTCTAGCGGAATAAGTCGCAAAGACCATTCTGCAAGGCACAGTGCAAGGAGGTAGAAGAAGGGGGAGACCGAAAAAGAGGTGGGAGGACAACATTCGAGAATGGACTGGTTTGACACTGAGCGAAGCCATGAGGGCTGCTGAGGACAGAGAAAGATGGAGTATGCTGGTTAAACGATCATCTGTGGTGCCCCTACGACCTTCGGGTTATGGGACAGGATAGGATAGGATAGGAAGTCGCACTGAAGTTATTACACTTGCAGCACAATGCCATTGATTTGATTTGATTTCATATATTTCAGTTGCAAGGACAATGCGCAATCCCGGAAGGTAGGAGCCTTCGTTGTTTGGGAGCATAATGGAGGAAGGTGACATCACACTTTCATGACACTCTTAATGTGCTGTGAGACTTCAAGCTAACCTCACCATCGCCGTCGTTGTCATGACGTCGGCTTTAAAAGTCAACGATAACTTACGCCTTCATCGTCGAGAGATGATTACACCATTGAGAGTTTCTAACATTTCCGTCGTCATCGTCGTCGTTTTCGAAATACGTTAAAGATGGTCTGCCAACGCCTACCACGACGACGACGACGCCACTTCACCCGCGACAAACTGGTGTGGGACAGCAGGAAGAATGTGGTGGTCACTGGGGTACCAGATTTAGGCAGGAGGTACCTAAGTGACTTCTACACTACCCTGATCGACATACAGTGGCGATGGAATCTCCTCTTCTTTGTGGTTAGTATAATAATAATAATAATAATAATAATAATAATAATAATAATAATAATAATAATAATAATCATCATCATCATCATCATCATCATCATCATCATCATCATCATCATCATCATCATCATCACCACAAGGGATACTATCACGCGTTTTTTCATCAATCGAACTCAAACCGCGTCGATTACAGAAGGCGGAGGCGAAATCAATGTGCCATTATTGAAGGGAGGGAGGAAAACCCGGAGTACCCAAAGAAAACCCTCAGTTACCTGAACAGTCTCGTATCTGAATCACATAAGTTCGCCCCTAGCGGGTATGGAACCCGCGACCTTCGGCATAGGAACCCGGCGACTAACCCTCTGCAGTACCGGGCCACCCCAGTCAAACCTAGTAATACTTCTTCGGATGAGAGCATAAACCGAAGTCTAGATTGTACAGGCACGCAGCTCATCCCACTGACTTTATGGAACCTGATTCTCATGTCCTGGACGGGCGAGTTCCCAGCTACACAAATACATCCATCAAGCACTAGGTCCCTTCTCCCGCATCCACAGTCCTCCGAAGAGATTGTGCTCAGTCATCTGGGCGTCAAGAGGATGCGCCGAAGGCAAAATGAAATGGCGAGGTAACTGAAATCTTGTAAACACCTCTCTAAAGGGTGCTTTCTGTCTCGAAATACTCGATGGCGACGAAAACCTCGTCGATTATGGTGTCGAAAAGCAATGAAAGCGGCCATTTTGATTTCCTGTAGTCGGCGACGGACTCGTTTAGACGACCTCCGGAGGACGTCTACATTTAGTCGCCAGTTTAGGCGGCACAAGCGTGTAGTCGTCACTCGTGAATACCGTGTACCTCGCGGTAGTCGGCGACCTCTGTTTGCACGCCGCCTATACGTTTAGTCGTCATTCATAAATAACACCCTTGGACGGCTGGAGTTGTATCCTGCATCGCTCAGCACCTTGAGCTGTTCTTGAGCTGGAAAGCTCTACATAAGAACGATTATAAGCTTTAATGGTTACAGCAAAGAGTGCAAGCTTTAGAAAGCTTTATAACAATTAGGTTTCTTGACATTGTAGTCAATAGCAAAATTAGATAGGAATAGGCCTACATTATTCCTCTCTCGTATCGATATTAACCCTTTTTGAAAAGGTAGTGTTTTCTCCCATCGCATCATCACCATTAATTTATCTGCAGGTGGGGTTTGTCTTCACTTGGTTCGTGTTCGCCTGTTTCTACCTCCTGATGTGCTTTCTGCACGGGGACCTTGAGTTCGAGCACAGGCTGAACAATTCCACGTGGACTCCGTGCGTCACTCACGTCAGCACGTTCACCGAGGCTTACCTCTTTTCTATCGAGACCATGACCACCATTGGTAAGCTGGTGTTGTTGGTGGTGCCGATGGTGGTGGTAGTGATAATAATGATGATGATGATGATGATGATGTGATGATGATGATGATGATGATGATGATGATGATGATGATGATGATGATGATGATGATGATGATGATGATGATGATGATGATGATGGTGGGGGTAAAGGTGGAGGTGTTGGCGGTGAGGATGTTGATGATGGTGATTGATGGTGACCTTGATGGTAATGGTGGTGACTGCAGCTTGCTGGTTCAGTGACATAGACATAAAAGAAACAGGGATGCAATCAACCAATATTTTACGTATATTTGTCTATTCACACATTCAGGCGATCTTAGGCTTAAAAACAAAAACAAAAACAGGAACAATCAGTTCACAATTAATTAACCTCATTAATGAGAATGGAGAGAAAGGGGGAAGGAGAATTATATCATAACAGTCTGCCCACAAGTGACTTTGCAATAATTTTCACAACCAAAAAAACACACAGGTTTGCAGTTTTCTATGAAACAACTTTTCTTTTCTTGTTTTGACGAGTAACGCTGGGTGATAAACAACACGCCTACGGGTTTTTGTTGCTGTTGTTGTTGCAGGATACGGGTACCGGTATCACACAGAAGCCTGTCCAGGGGTGTACCTGGCGGTGATGCTGCAGTCAGTGATCGGAGCCGGGTTGCAGTTTGCGTTAGCTTCACTGGTGGTGTCCAAAACACGGCGTGCCAAGACCCGATCCCACACCATCCTCTTCAGCCACTGGGTAAGTAAATATAAAAGCTAAATGGGTAAATAATATTAAAGCTGAATGAAGCTACTACTACTACTACTACTACTACTACTACTACTACTACTACTACTACTACTACTACTACTACTAATACTGCTATTATTATTATTATTATTATTATTATTATTATTATTATTATTATTATCACTACTACTGCCACTAACAATAATAAATATATAAATGTATGTATAAATTAATAATAAATAATAATTATAATAACAACTAATAATAATAATAATAATAATAATAATAATAATAATAATAATAATAATAATAATAATAATAATAATAATAATAATAAATAAATAAATAAATAAATAAATAAATACAAAATTAAACTCATTAATTATTAAATTATTAAAACATTTAAAATAAATAAATTAAAAGTTTGTTTTTTTTAATGAACGGGGCTATGATCATTAATTACTCAGTTATGAACTCTATCCCGGACCGAAAGCAGAGTCACGTGATTAATCATGAGAACGGCATGTCAGTGGGCTACAAAGAACTTGCCGACTGGTTAATTGATCTCTTTTGGTTTTGGTCTGGAATGAACCGAGAGGGACAGGTCTAACGATCCATTTTCAAAATTTTCCATCCGAACGAAAGCAGATTTGTTTGGCCTGTCGACAGGGCGACCTGTCAGTTGTCTGAAAACTTGCCATTTAGTTGGTCACTCAATGGCTGGAGTAACCGACTCACCACCCGACCAATTCTCCCTAACACGATCAGCATATTGCGCCGTTAAAACTCGTCTTGTGTGCGCCAAGTTTGACTTTGGGGGCATGAAAGCATCATCTCGGGACTTTTTTAGGAAGTTCCCCAAAGTCTACCGATTAAAAAAAAAATTCTCATCCGTTCAATCGACTAGTTGTAATAAATGAGATTTGATTTTTGTTTCAATATCACCGTGTTACCTACATTTCTAAAATATGAAGACCTTAAATGTAACTTCATTCAGTCGTAAAAGTCTCTTTAACTTTTGTTCATCAGTTTAGTACACTAGGTTTGTTTATATGTTGACAGTGCAGTGAGCGTGCCGCATTTAACTCATTTACTCGCCTAGGTCTCAGGCGTTTGTGTAAGCCTTCATCTGCATGAATGAAGACGATCAGTCCCATAAAGTTTTGCCTTGAATGTTTTTATACCTTATGCTTTCACTTTCAAATAATAAAATGTAATACGCAATTTAATATTTAAATTGAACATTTTACATTAAAGTTTCATTTTTGGAGAATGGGCTATCGTTTCAAAATTTAAAGTTTACCAATCTTCTGTTGTTGCAGGCGGTGGTGTACATGGAGGACGGTCTTTTGAAACTTGCACTTAGAATTGGTGATCTACGGAAAGGGGACATCATAGGCGCTCACGCCACGGGCATGCTCATCAAGAAGGCCACTGGCAAAACCGGGCAAAAAGTCCCTGTACGGTATGATACATATACAGACGTAGGAAAACAATGACGTTATCGAACATTAAAGGATCCTGTAGTAAAGGGAACTCATAACTCAATGTTCCCAATGGAAATTTACCCTAAACGTTGACAGTATTACACTACTGCCTTATACTTCGATGATAAAGGTGATTACCTTTCAGGGTCCGTATTCAGAAAAGGCATTACCCGCTGGTAATTTACCATTAAGAGGGGTAAAATTTTACCTTCTGCTGGTTTGGACTTACCTTGTATTCAGAGAAGTTGAAACTGTCCCCTCACTCGGCCAAACGACCGATAATTTTACCGACGCTTCCCACTTCCGGTAACTCGTACCCTTGCCGAGGTTAAAATGGCGAACGCAATTGTTTTTGCATCGGAGACGAAGGAACAGCGTCTTTCGGGACAGATTAAATCCTCTAAATATACATGATGGTGTAGAACATTACAGGAAATTTACATTTCGAAGAATCGACATCGTGCGAATTGTGGATGAAGTAGGAGAGGAATTGCAACATGCGAACCGGCATCCTCACTTCTTCCTTCACTGAAACTATGTTTAGCACTAGGTTTCCAGTTCTATTTATCTTTGTGCCAGTAAAATTGCCGTAAAATACTTTCTTTTCAAAGGCAGAGTAATGACCAAAGCGAAGTATGAAAGTGAAATGTTTTTGGTTTCCTCTTTCAATTCTAATTAAACTAAATATTTCTGATGGGAAAAGTTATTTTTTCCTTCGTGTGATCCGTCGCCTGCCATGGAAGCTGTAAGTTGTGCCGTTATCATCGAATAACGCGTGCGTAATAGAGGGGGATTCAAATTTAGCTCGAGGTAGGGACCATGCGTCAGGTAGGCCGTTTTGAATATCCTATCCTATCCTATCCCATAAATCGGAGGTCGTAGGGGCACCACAGATGATCGTTTAACCAGCGTACTCCATCTTTCCCTGTCCTCAGCAACCCTGATTGTTTCGCTAGTGTCAAACCCGTCCATTCTCGAATGCTGTCCTCCCACCTAGTTTTTGGTCTCCCTCTTCTTCTACCTCCTTGCACTGTGCCTTGCAGGATGGTCTTTGCAAGACCTGATGATCTGGTGATGTGGCCATACCATCGAAGTTTCCGTTTTTTCAACACTGGGAGCAGGTCATCGTGTTGTCCAATGGTTTGTGTGATGGTCTGTCGGACTTCGTCGTTGGTGGTGTGCTGGGTAAAGGAAATGCCCAGAAGTCTTCTGTAGCACCTCATCTCCATGCTTTGTATTCTTCGTTGGAGATCTGCTGTGAGGGTCCATGTTTCGCAAGCATATAGGAAGATGGTGATGACAAGGGAGCGCAGCAGCCTTACTTAGGAATGTAGACTGATGGTCCGGTCTTTGTGCAAATTTGCTTCAACCTCGCCAGGGCTGCAGTTGTTTGTGCGATCCTGGAGAGGACTTCCTGTTGGGACCCATTGTCTGATACAATGGCTCCTAAATATTTGAAGCTATGCACTGTGTTGAGGGATTGGCCTTGGACTTTGATGTCCGTGTTGATGCCATTGGTGTTGTTGGTCATCATTTTGGTCTTCTCTGCACTTATTTCCATTCCATAGGCTCTGGAGGTGGTGTCAAACCTCTGTACCAGCTGTTCAAGTTCTTGCTCCTCTCCAGCCAATCCATCAATCCGTTTTGAATATCGAGCTGGACCTAAAGCAATAATCATGTAATGTAATTTGAATACCGAGCTGTTTACCTGCAGTTTTCTCCAAATCTAATAATTATAAGGTAAGAAAAAATTACTCCAGGGTAAACCTTGAGATAAACAACCTATCGAAGGGTTTGCAAGCGGGTCTTTCTGAATACGGGCCCTGGACTACTTTCCTACATTCTATATAGGAGAACCGCTGTTGGTTGAGAACTGTCACATACTTTGCTTTCAACAGACGGTGGTTCTCTTATAAAGAGCGGAGGAAAATATTTCAGAAAGACGATAACCTTACCATCGAATTAAGGCAGTGTTATACGGTCAACTTTTGATGAGAACTCTTCCTTGGGGAGCATTGAGAGATATATTTCTAGTTTACTTATTTGGAAAAGACTTTAAAAAAAGGGGGATTGTATAAATTATTGTCATTGTCCTTGTGGTTGTGGTTTTTGCTGTCGCTGTCAAGAAAAGCAGCTGAAGCATATAGTGGTCAGTCTTCATGACCACAGTCGACAGATCATCATTATTTTCATCTTCATCATCGTCGTCATCATCGACAGTAGCAGCAAAGGCGCTGTGAACATTCTTTCTTTTTGTTGTTGTTGTTGTTGTTGTTGTTGAGGTCCTGGATATTGTAGCTAACATAAGTATATTAATTTGTCTCTTAATTAACATAATTATATTAATTTGTCCCTCGTTGTTTTGAAGAGAGGAGAAATAATCCTGTCAACGTTTCACCCATATGTAGCGAGCGCCACGGCGTGGGGCGTAAACAAGAGAAGAGCGAATGGACATAACTGCAGCTATGTCGACCACAGAGGGGCGATGGGGAGATAATCCAGCGTTACTCAAATGTAGCCAGCGCCACCGCCATGGATTACATGCAACTAAAATCGATCATACCTTCAGATCTTGCGTTTCACTTATATATATACGAGATATATATCCTATCCTATCCCCGTAACTCAGAGTTCGTAGGGGCACCTCAGGTGATCGTTTAACCAGCGTACTCCATCTTTCCCTGTCCTCAGCAACCCTGATTGTATCGCTCAGTGTCAAACCAGTCCATTCTCGAATGTTGTCCTCCCACCTCTTTTTCGGTCTCACTCTTCTTCTACCTCCTTGCACTGTGCCTTGCAGGATGGTCTTTGCAAGACCTGATGATCTGGTGACGTGGCCATACCATCGGAGTTTCCGTTTTTTCAACACTGTTAGCAGGTCATCGTGTTGTCCAATGGCTTGTGTGATGGACTGTCGGACTTCGTCGTTGGTGATGTGCTGGGTATAGGAAGTGCCCAGAAGTCTTCTGTAGCACCTCATCTCCATGCTTTGTATTTTTCGTTGGAGATCTGCTGTGATGGTCCATGTTTCGCAAGCATATAGGAAGATGGAGATGACAAGGGAGCGCAGCAGTCTTACCTTGGAATGTAGACTGATGATCCTGTCTTTTCAAATTGGCTTCAACCTCGCCAGGGCAGCAGTTGTTTGTGCGATCCTGGAGAGGACTTCCTGTCGGGACCCATTGTCTGATACAATGGCTTCTTAATATTTGAAGCTATGCACTATGTTGAGGGATTGGCCTTGGACTTTGACCAACAACACCAATGACATCAATCAACACGGATATCAAAGTCCAAGGCATATATATATATATATATATATATATATATATATATATATATATATATATATATATATATATATATATATATATATATATATATATATATATATATATATATATATATATATATATATATATATATATATATATATATATATATATATATATATATATATATATATATATATATATATATATATATATATATATATATATATATATATATATATATATATATATATATATATATATATATATAATCTCTTTTTGCAGTTATATCTTATATTTATCTATACATATCTTTTTGCAGGATGTTCCACGTACCGTTCGACGCAGAGAGCGGGGCAGAAAAGCTGTTCCTGTGTTTGCCATCACTGTTGGTCCACACTATTGACCAGGACTCTCCCTTGTGGCCCATGTCCGCTGACGAGCTAAAGAACACACAGTACGAGCTGATCGTAGTTCTCGATGGAGTGGCTGCTTCTGTTAGCAAGCCCTTTCAGGTGAGAGAGACCCATACACACCCACACACGCACCCACACACACACGCACACACACCCACACACACACCCGCGCATACACACACATATACACAAACATACCCGCACACATGCACGAACGCACAGCGAGACTATACTCGCCGGGGCGCACTTCGATCGCTCGGTAAGTCTCTAGCGAGTCTCCAGTCCAAGCACTGTGTAAAGCGCAAATAGAAAAATTTGACAGGATTAATTTATTTGTATTTTTTTTTAATTTTTGTAAAAAGTATTCTATCCTATTTTATCCTAACCTTTCCCGTAACTCGAATGTCGATGGGGCAACACAGTGTAGACTGATGGTCCTGTCTTTCCAAATGAGCTTCATGCTTGTCATGGCAAGAGTTGTTTGTGCTATCCTGGAGAGGACTTCCTGTTGCTTGAAGCAATTTTGCGGATGTTTTGTCCACTCCCCCTGACTCCGGCTTCTTCAGCAATTGTGCATTGTTGCCTCAAGTTCTTCTCGGAGAATTGGGAGGATTGCTTCTTCTTCTCTGTTTTTTAGTCCAATATCACATAATTGTGAGAAGACTGAATGGAATTTGAATGAATTTGCCAAGAGAATGTATTCTCGTTTTATGAAATAGAACCAGAATCAATCGATGATTTGGGCTGTCGTTCTGTGTGTGAATTCCATAGTTGTAGAGTGACTGTTACAACTATCAGTAAATGGATTGGTCAGTCAATGAGTGATTTGCTTGGTGAATGCTCCAAGAAAACAATAATCTTTCTTGCCAAGTGAACGCACATGTAATGCACTTCGGTCAATGCAGAAGAACTAGTGCACTAAAAATATAACACTGATCAAATATTGACAACACAAAACGCACTAATTAAAAGTCAATGATTGCTGGAGCGAATGAGTCATTGAAATATGTAGAAAGGTCGGCGTGTGTTTCTTTTGAGTGTGATTTTGTTTTCTGTTAGTGAGCATTGACTGACAATGTCTATTTTCATTGCGTAAATTGTATAGATTAATTACATCCAGTAATTGTAGTGTTTTGTATATGAGTACTGCAATTAATAAATAAATCAGCGCCTGGTAGTTACCTGTTTTATTATAATCTAAATATATAAATAAATGTATCAATAAATACAAAAGTAACTTAAAATTAATCCCTTAAATAAATGCATTTTTAAAATATAAATCTTATCAATAAATAAATGTATGTTTTTCTTCTAAATCGACTGAATGAATACAATGTAAGGAAGCCATCTGTGTTCCCTTCAGAATAATCAAATACATAAATGTATCTTTCTTTTTTTTCTACTCGCATGGAATTTTTAATTTTAAAAACCTTGTTTTTGTGTATTTTAAGGCCCGTAAGTCGTACCATTCTTGGGAAATCTTGTGGGGTAGGCGGTTCTCTCCCTTGCGTATCAACATGGACGACCCCCTTGCTACAGGTTACACTATCAACTACAGCACGTTCCACGAAACCTACCCCGTCCCCGACGTCCCCCTGGAGTCCGCACAGACACTGGAGAGAAGGAGGCTGCTGGTAGAAATTAGCAGGCAACTGAAGGTGGGTTTGGAAGACCTTTGAGCTTTACCGTTTTGTTTCTTTTACATGTAGGCCTATATCTATTGTTATCGCTAGGATTCGTTGTTTGAAAAGAGGGACTTGGTAAGTTGGTAGTAACTCATTGAGTCAGTCAAGTATTACCTGCTTACTTATTTCATAATTTCCTGGGTGGTGTTATGCACGCTATATGTTTCTGAGTTTTTGTATTTTGTTTGTCTGATATTTTATTTGTTTGTTTGTTTTTCTTTATACTTTCATGCATTGTAATTATTTTTTCTGTTGTTTTTATTTTAAATCAAATTTACTCTCAGTGAGTAGACAACAACACTGAAAGAGCGCTGAGTGAATATTTCTCTGATTCGAGAGATCTTTGAAACTAGAGTATAGCCGGTTTAAATGTTTCCTTTATTTGTCACGTGTTTTGTTTCAAGGAGGCTGGGGTGGATCCCAGAGACCTTGAAGATGAGCTGCATCTCCTGGGCACAGACAGCGTGGATCTAGACAGATTGTCAAGGTCCTCTTCTAGTCGGGGCATGCCGAGCTCTGGATCGACCTCCCCTGCTTCTTCTACCTCGCCTGATTTGGGAAAGGAAGAAGAAAAGAAAAGGATGAAAGAAGACGTTAACGAGAGAGGAGGAGGAAGGAGAGAAGCCAAAGCTAGTAAACCGAAGACATTGTTTTCGGAAATGTGGAAACACCATCAAAGTCGCAAAGAAAACTTTACGAAGGCGCAGAAAGACAAGAAACAGACGGACACAAGAAAGGGAGATAAACCTGACCAAAGTAGTTACGTCCCTTCCTCGCCTTCGCCGTCTACTTCTTCGCCGGAGAGAACGAGAGGCGCTGTCACGAAAACTTCCGTTGTTGTAGAAGTAGAAAAGACGGTGGCTTCAAAAGAGAAAACCGGACACTTTTATTTAGTTTCTGAGGAGAATCAAAACAGTGTGCCTTCTGCGAGGAAGCAAACGCCCGACAACGAAAATCCTTCTTTATTGCCTTCATCTCCGTCTTCCACACTTTCGCCTCGTTCATCACACCTATCAAACGTGCACACTAGTTCATGCAGTGACGGTGATCAAAATGTACCTTTGCTAGCTCAGAAAACTGAAACTGACGGTGCTTCTTCGTCGCAAAAACAACGTGACGGAGCCACCGCAGCTTGTGTTAAAGGCGGTTCTAATGAGAATGAAAACTTTCTTTCAGAAAGTCACGAAGAGGACAATGTTTTTTCAACCACACATCATGACACAGAATCTTCTGAATCAGCCTCACCTCAGAAGAGTCAGGTGCCAAGGCGGGCGCGTCGTTCTGGCCTGGTGATGGTACAGCAGCTTGGAAATACCTTTACTCGAAACCCAGACGAGCCGTCATCTGAACCTTGCTCTGAAAATACAAGTAGCGACCGACCCGTTGTGACGGCTGATAGCATACGTGACAGTGTAAGAATGGAACACCAAAGTCTGAGAGGAGACAGCCTGGATGAAAACGTTCGGCGTTCGAGTTCAGGAAGTCGACCTGGGAACCGACGGTACGATGAGCTAAAAGAAGGAAAACAGCGACGCTACAGCAGCCCTAATAGAGACCGACGAATCAGCAGCAGCAGTGACAGATACCGCCGATCAAGCTCTAGGTCCTCCATGAGCTCCGACAAAGAATCGCCGACAAAAGAGTATGGCGGTATATCAATCCTAAGCTCAAGAGGAGAGACTGGAAGGAAAGTATTTCTGGTCACTCAGGTGTCGGAGGCAGAACACGAGCGAAGCAGGAAACGGAGGGAACACAGACGCGAAGAAGGGGATTTAATCAGAAAGGGAAGAACATGCGACGACGTTCAAGGTGCAAGGGGAGACCCAAACACAAACGATGATGCGTTCTACGAAAATGACCTGCCGGATGGAGACAGAAAAATGCCGTATGAAGAGTATGAAGACATAGAACTGGACATTGGCCGCAGCGGCAGCAGCCTACACTACAGCTACCATCAGCCAAACCGCAGAAGCCGACAGAGCTCGACGGCGGAATCGCCAGTGATAGCGGCACTGATGAAGAAAGAGAAGAAGCTATCCCTGCCTTCCAGACCCAAACCTCGCTCCTCTGTAGGGGATGGGCCATACAATACCACGTCTTCTTTGGATGTAAGATCATTGTTAGTTTAATTGTTTGATATTGTATGCCCATAGTTCTTGGGAAACCGCACTTTTGAAAAAGGTAGTAGTAGTAGCAGTAGCAGTTATGTAGCAGTTGCAGTAGAAGTTATGTAGCAGTTGCAGCAGCAGCAGCAGCAGTAGTAGTTGTAGTGGTAGTGGCAGTAGTAGTAGCAGTAGTAGTAGCAGTAGCAGCAATGTGATATAGGGAACACGTTGACTAACAACAAAAAATAAGATGTTATATGTTTTGTGAGTACAGGAGCTTAAACAGGAAATTCCATACCATCTTTCAAGCACAGTTTTACAACAGAAAGCAGAGGCTTTGATGCAAAAAGTGTGAGTGTGTGTGTGGGTGTGTGTGTGTGTGTGTGTGTGTGCGTGCGTGTGGGTGTGCGTGTGTGTGGGTGGGTGGGTGTGGGTGTGTGGGTGTGTGTGGTTGGGTGTTTAAGTTTAAGTAAGTTGTATTACTATTAGAATTTTATTGTACATTTATCAGGTTTGATTTGTGGCAAATGCAGGCACTTAAGAAGGAGAAGGAATGGTTTCGTAAAATCTCTGCAGCCGAGTTCACCACGATACCTAGCAGAAGGAAAGGAAGCAAAGGGGAGACTGTGCCTGAACGCCGCGTGTCGTTGGTAGACTTGCTCAACATGTATCGCCATCGCCGTAGTGTCACCGACACTTACCTAGGCACTGACGTACCTGAGGAAGACGACAGTGACGACAGGTGAGGTGACACAAATACTTGTATAATGTTTTGTTTTATTTTGTTTGTTTGTTTGTCTTTGTTGTTTTTTAAAATTTTATTTTATTTATTTATTTTTGGGGAGGGGGATTTTACCCTTTGAAGTAGGTTCCCTTATAGGCTTACTTGATCACGATGGCATAACTAACTATCTGACTATACAATAGGCCATATTCATGAAGGCTCGGATCAGGGTTTTGCCGGTCCTATAAACAGAAAGCGTCCGATAACCCCCTATCGTGGAATTCATGAACCACCGGTAGGCGCTATCGGTGGCACTGTCGTACGATAAAGTTAGAGGTGCCTATCCGGCCGGGGCCATATGCATTACGGTGCCACTGCTTATCGTTAGGGCTGGACTGTTTTACCGATACGTAACTGTATTCAGGTTCGGAAACGCGACGGTACGGTATACCGGTACGGATGTCCAAGGTCCGGTTTACTGGGAAATCTCGACTAAACATAACGCGACAGTGGGCGACATCTTGTCCGCCCAAAGAGCGAGTCTAAAGCCCAAACATATGGATAGGCTGCTGTTCTTGAAGAAGAACTTATAATAACAGCAGCTTATCCACGTGTTTGAGCATGGTACCAGTCGCCAATCCTTCTGAACTCTTAAAGTTCTTAAAGACCTTCTTTGAAACTGTTTTGAAGTGTATGACAATCTTTCTTTTGCGTCGGTCACAAATGTCAGTGCCATATCCCATTTGATTGTAACACTTAAAATCGCGGTATACCGGTACGAAATGCCGATACAACCTAAAAATACCTCGGTAATACCGGTACGACTTTGAACCACGGTACCCAGCTCTACTTATCGTACGACAAGCGCCTATAGGGGTCTGCTAGCTCTCGGTCCGATCCTTGTTGTCGTCCGCTGCTATTCACAAAGCACCGGACAGCCTCACCGATAAACTAGCGGGGAAGTTATTTTTAGTTGAATGGAATCCCCAAGTATCCGGGCCATCTGCGCTTGCGCCGAACGCTGAATTATCCCATGGAATTTAATACCATGGAAGCGTGTCTCCACCATACGACCCCTCTAGTATTTGACTACCGAAATGCTGTGCAAAATAGTTTTGAATCTTTTATTTCCGGCCCATCTAATCCTTTAGGTAATGAGCTGACAGAGACCGATCAAACCGCGTTTATCGAGTAAAAACCTTTAAAATGGCGACATTTACGATAGTGCACGTTTCCTCTCCAGTTCAAGTTTGAAAATCCGTTATTTTCATGTCCTATAATAAACTCCTACTCATTTTTCAGTAAATTCTTCTTGCTGCTACTTTTGTACTCCCGCGAGCTAACCTTCCTTGTGATACGAGACAGTACGTCATCGACTATTTTGACGTCATTGTGATTTTTTTTTTTTAATTTTTTTTTTTTTTTTATCCCGCACATTGAGTAGTAATTGTGAACACCACAGTGGATAAAATGGCGATTGTGGCAAAAAAATAGTTTTAGGCTGTGGTTCTTTTCCTCCACGCTGTTGTCACCTAACCTCATATCATAATGAAGGCTGCTATCTTGAAATCAAAGGTATCGTACCGAGAACATTGCTTATGGGTACGGATAGGCACCTCTAACCACAGGCTCTGAAGTCTTTTCTTTCGTCTTTGTAAATTCGTGGGCCTCCTACATCCGTACGTAGTATACAAGGTCTAACACTCACCGGCTTCCGTTTCAGTGACTGACCCCCAAAACACGCTTTTTCTATTTTTTGTGTCCACTTCAAACTCAAACGGAGGGTGCCGACGAATCACAAACACTCATAGCACTACATTCGTATCACTTCAAACGAATTCAGTTCCAAATTTACTGTAGATTTGTTCCAAAACGCAGTCTTAAAAGCTGGTCCGAATTTTGAGACAACGCTGTTAGTCGCTCCGGATACATTCCAACTGTCTTGCGCGCTCTTTCATTGGTTGCTTATTAATACACCCTATTAGGCCTAATGAAGGGCGGACTATTCTTGCGATATCAACAAATGATCGTTGGCAACTTTCCAATCTGTTAGTAGTCCGCCCTTTACTAGGCCTAATAGCGTGTAATTTTAGGCGACCAATGACAGCGGGTATGCATCCAGTTCGACTAGCAGCGTGGTGTCAGAATTCTGACCAGCTTTTGTGACTTCGTTTTGGAACAAATTCGCAGTGAATTTGGAGCTGAATTTGTTTGAAATTATACGAACGTGTTGCTATGAGTGTTTGTGATTGGTCGGCACCCTCCGTTTGAGTTTGAAGTGGACACAAAAGGTAGGAAAGGTGATTTTGGGAGGTCAGTCGCTCAAACGGAAGAGAGGGAGTAAAACACCTTGTATGTATATATGTATAGTATGTAATTGAGGCCTACGAAAGACGAGACTTCCCAGCCTGTGCTCTAACTTTATCGTACGACTGTGCCACCCATAGCGCCTATCGATGGGTCATGAATTCCACTATAAGGGGGTTATCGGAAGATTTCTGTTTCTCAGACCGATAAAACCCTTATTGGAGTCTTCATGAATATGGACCCCGGGGGTAGACGTATCCCCTCAACAGCCTCAGACACTCATATTGGGGTCAGCGTCGCTTTCGGGCCGACTGGCTGCCTCTATAAGCTTAGTAGCAGCCCGACAGCGGCAGCATGCATGTTCTAAACTTTCTTCTGGATTTCTTTACGTCTCAAAGGAGAAAACCTATATTATTTGTTATGTGCCGTTGCATTTTAATTTCATCATAATAATATTTGAATAGGTTATTTTCCTACACAGTTGGCCTACCCTGTTTGAACGGTTGAATGTTGATGTCCAACTTTTGTACAGCGCGTTTTCTCCATGCTATGGTAGCATGCTCAGTGCGCTCAGAAAAAAAAATAATGACAAGAAAAAACAAGGAGAGGTTAAAAAAAAAAACGAAGAAGAAAGAAACAGAGCCAGTATAAGCAATCAAAGAACGTTTTCAGCTTCATCTTACAATTCTTTCTTTGAGATTGACTGTCGCAGTGATAGATGAAGTCGCTTGTGTCGTACGCTCCTGGAAAATGTCCCCTTGGGGTCATGAGCAATCTTGCCACTGTAGATTGTTCTAACCTATACAGGGAAAAGTGAAAGCCCCAGTTGAAAACCTGTCTTTCCTTTATAGGCATGACGGATTCACTGCGGCAACAGTACCCCCGTTGGAGTGCCGGGAGTTTTAGTATAAATAGTACCCCCACTTTCTGGAAATTTAGTGCTTTAAATTCCCACTGTCGCTGTCTTTCTCATTTGCTCTTTCTCATTCCTGCTCTGTCCTATCAATCTGCTATACTATCTTCTTCTTCGCTAGATCAATGACCTACCTTTTTTCTGGAAAACTCTTCCTGGACAAGACTCCTTGTTTGTGTATGAGGTCTGTTGGATCAGCTTGGGAATGTTGGACGCTTTCTGCAGGGTGGTCACTAGGGCTTCCTATGATGTTAGTATTTAGCAATATAGGCATTTTATATGTATGTGTTTTGTTGATAATTTATAATGATGTTTGTATTCTATTTTGTTTTTGTAACCGGGGGTTTGAGTAGTTGGGGTAAAGCCTCAGCCGTCCCCTGCGTGGGATGTCTTTATTGTAAAGTGACTGGCGGGTGGAGGGCATTCAATTTTCCTACTAGGGTTGTTTCAGCAGATCTTTTATGCGGATCGGGGGTTGTCCAGTCCAGACTTGGCTCGGAAGAGTCCGCTGGACCTAAAGCAACAATCAATCAATCAATCAATCCTGGAAAATGTAACTGCTATTATTGTTACGTTAGTGTTGTAGAAAGATGTGCTATAACAGATGAACAAATGTTGATAGTTTGAGTTTGTTCTTTTCTCCAACAGCGAAGAGAGCGCAGCCATCTCTTCCATCGTGTCATCGTCACACAAGAGTTTGTTTGGGATTGGTGCTGCCGCCGCTGCCGCGACCTGCCTCGCGGGGGGTGTCTTTGGGGGGAGTCTGGGCGTCCCGGGACATGGGATGATTGGCAGGCGAGACGTCAGGGACGTGTTCAAGCCCGCGGGCAGCCTGCATCCGCCCAGACGGAAGTCCATTAACAGCGTAAATCTTATGTTTGGCTCAGAGAAAGATTTTGATACGGCTTAGTAGCTGTGGAGATTAAGTATGAGTTTAGTGATTTAGTCTGCTTGTGTGAAACACCCGATACACATTGGTCGAAGGCTACTAGAAGCCTGCTGTAGTAGTCGCCTCAACAGGCCATAAAGCATGCTCTCATGCTTCAGAGCTCTGCTTCCTATACTCTTCAAGCCTAGGAGCATTGACCAATCAACTCATGAAACTAGGAAATATAAGTTTCCTCTCCTCTAGGGGACGAATTAGGTCAAACTGTATTTGTTTCTAGGTCAGCTGTCTTTTACAAACCGTTTGAGAATGTTTTTCAACCGTTTGTTGACGCCGGATAGTGTCCTCACTTGGTTTCATACAATTTAAGAATCGAAGAAGTCAAATGGGTTTTTGAGACGGAAAGAGCAGAATGTTGTCGAGAAACATCCTTCTTCAACTTCAACTTCAACTTTTTATTGGCTCCAAGTACATAGAGAAATTGCTTAGCGCATAGAAAGAACATATAAAACCCCTTACAAATTTAAAAAAGACATTCACGCAACATCGACTCGCACACCGTCATTGTATCACAGCAAAAGAATATCACACTGCTACTTATTGTATCACATCACCTGTGTTATACGGGAATTATACCTGAAATTTACGGATACCTCTGAAGGTTCCGACCCAAAGTTGAACATGTGTAGTGGTGATGTGGTTGTGCTGTATATATTTACAGTGAAATTGCGCTTTTTCCGTCACTGTAGAGCTTGAAGAGTAGAGGAAGCAGTGCTCTGAAGCATGAGAGCATGCTTTATCGCCTGTTGAGGCGACTACTAGAGCATGCTTCTGGTAGCCTTCGACCAATGTGTACCGGGTGGATACAAAGGGGGCGGAGGAAAGAAAACGATGATGGAGAAAATGGATCAATAGGAACAAGAAGAAGACTGAAGGTCGGAGAAGAAGAAGGAAGAAATTACAGAAACATAAAATAAGGAAAGGAAGGACAGAAAAGTGAAAAGTAAGGAGGAAGAAGAAGAAAAATACAAAGAGGAAGAAGAAGAGGAAAGAAAGAAAGGAACAGAACAAGAGTCAAGGATAGAAGAAGAAAGAAAAGAGAGAAGGAGGAGGAAGAAAGACAGAAAAGAAGAAGAAGAAAATGAAAGAAAGAAGAAGACGCAGAATGAACGATGAAGAAGGAACATTTTTTCTATGCAAGAGTGTGTGTATGCGTGCGTTTCTACCATTGTGTGCCTACGTGCGTGCCTTGCTAGCGTGCACTGGCACACATATGTTTTCGTTGTTTACTGATATGTTTACTGGTATATTCAGATTACTATTATATTCAAACATATTATTTTGTATTGATGTTTGAGTAAAGCCGTCTGCATATTTCGCTTTCATGTTCTCATTTATTCAGATCTATTTCTACATCCAACAAATGTAATTTAGTGTTTGTTTTCATTCATTCGTTTATTAATTCATGCATTCAGTTGCAATGAAACGAAAGAAGTGCTCGTATTAAAAACGACAATTTTTTTTTCTTTTATTTATTGTGTTCATGGGCGCTAATCTTTGTTAGCAATTCATTAATGTCTAATATAATTATTTGTAGATTCAGTTAATCAATAATCATTTGCGAATGCTTTTAATACGAACCACGTAATATGGTCAGTACTGCTGATAAAATGTACTGTTTAATTAAATTTAATTCAATATGTAATGATAATGTAATCATTTAAGTTACATTTCAAAAGCAGATTGGTTTGGGGTGTTCCTACGAATTTGAGTGTATTACTGTCGCGTCAGTATTCCAGCTATCTGTCCTACTGGCTGTGCTGGCATGTTTCCCTTTATTCACATCTTATAATAATAATAATAAAACTACTACTACTACTACTACTACTACTACTACTACTACTACTACTACTACTACTACTAATAATAATAATAATAATAATAATAATAATAATAATAATAATAATAACAACAACAACAACTTCAACATCAACAACAATAATAACAACTAACAGCAACAACAACAATAATAACAACTCCAACTCCAACAAAAACAAATACTACTACTACTTCTACTACTACTACTACTACTACTACTACTACTACTACTACTACTACTACTACTACTACTACTACTACTACTACTGCTGCTGCTGCTACTACTACTACCACTGCTACTACTACCATTGCTACTACTGATACTACTACTACTACTAATAGCATGTGTTCTTTCTCGTTCCTACTCTGTTCTACTATCATCCCTAAACCAAAACCAGTTTTTATTGCAAAGTCTCCCAAAACTCCTCATTTGTATATGGCGTCTTCTGGGCCAACTTGGGGACATTGGACGCTTTCTGCCATATGGTCACGAGGGCTTTCTATGGTATTATTATTTAACAATGTAGACATTTTATATGTATGTGTTTTGTTAATGTTTTATAATGATGTTTATATTCTATTTTGTTTTTGTAAACGGGGGTTCGATAAATTAGTGTCAAGCCTTCTGCATGGGATGCCTTTATTGTAAAATGACCGGCTTGTGGAGTGCCTTCAGTGTTACCATTAGGCCTGTTGTGAACTATTTTATTTAGCATTAGATTACATCGGGGGTGAGAGGTCGCATTTATTAGCGTATGCCCAAACAGGCTCTGGTACTTAAGTGGCTTTAAAACAAACTGTTGGTATTGTGTCCGTTTGAAATTAAAGTCCCCTATACGCATCCGTGTCCGGGGACGGTAATCTACCCACTGAACTGTTGGTATTCCGGTGCCTGGTGGCTCAGTTGACAGTGAACTGGTTTCCTATGCCGAAGGTAGCGAGTTCAAACCCCGCGTGGGACGAACTTACGTGACTTAGGTACGAGACGTTTTAGGACACCCAGGGTTTTCTCCGGGTACTCCGGTTTCCCCTCTCCCTGCAATAAAGGTATTGGATGCAATCTAAAATTTAAAAAAAATTAAAAATAAAATATTTTTATTCCGACTTCTGTGATAGCGATTTCTTCAGATCGCCGCCCTTTGAGTCCGATTGAAAAAAAGCGCGTGATAGCATATCCTGTATTATTACTGACATTAAGTATGTATCAAAAGATTACATTTGTAATATCCTAGACTATTGTCATTTTACTGAAAAGTAATATCTGTCAAAATGGTAAGCTAAATGCATGATAGGCCTATTATGGTGTAGACCTCCTTGTGTTCCATTGCACATGGGGATTCTGTAATAGGATTCCTCTGTGTGCAAACTGCAAATCAAAACCGTGACATATCTTTTCTCATTGTCGTCCACGCTACTATTTCCAATGTTGTGATGCGTGTTAATTTACGATGAAAGGGTTGTTACAAGTCTTTTATATTTTCCATGTGCGCTAATTATGGTTGTTGCTGGAGGAGGGGGGTGGGAGGGGGAAATAATACGAACGTTATATGCAACATTGACTGCATTATATTGCTTTACCTATGTGTGCGTGTGTGTGTGTGTGTGTGTATGTGTGAGGGAGAGGAAAGAGTGAGTGGGAATGTGGAGCCCGGAGGCGGGGAGAGGAGGGGGTCGATGGGATGGATGGGTGTGTGTCTTGTCTTGCCTTGTTTGTCTTGCCTAAGCGAGAAACGAACTAAAGTATTGTGGTGATATTTGGATCCAAATTAATATACGGACAAGAGGTCTATTTTCCTGCGCCTTTATATCTTCTCAATAAATTACAAAGCATTGACAGCAAATCGATAACATTGGCTTTGGGTGTACCAATTCATATTAATACTCAAAATACATATAAAGAATGAGGCGTATTATCGCTAGCTGAGCAGCGTAAATTAGCCACTTCAAAAGATGTAATTAGATGTTTGTTTGTAGAAAATTCAGTAACGGACAAAATTTTGAATGTGACCAGTGTGAATTAAACCCAAAGAGCTCAAACTATTCCCTATATTAAAAAAATTAAAGCCTAACCAAAGATATAATGGCAGCCTGCAATATTGATATTATTTCAATTTCAGTACTACCAGTTATTCCCAGATTTCCACCTTGGGAACATTTAAATGCACATTTTGACATAGATCATACTGATTTCACGAAAAATGAAGAATCTAATATTTTGAAATTTGAAGTAACAGAACATTTAAATAACAATTATTCCAATCATTTAAAACATTCACTGATGGTTGTGTTTTGGGTTTATCAAACTGTGGAGCAGGATTTGTCATACCTTATTTAAATATTCTAAAGTGTTAAGATCTTGGTCACGGGTTTCCAATATTTACGTGGGAATTATATGCGATTATTATGGTACTAGAATACATACTCAGCATTCCTTCTGAAATATTTAATATATAAATTTGTATTAAATCAAAATCAGTGCTTTATGCTTTAGAAAACTGAAACTGTAGAAAGAGAACAGATATAAATTTGAAGAAAGATATCTATTTCGTAGTATAAGAATTAGAGATATTGGAATGACCTTTTGTTGGGTTCCATGACATCTAGGGATTTATGGTAATGAAATTTCTGGTAAATTGGCCAAAGAAGGTTTACAATGAAAAGTGAGCATACAGTCTAATTGTAGGTTGAAATTAGCTCAATTTGAATATTATTCGAACAAGACTTTACTTTACCTTTAAATTACATTTTTTTACACTTTACTTTACCTTAAATGACATTTTTGTGAAAAGACGTTATATTAAAATATTGAATTGAAAAATTGAATTGAATTGGATGAGAGTAGAGTGGAGAGAGAGAGGGAAACGGAGGGGATGGATTTGGGCAGAGAAGCTGTGCGGAGAGAGAGAGAGATGGAGAGAGAGGGTGTGTGTGTGAGAGATGCTTCATTTAAAAGACATAATTATATATTCACTTAATGGTTGTGTATGATGCGATGTATTCTACTCGTATATGATAAATAATAAAATATGCTATGCAATCGGAACGTGGTTAGTATAATATTATCTCTACATTTGCCTTATTCAAACCAGAATTAAAGAGACATTTTGCAGATCTAATTTCCGCATTGAGTTTTTTTTGTTTCGTTTTGGTCTTGTTCTAAAAGTGCACGCTTATGTCAAACATAACCAGTTCCTTTTGTTTGTGCTTCTTTCTTCCTTCCTCGGCTGTTCTTCATATGTTTGTATTCTGCCTATCCTGTGTGGGTGTGTGTGTGAGTGTTTGACTGTGTGTGCGCGTGTGTTCGTTCGAACCGCCGTGTCCTCGTCCAATTCCTCACCAACAACCCCTCCGTCGTCATCTTGTTGCTGGTTACGTAAATTCTAACGTGCACACACCCCTTCCCTCAACCTCTTCCCCCACCTCCCTTCTTATCTCCTCCCCGTCCGCCCCTTCTTCCCCCTCTCCACACACCCCCTAACCCCCCCCCCCCCTCCAACCAAAGGAAAAAGTCATAGACCATAGTCTTAATTTTTGTTTTATGCAGAGAATCGTTCATTGCTATTTTTAAACAGAATAGAGTTCCCCCACCTCACCACACAAAGCCCACCCTTACCCAGCTTTGCCTCTTCTCCAAGAAAATGCTGAAATACAAAGTCAAGATGTGTATGATGTTAGGCCTACTAGATTGCTGTGACATCTTGCGTGACAACATTCTCTCAATATTTACACCGTCTGTAAAGAAACATTTTCTTCCCGATATCTCCGTGCTTTAATTGATATACACCGCTCATTGGGCTGATTAGGACACATTTATGCCTGTTTGAAAGAATTTTAACATTGACGGCCATCCAGGCAGATATATTTGTTTGCTTTTTTAAAATTAAGTTGTGAGTTAAAAGAAATCGGGTAATCTGACACCTGGTGTTATATAAAAGGAATGCCTTCTGTTACGATTGAGACCCGCACTTTAATTTCGATTAGTTATTATGTTTAGGCACAAGGCTTGCAATTATAGCCTTTCGTTTCCTTTGGTCTTATTTTGCTGGAGGAGAGGTACTTAGTAACAAATAATTATAATTCTTGACATAATGTAGAATGTTCTGTGACATAAGACGGTGTCTAACTCCGATGACGAGTTTTCTTTTGATTGGTTGATTGCGTCATTCTGGAAAGCTATGTTTTGTTTGTTTGTTTGTTTGTGTTGTTTTTTTTTTTTAAATAAAGTTTCTTCGTAGACTACTATATAAGTAGCGCGGTCTGCGCGAGAGGACGAGAACCGGTGTTTTCAACGTGGTTTACCCCTTGGGGTTATGAGCAATCTTGCCACTGTAGATTGTTCTAACCTATAAAGGGAAAAGGGAAAGCCCCAGTTGAAAACCTGTCTTGCCTTTGTAGGCATGACTGATTCACTGCGGCATCAGTACCCCCGTTGGAGTGCCGGGGGTTTCAGTATAAATAGTATCCTTACTTTCTGGAAATTTAGTGCTTTAAATTCCCACTGTCGCTGTCTTCCTCATTTGCTCTTTCCCATTCCTGATCTGTCCTATCACTCTGCTATACTATCTTCTTCTTCGCTAGATCAATGACCTACCTTTTTTCTTGAAAACTCTTCCTGGACAAGACTCCTTGTTTGTGTATGAGGTCTGTTGGATCAGCTTGGGAGTGTTGGACGCTTTCTGCCGGGTTGTCACTAGGGCTTCCTATGATGTTATTATTTAGCACTATAGGCATTTTATATGTATGTGTTTTGTTGATGATTTATAATGATGTTTGTATTCTATTTTGTTTTTGTAACCGGGGATTCGAGCCTCAGCCGTCCCCTGCGTGGGATGTCTTTATTGTAAAGTGACTGGCCGGTGGAGAGCATTCAATTTTCCCACTAGGGTTGTTTCGGCAGATCTTTTATGCGGATTGGGGGTTGTCCGGTCCTGATTTGGCTCGGAAGAGTCCGCTGGACCTAAAGCAACAATCAATCAATCAATCAATTTCAACGTGGTTTGGTCGTGTGACCATATTATTGTTCCCTTACCATCAACTGGCTGGCTGGTTTCAGAATAATGTGACCCTTAGTCGCCTATACGCTCCGGTGTCGTGTGACTATAATCTACAATTAACCTTGCGACACAGGATTTTGGAAAGAGATTCTGTATTCAGTGGTTGATGTTTGCTGAATAAAATAGGACATCTTTATAACAACGCCTACTGCCTTGTTAATGAGTGAACGGGCTGCGTGGATTACGAATTCGAGTTACACACGATTCAAGCATCAGCTCTGAATCGACCATTTGTCGTGTAACCTTTAGGGGGCAAAACCGGGCTGCTTGAATCTTGTGTAATATCCACGCAACTTAACCCGTTCACTCAGTAACACCCCCGTGAAATTTTGTTGCACTCTAATAAAAGAATGTCACCATTGTTGCGACGAAAAGTTTACGTTAACGAATATCCACACTGAAACTTTCCACTAACAATGTCTTTGAAATTGTTGATTTTCCTACGTAAATTAGAACCGAATATATATATTGGAAATAATGTTGCAGAGTTTTAAGTTTATTTGGAATTGGAAAGAAAATTATGGAAGAGCATTTTGAGTACTTGTAAAAACTAACAGATTATCGTCTAATCATGTTCTTTTCGATCAAATATTTTGTGAAAACGTTAGCTATAGCAGCAGCTGCGACGACCATTTTTCACAGTGGGTCAAACCCTAACACCACAAAATGCGCATAATCGTGAAACAAAGCATAGATCAAAAGACCTAATAGAGAAATTCTCAGCAGCGTCTGCCATGATAAGGTCTCTTCCTATATTACAAGATAACGAGTTATTCTTGTAAAAAAAAAATCTTGGAATTGAAAGCGTATGGTCTTATCGACGCCTTGCCGGCTAGCAGGCCAAACTAAAACAGGCAGCGATAGATAATTGCCAAACAGAAATACCTCAGATTATCGCCATGATTTACACAATCGCAGGAAATAAAAGTGTAAGTTATATTTCTCTTGTAAATGTTGGCCAGGAGGATTGGAAAAATCTCGCCGAATGAGACATATTCGTTTGGCCATATTGCATACCCTCCAAAATGTGGTAATTTTTATTATAATCTCGCTTCCTTAACGCCAACTCTCTCCCTTCCCCCTTTCTCTATCACGCACACACACATTCACACACACCCTAATCGAAGGCTGATTAACTAAATTATTATTTTATTTTATTATTATTGTTATTATTATTATTATTATTATTATTATTATTATTATTATTATTATTATTATTATTATTATTATTATTATTATTATTATTATTATTGTTGTTGTTGTTGTTGTTATAATTATCATTATTATAAGCCATTGGACAACACGACGACTTGCTCACAGTGTTGAAGAAACGGAAACTCCGATAGTATGGCCACGTCACCAGAGCATCAGGCCTTGCAAAGACCATCCTGCAAGGCACGGTATAAGGAGGCAGAAGAAGAGGGGAGGCAGAAAAAGAGGTGGGAGGACAACATTCGAGAATGGACTGGCTTGACGCTGAGCGAAGCCATGAGGATTGCTGAGGGCAGAAAAAGATGGAGTACGCTGGTTAAAGGATCGTCTGTGGTGCCCCAACGACTTTCGAGTTACGGGATAGGATAAATAGGATAGGATAATCTAATTAGCTCTAGGCGCTTACTTGAATGCAAAATAACTTTAACTTTAAAACAAAACGAAGAAAACTCATTAATATTAACCGTAACCTTATATATAAATAAAGACTTCTACACAGAAGTCACCGGGCAGGATGGAGGAACCTCACGTTACTATAGGTTAAACGACTACATGCTCGGGGCCAAGGCGAGCCAAACTGTACTCGTGGATTTCGGCTGTGGCGAACATCCTTGAGAGGATTGGGTCCCGCCAGGTCCTTCTTGCCCCGTATGATGAAAAGAACCACTCACTCCATACCTGATTGGTCGTCGTCCGGGTCACTAAGGACCACACCTTCCGTTGGCCTCCAGGACGGAAGTGAAAAGTGTGCTACTGATGAACAACTTGGCAAGATCCGCACATGAGACAACATCGTCATAGAAACATGGAATGTCAGGACACTAACTAGAGGGAAAATTAAAAGGGCTGGCCCACGAGCTGGACCACTATCGAAAACAGATAATCTTGCCAGAAATGCAACCACTAAGCTGCACGTTCAATCTCATTATCACGTACATTTGTCTTAGACACACACACACGCACACCCACACACACACTATCAAATAGACACAAATGAGCACTCACACATAAATACGTATACATAGAAAGCAACACACACACAAACACACACCTTCAATCACCCCACCCCACCTCGCACACTCTTTCCTTCATCCTACACTCTAATAATAAATCTTCCCTCTAAATCAGTACCTTTCATAGACAATGTTTCAAGGGAGGTAATAATGTGTCTAGTTTTGTGAGGCGTAAAATGTTTGCTTATCGGCCCTGTTGCGCTCTTCTTCCTGATGCTAAAGGTGAGATGATTACTTAATATTGTGGATTGATATAAAAGGTGTGGCGGAATGTTAAAATAAACCTTAATGCGCCGTGCACGGGGGCTTTGATAGGATATCAAGATGCATGAGATATTTTGGGGGTAAACTGAATAAAACTTAACCGAATGCTGAGCAAATTTAATTTGATTGTAGTTCAGTAAATTTGATTTTACTTCTTGCGTGACATCTAACTTAGTTTGACAACCTTTTCTCCACCCCAATCTCGCACACCAGAAACATGCATGGTCGCACAAACAAATATTTATTTAAAGCAAAGGACTCATTTCTTATTAACACGGATGCTGTTAATAATATATTATACAATCAAGCAGCAGTAGGGGGAAAAAACACAATTGTTTCAATACTGACTTCAGAAACATGTTTTAAAAACATGTATTGCGTGTGTGTGGATGTGTGTGTGTATATATGTGTGTATGTATGTGTGTGTATGTGAGAGAGAGAGAGAGAGAGAGAGAGAGAGAGAGAGAGAGAGAGAGAGAGAGAAAGTTAACGTATTAAATGCATATACACTCTAAATAACAGAACTGAAATGATCTTTCCTTAAAGAAAAACAAAAAAGCAATTATCGCAATTGGAATTCATTCGGATATTCAGACATCAAAGAAGCAACTGGAAAAAGTCCGGATAACAAATCGACATGCGCATAGAGGATGTGTTCCGATCTACTTGTTTTTGTTGTTGTTGTTGGGTTCTTTTTTGTTGTTGTTTTTTAATGATCTAGTAGGTATATCTACCGAAAGTAATTGCATTCATTATATGGCAGTCAAAACAGGTGGTGGTCACGTGACTGGAGATAACTTTCCTCCTCCTCCTCCTCCTCCGCTTCCTCCCTTTACTTCTTCTTCTTGTCCTCCTCCTCCTTCATCATCATCATCATCTTCTTCTTCTTCTTCTTGTCCTCCTCCTCCTTCATCTTCTTCTTCTTCTTCTTGTCCTCCTCCTCCTTCATCTTCTTCTTCTTCATCTTCTTCTTCTTCATCTTCTTCTTCTTCTTGTCCTCCTCCTCCTCCTCCTCCTCCTTCTTCTTCTTCTTCTTCTTCTTCTTCTTCTTCTCCTCCTCCTCCTCCTCCTTCATCATCATCATCATCATCATCTTCTTCTTCTTCTTCTTCTTCTTCTTCTTCTTCTTCTTCTTCTTCTTCTTCTTCTTCTTGTCCTCCTCCTCCTTCATCTTCTTCTTCTTCTTCTTCATCTTCTTCTTCTTCTTCTTCTTCTTCTTCTTCTTCTTCTTCTTCTTCTTCTTCTTCTTCTTCTTCTTCTTCTTCTTCCACTTCTTCTTCTTTCAAAAACAGAATTATCATAAGAGGATCTATTGCAGTCAAAGCAGGTGGTAAGTGACGTAGGTGGGGAAATTGTTTCTCCTCCTTGTTCTTCATCTCATTCCCATTCTTCTTCTTCATCTTCTTCTTCATCTTCTATTTACAGTACTCCTCTCTTAAGGTGACCCCCCACGGGACCAAATTTTTGTTTGATCTTATCCGAGGGGCACCATAAACAGTCCTCTGATAAGATCAACTACCAGTAAAAAACTTGATCTTATACGAGGTGCTAAATTTTTGTGTCGTGTGACAGTGTGTGTGTGTGTGTGGGTGCGAGTGTGTGTGTACATGGGTGCACGTTGGTGCGCGCGTATGCATGTATGCATTACTGTATATGTATTTTTTGTGCGTGTGTATGATGCATAAGCACACACTCAAACGAACGGATGCAAGCATGCATACACATACACACACACTCTCTCTCTCTCTCACACACACACACACACACACACACACAACACAACACAACATAGCATCACAAGACTTCAGAAGTGTGAAAATTACCGCGCCATCAGCCTCATCAGCCATCCCAGCAAGGTACTCCTGAAAATAATACTCAACAGGTTTATACCCCAAGCTGAACAAATCATAGCTGAAGAACAAGCAGGATTCAGGGCAAGGCGAAGTACCACTGAACAAATTTTCAACCTCAGAATAATCTGCAATAAATACCTACAGCACCAACAACATCTTCAGGAAAGCTCTGTGAGCAACCATGAGAGTGTACAACATCAGCCCTAAAATTATTGAAGTCATCAAAAGCCTGTATGACAAGGCTACCAGTGCAGTCCTCCATAACAGCGCCATCGGAAACTGGTTCAGAACAACAAACGGTGTGCGCCTAGGATGCCTACTCTCTCCAACACTCTTCAACATTTTCCAAGAGCGCATCATGTCAGATGCCCTTGCAGATCATGAAGGCACAGTTAGCATAGGTGTTAGAGCAATCTCCAACCTTCGTTTCCCGGATGACTTTGATGGATTGGCTGGAGAGGAACAAGAACTTGAACAGCTGGTACAGAGGCTTGACACCACCTCCAGAGCCTATGGAATGGAAATAAGTGCATAGAAGACCACAAATAATGACCAATAACACCAATGGCATCAACACGGACATCAAAGTCTAAGGCTAATCCCTCAACACAGTGCATAGCTTCAAATATTTAGGAGCCATTGCATCAGACAATGGGTCCCAACAGGACGTCCTCTCCAGGATTGCACAAACAACTGCGACCCTGACAAGGTTGAAGCCCATTTGGAAAGATATGACCATTAATAAACATTCCAATGTAAAGCTGCTGCCCTTCCTGGTCATCTCCTTCTTCCTTTACGCTTGAGAAACATGGACCCTCAGATCTACAACGAAGAATACAAAGCATGGAGATGAGGTGCTACCAAAGCCGCTAGCGTACTCGACTCCAGGTCTTCTCAGCGCGCGACTGGAATCTCTGACTGGGGGCCTACGCGAAGAAATGAAGGGAAGCAACTCGTAAAAAACCTAAAAGGCTAGCGATCAAACTTATTACCGCAACACAAAATGAAGTCGCGTAGGATTTGAAATTCGACATTTTTTTTATTTTTATATAACCCTTTTTCCTTCCCAAACCACTGTATTTGATTAGTGTGAGATAAAACTTTTATTTAAGCCGCAAAATTATATCGATTACGTATGTTGTTGTGTCTGAGTTTTGTCTTATTTGCGGTAAGTTGTTAGTTCGTGTCAACATCCGCTTTTACAAAGTGGCATGCTACTGCACTCTGTTCTTAATAAAATAATCTTCAATCTTCAATAGTTTCCAGCAGTTGTGTTTGATCATGGGCAAGAAATGTTGAGTGTACGGCTGCAAAACAAACTATGCGTCTGAAAAAGAACGCGAAGCGGGTAAAAAAGTGTCTGTGTTCAGATTTCCAAAGGAAGAGAATGCGAAACAGGCATGGATTTCTGCGATTCCAAACGCCAACGTGACTGTTTCCAAAGACACTGACTGTGATATGTGAACTGCACTGACCTTCAGAATTTGAAACTATCTGCAAAAATGGGAAACACTGCCCTTTAGATCCTCCATCTGTTTGGCCAAATGTTCCATCAAGCCAAATCCCCACCTCTGCCCTTCCTCTTCGCACAACAAAGCGTGCATTGTGCTCTCAGAGAAACATAGAGGAAGACCAACTTGCAACCTTCTTGGAGCAGGACGCAGTTTCTTTCTGTGAAATGAAGGACACGCTATTGCAGAGCAAGCGAGATTTTCTTGTTCCTGTGATTACTTACATGGATGAAAGTGTTTTGATTGTACAGTCAAAGAAACTTTCGCGTGGAATTCCATGGTTTGTGATAAGGATTAGTAGTGATCAAACATTCAACAACTTCCATCTGGGTGTGCGATGCACAGCTCCCTCCCTGTCCAAAAATCGCATCACCACACTGTAGTGTGGGTATCTGAGGTGTATGGGTGGTGTATGCACGTCCACATTCAAGTGTCATTTAGGAACACACACCAATGGCAATTCAATTGCTCTCCGAATTTAATCATTCATCTCGTCTCTTCCATTACCCATCATACATCTGCTATTTTAACATTGACAGGGGAAACAATTCCCATACTATATACAAAATGTGCATATCCGGTCGTCTGCTACGACACTACAATCCCTTTTTTCCTTCAAATTTAACTTTCCATAACAAAATATAATAAAACTGTCAAAATCTTAATTATTAAAATTTCACTCACTCAGTCTTTCACTTCAACACAACAAAATTAAATTCTTAACCACTAAACTATTCGACACACATTTTTTTTTTAATATAATGAATAAAACAAGCATTCTGAAAACATTTTAATAAAGTTCTTTTATGTTTTCAGTTCAATTGCTCCTACAATTCCCAATAATACATTCACTCCAACAATCTCAGTCACATAAAAATCAGCATTTCTATAGAACACAAATTACATGTTTTCCACAATGTAGTCCTTAAATTTGTCTGGTGCTCTTCTGACTCGTGTAGATCTTCTCTGTGTGTCTGTACTGTCTGAATGATTTGTATCTGTTTGTTCTGCTTGTCCTTCTGCATATTCAGTGGTGTCATTGTGTTTGACTGTGTGTTCGTCAGTGTTTTCATGTACAAATTTCTTTGTATGTGCAACATTCCGTTTATACTGAACACCGATAGGCGACTCGATCGTCAACTGAGAACCAGTTTTTTCAACCACTCGGTAAGGATCCGGCTCGAAAGTTGTTGAGAATTTGTCAGCTTTCTTTTGCTGAAGTAACACTTCATCACCGACATTTACTTCACTTGTCATTGCATGGCGATTTCATCGGCATACTGTTTTCCTTTTTCCTTGCGATTCCGATCGCGATCACGGATTGCCTCATCAAGTTCCGACTTTATGTACAAGTCAATCTCGGGCAATTTGGTTCGAATTTTGCGTTTGAAAAGCAATTCTGCGGGGCTGACGCCTGTTGTTTGGTGTGGAGTGCTTCTGTAAGCTAACAGAAATGTATTTAGCTCTGTTTTCCAATTCTTTCCTTCCGCGTTGGCAATTTTGATAGCCTTCAAAAGAGTTCTATTTTGCCTTTCTACCTCCCCATTGGCTTGGGGCCACAATGGTGTAGAGAAATAGTGAATGATATTATTCAAATTCACAAACTCTTTGAATTCTGTTGAACTGAATTGCGGTCCGTTGTCTGATTTCAACGACACTGGAAGGCCGTGTCTTGCAAAAATACTTTCTAGTGCCTCAATCACGCGTCGCGTTGTAGTTGTGCGCAATATAGCAGTCTCAAAGAAACGGCTATAATAATCAACAACAACCAAGATGGATTCTCCAGTTGGGAGCGGACCCAAAATATCTATTGCAAGATCCTCCCATGGTCCATCTGGGAATTTGGTTCGAATCAAAGGTTCGGAATGGTCCGGGTGACCAACTAATTGACATTGGTGACAAGAGCGTACACATTTTTCTGCGTCTTTATCCATCGCAGGCCACCATACTTTTGTGCGCAATCTTTCTTTCGTTTTCACGATACCTTGGTGTCCTTCATGAGCTATATTTACAACTGTGGAACGCAAACATTCCGGAATTACTATTCTTGTGCCACGCAGAATGAGAAATCCCAAACATGTTAGCTCATGTCTCAGTGTTCTGTACGCAACCGGACATGTATCCCATTTGTCAGTTTTGATGCATGTTCGCACTTCGGACAACTCTTTGTTCTCTGCGGATGCTTGTTCGATCTCGCGTGCGGTCATTGCTCTCGGCACGGCTTTTTTGGTTATGAAAGACACGTACTCTTCAGCTATGTTGCTGTGATTTGTTGTACCTGGTGGTACAAGGCGTGATAATGCGTCCGCAATGTTTTGTGCACCAGGACGATACTGAACATTGAATTGATATGACTGCAACCGTAGCACCCACCGTTCGATTCGTGCTGAAGGTTTTGACCTCTTTGAATATATGAACTCAAGTGGACGATGATCCGTCTCAAGAGTGAATTTCACACCATATACGTACTGGTGAAAACGTTCACAAGCCCACACAAGAGCCAATGCTTCTTTTTCGGTCTGCGAGTACCGACGTTCGACATCTGAAAGACTACGACTCGCGTAGTACACAACTCTTTTGTATCCATTCTGAATTTGCGTGAGGACTGCACCTAATCCAACTGGACTGGCATCAGCAACAATGCGAGTCTCTGCTTTTGGATCAAAATAAGCCAACGTTTCGGATTTCGACAAGTC
The DNA here is from genome assembly GCA_036898135.1 of Oncomelania hupensis. NCBI lineage: Eukaryota > Metazoa > Mollusca > Gastropoda > Littorinimorpha > Pomatiopsidae > Oncomelania > Oncomelania hupensis. Next base: position 46,375,850 of record CM072512.1, on the reverse strand, counting down.
TTCCTTGAGAAGATTGAAAGCCTTCTCCTGTTCCTTTTTCCACCGAAAAGGCACACCTTTCCGAGTTAATTTCCTGAGTGGTTCTGCTTTTGTCGCAAGGTTTTTCACAAAACGAGCGTTAAAGTTTACCAACCCCAAGAAACTTCGAACCTCCGATGCAGATTTTGGACGTAGTGCATTTTTGACGGCTTCAATTTTCGCAGATGTCGGACCAATCCCTTTTTCAGAGAGTAAATACCCCATGAACTGAAGTTCCGTCATGCGATATACGCATTTCTCCCGATTCAGAGTGAGACCATTTTCTTTCAGTGTGCGGAGCACTTTGTCAAGTCTACAATCATGCTCTTCCAATGACTCTGCATGAATGATTATATCATCCGTCATGTTTCGTGCTCCTTCACAGTCGCGTAACACGTTCTGAATCGTATGCTGATAGATTTCCGGCGCTGATGTCACTCCGAACATCAAGCGTTTGTATCGAAACAATCCGACATGTGTCGCAAAAGTTGTGACAGGGCGCGATTCTTTTGACAATTCCAGCTGATGAAAACCCCATTTTAGGTCAAGTTTTGTAAAAACTTTGCTTCCGTTCATTTCCAAAATTGTTTCCTCTATTGTCGGAATCGGAAACCGTTCTCTTTCAACAGCCTCGTTTGCTTGCCGCATATCAACGCACAACCTAACATCATCGGAATTCGGTTTTGGCACTACTACAATAGGACTGACAAAAGAATTTGTAGGTCCTTCCGCACGCTCAATGATATCAAGCGCTTCTAGTTCTGCGATTTTCTTTTCCACCTTTTCCCGAAGGCTGAACGGAATTCTTCGTGCTGCCTGAATTACAGGTTTTACATTGTGGTTAACATGCAGTTTAACCTCAAAATTCTTCAGTTTTCCTAACCCCTTGTAAATATCAGGATATCTTTCTTCTGGTTTCACATTCACTTTTGCATCAGCCACGTTTCCAACAGTGGTTGGGATCCCCACTTTCAAAACGTTAAGTTTTTCAGACGTTTCTTTTCCCAAAAGAGGAACTCTACTTTTCTCTTTGATCACAACAAATTCTGCTTTCTGTTTTTGTGATCCCCCAGGAACCTCGATTTCTGCCTGAAATGTTCCCACCACTGTTAGAGGAGTGTGCTGTGCATAAGCGTACAATTTCCTACTGTGCTTATCTGCTTTGCACTGCGATGTACACATAATGTTCTTTTTCTTCAAAAAATCCCATGTTTCTTTATCAATGCAATGATGTTGCAACTTGCTCCTGAATCTATCATCATTGGCAATTTCACACCCCCAACAATGAAATCAAAGGTATTTGTATCATTTGCAATAGTGAATACAAAGTCATCATTGTTAACATCATCAACATCACTGTCAACATCAACATCATCATGCTGCACATGCACAGAGTTCAATTTTCCAGTCTTTGTTTTGCACACTGCTGCAAAGTGATTCATCTTTTTGCATTTAGTACACTTTGTACCCCAACCTGGACAAAATTTGTCTCTTGCATAATGTCCTACCTGCCCACACCTGAAACATTTCTTATCTATCAGTTTCGGGTTTTCACATTTAAGTTTTTCACCTTCTTGTTTATAATTTCCTCCCCTTCTTCCCTTGTTTTTATTTTGTTTGGAAACGGCCCCCACAATATTTCCTCCCTGGTTAGAATCACTGTCCACCATTCTTTTCACATGAACGACCGCAGCTTCATGAGCTTGTGCAGTTTCTAGCAACACCTGTAATGTCAGTTTTGTCTTTTCCAAAAGTTTTGCTTTCAACCGTCTGTCAGTACATTTGTCGATGACTTGGTCTCTGATGTTCTCTTGGAGCTTGTCGCCGAAATTGCAGTTGATGGCTTGCTGCCGTAGTCGTGTGACGAACTGCGAAGTGGTTTCTCCATCTTTCTGGCTCATCTGACGAAAAATATGTCGTTCAAACGTCTCGTTTTGCTGGGGCTTGAAATACGCATTCAGTGCAGCTACCGTGTCGTCGTAGTTGTCAGTTGTGGTCTCCAACGTTTCAAAAATCGTTTGTACTTCCACTCCAGCACAATGCAAAAGCAGGGCACGTTTCTGAGCTGCTTCGACGTCTCCTCTAGCGACAACGTACAATTCGAAGCTTTTCAACCACCTAGACCATCGTTGAGACACACTGGAAGGGTCTCCTTGTGGATCGAAGTTAACGACACAGGGAATGTTCGCGGCCATTTTGAATTTTCACAAGAACTGCAAAAACAGCGTCGAACATACGAAGTTTACCCGGGCCTCGAAGTGTAAACAGTTCGCCTGACTCCAAATATCCTCGTCGCCAGTTGTAGTGTGGGTATCTGAGGTGTATGGGTGGTGAATGCACGTCCACATTCAAGTGTCATTTAGGAACACACACCAATGGCAATTCAATTGCTCTCCGAATTTAATCATTCATCTCGTCTCTTCCATTACCCATCATACATCTGCTATTTTAACATTGACAGGGGAAACAATTCCCATACTATATACAAAATGTGCATATCCGGTCGTCTGCTACGACACTACACACACTGACTACCTGGTCAGCACTGGAGGAAAATATGAGATCTCTGAACTGCCTAGAAATGACTGATAAAAAACAGATCATCCAGGAACAACTGCAGGCCATGGGAACACAACGTGTCGGCAAACCACTGTACACACCAGAAATCATCATCAAGGCCTGTCAGTATTTTGCAACGTCCAAGTGCCTCTATCAAAGACTCAGTCAAGATTTTCAATTGCCATCAACACTGACACTGACTCGCATCACATCAAAAGTTGCAAAGCTCGACGATGGTGCATTTTCAAATGCAGTTTTCAAGTCAGTCGAGGAACGCCAGAAAATGTGTGTGATTATGCAGGACGAGGTGTATGTATGCACAGCTGAGGTCTGAAGTTGCACTGCTGAGGTCAGTCTTGCCATTTGATTTTCTGTCAATGTCTGGATTCTAAATCTCAGCGTGTGATGCTACTCAAATGACCACTTGCCAATTAAAATTATGTATCATTTCAACATGTTTTTTATGTTTAGTAATCATTTACACCTACAACCTCAAGTGAGGTTGAAAAAAAATCGTTGATTGTGAGTTAGCTGCAAAAGAGGAGGGGTGGGGGGAGGGGGAGTATGATGGGTGTTTGAAGGAGGTTGATAATATGAATTATTTAGAATGTATAAGAAAACAAAAAGGTCCAAAACTGATTCTTTAGTAAAACTTCTTATCTATTAGTTTTTCAACAGTGACAAAGAAAAACACTGACAACTATACTTATGCTGTTCATATTTAACTCATGGATTTAACTCTATTATAAATACAAAACAGCGTATAAAACACTCTTTCAAAACCAAAATACAACGTTTTGTTTGATATCTATACTTCTTTTTAGCAGAATAATCAATATAGTTTGCTTGTGTGTGAATTGAGCATGAGAAAAGAACACATAAATGTATATAGTAACAAAGAAACCATAGGCCCCCAGTCTGAGACCCCAGTCGCGCGCTGAGAAGGCCTGTAGTAGAGTAGGCCATGGGTGCTACAGAAGACTTCTGGGCATTTCCTATACGCAGCACATCATCAACATCGAAGTCCGACAGACCATTACACAAGCCATTGAAAAACACGATGACATGCTCACAGTGGTGAAGAAATGGAAACTCCGATGTTATGGCCACGTCACCAGTTCATCAGGCCCTGCAAAGACTATCCTGCAAGGCACGGTGCAAGGCGGCAGAAGAAGAGGGAGACAGAAAAAGATGTGGGAGGACGACATTCGAGAATGGACTGGCTTGATAATGAGCGAAGCCATGAGGGTTGCTGAGAACAGAGAAAGATGGAGTACGCTGGTTAAACGGTCATCTGTGGTGCCCCAACGACCTTTGAGTTACGGGATAGGATAGGATATGATAGGATAACATCACACAACATAAATGGCATTTAAAAAAAAACAATTAACATTTTCAATTTTAAAAAAATGCAATGACGTGGACTTCGCACCTCATATTGCTAGTGCACGGGTCACTCACCGGTCCACAAAATAATACAATATATAATTATAAGAGGAAAAAGTACTATAACTCTCAAGTTTACGGAAAAGATTGTCCTAATAATTACGATATGAATCATGACTGTGTACGTGTTATGACAGTATTTGTTTAGCTCACAGTATCTAAGTGCAATCCATGCAATTTAAACACAAGTGGGTGAAGGTGCGAACAAAGAGCCTATTACGGAAAGAGGTGGAACTTCCTTTATGTCCTATACAAAAATGCGAGACGCTCTCACGGATTATTTCCCTTTGCTCGGGCTGGCTATATTTCATCATCTGCTATATGAATGATCTGTGCGTGGTAACTTATTGAGCCTATGCCATTGCACAAGAACATTTTTATGGCAACGTTTGCAAAAACCAAACTTTTAACCATCATTATTATTAACATTCCGCTACTGCTGTCTTTTTTGTTTGTTTGTTTTTGTTTATGTTTACTTATTGACATTTATTAGGTGCTTTTATGCTGCTTATGTGTACATGTCATAGGTTCGTTTTCTGCCCTGGAATTTATTATTTTTTAATCAATGACAAATATTTTAACATTAAAAAATGCATGACAGACTGTTTCATTTATCCGAAACTGTGTAAATCCGTAATCGTGAGAGAGAGAGAGAGAGAGAGGGGGTTGGGGGAAGAGAGAGCTCTGTCATTCAATCAATTAATCACAATAAAGCAAAATAACAAAATGTTTCACTAATATTGTGAATTTAATTTATATCAGGTGTCCCCCCAACCCTATAACCTCCCACATCACTGGCTTAATAATATCAGTCACTTCATGGAAAATAATTCATTAATCAGACAGAACAATCAAAACCTAGACTACAACATTCCACTCAATATAGATGTAATGCACAGAAATTCACAGATCAGAACAAGGACTGAGTTTCTACATTACATTTTTTTTCCCGTTTACACTCAAACGAAAAGGGATTACAACAGATCAAGGACCATTTTTGTGCCTAGGTAAGGGATTATCTTGCACAGTATTTGATCACGAGGAGAAAACACACTTAGTCTAATTTAACATGTTAACATAAGCAGTTTGACGAAGCCAAACTGCCAATCTGACAACATCTACGTTTGAAATGTAAGTACAAATATAATAGTCAAACAACCTAGAAACAACGTAAACAGTGAGCGACCTTTTGAACGTAAACTGTCAGCAAGCAAACAGTGTTTGTTTTAGCACATAGAATAGATATAACATGAATCACTGAAGCCTCTCCCCGATTGTTTTAACAACACTGCAGCAGTCTTGGTTTAGGCCTATATAAACACACAAAAAAGAAGTTTTTCGATTGCAATTTACCTTTCTTTGTCTCTTGGAAACTTGAAAAAGAACTTGCCATCACAATTTTCTTGTATCTGGCATTACGGCAATTGATGGCTGTGCAAAACTCACCGCCCTGTTTTACTCGGTCGCCTTTTGTCTTTCTGCCACGAGCCATTTTTAGCATGTCGACAAGGGAGCGTAACTCGTATCTTCCGTCTCGCGGTTCTGTTCCAAGTTCCCCCTCTTTCTATAATACGCTCTTTGGTGCGAAATTTAATCAGTCATCAAGTCAAAGTTGATCTTAACCTGCATGTCCGGGTATAATGACGATGACTCATGGGTTAGTTTGTTGATCTGTCACTTAATACGTGCAATCCATGCAATTTAAACACAAGTGGGTGAAGGTGCGAAATTTAATCAGTCATCAAGTCAAAGTTGATCTTAACCTGCATGTCCGGCTATAATGACGATGACTCATGGGTTAGTTCGTTGATCTGTCACTTAATAAAGGCGCTGAAAAAACAAGTGCTGGACTCTAACAGGCGCAGAGTTCCATCGCGTGCTGTCACACACACACACACACACACACACACACACACACACACACACACACACACACACACACACACACACGCACACGCTTGTATACAATCAAAACCAGGGTTTCTTTAGAATGTAGGAATCGGAAAGTGATTTTGTGACGGAAAAAGAGCATTTTTGTAGAGAAAAGGGTTAGGGCAAGGGCTAGCGATAGATCTGCAACTAACCCTTACCCGAACCCTTCTCTAAGAAGTTGACCTAGTTCGTCTCCTTTTGGCGACGAAATGGGTCGAACTTTCTTCAAAATTTCCGAAAAGGGACTGGATTTTCTCCGTCCCCGATAGAGCACTCCCTTGTACTTAAAACACCCTCATGCACTATAACTGCACTGCCATGCACTAAAAGAGCACTCCCGCGCACTTTGAAAAAAGTGGGGCCCTGGAAAAAAGTGGGGTCCGAGCAAAAGACCCCATTTATGACTAAAACAAACAAGGTCGAGCTACCACTTTGACATCAATACACATGCACCTACACACACCTACACACACTCACACACACACACACACACATTGATGCGCACGCACGTGACAGACTTACCAGCACAGTGTCCCACCTATGTGAACAGGAAATGACATCATAAGGAATATATGACATCATCTCAAAACATAAATGACCTCATCTGTGACATCAATTTCTCTTAAGCAGTAGTCTCCTCCATTTGGGAACCAAAACGGGGTTGACGTTATCCGAGGTTTTCCCTTATGCGAGGTGACGCTAAGCGAGGAATTCTAAATGGTACAAAGAAGGTGTTTGGCCGGGACCAACAACCTGATTGATCTTATCCGCGTTGTGACCTTAAACGGTAGTGACGTTAAAAGAGGAATACTGTACTTGAATTATGTAAAGAGGGCTTACTGCGGTAAAAACAGGTAGCAGATTCGATGGGTGAGGAACATTTTCCTCAGTCTTCTCCTCCTCCTCCTCCTCCTCCTCCTCCTCCTCCTCCTTCTTCTTCTTCTTCTTCTTTTTCTTCTAATCTTCTCATCATCCTTTTCTCTCTCATAACAAATATTACAGGCACATCACATCTGTGCAATACATACAGTATGCTTTGGGAGAAGCTAATTAAAACTGGTATTACTGGAAGAGTTTTGACAGTGATTAAAGATATGTATGAAAAAGCCAAGTCATGTGTTAGAACCCATGATGGTCTGTCATCTACTTTTTTTACGTGTAACGCTGGAGTGAGGCAAGGAGAAAATCTGTCACCTGTATTATTTTCTTTGTTTTTGAATGATTTAAGGTCTTTCCTTGCAGAACATATCGACGGGTTATCATTGCCACAGAATTTGGCGAATGGCCTCGGCTTTTCTGATGTTGAACAGTATTTTCATTTGTTTTTGTTACTCTATGCTGATGATACTGTCATTTTATCAGAGTCTGCTGAAGACATGCAGAAGGCCTTAGAAATTTTAGATCTATACTGTACAAAATTTGGATTGTGTTTAAATATTGCAAAAACGAAAGTGATGATTTTTTCACGCGGTAAAGTTAGAAGGTTGCCTGTTTTTAAGTTTAAAAATGTAATTCTTGAAATTGTTTGGGAATATAAATATCTGGGTACCCTTTTTCAATATAATAACAAATTTCAAAAAAATATCAGATCCATGAGTGTATCAGCTGAACGTGCTATGTTTGCGCTTTTAAAAAAATGTAGAAAACTGGATTTGCCCCTTGATATTCAGTTAGATCTTTTTGATAAATGTGTAAAACCGATTTTATTGTATAACTGCGAGGTATGGGCCCATGAAAAAATGATAATATGTGATCGATTACAACTAAAATTTTTGAAATTGATTCTTAATGTTAAAAGTAGTACGCCGACCTGTATGGTTTTAGGTGAAGTTGGCTGTTTTCCTGTTTCCTTAGATGCTAAATGCAGGCTACTCTGTTTCTGGTATAAACTTTGTATTGATTGTTGCAATGATTCTGTTAGAATGTCAGTACTTATGTTTCGACTATGCTCTTATTTATTTTTTAATTCTGAGTATAAACTATCCTGGCTATGTACTATTCGCTCTCTGCTAAATGATCTTGGTCTGTCTTTCATTTGGTTAAACGGCTGTAAATACTCTTTGAATTGTTTTAAGACCATGGTCAAACAACGTTTGAGAGACCAGTTCTTGCAAACCTGGCATCAGGATGTATTCGCTCATAATGCTTGTATTACGTATAGAATTTTTAAGAGTACGTTCTGTTTTGAAGATTATTTAGTTTCCTTGTCACCTCTATCGAGAAGAAACTTATTGAAATTTAGGCTCAGCTGTCACAAACTGCCAATTCAATCACTTAGATATTTGAATATTCAGAGAGAAGATAGACTGTGTACTCTGTGTGATCTGGATGAACTAGGTGACGAATTTCATTATCTGTTTAGATGTACAAATTCTGTGTTGGTTATTAACAGACTTTCTTTAATACCTCAATACTTCAAGAATCACCCGAATGCCTATAAGTTAAATCAGTTATTGAACTCTAAATCTAAACGTAGATTTTCTGATTTGAGCCGTTTTATAGGGATTATTTTTTCACTTTTCCAGTAGTGACGCACAGTTCTCTTTTAATTTTATGTCAAACTTCTATTTTCTTGTTTGGACGAATATAATCAAAGAGTAGGTTGCTAAATTTAAGCCGCTTTATTGCAGTTTGAGTTATATCACTATTTATATATTGTGCATTCCCTTTTGTCTTATTTTGTGAACCATGCAATGCTGTACATTTTTCTTTCCATGTTGACTCAACATAAAACTTTACACGGATGTTTGACATTTCAGAGGTTTATCTTGTGATGCCTATGGAGCAGCTTTTTTTGTGCCGTTCATTGTTTTTTAATGTAATTCCCCATCCCCCCTTTTCCCCTTTTCTGGCTAAAATGCCCCCTGGGCTATGTGCCTTGTTTCATGATTTAATTATATGTGATTTTGTTAATAAAAGGACAAAGTTCCAAAAGTATGATGATACTGGGTACAAACGTGCCCGTTGCGTACTGTTTCCTGTATAATATCATGTAACATCACGATTCATCATTTGCTTCTGAAAGAAGAAGAAGATGAACAAGAAGAAGAAGTCGAACACGAACAAGAACAACAGATAGTGTCGATTTTAATTGAAAAATGGCTTCAGTGCCATTAAAGGACGTTAGTGTTTGTATCAACACCATTAGAGCGTTTGATGTCATGCAACAGTCGGATAACAGGCTTGCCGTCATTGACAACAGAGTAATCAGACGTAACTTTGGAATATTGAAAGTTTGTGTCATGTCAGCTGAATTTTAAATAATCACATGATGATGATGATCTATTACGCGCGTGTCTCCATCCTTTGTTGAATGCTCAGTGCGCGATAAGGAGCAATAAAGAATAACAAAAACGACAGGAAAGATGAAGTCTGGTGTGGGAGTTGGGGGATGGAGGTGGACAGCAGAAGTGAGAGAGGTGCTTGGTTCACTAAGTTACTACAATGTAAAACAACTGAGTGTTCAGTCTTCTCCTGAACGGTTCGACACAGTCTGCCCTTTTGACAGTCTCAGGCAGTGTATTCCATAACTTGGGGACTGCTGGGAAGAAGAGCGAAACTCACGAGGTGGCTCATACATAGGGACCAGTTCAGACAGGTATCTAGAGCAGTCTCGTGCACACATACGAAAGCAACTGACATGATCTTATGGTCAATCCCTATCCTATCCTTATGGCCAATACGTTTGTTTGTTGTTGTTTTTTTAACAGGGAGCCAGTGCAGAGAGTCAAGTATGGGTGTAATGTGGTCTGTGTGCTTTATGCGTGTGACTATCCTGGCGGCCGTGTTTAGGATCTTTTGTAGTTTGTCCAACAGAATGATAGGGAGACCCCAATATTTTGTGTTACAATATTCCACTCTGTACATGGCAGTTGCTAGGGCGACTGCATTTGCGGTTGCTTGGGTCAACACCGGACGCAATTTAATAGAATTTAGTAGAATTTTGCGTAATTATTATTTCAGACTTCAAGGGCAATATGGAAATTGATGCTCTGAAATGTTGAAGCTATGACTTTAGTGTTGTACTACTAGGTAATAAAGAGCTATATCACGAAACTGAGCTCTGGAATATTGTAGCTACGAATGCAGTGTGTTGGATGCCCGGCAGGTCCCCTCAGGGTAATAAAGTACCACACTGCCAGGTGGTTTAAGCACTCCACCCTTCAGGGCTACGAAACTGTCTTCGCCATGTATCTTTCTGTTGTCTAACTTACAGGTCCTTAGTTGTACAGTACGTGTATTCGCTCACCGATGATATGAACTGAGGCAGAAAATCATAAGAGAGGGAGCGGTTTTATTTTCTGCTTAGGAAGGCCATACGGGTGTCCTAATGGTTAAGATTCAGCTAAGCGAAAGTGTAATACCACAGGTACCCGTATCTGGATACGAGATAGGGTCGCGATCTAGAGAGAGGGTCTCTTTATCTCCTACGGGCGCCTGTGCGTAATACACTCAAGGAATATTGTAGTCAGTAATCAGATTCTGTTATTTTTGATAAGCTAAGTTCACGATGAATTGAAATGAAATAAAGTCGTTTATTCCTTAGATCTATTATTACAAGAAACAGCGGAACGCTGACTATGAAGATGATAATAATTATGCATATGTCGCAAAGACGCCTGTCTGTTCCTTCCTGTGCCTTCACGCCGATTCTTTCCTCCCAAAACCCTCCCAAACTTTTGACTCAGTACCAGCCAACTTGCACCCTGCCCTATCGTGAGGCTTCACTTTTTTCCTGTCCCAGATTTTATCTGAACTCCTTTGGAAAACGATCGTTCTCTTCACTCGCTCCCACTCCCTGGAACTCTCTACCTGCTCAGCTAACTACGTCATTCCCGGTCGCTCTCCCACTTTCCAGAAAAGTCTATAAACTCATATTTTCATGAAAAAATTTGTAACCGTTTCTTTCCTCATCCTTCATGTGAACTCCACCCCCACCTACCCCTCACACACACACATACACACTCCACACTACCCCCGCCCCGCCCTTTATCCCTCTCTCCATGTGCATCCTTCCCAGTGGCACTCGCTTGAAAACATCCTATCAATTTATTCCTATCCTATCCTATTCTGTCCCGTAACCCGGAGGTCGTATGGGCACCACAGATGATCGTTTAACCAGCATACTCCATCTTTCTCTGTCCTCAGCAACCCTGATGGCTTCGCTCAGTGTCAAACCAGTCCATTCTCGAATGTTGTCCTCCCACCTCTTTTTCGGTCTTCCTCTTCTTCTACCTCCTTGCACTGTGCCTTGCAGAATGGTCTTTGCAAGGCCTGATGATTTGGTGACGTGGCCATACTATCGGAGTTTCCGTTTCTTTAACACTGTGAGCAGGTCATCAATTTATTATTATTATTATTATTATTATTATTATTATTATTATTATTAAATACCGAGGGTTACCATAGCCACCCAAAGGACTGTATTTATCGTGCATGTCAATTATTTTGTGCATTTCGTAGCAATGAGTGGCATCAGTAATGTGGCTAGCATTGTGGGTATTACACTCTGGTTGTGGCCCTAAGTGGTGAAACAGGGTTGTTAAGTAGATTTTCAGTGGCATTTTGATGGACTGCAACATTCTGCGTGGTACCAATAAGTGCAGCAGTCACGCTTTTTACCAGTATGTGTAAAAGCAGTAAGGGTATTGATCAATCCCTCAACACAGTGTATACTGTAGCTTCAAATATTTAGGAGCCATTGTATCAGACAATGTGCTGTGCTCCCTTGACATCTCCATCTTCCTATACGCTTGCGAAACATGGACCCTCGCAGCAGACCTACAAAGAAGAATACAAAACATGGAGATGTGGTGATGCAGAAGACTTCTGGGCATTTCCTATACCAAGCACATCACCCACGACGACGTCCGACAGACCATCACACAAGCGATTGGACAACACAATGACATGATCACAGTGGTGAAGAAACGGAAACTCCGATGGTATGGCCACGTCACCAGAGCGTCAGGCTTTGCAAAGACTATCATACAAGGCACAGTGCAAAGAGGCAGAAGAAGAGGGAGACAGAAAAAGAGGTGGGAGGACAACATTCGAGATGGGACTGGATTGACACTGAGCGAAGCCATAAGGGTTGCTGAGGCAGCGAAAAATGGATTACGCTGGATAAACGATCATCTGTGGTGCCCCAACGACTTTCGAGTTACGGGATAGGATAGGACAGGATAGTACTGATCTACTTTTTTTGTCGCACTGCATCAGTTCCTGCAATATTTTTTTTATCGTCGTCGTCATCAGTCCTCGACAAAGAGAGGGAAAAAGAGAGAGACCTCCACAAAGAGAGAGAGAGAGAGAGAGAGAGAGAGAGAGAGAGAGAGAGAGAGAGAGAGAGAGAGAGAGAGAGAGAGAGGGAGAGAGCTCCACAAAGAGAGAGAGAGAGAGTGGTGGGAGGGTTGGGGCTGGGGTTGTATAGGACATGTTGGGAGGGAGGAGAGGTTGTAAATAATAAACAAATTGGCATCTTTTTTGCTAAAGGCTATGAACGCACAAATGACGAAAACAAGAAATGAAAAATACAATAAAAATCAACCTACTTACAGTGCGTCGGAGGTCAAGATCAAAATTACGGGGGAAAACAAGACACTATCTGTATCTGTAGATTACGTTGCTAACATCCGGAAATCTGGCCTAATCACAACAGTTTGGGGGGTCGCAGCGTAACTAGACTAGATCATCGACTACTGGCAGCTGCCAGTGCCGATTTAAAACACTCAATAGATGCCGAGTTTACGGCAGAGTTGTCTAGGTGGTTCCTGTTTACAATACTGCTTGAAAAGAATGACTTTTTATATTGTTCAGTGTTACAGTGAGGGACTACAAAGCAACTGTTGCTATTCCGGATGTAGTTGTCTATAGGGTTTTTCGAGTGGGGGTCTGTAAAAATGCGACTGGGGCGAATTTGGCGACCAGGTTTGTGTGGTGTAAAAAAAAAAGTCTTCGGGTTTCATGGCAAGGACGAGGCCTCCAAGGACTTTGAGTCGGAAATGTTCGCGACGTTCTTGGAGTGTAGGTAGGACAAACTTTGCGAGGAGGCCAGACACAAAGCCGGAAGAGGATGAGCGAAAGTCGCTGGCAATGAAGCGTATAGCGTAGCGCTGGGTTCGCTCGATTCTATCAACGTCTTATTTCAGGTAAGGGCCCCTGACAACCGCACCATACTCCAGGAGAGGACGCACCAGGGCCAGGTATGTATTCCGCTTGCATGTGGCGGGGGTGAGGCGCAAGTTTCTGTGGAGAAAACCAAGGGAACAGTTGGCCCTTTGGGTTGGATGATTCGTTCGTTAGATTGTGCTATTCAAGGAGCACATAAACTGGGAGGGGGGGTCGACGCGAGCCACAAAATCAAAATAAAACAAAAACATTCAACGGGAAAGGTCTTTAAGAGTTCAGAAGGATTGGCGACTGGTACCAGAAAACTATTTTGTGATGCTGGATATTACGGGCCAGCGCCTTGAGAAGCTGTCTGAGCTTGTAAGTGCGCTATATAAGAGAAATCTCTTTCTTCCCATGCTCAAACACGTGGATAAGCTGCTGTTCTTATAGTTCTTCTTCAAGAACAGCTGCCTATCCACGTGTTTGGGATCTTTTGGACTGATAAACCTGTTTCAGAGTTAAATGAATTGACTTGAGCTCAGCTGTATAAACAGAACACAAATCAGGTATATTCTGTTGCAAAGGCTGGTCGATGTGTCTCCCAGAGGCCGACGCAGCAGCAACTGCATATCCTTTCATCAATAAATCCCTGTTTGTTGATTTCTCAACTTCGGCTAAGGGAATACCTTGGCAGGGGTGGAGCGTCACCTTCAGCTTTGCATAGATAAAATTCAGGGATGGGTAGAAGAAAACCGGATACAATTTTCGCTTTCTAAAACCGAATGCATTCCTTTTCATCGCAAACAGAACCAGGTTTTGAACCATTCTCTCCATGTTTATGGCCAACCTATCAAAATTTCTAAACAAGTTAAATTTTTGAAACCCCAAGCTCCAAACATCATAGCTGAAGAACAAGCAGGATTCGGGGCAGGGCGAAGTACCGCTGAACAGACTTTTAACCTCAGAATAATCTGCGAGAAATACTTGTACCTATAGCACCAACATCTATATTATGTGTTTGTAGACTTTATGTGTTTGTAGACTTTAAGAAAGCGTTTGACCGAGTCTGGCATGCAGCTCTATGAGCAATTTTGAGAGTGTACTACATCAGCCCTAACATTATTAAAGATATCAAAAGCCTGTATGACAAGACTACAAGTACAGTCCTCCATAACAGCGCAATAGGGAACTGGTTCAGAACAACAATCAGCGTGCGTGAAGGATGCCTACTCTCTCCAACACTCTTTAACATCTTTCTAGAGCGCATTATGTCCGATGCCCTTGCAGACCACGAAGTCACAGCAGCATAGGGGTAGAGTAATCTCCAACCTCCGTTTTGCGGATGACATTGATGGATTGGCTGTAGAGGAACAAAAATTTGAACAGCTGGTACTGAGGCTTGACGCCACCTCCAGCGTTTTTGGAATGGAAATAAATGCAGAAAAGACCAAAATAATGACTAACAACACGAATGGCATCAACACGGACATCAAAGTCCTAGGCTAATCCCTCAAAACAATGCATTATTTTAAGTATGTAGGAGCCATTATATCAGACAATGGGTCCCGATAGGACGTTCTCTCCAGGATCGCACCAACAACTGCTGCCCTGACAAGTTTGAAGTCCATTTAATCTACACTCCAAAGTAAGGTTGCGGGGCTCCCTTGTCATCTCCATCTTCCTATACGCATGCGAAACATGGACCCTCCCAGCAGACCTACAACGAAGGATACAATAAAAAAAGCATGGAGATGAGGTGCCACAGAAGACTTCTGGTCATTTCCTATACACAGCACATCACCAACAACGAAGTCCGACAGACCATCACACAACACGATGACATGTTCACAGTGGTGAAGAAACGGAAACTCCAATGGTATGGCCACGTCACCAGAGCATCAGACCTTGCAAAAACCATCCTGCAAGGCACGGTTTCAAGGAGGCAGAATAAGAGGGAGACAGAAACAGAGGTGGGAGGACAACATTCGAGAATGGACTGGTTTGACACTGAGCGAAGCCATGAGGGTTTCTGAGGACAGAGAAAGATGGAGTGCGCTGGTTAAACGTTCATCTGTGGTGCCCCCTCGACTTGTGAGTTACGGCATAGAATAGGAATAGGAAATGTACGGGACAGACACACTAGGAATTCTGACAGCATTTCCACGATTATGTTGGGAATGTTGTCGGGAACGAAGTGGCTAGGCTGATTTGTCAGAGCTGCACGTTGGAGGTCTTGATGATATTTAGACAATGGGGCTGGCAGGGAGGTTGGGGGGAGAGGGGAGGAGGAGGCTCGGTAGTTATCTGACCCTGAGTTTCAAAGCGTGAATTTATAATATTTTGAAGCACAGGAACAAGCAGCACATGACTATGGTTCACTTGTGCTTGAGATCGTGTGGATGACACAAACTTGTGTGGATCGTTTTTAGATCAATCATATTTGCACTTTCTCAATAGTCAAGGTCGTTGTGGTTC